>JAHRHZ010000024.1:12837772-12850894 GCA_024137785.1 Ginglymostoma cirratum
GTGTGTGTGTGTGTGTGTGTGTGTGTGTGTGTGTGTGTGTGTGTGTGACTTGAATGAAAGAAATGAATAAACTATTGCCAAGTCTGTGGTTGACGTGGAAATAGGTGGGAAGCTAAGCAGTGAGAATGACACAAAAGGTCTACAGAGGGACATGGGCTAAATGAGTGGACAAAAACTAGGCCGATAGAGCAGAACATGGAAAAATGAGAGGTTATGCACTCTGGAAGAAAAAATAGAAGCATGGAATAGCATGCAACTGAGGAAAGACTGAAGAAAACCGAAGCACAGAATGGTTTAGGGGTCTTCTGACACCAATCACAAAAAGGTAACATTTGAGACCAGGGAGAAATAGGGAAGTCAAATGGACTGTTGACATTTTATTTCAAAGGGAAGGGAGTAGATAACATGGGAGATGTTGTTGATACTACACAAGGCACTCGTGAGGCAATGGCTGGAATGATGTGAACAGTTTTGGGCACCTTATCGATTAGAAAATATACTAGAATTGTTTGCTGTCGAGAGGAGGCTTCAACTGCCAGGCTTCGGATGTGTGGCAAGATTCAGCAATTGTCTCCAGTGGGATTGAAAAATATGGGCCATTGTAATTCTGCTTGGGACATATGGTTGTTGTAAATCAGCAGTTACATTCACTTACAGAATTTAAAAAACAGTTCATTCTATGAACCACTGAGAAATTCTCATGAGTAGGGACATACATGCAGATATTATTGGCCTGGAATTTCCTGAATTTGTTTTGTTCCAATATTACCCTGAAATTAATGCTGATTGTGCATTCACATTTGTTGTGAATCTCAAATACATACGCAATCATGTTAGAAACCAACAAAGATGTATAAATTTAATGCAAGCATTATTTGCCTAAAGGAGCATGCATTATGTTTTGTGTCTTTAAATCTTTCCTAATCCTTCTGCAGTTGAGAAAACTGGTTTCT
Source organism: Ginglymostoma cirratum (assembly GCA_024137785.1). Lineage (NCBI taxonomy): Eukaryota > Metazoa > Chordata > Chondrichthyes > Orectolobiformes > Ginglymostomatidae > Ginglymostoma > Ginglymostoma cirratum. The sequence continues at coordinate 12,838,726 of JAHRHZ010000024.1, forward strand.
AGTTAAAAAAAAGCATAGCTGTTGTATGCACATTGAGAGCTGATGTGTGTTCAAGAAAAATGCAACTCTGGAAGCTTTTCTCATCTTAATATTTGGTTTTCCATTTAGTGAGATCGCGATGTAAAATTGGCCTTATTCATCCAAATGCAAATTTTAGCTGAAGAAAATGCATCATATTACTTTTAAGCAGTTTTTGATCTGAAAATTTCAAGGAGGTCCTACATCACTATTTTCAAAAAGCAGGCTCAAGAACCAACTCATTACTGCAGACACTACCTATTTAGCTCTTCACTGGATTGGTGATGGAAGCAAATAACTGATGCCTAATCCACAGATAATAATAAAATTTAACACAGTTCATTGTCAGAATGGTTGAACACAGGTGCTAAGTACCAGCATCTTCCGGCAGACTTACATATTGACAGGTATTTCATACTAATATGAATACTATTGCCATAGTCACCACTATATGTTCATGTAAGAAAAAAATGTAACTGTTAACTGAAAGCTGAACTTCAAAGTTACACAAAAGGCTGAAAAGTATTATTGCAAACTGTTTGAATGCTGTGAATAATGCCATACCTTGGAACTCCCAAGTATCTTTTATATGGAATGGAAAAAACAGAAAATTGCACATTTACTCCCAGTTTCACATATGATCAACACACTGTATAATACAAGGAAAATTAAACAAGTCTCTGTGCTCTATTGGCCATACTTAAGCATGAAACAAGTCTGAAAGCTTAGTTGAAGCAGAGAGCAGAGAACTGGGATTGGAGAAAGGGGATAAAACATATGAGGAAATAAAAACATAAGTAAACGAGTTGCTAAAAACCTTCTGAAATATAATTATACCAAGCAGAGAAGCAGAAATTAAATTACAATTTGCTAAGATTAAAATCAAAAATATTAAGTGCAACTGCATTTGCTGATTGAGAAACAGGATTGCAGAACATTAAATATTAATACTTTGAGAGTAGGAAATAGTGCTTGGAATCATTAAAAGTGTGCGCTTTGAACTAAGAGCAAGCAAAGATAATTCTTAGTTTAAAAAAAGTGATTTATAATTAGTATAGGGAATTGAGTTTTAATTACCAGGCAAATCTACAATGACCACACAATACAAAAAGATTCTGCACAAAGTAAATTAATTTCCAGTTAAATAATACTCAAATCCATTTGATTTAAGACATGATAATTATCTCTATCACTTTTCCCAACATGACCGGCACCAGAAGGGGTGGAAATTAGGCCAATGTAAGAAATTCAGCAAATCTGTGCTGAATAGAAGGGAGAGCAGCAGCACAAATAAATTTGGCTGAGTGACAGTTAACAAAAATTGGGGCTGCACAACTGTTCTACAGACTGGAAGAAGGCATACGGTAATGTTCCTCTGGGATACTATGACTTATGTTTTATATATAAAAAGAAATCTGGCTTGGATATACTGGGAATAACTCCAAGATGTGCAAATGACAAAAGTTGTGCACTGTGAGGAGAATAGTGAAAGACTTCATGAGGACATAGACAGCTATTGGAAAGGATGGACATGCGGCTAGTGAACTGATGCATTTTGACAAGAGCAATGAGGATTGGCAAAATTGAGTAAAAGGAACTAGTCTAAAGGAATGCCAGAACAGAAGAACAGGGACTACTTATGCACCTCGGGCTACATCCAGCCTCAGATCGGCCAGTAGCTCCTGGTGATCCAGATCACCAATGTTCAGGCCTGTGATAAAAGGAGATATTTGCCCTGTTTTACCTGTCAGCTCTTAATGATCTGTTAGGTATGCAATCATGCGAGTTAGCTCATCAGCGGCTATGTCTTAGTCACCACCAAACAAAGTCACTCCAACACTTTAAAAAAGGGGAAAATTCCGCTCATTGGGCTGAATGGCAACACCTAGGCTGTACAGAATTTACAATTCCACAATATAATTTGAATATACTGTTAAACCTCAGTTAACCTAAAGTCCACAAGAATCTCAGCAATAAAAAGTCACAAGCCACATAAGCATACTTGTCAAGCCTTCTCAAGGAATGGTATGAGCAGCATTTTTGAACTGCCATATTTGTTCTGGTGTGCGTGTACCCAGTTCTATCCAGGAGGTGGTTCTATGACATTGCTCCAACAACATTGAAGCAATGATGATTTAATTTCAAGTCAGGATGTGGCGTGGCTTTCAGCATATCATAGAACATCATAGAATCCCTTTTGTGTGGAAACAGGCCTTTTGGCCCAATGAGTCCGTACCACCCCTCTGAAGAGCATCCCACCCTGACTCATTCCCCTATCCCTGCATTTCCTCATGTCTAACCCACCTAACCTAAACATCCTTGGACATGACGGGCAATTTAGTATGGCCAATTTACCTACCATTTACATCTTTGGACTGTGGAAGGAAACTCACGCAGACACAGGGAGAATGTGCAAACTCCGCACCGACAGTTGCCCGAGGGTGGAATTGAACACGGGTCCCTGGCGCTGTGAGGTAGCAGCACTAACCACTGAGCCACCATGCTGCCCACATATCTTGCAGTCATCATGTTCCCACGGGCACGCCAGACAGGAATGATCCCTCTCAGTCGGGGAACTCTTCAGCGCTCAAAGACCTTCATCTCCAATCTTCAGGTAAGCGTCCTCCAAGGCAGACTTCGAGATACACAACAACGCAGAATCATCGAGCAGACACTGTTAGCCAAGTTCTGTACCCATGAAGACAACCTCAACCATGATCTTGGGCTCATGTCGCGTGACTTGTAACTATACCATACTTTTCTGTATTTGTAAAATCTTTCTTACTGTCCTGTTTTGACACCATCATTTTGGTAAATTGTTATGATCTCTCTACCTTAACTAGTTTGTACAGTTTTGGATTACTTAGTACTTTGGTTAGACCCTCGGCATGCGACTCTTATAGCTATCATGTTATTTCCAGCCATTTGGTTTATCTCCATCTCAGCACCTCCTTGTTTTTAATTTTTTTGTAATTATCTCTCTGCCTCATTTAATCGTATTAAAGGTCATCCCTTCACTTATTATTCAGCTGTTGACACTTTATTCCCACCATCTGACACTATTGATCACTTGCAGAGACTTAGTATTCGACACTCCACTCACACCATTTGTATGATCTTTTGATCTCTCTGCCCTTGATCTTTCTACTTTTAAATTCTGTGTCTGTGCATTTCTACCTTATTTCACCTGACAAAATGGCTACACTCTGAAAGCTTGTTTGATTTCAAGTAAACTTGTTAACCTGGTGTCGTGTGACTTCTGATTTTTTTAAAATTGGGCAGAGTTTGTAGAGTTGGAAGGTACCATCAAAAGAAACCTGGGCAAGATGCTTAAGTGGACTTGTGTATATACACAATGCTGCTACTGTGTATCAGTGGTGGGGTGAGTGATTGTTTATACTGGGGGATGTGGTACCATTCAAGCAAACTGCTTTGCTCTGGATGGTATTGAGGTTCTGAAGTATTGTTGAAGCTGTATTCATCTAGGTCAGTGGGAATATTTCATCTCACTGCTGACTTGTGCCTTTAAGAGATTTCAGCACTGGTCTGATTACTTAATTCCCAGCCTCTGGCCTGCTTTTTGTACCCACAGTATTTACATGGCTGCTTCAATTACATTTCTGGTAACATCCAACATCTTGTTATGGTAGCGATGAAGGTTCATGGTATATTATTGTTTGGAAATTGGGTTCTGACGCGGACAGAACCATGTACAATTTTGCGCATGATTTGTACCATACATTGTGACCTTTAAGAAGAGGAGACAGAGTTTTAGACATTAGTTTCATTTTCAAGTTTTGACAGCGTACCCGGTTGTTTTGCAAATTGGTTTAAAATGAGGCTTTAATGCATTTAAATGAGGTCTTTATACAAGAAAAAAAAAACCCTCAATGTGAATATGTCTGTGATTCAGAAACAAGAGCAGAAGAGAAAAAGAATTGGGTGTCCTTTAACAGAGGGAGACAAAAACTGAGAGAAAACAAATTTAGAAAAGAGACAGTCATCCAGAGTTGAGAAGAGTGGGCAACTTTCTATTAGTGAGAGCATGTTTACAACAGCAAAGATGCTTTCATATCGACAGTCTCCAAAACAGCTGGGGCTAAAAAGAAGTTGAGTGTCTAGAAATCAGCACAAGCAAAGCTCCGGAAACAGAAGGTTAAAGAAGTAGAATTTAAGGGCTCATGCTAAGAAATAAGTGAGTTGGTTGAGCAATTTGTTTCACGGCTTCAGAAAGAGACATTGACTGAAAAAAAGATAGTCTCAAATGAATGCAGAATTTTTCCATAAAGAAACAAAAGTACAACCATGTCAACTGTGCAAGAAATTTTAAACTTTATTCTTTCTTTGAAAATTAGGGTGTATATTTACAACCTTTTTTTGTTTTAATAAAAATGCTATGCTCCCAATAACAGATTGCATTGTGAGGTGGCCCACATTGAGGATATAAAAGATTATTTTCACATAGGCAAACTACAATGTAGTGAGGTGATTTTTAACATTTAATTTACTTCATTCATTTAACTTTAGGTGCTTCTTTCTCCTAGTCATTTAATTTAAGTTAGCGAGGTCAATATGTAATGTTTTCGCTCTCACTTTTTCTTGAAAGTGTACTGTCTCACAAGAAATATTCAATGGGTACACAATATTTAATATCACACTTGTATAAAATCTCACTTAAAATATTTTATAACTAGAATCCTTATCCGCTACCACTAAAGAGCCAAAGATCCAGCAGCTAAAGTGCTTAGCAATTCATTTTATTTACTTTAGCTTCTGAACCTAAAGGACAGCATTTCCCATTCTTGCCCATAAGATCTACTTTGAGTAGCCAACAGGAAGATTAACGTCTGAAGCATTAAATTAAAAAAAAAACTGGTTTCATATTCTTTGGGAGTTCAAACAGCAAGAATTCAAGTATACATTTCTCCAAATTGAGCTTTATTTAATATTTTATTTGAGCTTAAAATATTCTCTACTTTAGCAGGTTGCATTTCAGCACCTAACTGCAATACATCAAAGCTATGCAGTCTAGTATAAATGCACAACAATTTCAAATGAACAATCAAACTTCCCAATTGCTCAGTTTCTTCTTTAGATAGAACATCATCTCTCTGCATTGACACAAACACAATTGGGTTGAGACTTATACTCTCCGAGCAGGATTATTGATAAATAAAGTTATTCCAGATCTACTTTGATTAACATCCGAACCAATATATTCTGAAGTTTCAGAAGCCTAATACCCAATTTCAAATTCTTCTGATTTTATTAACAACATTTCTCAATCAACAGTACCACCCCATATAAAATCACCAACGTGCATGATGAAGATGCCTGAAAATCTTCCTTTGTGACTCCAATAAAATATCATCAGATCTGCTTTTAGTTGAATGCAACTAATCATTAGCAAAACAGAGCTCAGTGTAAAATACTGCACCTGCATCATTCAGGCCAAATACACACCTCTCACTGTTTCCATAGTTTTCCTTCTGCATCTGCTGCTTCTGTGAGAGATTCTAGACATACTTATCTCAGAGAGAAACATGACTTCTTTGTCCATTATTCTACACTCCCATAAATATGTGGCCAAACAGGTTCAGCATTTCCAAGATGACTTTTCCAGCTGTGGAACAGTTTATTCAAGATCTGCATCGCTCAACCTTTTTTTGTTCAGTTGCTCAGTTGTTCTTTAAAACCCCAAGTAATTAGTCATGCAAGAAGTTTTTTGTAAGGATATTTTCAGTACAATTTCACCTACATAGCAAAGTTGATTACCCTTACCTGGTGCCTCTGAAATCTCTCCAATTGTCTAATTAACTTTGGTTTGCTCTTGTTAGTTTATACTTAATTTCTTTTTGGCAGCTACTCAATCTATTCAAGCTCTAGGCCTCAGCTGTTGGCCTCAGTTGAGACAACTGCAAGGTAATCCTATAACTTCTCCAATTCATCAACATTTTCTGACATCAGTCCCCTCTGGAAAAGCTACTGGCACTTGCACTGCACTTTCTTAACCTCTACTCTTTCAACCTACTTTGCCAACTAAATGGACCTCATTTCTTGGTTACTTCCTTCAACCTACACTCAAAGGTACCAATAGCTGGTCATGTTTATGGGATAATTGTAATGTCTTTCCTTTCACTGACTGTAGCTGGAACATCGCCCCTCTGAACAATGGATATTCAGATATTGCAGCTCTGTTCTTTGTGTCATTATCCATCTCTTGATCTAATACATTCTGTTCCTCAGGACCTAAAGCACAAAATGCAAGCACTTGAGGTACAATATGCCTCATTTACATCTACCAGCAGCTCAGAGCCCAAGGTTTTGTAATTCATTCTAATTGATTGTGAGGAGTAAAAATTGGTATATTTCCTACACGCTTTCTTATCATCACAATATTACCTCTCCGGGGTCTTTACATTCTCGGTCTTAAAAATGTAGCAAATTTCCTGAAGTTTGATTTTTGCGCTCTTACATGATACCTCACAGCTCTCTGATTTTTTTCCGAGTCTTCAAACTTGATGAAAGTTTTCTGCACATAAAGCATTAAAAGTGGAACTAATTGTAGTACCTTCTACAGCAGGTCATTCACACAATGAAGAAGACAACTAAAGAATCTCTCCATAGACTGAATGATGGGGACCATACCCTCTAACCATCTGGAGTGAATCATTTGCATGAAACACACATACTGGGTGATTGTTAATTTGCAATCTGGTAGCTCAGCTAATATTTTATGCAATATTCCATCGACCACCATATGGTTCTTTGCACAGAATCTGTTGCTGAAAGGACTTTCAATTGCCTGGCATGACATTCATATACATGTCTCTGAACTTGTCTTTCATAATAGAAGGATATTTGCGAGGCAGAAACTTAGCTGGTGCCCGAGTACAGTCCCTCTTAGCTTCTCCATGACCTTTCTTTTCTGCAACAACACCCCTGTTCTTACATAGTCTTGTTGTAGAAAGTCAAAACCTGGTCACCAGCATGGAAAAGAACAGAAAAATATTCTTCTCTTTGTTCTATACCAATAGATCTGTAAAAGCTACCTAGTTGAAGTCATATTCCAATGTAAGCCTAACACTAACACATCACAACGGACTTAGTTACTTCGGCTGATTTCACTTTTCTCACTAATCTCCTTAATTATCCTTGTGACCACTTCATGAACCACATTTGCATCTTTAACAGGGTCATCAAATTGCCTTCATAATTACAAAGCAGTTTTTTTGTTTTCCCTCGTTCACTTTTCTAATACACTGTTCAGCAACATCAGGTTTTGTTCAGGGGTTCAATAAGTGTCTTGTCTGAATAAATTAGAGATAGGCTTACTTGCCAAAAATAATGGACTTTATCATACTCTAGGTTCATGCTTGCCTTTTTCACAGAAGGCATTCTCAACAGCATAAGTATCTCAACAGATACTTCATCAGTACTTAAAAAAAAGCTTACTTCGATTATTTTATAAGGGAATTGTAGAGCACGTGTCATCACTAAACCAAGGAAGGTCCTTGCATTCTGTAACTTTCTTGCAATTCTTATTCCTTAGTATTGTCAAAGTGCAAGTAGTGTCTACACCGCACAGTTAAAAACATCCTCAATTAATATATTTATAGCTGGACCTGCAACCGATACTATCCAACTTGCATCAGTATCTTCATCGAGTTCAAATTCCTCAACACTCACTTCATCACATGTCATCTTGTGGAGGCTATCAGTAATTTTGCAGCACATTAAAACTACACCTTGAGTACTCCTGGGGTGCATTTGCAAATTATTACCACTCCAATTCTGTCTTGCAATAATTAGATCCACTCAAGGTGAGCTTACCTTTACCCTACCTGCTTTAAGCCTTCGATTGCATTGATTCTCATGTCCAGTAACTGGGCTGTTAGAATTGAGTCAATTGATCCTTTGTGCAAATAAAGAATATCCCACTTTGCTATAAGCTCTAAAAGGCATGATGGCTTTCTCAAAAGAAAGTTTTTAAAGATAGCAACATCTGATCAAACAGAATCAGACTCTCTAAGAACTGAACACCAGTTATAAACAACAGCCTGTCCACATGGGACATCTTTCACCTCATTCTTATTCATTCATGAAGGAGTGGGCATTGTTAATTCAGCAAACATTTATTGCCCATCCATGAACTGCCCTGTAGAAGTTGGTGGTGAGCTGAGTTTTTGAACTACTGCACTCCTTGAGGTCCATTTACATCCACAGATGTGTTTGGGAGGGTGTTTGTGAATTTTGGATCTCGAATTTTAGATTACCAGCAACTGAGAAGGAATGGTAATTTAGTTCAAACATCAGAATAGTATGTGATTTTCAGAAGAAATTGGAGGCGTTTGCAGTCTTTATGCATTTGTTACTCTTGTCCTTCTGCACAGTAGGGGTTATAGGTTTGGTAAGTGCTGTCAGAGATATCTTGGTGAGACACTGCAAAGGATCTTGTGCATGGTACGCACTGTGCACCAGTGGTGAACAGAGTGAATGTTCTGGATATGGTGCCAATCAAGCGTGTTGCTTTGTGGTAGATAGTGTCAATCTTCTAGACTGTTGTTGGAGCTGCACCCATCCAGGTAAGTAGAGTGTATTTCATCACATTCCTTATTCAAGCCTTGTATATGGTGATTAGGCTTTGGAGAGTTAGGAGGTGAGTCACCTGTCATTGAAATTCCAGCCTCTCGTCTGCTCTTGTAAGTGGCAGGAAATAATATGTGTCACAGATCAGCGCATGTGTGGGTGTTGTTCAGGTCTTGCTGAATATGGACAAGGATTGTTTTAATATCTGAGGGGTGATGCTGAACATTGAATAATCATCGTGATCATCCCCATTTTCTGACATTATGGAGGAGAGAAATTCATAGATGGAACAACTGAAGTTGGTTGATTGAAGTCCCTGAGGAACTCCTGTAGAGATGTCCTGGACTTGGAGAAGGATGACCCGCAATAACCACAACCATCTTCCTTTGTGCTAGGTATGACTCCATGCAGCAGAGAGTTTTCCACATAATTCCTGTTGACTGAAGTTTTGCTAGTGTTCTTTTATGCCACATTTGGTCAAAGGCAGACATTCTTACATGCAGCTATAGAATTTAGCTATTGTTCATGTTTGCACCAAAGCTGTAACGAGGTCAGGTGTTCAGTAAAGGGATGCAAACTGGGTATCACTGAGCAGGTTATTCCTAAGCAACTGCCATTTCACAGCACAGTTGATGATCAATTTCATTGCTTTATTGATGACCGAGAGTAGACTGATGGTGCAGTAAATGGCCAAGTTGGATTTCACTTTAACACTTAAGCAATTTTCCACATCGTCAGTAGATGCCAATGTTGTAGGTGTACTGGGCCAGCTTGACTTCATGTTCTATGGTACAAAAGTCCACTACAATTGTTGGGATATTGTCAAGAACCACAGACGTTATGGAGTCCAAAGCTTTCAGCTACTTCTTGATGTCACGTGGAGTGAAATGAATTGGCTGAAGTTTGTTGCAAATGCTTCAGTCTTATTTTTTATTACTGATGTGCTGGGCTCTCCCACAATTGAGGAAGGGGATATGTTTGGAAACACCCCATCCAGTCGAATGAATTGTCCACTACCATTCATGACTGGATGTGGCAAGACTGCAGAGCTTAGAATCATAGAATTTTACAGTACAAAAGGAGGCCATTCAACCCATCGTGTCTGTACTGCCTTCTGAAAGAGCTACTCAGTTGATCCCATTCTCCAGCCCTATCTCCACAGCCCTTTAACTTCATCACTTTCAAATATATAACCGGGTCTTTTTTGAAATCTCCTATGAAACCCCCCTACACCACCTTCCCATGCAAGGGCATTCTAAATTTTAACAACTGAGTAAAGAAGATTCTCCTCAACTCATTTCTAGCTCTCTTGTTGATAATTTTCAAATTATGATCCCCTAGTTACTATACCAGCTAGTGAAATGAGAATATCTTTCTTCGGCCTGTCCAAATTGTTCATAATTTTGAACACTTCAATAAAGTAACCTCTTAATTTTCCCTGTTCCAATGTAATATCTCTAATCTTTCCTTCTATCTAAAATCCTTCATTCCTGGTATTGCTCTCATAAATCTCCTTTGAACTCTCTCCAGGGCTTCAAATGAGATGTAATAGAATGATAGCTGCTTGAGGAATTACTAAACTCTGTCTATCACTTGCTGCCTATGTGGTTTGGCACATGAGTTGTACTGTTTCCTGGCTTCACCTGGCTTGCACTTCACTTTTAGGTATGGATGGTGCTGTTCCTGGCAGGTCCTCCACCACTCTTAATTGAACTAGGGATGATACCCAAGGCTGATTGCAATGTTAGCGTGGGGAATACGTCAGGCAATAATGTTGTAGACTGTGGTTGAATATGATTCTATTGCTGCTAACCACCTACAGTACCCTTGATGGATTGATCTCAAGTTGCTACATCTATCTATAATCCATCCTATTTAGCATGGTAACCCTGGCACACAACATGATGGAGGATATCTTTAATGTGAAGACAGGACTTAAGTTTGTTTCCAGCATTCAGTGAAAGCATCGCTGACCTATGACCCATCTCCATATGTCTGCCATGGTCTCAAATCCCTTAATAGCTTTAGAGATCAAATACCCAAATTGAAAGTGAGTTCTTTATGACTACTATGTATTTTTGTGTTACAAATACTTCCTGTTTTCACTCCTGATATATATATGGCTCTTAAATTTACACCGGTGCACCATACTGTCCCTGACTTCCTTTGTCAGCCGTGGTTGCTGAAATAACTCTGCAGAGGCCAGTATCCCGTCCAACAAGTCACCCTTTATTTACACGTGAAGGGTCCTTTACACTGATCCAGCTCACTCAGAACTCTGAGGAAGGGCCACTCAACCCAAAACGTTAACTCTGATTTCTCTCTACAGATGCTGCCAGACCTGCAGAGCTTTTCCAGAAACCTCTACTTTTGTTCCCTGCAAGGCTTCGTTTCCAACCCACCCTGGCCAGCTGCTCCCTCATGTCTTTGCAGTTATCTTTACTCAATTATAATACTGTTAGATCTGTTTCCAGCTTCTCCCCCTCAAACTACAGGGTGAATTCTATCATATTATGGTCACTGCCCCCTAGTGGTTCCTTCACCTCAAGCTCCCTAATCAAGTCTGCCTCAGTACACATCAACAAATCCAGATATGCCTATTCTCTATTGGACAGAATGGACATTGGGAAATGTTTCCATTAGCAGGAAAGACTAGGATCCGAGGGCACAGCCTTACAGTAAAGGGAAGACAGTTTAGATTGGAGATGAGGTGAAACTTCTTCAGCCAGAGAGTGCTGAATCAATGGAATTCACTGCTACAGAAAGCTGTGGATGCCAGGTCATTGAATATATTTAAGACAGAGATGGACATGTTCTTGATTGCCAAGTAGATCAAAGGTTATGGGGAGAAAGTGAGAGAAAGGGGCTAAGAAACTTACGAGCCATGATTGAATGGCAGACCAGGTTTGATGAGCCAAATGGCCTAATTTCTGCTCCTATGTCTTATGAGCTTTACTAAAGCTGCTCCAAAAACAAAATCTCATAGACATTCCACAAATTCCTTTTGTTAGGATCTGTTACTAACCCGAGTGCATTGTAGTCTGCCATGATTATTGTAATAGTGTCTTTCTTACGTGGCTTTTCTATCTCCTGCGTTTTTCTTTTGCCCAAATTCCTGACTACTTCTAGGTGGCCTCAATATAACTCCCATTAGGGTCGCTTCCCTCTCCAGTTCCTCAACTCCACCGACATAAATTCTCCTCCTTCCGACTCTATATCACTTCTTGCTATCAATTTACTTTCATTTCTGACAAAAAGGCAACTCTGCCACCTGTTTGTCCTTTCAATAGGATGTATATCCATAAATACTTAGTTCCCAGCCCTGATGCCCTTGCAGCCATGTCTCTATGATGCCCACAACATTGTACCCACCAATTTCAATCTGCACGAGAAGCTCATTTACCTTGTGTATAATGTGCATATTTAAGTACAACATCCTCAGTTCTGTATTGACCAACTCCCGCAGAACGGACCAATCCCCCTCCACCGACACCCTCATCCGCCTAGCCGAACTCGTCCTCACCCTCAACAACTTTTCTTTCAATTCCTCCCACTTCCTACA
>JAHRHZ010000024.1:12855894-12866963 GCA_024137785.1 Ginglymostoma cirratum
CTCTCCCTATTTATTTCAGAACCCTCTTCCCCTCCCCCATTTCTGATGAAGGGTTTAGGCCCGAAACGTCAAGTTTTCCTGCTCCTATGATGCTGCTTGACCTGCTGTGTTCATCCAGCCCCATGCTTGTTATCTCGGATTCTCCAGCATCTGCAGTACCTTTTATCCCTTCTCTTAGCTGCCCCCTTATCTGCTATGCCTGAAGTTAGATTCCTGACCTTTTTCATACTCTCTATTCCATTACATTCTGGAAACTGGATCAGGTCATTACTTAGCGACCAGTTTGCATCATCTGCCAACCAATGATCATGGCTTTTCCAGAAAGACATCATCAGCTTACTGAATGTGCATGCTACTGGAATTGGCACAATCCAATACCTTCTGACCGCCAGGCTATTCAGCTGTTCCATGATAACAGGCCCTCTATGGTGTTCAGAACTTCCTTGGTGATTGAGTTGTATTATGGAGAACACAAGTTAGTACTCCACCTATCTCTCCAACTGTTCATTGTAGCTGATGAACGTTTTTATTATTTTTCTCAAGTGAGATGTTTCATTTGTTGACAGAAATAGTACCTCTTTGATGCATCCATACATGCTCCTTGCATTCCAGATTCGAATTACAACTGGATATTCTGGCCAATTAGTAATTAAACGTCATTGGCAAAGCATCCAACAGTCTCATCTCAGCCATCAATAATATACTAGATATCTGAGGCCTCTACATGGATCCACCTGAGTCAATGTTAGTTACATTCTGTCATTCAGAGTGCTTGGTGTTACTCTGACTCCTGCCATTCAGCCAATTTCCTAGCATGGTCAATAATTTGTTTAAATTCCACATGCTTCAAGCCAGCTAACAGTCTTTTACACTGTACTTTATCAAATGCCTTATAGAAAATTATATATGTAATGTTTATGGGCATTTCCATGTCCAATCCTTTCGTTCGAACAATCAGAATTGTCAAGCACAACACACCCTTTACAAATTCATGCTGGGTCTCCTGGATCCACGGTACATTTTCCAAGTATTCAATCCCTCTGCCCTTAATTATGGAATCTAGTCATTTACTGACAACAGATGTTAATCCAACTTGTCTATAATTGACTGGTTTTCTTCTTCATTTTTCTTAAATAGTCAGTGACACATACAACTTTCCAATCTAAAACACAACTTCTGAAACAAGGAAACAGCGGAAAAATCTGCAATTGGGCATCTGCAATGTCTTTACCTGCTTTCATTAATAACCTGTGGTGGAAACTATGTGAGTTTGAGCATTTGTCTCTTTTTTGTATCAGTATTTTATCTTTTACTGTTACTTAGACAATCACTATTATGAATTCAATATTGTTTACTTGGAATTCTGACTGGCTAATTATTCGGACCACTCTCTAGTGTTAAGACTAAAAATTATTCAATATGTCTGAAATTAATGTAATTGACAAGATCATTTTTCACAGTGCTCAAGAGGCACACATTGCTCTTGATCATCTTCTTTTGCCTAGTTTTGTTTTTGTTAATCTTGAAAACTCCAAGTTTCCTTTATACTTTAATTTTAGAACCAATATCACCATTCACTGTTAGAACATAGAACAATACAGCACAGTACAAGACCTTCGGTCCACAACATTGTGCTGATCTATTATCCGACTAAGATCAAATTACCCTGCATACATTATACCATCATCCATGTGCCTATCCAAGAGTCACTTAAAAGTCTCAAAGCATCTGGCTCCACTACCACTGCCAGCAGCGCATCCCACACACCCACCACTCTCTGTGTGAAGAACCCACCTCTGACATCTCCCCTATACCTTCCTCCAATCAACTTAAAATTATGTCCCCTTGTAAATAGTCATTTCCGCCCTGGGAAAAAGTCTCTGGCTATCCACTCTATCAATGCCTCTCATCATCTTGTACGCCTCTATCAAGTTCACTTCTCATCCTACTTCGCTCCAATGAGAAAAGCCCGAGCTCCATCAACCCTTCCTCACAAGACCTGCCCTCCAGTCCGGGCAACATCCTGGTAAATCTCCTCTGCACCTTCTCTAAAGCTTCCACATTCTTCCTGTAATGAGGCAACCAGAACTCAACACAATATTCCAAGTGTGGTCGAACCAGGGTTTTGTATAGCTGCAGCATAACCTCACGGCTCTTAAACTCCCCTCACAATGAAAGCCAACACACCATACCCCTTCTTAACAACCCTATCAACCCTATTCTTTGCTTTCAGTTTAATATGGTCTTATCTTTTGAGTTATCCACAGCTAGGACAGGGGCACTTGAACCATTTCTCCTCAATCTGAGTTCAATGCACAGGCTGGAGGAACACAGCATCAGAGGAGCAGAAAAGTTGACGTTCTGGGTGAGGACCCTTCATCAGGATCGACTTTCCTGCTCCTCTGATGCTGCCTGGCCTGCTGTGCTCCTCCAGCTCCACACTGTGTTGTCTCTGACTCCAGCATGGTACTTCTTGCTATCTCTCAGTGCCATGGGCTACCTGCATTGCATTTCTCTGTAACCTTGAAATGTTTTTTTCTTCCTTTCAGATATTAATGCAATTCTCTTTTGAAAATTACAATTGAATCTACCTCCCCTACACCTTCATTGGTGTCAGCCAGATCCTGACCACTTGCTGATCATATCTCCTGATCTACTCCGTGAAGAGGTTTCATGATTTTGAAAACATCTTTCAGATTTCATCTTAACTCACTCTTCTCCAGAAATGTCAGCCCCAGATTCTCAAATCCAACCACATAACTGATATTCCTCATGCCTGGAATCATTTGCATGGTTCAATCCTGCATCCCCTCTAATACTTTCACATTCTTCCTTCCCTGAACTGAATGCAATACTCCAGCTCTGGCATTTTATAATAGTTTTATTTTATTTTATAATAGTTTTATCATAAGCTCTTTGCCTTCGTAATCTATGCCCCTATTAATGGAGACTATAATCCTGTATGCTTAATTGCCTTATATTACAGTAAATGTAGTAATTGCCCCAATAATTTGTGTTTCTATACCTCAGGTATCTCTGCTCTTGTCCTCACATCCCTCCCATATCAGAAAGTACATTTATTTAAATTGTCTCTTCTTGTTCTTCTCATCAAAATGTATCTCTTCATATTTCTCTGTGTTAATTTCATCTGTCAATTGTCCTCCTATTCCACTATCTAAGTCTTCTTCAGATATATCACGATCTGCTCACACTGCACAAAATTTCAAATTTTTGTGTCATTAACAAATAATGAATCCATTATCAGTTGGACAGGTCTGTTTCTGTGCTGCATGACCTTATGACTCTACGTCCTGTACACCCAAAGCTAAGAAATTAATGCAGAGCTAGGATCTTGGAAAACCTGTTATAACAGTATTCAAATTCAGGAACAATCTTTGACCACCACTCTGTTTTCTGTCACACATCCAGTCTATTATCCTTGCTAACTTGTTTTTTGTCTGTTTTATTTTATGAGCCCTAGCTTTGGTGAAAAGCCTGATCTATGGCATTTTCACAAATGTGTTTTGGAAGTTCACATACCCAACATTAACAACATTACCTTTATCAACCCTAGTTGTTTCTTCAGTTAAAAACTCATGCAAATTAATTAAGATTTACTTTCAGAAAACCCATGGCAGCTTTCCTTAAGTACACCACATTTATCTAAGTGGCTGTTGACTTTGTCCAAATTAATGTTCCAAACATGTTTCCCCACACACAGGTCAATTGGCTGGCCTATAATGGTTTGATTAAGTCTTACATGCTTTTTTGAAAAAGATGTACCATTTGTAATTCCTTAATCCTTTAGCACCACACCGAATTCAGGAAAATTACGACCATATCACCATAATTTCAATCCTTACTTCCCTCATTATTATTGAATCTACATCAATCAGCCCTGGCGCTGTATTAAATTTCTGCCCAGCTAGCCTAGTCAAGGAGGTCAGTCGAGCCTGAGGAGGTGATTTTAGTAATTAATGGGAATTAGAGTCAGTTTTGAGTGATCTAGCATTTCCTGGATGAAACTATTAAACCAAGTTTGTGGGAGCCATCCAAAGTCTCAGACTTTAACAGAGGTCGGGGGCCTATTTTGCTGAGTTACTGCCCATCGAAGATTTCAACTTCGTGGACAATTCCCACAATGCAGTGTTGCAACTTCTGTATGGTTCTAATGCAAAATCCCTGCCTAACCTGCTGCAATGACCATCATCCCATTGGAAGATCTGGGTCTATTCCTTTGCTTCCCTTTCTTGCTTTTTTTAAAAACACCACTTCCAAATATTCTACAATCAGCCTGCTTTTTTCTATTCTTTTATCCACCTGATATCTATCAAATGCATCCAATTTTGGCTTCCGAATTCAAACAGTCCAGTTTCCAATTTATACTCTTTGTTGTCAATTAGAGATTTTACTCAAAGTTTAAAAGGCACTGGCAGCAATTAGACAAACAGTTTAGACCAAACACATATTCCACATATTTGTATGGAAAAATTACATATTTGACAGAATCATTGTATGAAAACATTTACTCTCAAAGTTTATTCCAGAAACTCTTAATCTTCCCATCACAAAAGAAAGTAGTTAACATTTAATCATACACAACAATGATTAACTCTAAAATGGCAATTATAATAAATAAAACAGAATGAGGATACCTCAAATAGATGCCTTGCTCGCTTATATCTAATTATCTTGTTTAGTGTATAATCTTAAAACAGTACAATCAAGTGTTTCCTGTATTATTAGCCCATTTTATTTTCACATATGCATCTGTGCACAATCAAAAAACTGCAGGCTGCCATTACTACAAAAAAATCAACAAAAACAAAAAATTCTCAGTCCCTATGTATGGAAACTTTCATAAACAACAATACCTTTGCACGTAATGAAGCATCCCAAGGTACTCCACCGAAGCATTATAAAGTAATGCATGATATGAAGCTATTGAGATATTAGGTCAGATGACTGAAAGGTAGGTTTCGGGAACTGTCAAGAAGGAACAAGCAGCGGAGAGGTGTAAGGAGGACATTCCACAGTTTAAGCCCAAGCAACTAAAGGCATACAGTCATCAATATTGGGGTAATTAAAATTCTGACGCTCAAAAGATTAAAATTAGAGGAGTACAGCTAACTTGCAGGGTGTGCAGCAAATAGGTTACAGAGATAGGGAGATCCAAACAAAGATGGATTTGAAAATAAGGATGAACATTTCAACATCAACATATTGCTTGACCAGGAGCCAAATCAGGTCAGTGAGCTCAGGATGTAAAAAGAGCATGACTTGCAGTAATACAAGGGATAGGCAGCAAAGGTTGACCTCAAAATTATGTGGTGAATTCATGCAAAATAATGTCATAACATGGCAATAAGCTGAGGGGACCAGGAAGTTCTAAGTCTATATCCTCTGAGTCTTGTGCTGAATTACCAACTTCATGCAGGTCAACACTAGGAGTATACCTGTAGTTGGCTTTTTTGCACTTAGGTTCTTGACAAAAAAGAAGTCAAATCAAGGTTCTTGTGACTTTAGTCGCAATGTGAATGCATGCCGATACCGAACAAGCACAGAATTTGATTCAATTGATAGTCCCCTGACTGAACTGCAAACCTGCTCTGTTATTTTACTTCAGTTCCCGAAGCAAAGAATTTTGCACATTAGAGAAACTAATATGTCCATCCCTAATTGCCCTTGAGCTGAATGACCTGCTGCTAGACCATTTCAGAGAGCAGTTAACAGTCAATTACATTACTGTGGATCTGAAGTTACATGTGGCCATATCAGGTAAAGATGGCAGGTTTCCTTCCCTAACCTCAACTGGTACCATCATGCAAAATTTTGAGGTAAAAGTGGCAAAGGTGTTATCAGTGTTTACTAGCAATGGAAAACTTCAGGGGACTGGTGCATCAGACCTGGAATTCATCAGCACTGTCAGGGAAATAGTGAAACAAAACAGACAAACCTTTGAGTCGAGCACTTACAAAAACTGATCTTTCTTAGCTGTCGTCTTTTTTAATGCTACTCGTCTAGAACAGCTTGTCAAAAAGTTTTGATATTATACGGCCAGATTAAGAAAATAAAGAAATGAACCTGCCTCCTACTCCTTTTTTTGGTAGAAACCTCAGTATTCACTAGCAATAGTAATGTCTAGCCTGAAAGAAACTGAAGTTATCAAGTTAGATTTTTATTCACTTGAGTATAATTCCTTGAAATAGTCTTTCCTCCTCAAGAGTGTCAATGGATCTGTCTTCATGTTTTCCTGATATCTCTTTGGAATTCTTCATTCACCAAAGTACAAACACCATTACTGACTTATTTTACAAATTGGTGTTAAGGCAGAATAAAATTATGCTGAAGTAATCTTTTCATGTAATATACTTCCAATGTGTGCCTTTTGATTCATCACCTCAAATTGTTTTTCCTATGCCCTTCTAATCTTGTGCAACACAAAATATTCCACCTAGACCGAAAACAAACTCAGGAAGATACAGCCAGTGTTGTCATACTGGGTGTTTGCTGTACGCTTGATATTGTACAAAAATATTTTGAGCCGAGCTCTTCCGTTTCATGAAGGCGCACTGAAAGCGAAGGTATTGTTTGTTGATTTCAAAACCTGCGTATCCTTTAATTACTAAAATCTGAAACGTCATTTTGAGTTCCGGTATGTTGATTGAACGCGAGTTTGAAAGCAGTCTTGGAGTAAACTACATGGAGAAAAGGGATTCTTTGTCTCATTCTATACTTAGCTCAGGGGCAAAGATGAACGTCTTTCAGAAAGAAGCAGCTTTCTGAATTGACTGAGCTGAATCATGCTCACTGCTAGAGAAACAAGAGGCTACTTACAAACAGTAACAAATACAGGGCCGATCAGAGTAGTGCAAGCATCCAACAGCCTTTAAAAAGCAAAGATGGCATCATATTAAGACATTAAATGAGGTTCTCTGGCATTCTTTGGTTATCAAAATCTCTCAATGTTTGAAAACTATCAGTCAATTGTGAAGGAATACTGATCTTTTTTGAGAAATATATGCACAACAGAAAATCTCATTTCATTTGTAAAACTCATTTCATTCTTCCCACTCCCTAGATTATTGTTAATTTTATAAAATAGCACTCTTTTATATTTATAGCTCTTTAATTTAAGACATCTTGAAATATGTTAATCTAGTTTATGATATTTCTGAGATACATTAAAATGTAATTCAGTCGATTTGCAATCATTTCCAGATACATTCGAAAGACTTTGGTTTACCCCTCCCAGAATCCCTCCCAAACAGCACCATATGGACTACAGTC
The DNA here is from genome assembly GCA_024137785.1 of Ginglymostoma cirratum. NCBI lineage: Eukaryota > Metazoa > Chordata > Chondrichthyes > Orectolobiformes > Ginglymostomatidae > Ginglymostoma > Ginglymostoma cirratum. The sequence goes on from JAHRHZ010000024.1 coordinate 12,863,185, forward strand.
ATTCAAGAAGGCAGTCAATTCCATCGTTAACTTTTTGATAGCAAGTTGTTAAACCAAGTCACCATCTGCCTGATCAGCTGGATGTACAAGATCCTATGGCACTATTTCAAAGCAGAATTGGGGGATTTATCCCCTCTTGTCATGGCGCCCAAACGACAGACAAAAATAGATCATTATGTTGCTTATCATGTTGCTTTTTACGGATGTTTGCAGTGTGCAAATTGGCTGCAATATTGCCTAATTATAACACACTAGAAGGATTTCATTAGCTGCACAGCGCTTTGAGACATCCAGTGGCTGTGAAAAGTGCTAAATATACACTTTTTTTTTGGAAACCTTCTCAAGGACACTAAGGGACAGTCAAATCAATGCTGGTTTTGCCAGCTACACTCACTTGAGAAGTGAATGAAAAAAAGGGTTTTAAGGGGTTCTCTTATGGTGCAGTGGTAGTGTCCCTACGCTGCACTGAGAAACCCGGGTTCAAGTCCCACATGCTCTAGAGGTGTGAAATGACATCTTTGAACAGGTTGATTAGGAAAAATAGTTTAACAAAAAAAGGGTCTCCAGGGGCCCTCTTGTGACACATTGGTAGTGTTCCTAACTTTGAGTCAGGAGGCATGGGTTCACATCCCACCTGCTTCAGAGGTGCATCATAACATCTCTGAACAGGCTGATTAGAAGATATATAAAAAAGTTTTCAATCCGCATTCAGCTAATAATCCATTTCAAAGCTTTCCTGCGTGATGCCTCTGTGGCAGCTGAGACTGCAGGTTTTGGTAGGAGATGACCTATCAGAGCAGGGTTTAGGGAACAGGAGACCTAAGAGCATGGGAGGGGGCAACATGGAAGTCTGGTATGTTCATTGTTGTCCAAGAGCCTGTGACCTCAAAATGTCAGCTCGTGATCCCACTGTTGGAAGTGCTAATGTAGGACATGCCTCAAAAATAGCACATAAAGAACTGCTCAATTTTCACCAGTATGATAACTCTCATATTTTGTCAATAAATGTGGAGCTGGAGAAATACTCTGGAGTCCTGATGAAGCGTTTTGGCCCGAAACTTTGGCTTTCCTGCTCCTGGGATACTGTCTGCCCAGCTGTGCTTTTCCAGCTCCGCATTTATTGACTCTACCTTCCAGCATCTGCAGTCCTTACCGTCTCCAACTCTCATATAGCTGTCTCACACTACAAATAAATATATTAATCTTGCCAATGTTGATAGGCAGTTCTGAGTTAGGGATTACCGTCATTAGAAGAGGCTCAGGTTTATTCAAAATACATGGAGGGAAAAATCGTAGATATTATATAGAAAAAATGGCAAGCAATAACTGAGAGGATCTCACCAGTTTGGATTAAATTCAACCTTTCTTTCAGAAAGCACTAACTTATTAAAGACCCACTTCTTAGTTCATTCTTGGTGCCACAAAATAATTTAAATGGATTCTTTATGATTTAGGAATTAAGATCCATTAGGAATATGCAGTGCTCAAAGAATTATCATGGTCCGATAACTAAAACGATCAACTGTAACAGAAAATATACACAAACAGAAACAAGTTAAAAATCAACACGTTTTTAGCAATATATTACCATTTCACTGATTATGGAGGTGGGATATTTGTCAGAATTTGATAAATTACATTTGAAATCTGCTTATATTCCAGGAGCTTCGAATCACCCATATGGTCTTCACTCATCAGTGAAGTGTAATGACTTCAGGATGTTTATGATGGCAGCTTATGTAAAATCTGATGGTTCAGTTAGTATGGGAGAGAAAAAAAGTCATGTTTATTCAAAATTTCAATACTAGTTGTACCCCTGGTTAAATCTGAAGTGGCAAAATGTCATGCTAGCGCTAATTTCTATATAAATCATTACATTTTGTGTTCCCTACATCTCAAGCAGATAACAATCTGACCAAGCCTTGTATCAGAGATTTTCTATCAAATCATTTTTTCAGCTTTTACACTTTTCGGCAAAGCAAGGTGCTATTATCAACATTCTACAATATTCACAGATCTGAGCTGTGACAAATTCAGTGGAAGAGTCTATTAGTTGAGAAGCTTGACCCATCTAGTTTCGCTACAAACACAGTCTTTGTACAAGCCCTTCTTTTTTTGCTGCTCTCATTACCGTGTCAGCATGCTATTGCAATTGTAATTTTGCTTATGGCATGTCAGATAATATGCTGCTTAATAAGAACAGTAGCCTTATACTTTGCTCTTCCAAATGTGTCATCTGGGCTACTTTCAAACAAAATATCTAATTACTTTGAGATGCACATTGATGAGGTTAAATTTAATTGCTCAGGTTTCAAGTCAAACACTAGCTTTCCTCACTATTTTGGAGTGCAACTAGTAAGGTGTCAGACATGCTGGACTAGGTTATCCCTCTTGGGATGGGCTGGGAAATGCGGAACTGTCAATGGCCCAGGAAAGCAGTGACGGTAGAGTGGCAGTGGTGACTGCATGGATATATTATCCTTCCAGTTTTCAACTTTACCTGGAAGTTATTCTCTCTCTTGGTTACCTAACAGGTCAGCACTGCATAAGAGGCCACTGTATATCGGATGTGTTTGCTTTTGTCCTGGATCTTGCATGTACCAAAGGTTTAAACCATCCATAGGTACAATTGCTAAAATGCCAGTGAATGCAGGAGATACACCACCATCAGTTAGACATGCACATTGCTTTGTTCTTTGCTTGCTATTCATCTACATCCCAAGGAGCTTACATTGATAATAATAAAAACAGATTGCAACAAAACAACCCAGAGTGAAACAAGTGAATAAAGTCTGTTGCAACACATTTACAATAGCAAAGCAAAAACTATCAGCAATGTGATTGCTAACATTGCTGATTGCTGGGAATGCAATTTCATGAATAAGCACAAAGATCAAGACAGAGACGGTCTTCCTGGAATAGATGGCAATGTGTTTACAAAGACAGGATGAATACAAATGAATTTGAAGAGCAATGAGCACATGCTAACTTTAGAAGGATGAATCTTAATAGATTTCCAAGCTTGAAAGACTTGAGAGAGAGAGAAAAAATCACACATGGATTCAATGAGATATTACAATAGCTAGAAGTTAAATACAGGGTTATGAAGATGTATCAATCACAGTTTAAATCTCACTACTGTGCTGAGCCAATGAATTGCAGCAATCAGTTAGAAGTTACTTAGGATGGCAGTCTCTAGGATTAAGCAAGATCATGATGAGAATTACAACATGGCCCATCAATCCTGTACTGAAACAACCAACACCTCAACTGGCAGGGTGATGGAATTACAGTGAGGCACATTTCTCAAGGCAGTCCCGCATAAATCTGTAACCATTGGCACAATCCATCACATGCCCAGCATGTAAGCAATCCATCTATTCACTTCATGTGTTTTTCAGTTTGATTATTTGTGTATGTCGAAAGATCATATCCAATCAATGCAAGTCACAACAATCAAAACTCTTCAGATGATTTCTTTGTTAAGCCTCCATCAAGACACAAAAATTGAAAAACAAAATGAACTGCAAATTAACACAACAACTTTAGTTTTAGCTAATGTCATGTCAAATTCTACATGAAAGTAAACTGAATATATGACCTTATTATTGGGACTAAACTGTATCTACACAGGTTCAAACAAGTCCTCCCGTAACGTCTTGGTTTCCTATGTGATTAATAGATATCTACAAACATTCCTCAAATACTACTTGACAAGTTTGATCTTCAGGATACAGCAGTTACATAAGGGTAGTGTGGGGGCGGAGTGGATGGGGGAG
>JAHRHZ010000024.1:12867357-12905148 GCA_024137785.1 Ginglymostoma cirratum
GTTGGAGTGGATGGGAGAGTACAGCAGTTACATAAGGGTAGTGTTGGGTTGGAGTGGATGGGGTAGTTCAAGCGTCCGAAGTATTTTGCTTTTGCAATTTTCTCCAGGACTTGTTTCTGTACGAAGGGATGGTAAGTTTAGACTTTTATTTGGCACATTTGTGAATGAATGCATTTCGAATGAAGCACCTGTTAAACAAAAGGAAACCAGGCACCAGGAAAAGTGGAAGGTGCAGAAACCACCAATCTCTAATTCTTCAGTCACAACTTTGTGCTGACTGGATGTTGCAAGAATCCTGGGTTGCGCTAGTCCATAGTGTTCAGAATTAACAGTTAACTGGCATTGTCCAAGCTTATGTGCTGACAAACAATGTTCTACCGCTTGCTGAAACCTTAAAATTCATGCTGACAACATACATCACCACAGCGTTTCTTGCCACCATTTCTTGCTTCTTAGAGCACGTTAATACTGATAGCAGGCTATGTAGTAAAGGCGGCTAAGAAGGCAGCCAGGATATTCAACGTTATCATTGGAGACTTTGATTATAAGAGCAGGAACGTTCTGCCAGAACTGTATAAATGCTTCTTAAACACATCTCAGCACCAGTTCTGAAGAAGAGTCATACCGGGCTTAAAACTTTGTTAATTTTGTTCCTCTCTCCGCAGATACTGCCAGAATTTCTCCAGCATTCTCTGTGTGCTTCAGATTTCCAGCATCCATAGCATTGTGTTTTAAACACTACTTGGAGAATAGATGGAGTATTGCACACTGTTCAGGCTATACCACATTACAGGAAGGTTATGACTGGACTAAGAAGGATACTGCAGAGCTTGATGAAGATTGCTTCCAGGACTGGAGAATTTTAGGTGTGAGAAAAGATTGGATAGGCGTAGATTGTTTTGTTTGAAGGGGCTGATGTCTAAATGAGATGCATAAAATTATGAGGGGCCTAGAGAGGGAAGGTAGACGGGATCTGCGCCACTTAGCAGCAAGGTCAATAAACATGAACGTAGATTCTATGTTTTGGTTGAAGAGAAAGTGAAAGCTGAAAAGTGTGTTTTTATTAACCCACAAGGTGATATGTGTCTGGAATTCTCAACCTGAAGTAGCAGTAGAGAAATAACTTGTCATTATATTTAAAAAGGAACTTGGATGTATACTTGGTATGCTGCAGCTTGCAAGAGCTACAAAGTGGAATAAACCTGCATGAGTCGTTTTGACCAACACGGACACAGCCCCTTGTTATGTGTTGTTAATTTTTTTTCTTGAATGCAAGTGTGGGTGTTATATTGCAGTGTAATATTATTTAGTTTTGACCTGAGCACAGTAAACATATATTCTTCCACCCTTTGATTTCAAAAGGATTTCAAATTAGGTATGCCATAACTACGCAAATCAAATATGGTTCTAAAGAAATGACTGTAGCTCACTCTGGTTATGCCTCAAGTTTCCAGACATAAATGCAGAGACCATTTCAAACATAAAACAAAAACTTGTCAGATACAAGTAACAAGAATAGTATCTGTGCTTTTGGAGGTAAGAGGAACTTCGCATCTACTGTTAATTGAGACTTAATAACCAAAGACATAAAAAGCTCCATCTAGAACTTTACCCAGGATCTAATACTCATTGGCCAGTTCAAATGATAAAAAAAATATGAAAAGGTTTTAAGCTAATTTAGTTGACTTGAAGCTATACTGTCAAATTCATCGTAGTCAAGGTACTCACATTGATTGTTAGCACCAACTGGCAATATCTGAATATACTTTGGCAGTTTACTGGATGTAGGACAAACCCTATTATTCCACTCCTTTTTCCCTTAAATAAATGTCATTCAAGAACATTACAATCTCCGATCAATATTAATATTCTCATCTCATCTACAAAGCTGCTTCTACAATAACTTCATTGATTTTAGACACTATCAGTTTTCTGATAAATTACTGGAAAAGAAGCTCATATTCAAGGATTGTTATCTGGATAGATGGGTGGATTATGGTCGCTAGGCAGATAGTTGAAATTGTGTTCTTTTCCAGAAAGTAATTTTTATTCCTTGATTGAACAGTAAAATTGTTGATCCATAGATCAATGGCAAGGTGGGTGGAGGGATGAAGGCATGGTAAGGCTCCCTCAAATGAGGACCAAAATGGTCAATGATGAATGATCATCCAAGTTGAGCATCATTTGCTGTCTTGTTTGTTTATCATCTTGACCGGGTTGAAAATAAGTTCCACTCACATAGATAACCTTGTGCACGTATATTCAGAAATTGAGGATGAGAGATTCTGAATAATTCAAGGCAACATTACAAGCAAGAGTCAGGAGATCTGAAAATTACATGGTGGAGATCTGAATACCACACTTGAAATCAAAGTAATAGCAAGCAATGTCTTAAATCTTTTTGAACCCTTTAATTTCGGAGTCTCCCAAATTAAAGAGCAGTTAGCATTTGGACCACAGTTCCTTAGGATCACTCATTTTGCCACTGCTCTAATCTGCACCCAGATCCTCCTCCTTAACCCAACTGCACTTAGTTCCACTCTCCAACTTTGGCTGATAAAATTCATACCTTAAAACTACATGCTTACTCTTAGTGAGCACTCAGTTTGTAAGCACAATCCAATGTTAAATGGACCCCTGCTTTAAGGATCGTGGAACTGGCCTAAACCAGGTGGCTATCCTCATTATACTAGGAAACTGAATTACTGCTGGACTCATTCTAAGGATTTTAAGTCATTTCTATTAAATGGTCATGCTCAACACTTCTGCCAAATCCATACCCTTTCCAATTATTATAATGTTGCAAAAGAACATAAAGAGTGCCAGACAAAGAAACTCCACGCAAAGTAACTGTCAAAATCAGAAGAGTCTGAAAAAATGGCTAGTCTGTGGGATGTAAACTGCAGCAATGGCTGAGGTCAATACTGAAGCATGTTGCTCAATACAGGATTAAGGGTTCACTTTGTTGAGTACAAAATCCAAAACCCTGCTCTCAGGAGGGAGAAAGTTTATACATAAACTTTGTTCGGAAGCAGCATTTGAACAATATGCCATCTCAAAATGAAACGAAGAAATGTTCAAACCTGGAGTTGCTGCCTTCTGCACAGTTAACATTTGATGCTGCTTTCCATCAGCAAAATGTGGTACTCAAAGTGAAGTCTCAGCAGGGAAGTATCACATCTAGCCTCAGAAACATAGTTAATAGCTTGAGGTGGAAAATCAACAGTATTTACCATCTTATTTGATATTTCAGCTAAGGATGGCTTTCAAAAAGAACACTCACAGTTACATGCATTGTGACCATGTCCTGTGTATCAAGAATATTTGTAAGGACTTCTTTTTTAAAACAAAGAGTACAAGTAAGGTCAGCAAATCTATTGACAACAATCATTATGGAAAGAATTTCACAGGTTTAGCATTAACAATTATGACACCTGTAAATGTGGATTAGGATGATTCATGAAGAATATCTTCCCGATCATATGTTCACAAATCCTTGGATAATGGAATAATGTGTGTTTGTATACAGTTAGATCTGGACCCAGGCTTTTAGGAGATAAGTGGAAAGTAGCATTCACAACACACGACAATCTCCAACAACAGAAAGTTTAACCATCACTTCTTAACATTCAATGTCATTACTATCACTGAATCACAAACTATCAATATCCTGGAGTTATATCATTGACCAGAATCTGAACTGGATAAAAAACCATGGTTATAAGAACACGCAACTCACCTCCTTTGTCCCCAGTGCTTAATTGCCTTCTACAAGAACAAATCAGGAGTGTGATGGAATAGGCTATATTTGCCCACAAGTGCAGCTCCATCAACATTCAAGAAGATCAACACCATTCAAACAAAGCAAACCACTTGATTGGTATTACATCCACAACCTTCAGTCATTCACTTCTAACACCACTGATGTCCAATGGCAGCAGTATGTACCATCTACAAGATGTACTTCAGAAACTCATTAAGGTTCTTTTGAAAGCACTTTTCAAGCCCATGACTTCTACCACCAAGAAGGAAAGGTTAGAAGATGTATAAGGAACAGCCCCAAAGGAACACACCAAGCTGACTTGGAGCTACATCACCATTCCTTCACTATCACTGTGTCAAAATTCCAGAACTCCATTTCTAATGGCACTGTAAGTGTTTCTACTGGTTCATAAAAGCAGCTCACATTCCCCAGGGTAATCCAAAGCTCATATCTCACGAACAAATAAAATTTTAAAAAATGTTGTGATGGATTAAAATTGATGCTTGTAGACACACAGTTGAACGTTTGGCTGTTTTTTTTTGGCCCAGATGCAAAAAAAATCCCAGAAAGTTGCCATTGTGCCTGAAGGAACGAGTGGTCAGTATTCAACATATAGAACAGGCAGGTGAACAAGTTGCAGTGAATAAATATTATCCCTAGGATAGTGTCACACTGATCAGTCAAAATCTTTAACAAGGGAAAGGTATGAACTGGTAATTGAGGAAATAAGGTAGTAAAGAACTAGACAAGAATTCCCCACTAATTTCACCATCTACATATAACAGAGACACCAGTTTGCATTGGTCAAATGGCATCACTTTTCGCCATTTCCTTTGGAATGAGTTGTAAAGGGCAACATTTCCCCTCCTCAGAGGTGGTGGGCAGGAAGAATAACTCAGTCATTGGCTCTGCAGAAGTTATCACATCCAGCCAACACCAATTGATTATAGCAATATCACATTCTTTTGGATGAGTCATTTAAAGTTTCAAGAGACATTTAAACTTCTGAGAGCATTTAAAAAAAATACATTTTTTTTTAACCTGACTTGGTCTAACAGGGTGGACGAAGACATCAGAGGGAAGACGTCTTGCCTGGAGAAAGAAAGCACACTTCCTCAGAAAGTCACCTTGGAGAAGTGAGCTTTTCTTATACCCACAAGATTATATCTTTTCAATAATGAGGCCCAAATACATTTTCAACTAGAAAAAATTAGAAACCTGCTACCACCTGTAGCCCCATTGTAAGTGCACCGCCAGAGATTTTCAAACCCCATTTCTCCTTCAGGGAGTTGAAACAGTATTTTCAGATTGCTATGCTTCCGACATTCTTGACGAAATAGAGCAATAATGACTTCCACAGCTCGAAGTAATCTAAGTACCCATATTGCAACTTTAAATGTCATCTGCTTTGTGTGTGCAGGTGTGCGTGTGCATTTGTGTGAATGAGGATTGAGTATTTATTACTATTTTAACATTGTGTAAATAAATGTTTATCCCCTCTTTTGATTCAAATCTACTAGAAAGACTGATTTGTATCTGTTCCTAAAAGCCACAACTCTGAAGGAATTTAAACAGTCTTTCTTTGAAATGCATCTTATTGCAGTCATTCAAAAAAAGAAGCAAAATAATTAGGAAATTATCTCATATCGTTTCCCTTTCGATCAGACGATGTATAAAGCATAAAAGGCAGATTTACATGAATTAATTTTATTTTATGTTGCTGACCCCTCTCATTTCTTCAGACTTATTCAGAAATGACTCATTAACTGACAAAGAATCATCAGTGTAGATGTGTTTCATTTTTATGCTTGGTAATTATTCAATTCATTCTCTCTATTAATGTCCCTTTTTCTTAAACCTTTACAAAGTAGGCTAATTTTCTCACATTCATTCTGTGCTTAAAGATGGATGTCTGATATAATCCCAGATGCAGTGGTAGTGGAAATTACTAAGAATGATTTAGTGAAGTGGACATTTTAAGAATGTAACGTTAACTTCATACCTTGGAACAAGTGGAGTCAAGTAGCAGCTTTCCTAATTACAGTTTGATGGTGCATGAGTTCACTTACATAGCTGAACTTTGCAGAATGTTGTCCCCATCTTACAGCTATTACAAAAGCTTGAACAAACTTAGAAAATCAAAAGAATGATTGCACTCTGAAATAGTGAAGCAAGCCATTGCAACAAATCACCATAGAAAAGTCAAAGAATAAACCAGAAATGGCATCCAGTTGGCACTGCAGTCCATCAGCTGCAACAGCAGAAATGATTTCAACCACAATCTGTAACCTCATAGCCCAGGACATCCCTCACTCTACCTCGTCGGGTGTAGCACCAAATGTAAAAATAAAAAAAAACATCCTGAAGCTACAACTTAGGACAATTGCATGGACGATGAATAAGGATGAGAAAGAGATAAGCTATTCCACAATGAATAGATCAGCTCAAAATATGCAGCCATGTTACAAATAGTGGTAGGCAAATCAATATCCATCCAAAGGGGCAGACTTCACAAACTGTCTGTTAACAATGATGGCAGAGCTAAGAATGAGAAGGCTGATCAGGCTGAAGTGTTTGTAATTATCTGGGTGGGTGGTTAATCTCTGTTTTCTTCTGAGGTTCCAGTGTCATCAAGATCAGTTTTTAGTCAACTTGATTTTCTCTATGCGATATCAACAAATGAATGAGCACACCAGACACAGCAAAAGTAATGGGCTCTGACAACATCAGAGCTGTACCAAAGATAGGAGCTCCAGAAGTGGCAATGTCTCAAGCTAAACTGTTCTAGCATAGCAACAAGTCATCTACCTGGCAATATGGAAAATTGACAATATTCTGACCACGAAAAGGATAGATCTAATCCAGACAATTCACAACTCATCAGTCTACTCTCAGTTTTCATCAAAATGATGGAAGGTTTTATTGGTAGTGACAATGAAGTAACTCTCACTCATCATTGAAGACAAATATATCTACTTGATTGGCAACACAACACAGAGAGAAAATAGACGCTGGAATTCTGAAGTTAAAAACAAAATGAACTGAAGAAACTCAACTGGTCTGGCAGCATCTACTGAAATCGAAAAAGTGTTAAAGTTTCAAGTCCAATATAACACTCGCTCAGAACTGAAGCAAAAGGTAGAAAATTCACAGGCTTTGTACTGTCATGAAATAGAGAAGTGAGGTTTCAGAAGGGGAGAGCAGGGGCAGATTAGAAGTTGAGCAAGATTAAAGCTCAGAGATGTCACGGAACAAAAAGTGACGTGAGTGGCAATTGTATTGAAGGAAAATAGGTTCAGTGTTGGTGTAGACTCCAGAAAATAGTTCAGCTCTGTTGATTGGCTGCTCTGCTTAATCAGCACGCCAGCAATCTCCTCAAATATTCACTTCTTCAGCAATGTGTACCACCTACAAGCAATCTGCCAAGGTTCCTTCAACAGCACATTCCAAACTCCCAGGACATTGACTTGGAAATATATTGTCATTCCTTCACAATGGCTGGGTGAAATCCTGGAACTGGTTTTCCTAGCGACATTGTGGGTATATGTGCATCACAGAGACTGCAGAGGTCACCACCGATTATGCGAAGCATAATTAGGGAGATGCAATAAAGCTGATTTTGTCTGCAACAATCAGACCTCATGAGCAAATTTCCAGTAAGTCCACTTAAAGAGAAGTGCAACTCTCTTTTGCTGAAACTAATTTTCCTTGGATTGGGATTCTAGATTACAAATAACACTGTGTTGCTAGCTCACTGGTGCACAGCTATTTGGGACATAACATCTGGCCAGCTTAACACCTGCTCACTTCTCTGCTCCCAGATTCAATAGAACAAATAGAAACAGCTGAAGTCTTCCACTGACTAGAATTAACAACAACTAGCTTGATCCTTCAGTGCTCTGAAGCTGTATGAAAGCTGAGGCCAATTTATCACACATAACATATAGGTTCTACTTAATTATCAAAAGACAACAGGCAAACTTCCCTAAACACTATAATACTGTTACAGATAGTCTGTGATGAAGCCAAGATACACTACACAGGATGCCTTGTACATTATGTTTTTTATTTGAAATGCAGCCAAATTTGAAAAAAAAGGAAGTATTTCAAGTTTACTGAGGTTTACTATTTCTGGCAAGAAGTACTTTGCTTAGAAAAGCCTGTACATCAATAGTGTGAAAAGCAAAATAATGCCTGGTTGGCAAGCTTCAAAAACCTACTTAGAGGATGTGAATCTGCCTGATGAACTGAGAAGAGCAGAGTAGTGAAGGAACTCTCATCTCAATCCACGACATAGTCAATGCTACATCATTGTCAGATGAAATGAGAGCACAATCAACATGGGACCCTTCATATTTATTATTATACCTTTATGTTATCGTTTTCATGGTTATATCAGGTCCTCAGGTGATTTTCCTTGATCTTGAAAGATGACAGCATGAACAACGTTAAAGGCTAGACTATAAACTGGTGCACAGTTATTGAGTGCTAAGTGGATTTCTGAACAGAAGCAATACAATACTGAGGAGCTGCTGTTGTCAAAATTTAACTGTCCCTCTTCGGATTCAATTATTATGCTCACTGAGTTGAGCATCTATATAAAATGAACTAGACAGAGAAAAGTACCTGAATAATGGCCTTCTTTCTAGCACTTAGTTGCTAACTCCCACTGGAGTCTCTTTGGCCCATTTTTTTTTGCTAATGGCTTTGATTTGAGTGCACAACTTTACAAGTTATACTTCTTAAACAATGACTGGAACAAAATTAAATTGTAAACCTCTAAACAGAAATGGCAGCCAAATAACTTCAGTAAACAAAACTAACAAGAGCAAATATATTCTAAATCTTCAGAAATCTGTAGAAATCACAGCACTGATCAGCTGGATTATGACGTACAATTCTGGATGACACACTTTAGGAACAAAGGAAACAGAAAGGAGTCACCACGATGACACTAGGGATGAGTGACTGTGCAGAGACTGCGACGAAGGGACCAAAAGTATGGTCGCTAAATTTTCTGATAACAAAGATAGGTGGAAACGTAAGGTGTCAAGAGGACATGTAATAAGGACAACTTATGTAATACCCTTTGTAGATTATTTAAATCAGTAGGCATTAGTTTGAAAGGTGGAGCATAATGTGATGAAATGTGAAGTTGTTTGCTTTGGCGGAAGAACAGAAAATCAGCATGTTATTTAATTGGAAAGAAATTGCAGCAACTATGACACAGAGGGATCTGGGGACACTGGTACATAAATCATAAGAAGTTAATAAGCAAGTGCAGCAAGTGATTAGGGAGGCAAATGGGATGTTGGCATTTATTGTGAGGGCAATCAAAAAGGAAAGTAGTGGATGCAGCAATGTAGTGACAACATCATCGGATTAGTAATCTAGAGGCCCAGGCAAATTCACTGGGTCACACATAGAATTATGTTAGGAAGGTACGATGTACTAGAAATTTTGAAAAACATGTGGATAGACAAGTCCCTTGGGCCAGACGGGATATACCCAAGGTTGCAACAGGAAGCCAGGGAAGAGATTGTGCACCTTTGGCAATGATCTTTGCGTCCTCGCTATCCACTGGAGTAGTACCAGATAATTGGAGAGTGGCAAATGTCATTCCCTTGTTCAAGAAAGGGAGTAGGGATAACCCTGGGAATTAGTGATCAGTCAGTCTTACTTCTGTGTTGGGAAAGTTATTGGAGACGATTCTGACAGACAGTGTTTATGATTGTTTGGAAAAGTGTAGTTTGATTAGAGATAGTCAGCATGGCTTTGTGAGGGGCAGGTCATGCCTCACAAGCCTTATTGAACTCTTTCAGGATGTGACAAAACACATTCATGAAGGTAGAGCAGTTGATGTGGTGCACATGGATTTTAGCTAGGTGTTTGATAAGGTTCCCCATGGTAGGATCATTCAGAAAGTAAGGAGGTACGGGATTCAGGGAAATTGGGCTGTCTGGATACAGAATTGGCTGTCCAATAGAAGACAGAGGGTGGTAGTAGATGGAAAGTATTCAGCCTGGAACTCGGTGACCAGTGGTGTTCAACGGGGATCTGTTCTGGGACCTCTGCTCTTTGTGATCTTTATAAATAACTTGGATGGGGAAGTGGAAGGGTGGGTTAGTAAGTTTGCTGATGACATGGAGGTTGGTGGAGCTGTGGATAGCGTGGAGGGTTGTTGTAGGTTGCAATGGCACATTGAGAGGATGCAGAGCTGGGCAAAGATGTGGCAGCTGGAATTCAACCCAAAAAGTGTGAAATGATTCATTTTGGAAGGTCAAATTTGAATGCAGAATACAGAGTTCATGGCAGGATTCTTGGCAGTGTGGAGGAACAGAGGGATCTTGGGGTCTATGCCCATAGATCCCTCAAAGTTGCCAATCAAGTTGATAGGGCTGTTAAGAAGGTGTATGGTGTGTTGGCTTTCATTGGCAGGGGGATTGAGTTTAAGAGCTGTGAGGTTATGCTGAAGTTCTATAAAATCCTGGTTAGACCTCACTTGGAATATTGTGTTGAGTTCTGATTGCCTCATTATAGGAAGGATGTGGAAGCTTTAGAGAGGGTGCAGAGGCGATTTACCAGGATGCTGCCTGGACTGGAGGGCAGGTCTTCTGAGGAAAGGTTGAGGGAGCTAGGGCTTTTCTCATTGGAGCGAAGAAGGATGACAGGTGAACTTGCTAGACGTATACAAGATGGTGACAGGCACAGATAGAGTGGATAGTCAGAGGCTTTTTCCCAGGACAGAAATTGCCATCATGAGGGGGCATAATTTTAGGTGACTGGAGGAAGGTGTAGGGGAGATGTCAGAGGGACATTCTTTACACAGAGAGAGGTGGGTGTGTGGAATGTGCTGCCGGCAGTGGTAGTAGAGACAGATACATTCGGGACATTTAAGCAACTCTTGAATAGGCACATGGATGGATAGTAAAATGAAGGGTATGCAGGTTAGTTTGATCTTATAGGATAACAGGTCGGCACAACATCATGGCTGAAAGGCCTGTACTGTGCTGTATCGTTCTGTGTCCTAATTCTCAACATTCCAGCTGGTGGAATTTAAATTAGTTAAATAAATCTGCAATGTAAAGCTGCTCCTAGTGATGGTGACCATGAAACTATTATCAATTGTTGTAAAAGCCCATTCATCCTTCAAAGGATGAAAATCTATAAATCTTATCCAGTCGAAACTATATGCAACTCCAGAATATTAGAAATTGGGTTCCCTTGAAGATTGCATTCTCTGAGTTTTCCACCTGTAGTATTTCCCATGCAACATGAGACCTCATTTAACTATGCTGCTGTAGTAACTAGCTTTTGACAAATATGAACAAAGATTTGTCAGGCTCCAAACTGCCATATTATGAGCACAGTGCTTTCAAAAAGAAGTTTTGGTCTTGAAAGGAACAAAAAAAATTCAAATGGAAGTGATCAAGAAACAATAGTCACCCTGGCATCACGAGTAGCTGCTTATAGTCATTGACTGAGAGGGTTTAGACAGGTATTCACACAGCATAGATAGCCAGTCCCCAAAATAAGTTACGCCAATAAGGATTAGTGGGGATTGATGAGCCAGGGGAACAAGTCGCTGTCTACTTGGGAGCAGACCAGAAATTCCCCTTCATCAGACTAAAGCAAGAACAAATAGAAAGACAAAAACACTACTTCAACACCACTGCTCCTGTTCCTCCACTTTACAGGATAGCTCTGCGATCTGTGAAACAATCTCAACTGCCATAGTCATCTACTTCTTTGTCTAATTAACTGATGGGTCGTAACTAAAATTGCCAAATGGATCATATGTAAACTGCTGCTTCCAAACCAACTCCCTAAACTATAAGAAAAATGCTGTAAGTGGTTGACTGGTTATGTTAAATAACTGTGATCACACATCAACCA
Source organism: Ginglymostoma cirratum (assembly GCA_024137785.1). NCBI lineage: Eukaryota > Metazoa > Chordata > Chondrichthyes > Orectolobiformes > Ginglymostomatidae > Ginglymostoma > Ginglymostoma cirratum. Next base: position 12,879,017 of record JAHRHZ010000024.1, read on the forward strand.
CACCAAAAACATGTCAACAAGACCATAGTAATGTGGTTAACTCCCATATGCCCTCTGAGGTGGGATGGACAGGTCAGTGGAGTTTAGATTGGCCTTGATCTTATCAAATGATAGAGTACACATGAGAGCCACATAGCCTCCCCTTGTTTCTGACCTTGTGTTCTTCAATCAAAGCAGATTAATGGGAGGCACAAAAATGATATTCAAAATTGAGAAGTTTTAAAAGAGAAGGTGGGAACAACTGCTTCCTCAGGTAAACACCTTAGTAAACATAAGTCTACAAATTTAAAATAACTAATAATTTAAAAAGACTACAGCGTAAATGAGGAGAGATCTTTTTGTACTGAATGTCAGTAAGATCAAGAATGTAGGACCTGAATCAGTGGCAGAAAGAGATGCTTTCAAAAAGCATTTGAACAAGTATTTGAAGATGACTAATTTACAGGAGTTTGCAGAAAAAGTAGGAATGAATGACTAATTGGGACAGCAGTTGAAAAGTGCTAGCACAAACTGTACAGCTTCCACCTAAACAGATAATTCAATACTTACATTTAGTGCTAAGATCTGGTACCTTTACAGAGTATAGAATATATTTAGGATGTTGACATTCTAAAGCTATTAAGACAACTTTTATACAATACTGCTCCATAACGCAATAAAATATAGGAGCAGAATTCAGCCATTTGGCCTACTGAGTCTGCTCCACCATTCAATCATGGATGATATGTTTCTCAACTCCATTCTCCTGCTTTCTTCCTGTAACCCGTTATGCCCTTACTAATTAAGCACCTATCATCTTGGATTTTAATACACCCAAAGGCTTAGTCTCCAAAGCCCTCAGCAGCAATGAGTTCCACAAATTAACCACACTGTGGCTGAAGGACTTCCTCCTCATCACAGTTCTAAAGGGTTGTCCCCTCATTTTGAGGCCACTATTAGGTCCTAGTTTCTCCTATTAGGTTCTCCATGTCCAATCTATCCAGGCATCTCAGTATTCTGTAAGTTTCAATGAGGTTCCCTCCTCAAACTTCTAAACTCATCAAGTAGAGACACAGAGTGCTCAACTGCTCCTTATATGACAAGCCCTCCACCGCTAGGATCATTCTTATAAACCTCCTCTGGATCCCTCCAAGGCCAGTACATTCTTCCTTAGGTACAGGGTCTGAAACTGCTCACAATATTTCAAATGCAGTCTGACTAGTGCCTTAAACTGCCTCAGCAGTACATCTCTTCTCCTGTATTCTAGCCCTCTAGAAATAAATGCTAACATTGCATTCATGTTCCTGACTGCCAACTGAACCTACACGCCATCCTTAAGAGAATGCTAAACTAGGACTCCTAGTCATTTTGTGCTGCAGATTTCCAAACCATTTCCCCATTTAGAGAATAGTCTATGCAGAAGAAACATTATCTTTCTGACTCAGTGAAGAAACAGTGGAAATTCAATGCACAAAGTCACCACTTACATGGCATTGCCATGAATTTTCAGAGTTCAAAATTGCTTCCTGTCTCACTTTGTTCATTCTTCAACCGTTCGGTGTCTTCAGAACATCAGCATTAGGGCCTGTTAGAACCTACACAGCTTAGGATCTACAGGAAACTGAAATTCCTGCACCTCACTCTATCAATCCATGTCTTTAATACCCCATATCCTCCCGTCCCCTCTACCACCCAATCCTGCATCTTCACTCTCAAGTGCTGAACCCTTTTTCAAAAGCACGTGCCCTTCTCAGAAAAAAAACTGATGTGGTCTTTGTGTACGACATCACATGTAAAATCTTGTGTAATGCTACAGCGCAATGCCCACAGTTGCAGGCATCAGCAGACACTGCCTAAGATGAAAAAAAAGCCTTACCTCATTTAAAAAAAAACACTTGCATTTATATGGTATTTTAGAGTATCTCTGTGTGCTTTACAATCAATTAAATACACTTTTTTTTATGGGTAGTCTATGTTGCAATGTAAAGTAACAGCCAATTTATGCACAGCAGGGTCCTACAAATAGCAATTAAACACATGATTTGATCATTTTTTTAGGTTGAGGGATAATTTTTAATTATGATACAATAGAACTCTCCTGCTCTTTTGGAATTGTACCAAGACATATTTTACACTTACCTGAGAGAGGCAGATGCCAAACATCTCATCCAAAAAGGAAGTGCTTTAAAGCAACACTGAAGTGCCAGCATAGATTATGTCCTCACATCCCTGGAGTAAATTCCCTCCCCAGATCATCCAAGGGCTTTGGAGTACTCCAGCAAAGCTGATATCTGCTATGGCTGAGCTGACAGCACTCTCATCTCTAAGTGAGAAGTTTTTGAGTGTATGTATCACTGCTTAGACTTCAGCAAGAAACTGACATTTCAGTGCAGTAGTGCAGCAGTGAGTAAATGCTATCTTTTGGAGAAGACCTTCATATTCTTTCAGGAAAAGGTGAGAGGAATCCATGGTATAATTTTGCAGAGTTTGGGAAGTCGTTCCTCTTGTTCTGTGCAATAGTTACTAGTTCATTAACATTGCTTAAAAAATGATGAGTGAACCTTTATCACATTGCTAGTTTCACAGAAATATACTTCCACATTTCCTACATTACAGCCCAGGTTATTTTTCAAAAGAAAGGACTCAATTGGCTGTAAACTACTTGGCAATATTCTTAGGTTGTGAAAATGCTCTTATAAATGTAAAGTTTACTTTGAGAAGATCCAAAAATGAGTGACAGGAGGTACAATTCACCCACCAGGGGAGCCTTGGAGTAAGAGCTACGCCGATGTATCCAAGCAAGCTGGCAAAGTTTTTGAGACTATGCCTGATTCTAAACTTCATACAGTGACAGAATGAAAGAACTTAATAATACAGTGCAAACGCAGAAGTATTCATTACTTGCTACACCCATGTGATTGTTGAAGCAGATAATTATAATGTTAACCAGAAAAGACCAGTGTATGAAAGCTCAAATTATATGTGATTATGAGGAAATTATGCACTTAAGGGGTAGATCCCAGAGAGGGCAGAATTTAATGTAGACCAAGAAGAGTACTTAGTTCTTTAGAATGAGGAAATACCCCACATCCACAGAAGCCTGCAAGCAATCACTACTCGGTGCGATTTCTGGATTTCTGACTTAGCGAGTGTCCAATAGGACATCATCAGAGGAGGGCAGTAAAGTGAAGTGAGTCCTACTCACCACCCTCCCAACTAATTAAATAACTCCCAAAACAAGCCTCGGGGAGGGGTCGGAAGGAGAGGAGCAGTCTATCTGAGCATGTTCTTAACACCAAATGTCCATATCATCGACTTCTTAAGGGAAATTGTGCATTTGTTATAAATCAATGCCCAGGTGATGCCAACTGAACATTTGGTCTCTCATAGGAATTAAAACACATTATTAGTCTACTAAAAAGGCTATACACATCTGACAAACTGTTGATGATGAAGTACGTACAAGAAACAGCACTAATAGTATATATTTGCTGGATGTCTTCCCTTTAAGGTTGGCATTGAGGAGATGTTGCACCCCAAAATAGTCCGTTAGCAGCTCAGTTGAATTACAAATGTGAAGAAGAAGAATGGATACCAATAAGAGATGACACTAAAAGGAGGGATTGCATGGCAATGGGCACAACTAGAACATAAATGAAAGAAATCAATGCACAACATGGCAATGAACACAGTAATAAATAGTAATGGAGGAATAATAGTAAAATGGCTGAAGAATACCAGTATTGTTGGGGAGAAAAATAATGTCAGTTTTACCTTAGGAACATAAGGACAGTGACAAACTGAGGTGGAGGAAAATTTGAAGGGAGGGACTAAAGATTTTTACCACACTATGCTCAGTTACAGGGTCAGAAAGTTTCAATCCTAAAGCTAACATAAATCAAAACTCTCCAATGGCAACTTGCCCTCGAGCTCAAATTAAGCAACACACGATCCATTTTATACTTTCAGCTTTTCGATTTCATCTTCTTGCATTTATGCTGTGTATACCTACTACTTAAGTTACAAAGGCACGGCAACTCGATTATAAGCTTGTAATCAGAACCATTGGAATGGCTGTGTCAACTTGTCTTTTAAAGTTGTTGATCCCTGTCTGCCAACTTTCTAGCTTGGCATGTACATAACACATTTAGCAACATGAAACTCTCAAATGCACCTATTCTTCTGCTGGAACTGAAACTTAAGAGCTGAAGCTTTTCTTCTCTTGCACTCTGTTCCACGTTGAAGCTCCACCTACTCAGCCACCTGTCCTAACTGCACCTCTGTAAGTTGCCATCATCATTTCAACATGCAACAGAAGTGTCACGCTACAAAGTAGGAGGACAGATCTTAAATGGTCTTTCTTAAAAAATAAAATATAAAGGCTTGTTATTTTTAAAATAGACTGTTGCTGGACTCAAAATGACTGCTACTGACCACACAACATGCAATTTGGCTGAGGGCCACAAAGTTCCAAAGATTTCTAGGAGACAAAGCTAACCTATCACTTTGGTAGAGTTTCACATCTATAAATATAGAAGTAATGCAGGCACAGCAAGACAATGAGGGCACATCTTCCATCTCTGAACCTGAACTAATAAAAAGCAAGCGTCCTCAAAACTTGCTATGCCTGGAGCAGTGCTAAGGATCCCATAGCTATCACCTACAAAACAAAATGGTATGGACCAGGGACATCAAAACTATCATCAAAGCTGAACTGACCTATCCAGGAATGCTATCACATGACTGAAACTCCTCTAGTCTTTGAATGGCTTTAATTATATACTTATGAAGGTTTACTTCAGATTTTTTTCAACATCAGAGCAGAGCACCAGCAGCTACTGGCTTAGCTAAATTCTACATCTGGTCTGGACCCTTCTCACAACCTGCTGTCCAGGAGGAATCCTGTATTTACCCGCATACAAGAAGCATATTGTTATACTATCAACTGTACTTACACGTATTCAAGCTCCTACGAAAAGTAATTCTACAAGATCAGGCAACTGCATGCACCGTCATTGGGATTTCTCTTACCAAACTCCATGGGTATTTGAAATTAGGGCTTCTTTTCCTTCTCACTTTCCTCCTTGTATACTTGTACGTATGCATCCGTGTCTGCATTGTAAAGATTTCCTTCTGCATTTTAATTAATAAACCCTACTTTGTTTTGACTCAAAAGAATTCGATGTGGGTTTTTAAAAAAATTTGATTTCACAAACAGAGCGCTTGGGGGAACACACCACTGCCTAGCACAAAAGGGAAAAGAAAAAGATAAAAACTATCTCTGTTTATACCCAGAAAAGGAGAACTGTAAAATAATTAATTTCACCTCACCCTCCTGTCTGTAATGTACTGTAAGTTAATTTGAGGTGAGTCTCTGCTTGGGGCTTAGTTAGTCTTTCAACAGCACTCAAAGATATTCACATCAGGATCTATTCCCTATTCTGTATTTTAAAATGAAAATCAACTATTGATGTACTAAATGATTATAACTATGTACATAACAATATTGGATCATAGCAAAAAGTCTGCAATAAAGATCAATTTCCTGAAGAAGTCTGGAGTCTAGCTGCGGTACGATGAAGTGACGCAGCTGCAACACCAATTAATTGCATGTATTCACAATCCACATTGATTACATTTTTTTTGTCACTTGAGCAGTTGGAGAAAGAAAAGCAAGAAAGATGTTGTTGATATCACAGTGTCAAATGTCATGTATGTGAAAGTCCACCACTGCCGCAACCTTTGCTGCTGAATATTTGTGCTTTTAAATCTTTGGGTTGATGCAAGTCAATGACAATGTGAACTGGTATAAACACTGGTTCAATTTGAAGAAAATGAAAGGGAATGGACGTGCGTCGGGTGACAGATGGTTAGAAAATAATAATTGAAATAAAAACCTGAACCAATCTGTGCTTGCTATGGTGGTCTAAAGTAATACCTTAAGACACATCTTTAAAAGATTTTTACATCTTGGGTTACACAAGATCTCAGTGTCTTTCAAATGCATTAGTTTATCTAGTCAGTGCATTGAATCTTAATTTACAGAAAGATAATCAGCATTTAAGAAAAATAATTAGTTTTCCTCAAATTAACTTATGATGTGATAAGAAAGCCAAGCAGTATGTGGTCAAGTCTACTGTTATTTCAACTGTTCCTAGGATATACCATGCTGACAGAGAATTTTGATCTCTCAAGGAAATCAGGATATGGGGCACAGATGAGATGTACGTGCATGTTTGCTTGCGTGCATATGTGTTCACACGTCTTGAATCAATCGGCCAAATGGACTATTTTTGTTCTAATTTCTCAATTTTGTGAGCCTGCTATACCAGTGGACTTAACTGTGTGGTTTAACAGGCTTCATTTTTCTTCCAACCTTTGCAATGGGAATTTCTGTAATGAGTTAAACATCATAGCTATCTAATAGACCATTATGTAGCCAATCAAATAGAAAATGTCAGAAAAAAGACTATATAAAACAAATGTCAAAGTGAACTGTCAAAGGGACCCAGCAAGGTATTTAAAATTTCAGCCCTTTAAATATTTTTGAAAAATCTGACTGGGGTGTCATAAAAATGGCTCTATTTCATTGCAACTCTTGGCATAGGCTTGTTGCATGAATTATGTCATAACCCTCCATTGGCAGAGTGGGTTGTCTCTTAGTTCACAAATTAAATGACTGCTCCAAATAGTTATGGACTCTTTGACCTGGGACCAATAATTTCTGTGCTTGCTTCTTAAGGAAGTAAAATTAGCCAAACGTAGTAAATGAGTTTTTATCAATGAAAGTTTTATTTTTAAAATAATGAGTTCTTCAATTGACCACAGAACTTACTTTGTCTCTTCTCAACAGTATTTAATATCCAGTCCTACCTTTTTTTTGAGCCATATCCCATTTCCCATGCACTTTGTGTTCACAAACCAACACAGGAAATCCAACTTAGATCTTATATTCCCTCTTGATTGAGCCCACCTAACGCCTTATTTTGTCTTATCCCAGTGTTATTGTCCTTTCCAATCCTTTGTACAAATTATTTATCCTTGCTAACGTTATATGCTCACTCCAATTCCCCAGAAAGTTAATTTTAACACTCCTGGACACCACTGTGCAAACCATACTCCAAAGACATTGCTGCTATTTCTCTTCAGGGACAAACCATTCTGCCTGTAGAGACGTCATCTCCCTTAGAACTGATCACAATGATCCATGCATCCATAGTCCTTCCACATGCACCATCTGTCCAGCAATATATTCATCTGCTCTGTTCCACTTCTACATTCAGTAGCATGTGATATTGGAAGTAATCAACCTTTCAAGCTCTGCTGGCAAGTTTCTTCCCCAGCTCACTAAATTCTGCCTGTAGGACCTCAATCCAGAAAAAAAGTCTCTATGTTCCCATCTATTAAATATCCTCTCACTATTGCTTTCCCAATGATGTTCTGCCCCTCTGTACAATTGAGCCAACTGTGGTGCCATGCACCAGATTCAGGAAGCAATCCTCATCGGAATTTTCCAAAGAATGGATATTCAGGCTTGATAACCATGCTATAGAAGTACCAGATATTGACCATGTCCAACGAGAGAGAATCTAACCCTCTCCTTTTGACATTCAATAGTGTAACCATCACTGCATTCCTTGTTGATAACTCCCAGGATGTTGCTAGTCACCAGAAACTGAATGGAGCCATATAAATATAGTGGCTGCAAGAACAGATCAGAGGCTCAGAATTCGGCAGTGAGCAACACACCTCCTGACTCCCCACAGCCTGTCAACCATTTACATGACACAAGTCAGGAGTGCGATAGAATAGATTCCACTTTCCTGGATGAGTGCAGCTTCAAAAAAATCAACGAGCTCTAAATTATCCAGAACAAAGGTATTCATGTAGTTGAAACTCTATCCACCACTTTAAACATTTACTTCTTCCAACATCAATGTATAATGCTAGCACCATGCACGATCAATGAGATGTACTGCAGAATCTAGCCAGGGCTTCTCTGATGGCACTTTGCAAATATATAACCTCTAACGTCTCAGCGGATAAGGACAGCAGGTACATGCAAGCACTATCACCTGTAGGCACCATCACTGCAAGTTCTCCCCCATATCACACACCACCCCGAGCTAGAATAACACAGTGCCACTTCTTCATTGCTGCTAGATCAAAATCCAGGAACTCACTTCCTCACAATACTCTGGATGTACCTACACCACATGGATGGCAGTGGTTCAAGAAACTAGTTCACCTCTACACTTACAAGGGTAATTAGGAATGGAAAACAAATGTCAGTCATACCTAAATCCCACGGAAGAATTTTCTTTTTTTTTTGGAAAGGTCACATTGATTACATATGGCTTAGTTTCAATTTTGGGTATGGCATTTTCCATGTGGAAGATTACAAGCTACAAATGAACTCTCCATAGTTTCCAGTTTCCTAGCTCTGGCCACCTCCTCTTCAGCAGGGGTGTGCAATCCCTCAACACCTCCACTTCCCATCATAATGGTTGGAGTGTTTTCCTGTCCTTCCCTGAACGGAGGTCTGAACCAACCCCATTCATTTCCTTCTTCCTCGATCTGGTTGGGCTCATTCTCACTTCAAACAGTTACTCCTTTAAATTGTTCCACTTGTTCCAAATAAAAGGTGTGGCTATGAGAAACCACACAATCCCTGTTATGGCCATTTCTTTATGGGGTGTATGGGACATTCTTTGTTTGAGTCCTGCTCAGACGCCTTTCCACAACTTTTTCTCCAGGATATTGGTTACTGCCTTGTTACTGCTACCTGTTGTTGGAACTGGGGAAAAAAAAAATCCAATTTTCCAACTTCTGACCTTCTATCATCTTCAACTGGTTCAGCTTTGACCCTTCCCTTCCCATCCTTGACTTCTCTGTTCCAATTTGTGGGAACAGGTTGCTCACCAATATCCTCTACAAACCCACCAACTTCCAGTTAATTGAAGACCCCTCCCACCCTGGGAGCCTCTTCCATCAGGCAGAAGATATAAAAATTTGAATACATGTACAAATAGATTCAGGAACGGCTTCTTTCCCGTGTTCATCGGACTTTTGAATGGGCCTCTTAAATGTTAATTCTGATCCCTCTCTTTCTGCACCTTCTCTACAGCTGTAATGCTGTATTCTGCACTTTGTTCTGCTACCCTGATGCACTTTGCATGGTATGATCTGCTTGTATAGCAGAAAGCACATTTTACTATCACAACAACAAATCAATCAATCAAATTACTTTGACTATACTTCCTCACACCTTGCTTTCTGTGAGAGCTCCATTCAATTCTCTCAGTTTCTCTGCCTCCATAGGTGACCATTTGAAATGTCCTCATTTTTCCTTGACTGAGCGCTTCCTCTGCTGAACAAGGTGGACAGGGTCCTCAGCTATATCCAAGCCACTTCCTGCACTTCTGTCCTGACCACTTTTCATCTGTCCCAGAACAGCAGTAGAGTTCCTCTCATCCTGATTTTCCGTTCCACTAGCACTTGATTTTAAAGAATCATCCTCGGCTGTTTCTACCACCTCTGGCTGGATGCCAGCACCAGAAACATATTCCTGTCCTCTCCCCATTAACATTATGCAAGGACAGTTCCCTTGACAATATCCTGACCCACTTCTCAATAGCTTCCAACAGTTCTTCTAACCCTCTCTGGCACCTTCCCGTGAAATGGCAAAAGAGTATTACTGTCCTTTTATCTCCTCCTTCCTCATTGTTAAAGTCTCCGAACACATCTAGGTAAAGCAGCATTTAACTTGTATTTTTTCAACCTAATCTACTGAATTTGGCGTTTACAACACTCACCTTTGACTGCAAGCATGATCCCAACCTTCTGTTTGCTTACCATTTCAATACATCATCTAGCTCTTATGCTTATATTTGCATCCTAGGCTTGCTGCAGTGTCCAGAAAAGCTCAACACAAGCTGAAGAAACAACACCCTATTCTCCATTTACGTACTTCACAGATTTCAGAACACAACATTCAGTTCAACAACTTGAGGCACTGAAGTTTGTTCTTCATTTTGATTACTCCTCTCTCCCCCACAACACTAGTTCCCAAACCCTGCCAGGGTCTTGTTTCCATGGTTAGGCTTTCAGTAGAACTTATGTGTTTTCTGCTGTTAACACCCACCAGTAATATCTATTATTGCTTCTCGAAATATCATTGGCCATCTCTTTTCTGTCTGCTCTGGGGCACCTTTACCATCCATTAAACTTGCTCCTCCCCTTCCCTTCCTCAACAGCATAAAACCCACTACGTTTTGAGCCCCTTTCAATTCCAAAGAAGGATCATTTTGACTTGAATCATTAACTCTGTTTCTCTCTTCCCTGATGCTGTCAGACCTGACAAGTTTCTCCAGTCTTTTCTGTTTTAAATTCATTGTCCTTGTTCATTTCCTGACATATCAGTAAAATTTGCTTTGAATGGAGACACCAACAGGAGAAGCTCTGTTCCTTAAAGTTATTTTAAGCTGTGACACGTCACCATCGAGCTTTGAGAAATCCAGTCACACCATTACAACCATTGGGAGAATGCAAGAAAGTTTTGAGTCTGCAGAGTCAGTTCTAGTGTTCTGATGGGGCAGACAAGTGCTCAGGCAGCCGAATGAGAAAGTAGGAGGTCAAGATGGAAGTAATTATATGTTGGTGCGCAATGTCACTGGGCAAGGCGGAGCTGGTAATGAAGACAGAACCAAGTGTACTTTCTTTCAACGTGTTGGGCAGGTCTTTGAAAATGAGAAGATTCTATGACCAGGCATTATTCCTCTCACCAATGGGATAACTAGCAATATAAGCACCACTCGTAACGAGCTTTGTTAGACCGACGATGAGGGATTAGATTGAGAGGAATTCTCAGCAGGAAGCACCTGATTATACCGCAAGTCTTCTTGAGCTTAGAGGATGGGAGTTGGACACAATGTCCAACAGAATAAAACTAGGACAGGTCTGTGATGGACCGGTAACATTTTCTTGTCCAAGGTACATGACATGATACATCCTCAGATAAGTTACGTAATGTTCCACTGTCCCTTACATGTCATATAAATCACCTCCCGGAAGTCACAATGTATTAGATAACTCCATCACAGATCCCCTTCATTGTTAAATCAATTCCATCCGTCACAATGCATTAAATTATCAATTCAAAATCTTCGAACAGATGCAATATGTTCCCTTCTATGGAACCATGAATTGTTTCTCAAGGTCGCCAAATTGAGACAACAAACAGTTTTCTTTTGATACCTGAACTATTCATCTAGATGGCCACGTTAAGCTAATTCCTGTCACATCTTCCATTCCTGCATCAGGATTCCCACTCAGTATGTGCTACTAGCAAACATGTCAGGAATTTGACCATCACAACAGGAGGTGGCTGATCACATCATTACTGCACAGAATCGGAATTGATTTTGCAAAAATAATAAAACGCAAACACAATTTGGATTTTAAAATCGGACAAGAATACTTGGAAAATTGTAACTTCTGGCGATGGAATGGAACAAAAGGAATTTTGAGTTGCTGTAAAACCAATTTAGGGGTGACTGAATCACAGAAGCGTTTCTACTCACTGAAAAGGCACTTGGAACATTATTTGTCACTACTTTCTTGTTAATTTCAATTTAATTTTTTCCCAGACAACAACACATACCTTTTATCTCTCAGTGGATATGGTTGCTTGCAGGCTTGCTCATCCACACAGCAAATTTGATGCATTGGTCAGATTTGCATTTCTTTTAATATGGTATCTTACAGTCCACAACATGAGTTACTGCTTCTGAGCTCTAAAATTTGACTGAGTTACAGTTATGGCGCAAAACAATGGATGAACAATTTATATGACCAGAACAATTTTCTTTAAAAAAAAATGAACTTTACTCAGATATGTATTTGAAGTACATTCCATCCTTCTTTTAAAGACTCACAGTTTTAAGAAAAATGGCAGCAATTCACCAATGTGTGCGCCTCAATCAGTAGTGCCATTGCACTACATGATGTAGTTTTGTTGTCCGTGCTTTACTTCAAAATAGTTTCCAAGATAAGTATAACATTTTATTGAACGACTTGTCGTAACGTTTGACAGAAAAGATTCGCATACTGTGCAATTACAGAAAGTATTATGCATTGGAGCACACTTACTGTATGGGACACATTCATACTGAACTTCAAGATACTTGTATGTTCCTGGGCAAGGGTCTGGAAACACATCGGGTCCAGCTACAACTGAGCATTGAGTACGATTATTACATCTGGAAAAAAGAGAAATAATTAATTATTGTCAAACGGTTTGATCAAAACAAGTGCAAGGCACGTAAATATTGGTGTGTTACATATTGAAGGCAACATTGTTGTAAGGTATGTTGTGTAATGGGTTAGCACAAATACATTTCAAAACTGTCCATTTGCAGTCTCTTACTGAATTTGAGGCTGATGCCACGAAGAAGCACAGACATCGATCCAGCTGGGGCTGGGTATTTTACCCGTAATCCACCCATAACCTTCTGCATTTCAAAACTAATACTACCAGTGTATTAGCTTTCCTTAAAGATTTATTGTTTCACAGCAGATACATCAAATGGAGCTGAGAAAACAGGTTGTTAAAGAGGAGATTTGTCTTCAGAATACCTTGGAAAAGTTGTCAGAAAGGGCTCTGTTACCATTAACTTGATTCAGAAGAGACATCATTATTAGAGCTTGCATTTCTGTTGAAACCACAATAACATCACTGTAAATCTGTTCCTAAAGTGTTTCAAGGGTCCACTTATATTGCAATTTTATGTAAAACAAAACAATTTCCATTTCTGCATGATCTAAAGATTAACATGCAAATTTAGAATCAAGGCCCAATGTGATTTTGGTGGTACAAGACCTCTGAAAACAGACAGTCTCACACCACTTGTAATTTCAAACTGCATGGAATACAACGTTATTAGGACAGCATTACAGATGAATCAATGGTGATTTTAGTGTTAAAGAAGAAAGACACTCTCCCCCGCCCTTTCTTCATGGCTGCTTCTAAGAACATAGACGAGAAATTCGACAAACACTTTCTGAACACTTGTACCAAAGAGAATAGAAATACGAAACAAAAAAAAATCCTGAAAATACACTCCAGCTTCAGAACACTGTTCTGAACAGAGAAAGAGCATTAGCATTTAAAATCAAGGGCTGTTTCATCAGAACTGGAAAAGGCTGCAAGTGTACTTGGTTCTAAGTTTGTGAAGGGGTGGATTAGGGTAATGGTGGCGGGGGGGGGGGAGGGTGCTGGGGGGAGAATAGTGTGAATAAGGACAAAATGAGAAGTTTGCGAAAAGGTAGGAGAGATTAAATGACGAAAGTGATGCAGGGTCAAAGGGAGTCGCAAGGGGAAACGTAAAAATATATGGTGTCTTGAGGAGGTGTGCATTAAATGCTTGAACTGTCAGCAAAGGTCTCTACGCACCAAGCAGAATGGGGTATTACATGCCAAATTTGATAAAATTAAAAAGAAGCTAAAATGAAATCTTAGGGTGTGTGTTGACTTTAAATCCACAAGTAACTTGACAAAACTGGGGCTTGTTGTGAAGATCACCACTTTACATAAAATCTCCTCCAGCTCCACAACTCTCCGAGGAATCTGTGCTCCTCTAATTCTGACCTCTGGTGATGACAAGATGAACTGAACGTCCACCTCCTGCATTGTAATAATTCTTGTGTATCCCAGTTTTAACCTTTTAATCAATGGTGGTTGTGACTTGAGTCGCTTAGGTCTTAACCTCTGGAATACCCTCCCTCACTTTGGTTTCTGCCTTCAACACACATTCCTTGAAAACCTCTCTCTCTGACCAATGCTTTAGGTCATTTGGCCTCATGTCTCCTTATGTATGGTTCAGTGTTCTGCCTTCTTTTATCATGGTCCTGTGAAGTTTTGGGATGCTTTATTATATTAGAAGTACAAAATATGTTGTTGTTCTCTCCTTATGCACAGTCATAATGTTTTAGCAGGAATACATTTATCAAAAGAGACACTAATGGTCACACTCAATGTGCAACAGATGAACAACATCTGTAACATTTCAGCATTGGTCTGGGTATGCTGCTAAGTTAAAATGCAGCTGATATAGGGTCAAAAACACACAACGCACATACTTTGGGAAAAAAGAAATTTGATCCCGATGATCTCTCTGCCCAAACAGAGTTTTTTTGTTTACCACATTAACATGAGAAAATTGGTTACGTCAAGACTTTTTTTTTTTAAGAGACGTTCACACTTAACATGTTGCAGTGGCTTCATTATTTTCATTAAATAATTTCATTAAGAAAGGGAGCGGAGGACAGTACCTGCCGAGGAGCCCACAAAATAATGAAACAGTAAAATCGCTGGCATGTCGAATTGGGAGGATTCAGAAATCAACTTTAGACTGTCTCTAGCTAGGGCAGAAACACAACTTGAAGAAACTTGGAGCAGAAGGCAGACAGAAGAATAAAACTTTGTTCACATTTTAGCACTGATAGTCCAAAAATGCACAGGTTAGGTGGACTGACCATGCTAAATTGCCTGTAGTGTTCAGGTGTGCAGGTTAAGTGGATTAGCCATGGGAAATGTAGGGTTTCATGGATCGGATGGGTTAGAGTGAGATGCTGTTTGAAGGATTGGTCTGGACTCAATGAGCCGAATGGCCTGTTTCTACACTGTAGGGATTCTATGATTCTACAACTGCATCCAGGAATTCAGTCACTAAAACTTAATTTTTAAGTTACTTTAAGAATCGGTCTCAAAATTTCTAGAACAACAATAGTATGTCACAATGCCAGACATTATTCGTTCATCAAAAACACAGAAATGCATCACGAGGAAGAGATACGCCATTCATTGTGTATCGCCGCAAATTATAGAATCATAGAATCCCTGCAGGGCAGGCAAAAGCCATTCGGCCCATCATGTCTGCACCATCCCTCCAAAGAGCATTCCACCCTGATCCTCCCATCCTAATCTTGTAACCCCGCATTTCCCATGGTTAATTCTCCTTGCCAGGATATTATGGGCAATACAGCATGGCCAAACTACCTAACCTGCACATCTCTAGATTGTTGGAGGAAACCCCTGTAGAACATGGGGAGAACATGCAAACTTCACACAGACAGTAGCCTGACTTTAGAATCAAACCTAGGTTCATAGCACTGTGAGGCGGCAGTGCTGGCCATTGTGCCCACTATGCTACCCAAATTACCATCTGTTGTGCACCACTATTAGCCTCTAAAAATCTTGCGCTTCAAAGTCAGGAAATTACCAGATTTAAGCCACAAACATGAATTAATCTTTCATGGCTCGAGGTTCAAATCACACTCCATGGCTTGAGAACAAAAAATATCTATTAGCAGTGACTGAGTGCAGTGTTACTGAAGGAACGGCTTTTTGGATGAGATAATAAACCAAGGCCCATGTCTTGGCATGGGTGGATGTAAAATTCCTGAAGAGGAGTAGCAGAGTTATCCTCAATGCTATGGATCAAATGTTATCTCTCAATCAAGATCAGAAATATAGAAATGTGGTCAGTATCACATATAGAGAGATAACAAGGTGTAGAGCTGGATGAACACAGCAGGCCAAGCAGCATCAGAGGAGCAGGAAAGCTGACGTTTTGGGTCTGGACCCTTCTTCAGATATGGGGCTTTTCTGAAGAAGGGTCCAGACCTGAAGCCGAGGTGACAAAGTGTAGAGCTGGATGAACACAGCAAGCCAAGCAACATCATAGGAGCAGGAAAGCTTGATGTTTCGGGCCTAGACCCTTCATCAGACCCTTGAACATTCAAGGGCCTGGAATATAGCCAGAAAGAAACATTGTGATAGTAAACACAGGCAGGAGTTGCTGCCTGTGGTCACGACTGAGCCAGACACTGAGGGAGTGAAGCTTCCAGTTCAGGGATTTGCGTGGATAATATCATAGAAATCTGAATGCCATGTACTTACAATAAATAGCCTCTTGCACCTGAATGAATGCAGTGATGGCTGCAAATCGGATGGATCAGCTACTTTGACTCATTGAGTCCAGAGTGAACCTATTGCTTTCCTCTAAAGGGCATCGGTGAAATCACGAGTGCCCTTATGATTGTCCAATTGACAGCTCTTTCATACCCAGTTGAGGTTTAAAAGCAGCTGATGGATTTAATTTCAAAGCTGCTGTGATCGTCAGTGTCACAGGCAGAGCAATGTCTCCCAAGTCAGATGGCCACAGACCTGCTTGCAGAAGGTGGCAGATGTAGGCAATGGTGTCTCCAGTCACTCTGATACTGCCTTTCACTCATTGGCTGATAGCACTTGGAATACACTGCTCGAAGGCTCTAAGGACCCTGGTTCTTCTGTTCAGGCACTGCTTGCTCGCACACAGCTGATATTCTCTAAGCCTCATATCTTTGGTTCTGTTGTGGAGGTGTCGGTGTTGGACTGGGGTGGACAAAGTCAGAAATCACACGAAATCAGGTTATAGCCCAACAGGTTTATTTGAAAACACAAGCTTTCAGACCCTCACTCCTTCTTCAGGTGTTAGTGAGAGAGGTGGTATCAGACACAGAATTTATAAGTAAAAGATCAAAGGGTCACACCACTGATGAGGATGTATTAAGCAAATCTAAGATTCAGTTAAATCTTTAATCAGTTAGAAGGTTTTAATTGATTAATATGTATATGTAAATCCCCGAATTCCTTTCAATTCACTGCCCTGAGAAAACTAAAGTTTTTATCAGTGTAGAGAAGAGGTGACATTTTAGGTAAGACAATGCATGTTCGGGGTGAGGCCTTGTTTAGAATCTGTTTGTAATTTGGTTTGGAGTCAGACTGTTTTATTTCTACAGTAGGAATTTATAAAATGCCAAACTGACTGACTGTCTATAAATTATGTGCTTTTCGAATAAAATAGAAAGTATCAGCAAATACAAATTCACCCCATAGATTTACATCTGTGTGCGTGTGCACATGTGTGCGCGCATGCATGTGCGCGTGTGCACGTGGGAGAGGTGGGGGGGCGGTGGTGGAGAGTGGTGGGGAACTGGCCATTCTTTTTTCTCCTCTTCTTCCTGAACCTCAGCAATGCTAATACAGCTGCTGGGTTAAGTCAATCAAACATCTGGTGTGGCAGCACTGATCTATGAGGAGATATTAGGAATGAAATGTTAGCAAGAATTTGAAATCTCGACACAGTCAGGTTATGATTTGGACCCTTATCACAGGTCAGACAAAAGTCTGCTCCAGACACTTCCACATAGTGGGGTGCACCCTCTTTGATGACTTGCTTCTCTCTTCCTCATTCAGTTATGTACAAGATGTTTGTCATGTAGATTCTTTACTTTGTTTTCCATGCTTATGGCAAATAGATCCATTTGTCCCGAAATAGTATTTTGTTGGGCCAGTACAGCACAAATGATGTCTCAGAAAACTGGCATGATATTGGACATCTAGAGCCTTTAACAGAGGAAGATTCAATTAACTCTTAATTTCTGCAAATGTGTGTCCAAGTAATAAAATTCCAAGAATATGTGGAACCAATTGTCAAAGACCACCATTAATAATAAATATACATAAAAATGATCATTAGTATCAGTCTGTTACTTGCCGCATCCTCTCTCGAATGAACTCCCTTTGCATTGGGTTGTAAAGAAAACTGCATTTATAAAGGATAATCAAATGACAGGGAAGCTATTAATAAAGGATCATCAGAGATTATTCTCTCTATGCTGCACCTTTGGACAGGAGTAACTGATCCTTCATCTAAATTTACAAGAGCCCAAATGTTTTGTTGTGTGCCTGAGAAAATAGTCAGCAGCTGTTACATTGGCCTGTCTATGAATATATCCATCTGAAATTCTATGATCTAAAGCTCTTTGGGTTTTGGATAGCTACCACATGGAAAATATGAACTTTTCATCCAACAAGACACACATCCGAGATCATATTTGGTGTGTCTACAGATCTTTCCCAGCCCAAACAAATTTCATGAACAATCTTTCAACAGAGAAACCCAGCTGTTCTCTGCTGTTATGACAACCCACTGGTTAATAATGCCAATGGTCAGAGCTCTAACATTCACTGTTCCACATTGTCTTGCCTGTTATCAGCTTTGGACATGACCCAAGTTCATGAAATGCTAGACCCTCCGCTTGTTTTTGTTCACTCTGAAAGCCAAGTTACCAAGTTTAGTCCTTTAAATTTAGCAACAATCCTCCATTCCACTAACATCTAATCAGATAAGAGTTGTGCATTATGGTGTTGAGTTATAATGGCCAAACAACATCCCTGATCGTTTGCACAAGGAACTGCAAAATCATTGAAACTGCTACAATTGGCCTCATTGCCTTAGGCCTGCAGTTGATGGAGAACCAACCAGCAAGTCCTGAACTTGTTCAAGGGCAAGTTGTGCAAGTTATTAAAAAGGTTCATAGAAAACTTAGCTGTAGTATCAAAGAATTGATGTAAACAAGGAAGTTATAACAAATACAATATTGGTTCAACCTTAACAGAGAACTATGTCCAGTTCTGCATTTAGAAAGGATGCCTATCTCTGGACAGGGTGTAAAAAATATTTGAGAATGGATCTAGTGGTTAGGACCTTAATTTACGTGGATAGGCTTGAAAACTATGGTTGTTCTTTTTGGAGATTTAGAAAAAAAATTGACAGAGTTGTCTAAAATAATGACGGGGCTAAAATCAGCATAGTTAGAGAAAAAGCAATGTCTATTCAAGTAAGGGTCAAGACCAGGGGACACTGATTTGGCAAAAGAATCAAAGATAACACAAGGATAAATATTTGATGCAGGGAGTGGTTACGCCCCAGAATTAACTGCCTGAAAGAATGGTGGACACAAACTTAATTGTGGCTTTTAGGAAGGAGCTGTATAAGCATTTGAAGGCTGAAAAAAGTGTAGGACTGCAAGAAAAGGGCACTGGGGGTGGGGGGGTGAGACTAACTAGATTGTTCTTGCAGAGAGTTGGTATGGGCTCAGTGCACTGAATGGCCTCCATCAGTTCTGTAACCATCCTATGGTTTTATAGTAAAAATAACTGCTCTGTAAGCCACGCTTGTACCTCAATAGCTGGACAGGTTTATTACATTCCAAACATTTATATTACTTCCAGACTAAATTTATGGTCCTTTCATGCTCAACACATTGTAGATATCAATGCAGTGATGAAATACTTCTTCTCTTCCTTCACAGATTACTTTCATCACTTTTGGACAGTAATAGTTTCTTGTAGAATATTATTGTAGGGTCCCCTTTAAAAGGAACTCTATTTATAATATTTTGGGTAGAACTGCAAAGAGAAATGTTCAGTAAATGTACCATGATAGGTTGCGAAAGGTCATCTTGTCAGAAGTTTTTCTCACATAGGTAAAACAGCTGACCATGCTACTCTATCGATTCCAACAAGCCTTGAAATTCCAGAAATGTTCCCGGACATTATCCAATTTCAATAGAATTCTAGGTTTGTCTGTTCTAGACTTCACGTTAAGCTGGATAAAAAAAAAACACTATTATCCTGGATTATTTAGGTAACAGTAGAGATTAGACTGATGGAACAGTTAGGGTTTTTGAAATTTCTGTTGGTATTCAAATGAAATTTAGAGAACTGTTGCTACTTTCCAAAGCTTGTTCACCAACTTCAAGGTGTAAGTTAGGAATGTGGTGGTATAATCTCCTCAATTTTTCTCAATAAACCCAGCTCCAATGACACTCAAGGAGTATGAAATGAATGAGTATAAAGAAGCCTGATGGATCAGCATCCTATGCACCACCTTAAGTATTGACTCCTTACATTACTGGTACAGAATGACTGTAGTACACACCATATATAACATACACTGCAGCAACTCAATAAAGGCTTCTTCAATAGCACCTTTCAAACCCATGACCATTACCAACTAAAATGGCAAGGTCAATAGATGGAAGGAAGTGCCACCATCTGCAGGTCTCCTATCAAGCCACACACCATCATAACTTGAAGCATGATCACCATTCCTTCACTGCCACTATATCAAAAATCAGGAATTCCCTTCCGAGCTGCATGCACCTACTCGAGTGCTCAAGAATGTGGTTTACAACCACCCTCTCGAGGCCATTCTGACTTATGGAATAGTTACATGAAAGTTCTCTCAAACAGCAATTTACCTGGCTCATTCTCCCATATTTTGCAAGTACAGCAACAATTATACTTTTCTCTAGGTAACTATCCAATTCTATTTTGAAGACTTCAATTGAATCTGCCTCTCCTTGTTGCCATTGCTACTTTTGTCAATTGTCTTAAAATCACCATCCTTACACCAATGGGAACAGTTTCTGCCTATCTACCGTATCTAGGCCCCTCACAATTTTGAATATCCCAACCAAATAATCTCTTAAATGACTTTCCTTCGAGACAAACATCCCCAGCTTTCCCGATCTATCCCCGTGATTCAATTTTTTCAATTCTGGAATCAGGTGAATTTGTCTGACCTTCACTAACTAAGAAAATGGATGTGGATAGGTGAGATGAATGGGCCAAGACTTGGAAGATGACATTTAACAGGAATAAGTGTGATGTTATCCATTTTAGTTGGATGAGTAGAAAGGCGAGTTATCTGAATGGAGAGAAATTTCGGAGGGCTTCAGTGCAGAGGGATCTGGCTGTCCTCCTGCATGAATCACCAAAAACAAATGTACAAGTACAGCAAGTATTCAGGATGGCAAAAGAAATTGTGGCATTAATTGCTAATCGACTAGAGTATAGAAGTAGGGAAATGTCATGCAACTGTACAAGGCATTAGTGAGACCACACCTGAAGGATTGCATACAATTTTCATCCCCTTACTTGCAGAGGGGTATATTTGCATTGGTGGCAGTTCAGAGGATTAGATTTAGTCCAGAGATGCGAAGTTTGTTTTCGGAAGAAAGATTGAGCAGTTTAGGTCTATTCTCTCTGGGATTTAAAAGCATGAGAGAAGATCTAATTGATAAGATGCTGAACGGGATTGACAAAGTAGATACAGAAAGGATGTTTGCTGATGTGAATGAATCTAAAACAAGAGGTCAAAGTTTTAGGATAAAGGGTGGCAGGGGGTATTAAAACATACATGAGGTCAAATTACTTCTTTCAATGGATTATGAGTTTGTGGAATTCACTAACATAGAGTGTTGTGGATGTTGGGTCATTGAGTAAATTTGAGGAAGAGATAGCCAGACTTTTAATTAGTAATGGGTTGAAGAGTTATGGCGAGTGGGCAGGAAAGTGAAGTTGAGGCTAAGGCGAGATCAGCCACAATCATACTAAATGGAGGAGTAGGCTCGAGAGCCTGAATTGCCTATTCCTGCTTCTAATTCTTATGTTCTAATGCTTTCATATGTTTCCAGGAGAGTAATGTCCAGATGTGGCCAGAATACGCCAGTTGTGACCAAAACAGTCTTTGGCACTTCTTTGCTTTTGTACTCTAAGTTCCTACTTGCAAAGTAAATGATTCCATAGGCTTCATAAACTGTGCTCTCAACTTGTCCTTCACTTCAAAGTTTTGGGGTTAAATAATGCTTCCTCAGGATTCTAAACATGGACCAGAGAATTGGGGAGTTGAATGCTTGTTCACTTTCTGTTCGCATTGCAATGTTCTTGCACAGTCAAGATAATCATAATGACGATTTACTGAATTGCCAATTGACAAGGTAGGTGTGTTCCAGCAAATTATTGCATACTCCAGTAAACTGATGATTAATCATGTGTTCAAACTCCTGTCAGGATATTTCACAAAACAATAATAATACATGTAAGAAAGAGTTACACAGAAGAAATGTGACAAACTCTTCAAAAGCTGAAGCCTTCCTATGACAAGTGGAGGACCAAAGAAATGTGGGTCCAAGCTCGCTTATCCTTATCTTAATGAGGAACAAAGATTGAAATATTAAAAAAAGAAGTTGGAAGTAATTACCTCTTAGAAGTGAATTCTTGAGATTTGTACCCATGCTGTGTATTAGGATAGATAAAATTGGATTGTATCCTTTTTTTTGTTCATATTGAACATAATTCTCCTGGCTGGCAGGAATTGTGGTTTTATTGACATAAAGATGAAATAAAACTGAATTTTCACATAAATGCAGGAAGCACCCCTGCAGTCGTGTCACTGCTGTATATCAAAACAGCAGCAGCCATATTATAATCTACAAGTTACCTTAGCAAGCGACTGAGAAAAATGATCATTTTATCTGCTTTGGTGGCCATAACTTTTGGACAGGTACTGGACAAAAGGAACTTGCTGTTCCGAGAATCATTTGCAACAGGGTCTCATCTAAAAATCGACATTTCCAGTTTTCTTACTTCAGTGTCAGTTTAGGTGTAGGCTCAAGGCTCTGCAATGGAACTTAAACCTTCAACCTTCTAACTCCTATGTTAGAGAATGACCACTGAACCGAGCTGGCAAGTGAATCACACATTAACTTGTGCTGTGCTCCCCCAACCACCACGGAAGGAAAACAGACAGTTAATCTGCTAAACTTGCAAGGAAACAGAGATGGAAGTAACTGAGGTGTCACGATAGTCTGGGGTCAGGCCATTCATAGGTCAAAGTGGGAGGAGAATACTAGTTCTCATGTTGGTATACTTAATTACAATCGGAGAACGTGACATTGTGTCGGGGGCTGTCAAGCAGAGATCTCAGATGCAAAATTAAAGTACAGGCTTAACAGCATGGCAAGTTGCTGTCATTAGATACTGGCAGTTACATGGGAATAAAACATATGTCTAGCTTATTTGCTGCAGGGACAGAATGAATCAGACAAGAAAATGGGTATAGAAATACCTAAAAATGAACTACATAAGATTGTTTGTTCTCATCGTACCTCAACAGCAATTTCTACAACAGTGCGTTGTTCTTTAAGGTCTGAAAACATTACTTTTCCAGTAATCTGAGTGTGCAGATTGTTTCCCTAAGGGTTAGCAATTGTCCTTTCAACTTTTTCTCGTTACATGATTGAATAGAATCCTACAGTGGACTGCCACACACACGGGAATATCACCCACCAAAATCAGCTTAGATTTTCCAGGTTAAAACAACACATTTACCAATAATTTTGAATGGAAGTAGAAATGGAAGGATAAACATGGTGAAATAAATTGAACAAAGCATTTTGTAAAAGATCTGCTTTCCTTTGAAAGAGCAATCAAACCTTTGATACCTTTAATATTCTGATTCTTTTTGGAAAAAGGGTTGAGTCTCTGAATGGGTAGGCTCTGCTCATTTTCAACACCATAAGTTTTGAAATATGGTAGATTCAAGTGACAATTGCTTCATGGAACAAAGTAGGGTATTTCATGTCACCAGATGCAAAAGAAACCTCAAATGATCATAAAACAGGATTAGACTCCCACTCTCAACCCATTTATTCCTGTTAAGTCAGATATTGGGCAGGCTTTCCATATCTAACAGTACTCAACAATATACAAAATGAAAATCACATCACCCAAGCCTGAAGTACTATAGGATCCCAGGGAACAAAGAAAGATTTTACATATTTGTTAACAATCAACCCACGTTAACATGTTTCCAAACAACATTTCTTTTTTAGAAAAAGAAATTCAAAACAGTGAAGCAATTGGATAATGCCAGAAAACAGTTATTATTTATAGCAAGGCAACAAATGGTTTCATGGAGCTCCGAAAGCTTTCTGAAGTATCCTGGATTTCCAGAGTTTTGACAATCTCTCTCATGCAAAGCAGCAAGGTACAAACTTGTTGAATAAGGAGTTCAGAAGGGTTCAGAAGGGTGGTAAAGATATCAAAAGACTGCAAAATCTATCCACACCATCCTTAACATGCAGATTAAGAAAAAAAAGCAGAGTGCGTCTTTGAGGAAAACTGAACATCACGTTTGTCTTTGTGAAGAATAGGGGAATGTTACAACCCATGGTAAATCTGTGATTGATTCTGGGCTTCAGAGAACAAGTACTGACAAGTATTTCTGACAATCAAGTCACTATAAATGCTTGTTAAATGCCACATGTGCTGTACGCTTGCCATGAAGGAAATAAAGAGCGGTGAAATTTGCACGTGTTCCAATTAGGCATTTTACTGCTAATTGTAATTGTATTGTACTGCTGCCATTTTGAGAAAGCCTTCTCTTAAGATTATTTTGCCCCTTGTTCTGTGAAGAGATATGCTAAACTTCAGAATCAGCAGGAATGGAAAACAAAGATTTACTCAATTTTTTTATCACAAACTTACTAAAATGAAAAAAAAACAAGAGCCCCAGGGCCTTAAGAAATCACTGAAGTGACATAAATAGACATAATTACATGCATAGAGATTAATTTCACTTACTTGACATAGACTGCTTCATTTATAGCTTTACTTAATAATTGAATGTTTTCTGAAGTCAGTGCATAGTTGTATAGCTCCCAGCAAAATTAATATGTTAGCAGCCAAACATGAAGCTGAAAGAATTCTTGATTCCCACTGAATGGTTGCACATTTGTGAGAAGATGACACATTTTACAGCGTTATGCTGTATCATTCATCTTGTTATGGAAATAGAGATAAAATGGTAACTGAGCTTGACCAGCATTACTGACCATCCATATCAAAGAGACTAATGCTTAGAGAAACCGAAAGAGATATCATCACATCTCAATCTTTCCAACCAATTGTCCAATCATTGCTATACAGGCAAATGCAGCAAACAGTGTAAACACTGGAAAGAACCACAGGCAAAGAATTAAAAGATGAGCTTCTCTGGGATGATATTGGTCAACATCAACAGCAGGATATACAGTTTCTTTAATGTCCAGGGCCTTGTTTCAATGTCAGAAGCTCAGAGCCACGCTAAAACTTATTTTGGGACCAATTGCATCCTAGGATCCTTGCTGGGAAAGGTTTGACCTGATACCAGTCTCAACAAGGGTCCTTAGACAGCACCTTCTAATCCCATAACTACTACCATCTAGAAGGACAAGGGAAGCAGATACATGCAACACCAGCATCTGCAGGTTCCCCTCCAAGCCACTCACCACCCTGACTTTAAATACATGGCTGTTCCTTCAATGTCGCAGGGTCAAAATCCTTCAACTCCCTCCCTAATAGCATTGTGGCCATACCTACATCAAATAGGCCACAAAGCCTCAAGAAGGTAGCTCATCACCACCCTCTCAACGGCAGTGAAGGAGGGGAATAAACACTGGCCTGGCAAAAAATGGTTCACATCCACTGAAGAAATTTTAAAAATAATTGATTGGGAATTTGATGCTACCATTTTCTTTGGTATTCTTTTAAGTTGCCTCCTATTAAATAAAGCAGAGTTATTATGTGTCTGCAAAGATGATGATCTGGCATGAGGCACATGTGTATTTCCACTAATCTACAAGGCAAGTTCATTTGAGAGGCTTTGTTGGGTTTGAAGACAATCAACAAGGTGTGAGAATCCATAAACTGCCACTACAATTAATAGTGTGAATTTATGACACTTACATCTGATTTGTGCCAGGTATAAAATGACATGGGAACAAATGCATCAATTAATGGATTGCAAATCAGTAGTGCAACCAGGACAGTTTACAACACTCATTTTCTTTACATTTCTGAACAAAAATTGCTTGCGATTATCTACTTTTTTATTCATATAACTAAACCAAAACATTCCACCCTCATCAGTCACAGTGCAAATCCTAGCTGATTAATAATACGCCACTGGACTAATACACCAGAGGCCCAAGCTAATGCTTGAGGGATAGGAGTTCAAATCTGACCATTGTAGCTGGTGAAATTTAAACTCAACAAAAAATACAGATTTGAAAGCTAGTCTCAGGAATTGTGACCATGTGGCCATTTTATTGTAAGCTGTCATGAAAACCAATTTGATTCACAGATGCATAGAGAAAGATATCTGCCATTCTTAGATAACAAGCGTGGGGCTGGATGAACACAGCAGGTCAAGCAGCATCATAGGAGCAGGAAAACTTGACGTTTCGGGCCTAGACCCTTCATCAGAAATGGGGGAGGGGAAGAGGGTTCTGAAATAAATAGGGAGAGAGGGGGAGGTGGATAGAAGACGGATAGAGGAGAGGACAGGTGGAGAGGAGGCAGACAAGTTGAAGAAGGGGGGATGGAGCCAGTAAAAGCGAGTGTAGGTAGCGGGGTAGGAAGGAGATAGGTCAGTCCA
>JAHRHZ010000024.1:12905548-12943503 GCA_024137785.1 Ginglymostoma cirratum
GTAGGTTATGTGGAACAATCCCTCTTCCGTACCTACACTGGCCCTAAACCCCACCTCTTCCTCCGTTACATTGATGACTGCATCGGCGCCGCCTCGTGCTCCCACGAGGAGCTCGAACAGTTCATCCAATTCACCAACACTTTCCACCCCAACCTGAAGTTCACCTGGACCATCTCTAACACTTCTCTCTCCTTCCTGGACCTCTCTGTCTCCATCTCGGGCAACCACCTAGAGACAGATGTCCATTTCAAGCCCACTGACTCCCACAGCTACCTGGAATACACCTCCTCCCACCCACCCTCCTGCAAAAATGCCATCCCCTATTCCCAATTCCTTCGCCTCCGCCGCATCTGTTCCCAGGATGAGACTTTCCAATCCCGCACATCTCAAATGTCCTCATTCTTCAAGGACCGCAACTTCCCCCCTACAGTGGTCGAGAACGCCCTCGACCGTGTCTCCCGCATTTCCCGGAACACATCCCTCACGCCCCGTCCCCGCAACAATAATCAAAAAAGAATCCCCCTCGTCCTCACAT
This sequence comes from Ginglymostoma cirratum, assembly GCA_024137785.1. Classification (NCBI taxonomy): domain Eukaryota; kingdom Metazoa; phylum Chordata; class Chondrichthyes; order Orectolobiformes; family Ginglymostomatidae; genus Ginglymostoma; species Ginglymostoma cirratum. Next base: position 12,906,084 of record JAHRHZ010000024.1, read on the forward strand.
ACCACCCCACCAACCTCCGGATCCAACGCATCATCCTCCGACACTTCCGCCATCTACAGTCAGACCCCACCACCAAAGACATCTTTCCCTCCCCACCCTTATCTGCCTTCCGGAGGGACCACTCCCTCCGCGACTCCCTTGTCCGCGCCACACTCCCCTCCAGCCCCACCACACCCGGCACTTTTCCTTGTAACCGCAGGAAGTGCTACACCTGCCCCCACACCTCCTCCCTCACCCCAATCCCAGGCCCCAAGAAGACATTCCACATCAGGCAGAGGTTCACCTGCACATCTGCCAATGTGGTATACTGCATCCGCTGTACCCGTTGTGGCTTCCTCTACATCGGGGAAACCAAGCGGAGGCTTGGGGACCGCTTTGCAGAACACCTGCGCTCAGTTCGCAACAAACAACTGCACCTCCCAGTCGCGAACCATTTCAACTCCCCCTCCCATTCCTCAGATGACATGTCCATCCTTGGCCTCCTACAATGCCACAGTGATGCCACCCGAAGGCTGCAGGAACAGCAAATCATATTCAGCCTGGGAACCCTGCAGCCCAATGGCATCAATGTGGATTTCACAAGTTTCAAAATCTCCCCTCCCCCAACCGCATCCCAAAACCAGCCCAGCTCATCTCCACCTCCCTAACCTGTTTTTCCTCTCACCTCAAGCCACACCCCCATCTCCTATCTACTAACATCATCCCGCCCCCTTGACCTGTCCGTCCTCCCTGGACTGACCTATCTCCTCCCTACCCCCCTACCTACACTCACCTTTACTGGCTCCATCCCCGCCTCTTCGACTTGTCTGCCTCCCCCTCTCTCCCTATTTATTTCAGAACCCTCTTCCCCTCCCCCATTTCTGATGAAGGGTTTAGGCCCGAAACGTCAAGTTTTCCTGCTCCTATGATGCTGCTTGACCTGCTGTGTTCATCCAGCCCCATGCTTGTTATCTCGGATTCTCCAGCATCTGCAGTACCTTTTATATCTGCCATTCTTACCTGGTTTAGCCTACATGTGGCTCCAGATCCACAAAAATGTGGATGAATCTTAACTACCTTCGGCAATGACTTAATAAGCCACTCAGTTCAACAGCGGTTTTAGGTTGGGCAATAAATGCTGATTTTCTCAGTCATAACCAACTGCCCCATTAAAGAAAAGAAGAAACAAAACGTTGGTTCTTACACCCCAGAATTAGACAAAGAGAAATGTAAAGAAAACAATCAAAATATGAGTACATCATTACTGACAATAGAAATTACCCCACTTCCTTTTGCAATTCAGAGCATGTATTCAATGCATGTAGTAAAGACCTTCCTCTAACGGAATACTGGCTAATGTTGCCTTTATGCTGAGCAACTCTGATGCTCAAATCCAGGAACTGGAAATCCATTGGTACCACAACATATGGACATCCACATAGAAGTAGCGGACTTAAATAAATTCAAACTCTTGATCATCGAGAGAAACCACACAGTGTAGCATGAATGATTCCTGTATCCCAAACAGAAAAAGACTAATGTTAAACACTATTAAATGAACCTTTTAGTACAAGCCAAGGCAGATCAAAACAGTATCTGGTTCCATTTCAGGGTCATGCTGAGTTTGCCAATTTCAGGATAATTTTTCTCAATTTTCTGATTAAAGATCAGTCATGTCCTGTCAGAAGAACAGGTATAGGAAAATTTAGGGTTCTGAGCATCTGCAAAGTGAAATACCATTTTTGCTGGTGATACTTTGCCCCTAGCCCAAAATATTCAAACCAAAAATTGATTTAAAGTTGCAACTCAGCTGCATCATGGCGACCTTCCAGGTTTCTGACGAGCATGATCAGTATAAATTTTCCATGTGCACATACCAGACCACTAACTCGACAGGTACAGTGTAATTCATCTTTAAAAGAAAAAAAAGTGTTGAAGGAAGTGCTAAACTTCAAAATGCCTAACGACGTGGTTACCTTTAGGGATTAGGCTTCTCTGAATAGGGTGGGATGGGAGCATTAGTCATATAATACATTCTGAAAGCAAAGTTGCTAGTTCAGCTGATGGCAGTCCCAGCAAAATCTGCTGAATCTGTAAAATATGACTTGGTCTCCCTGCCTTTATCTAGAAACTTCATGCCATCATCCTCTAGCACCCACCTGTATTTTACTTTCTCAGAAACCTCTGCCTATGAATACTTCAGGCCTGTCAGTGACTCAGGGCCTCCTCTCGCAGCCACCAGGAATTTTCCCTGTGGCAGAGGTAGCACTGAATCCCCACAGCAGCCAGCAAAGGATGTTGCAACTTTTAGTCAGGCTTCAGAGGAGTGGAGCCTCCTGGTCAGACACTCATTACATTTTTGGGCCCCAAATGGATTTTTCCTCCAACCTCTCTGCCCCATCAATCCTTGATTTCATTTCTCTCTATCCTCACCCTCTACTGCCTTTGCTGGCACCAACAAATACATCTACCTGGACGTCTTGGCTTCTATTCTTTGGGCTTTCCAGCTATTCCAGTATTTTCAGCTGTAGTCACTGCTCTTTAGTGGCTGCTGGGGCAGGTCAACACCACCTCTGGGCGGCAAGACTCCTGTTGGAGGTGAGAAGGCCCGCCTCAAGCCAATCATAGACTCAGTGATCATGCAACGACTGCTGGGTTAACTGGCACCACAGAGATGGGTTTGACCCAGATGTTAATACCAGGACGAGGGATCCTTGCTCCTTTCCACACGTAATATCCAGTTCTAGGAGTGGACAAGACCAGATGGCCTGGATCTGGCGATACTGACTTATAACAAGCCAGTGTGAAAGCAACTAAAGAACAACGATTCAGGCTGGTTGATGGAGAAAGTATAATTTACAAAAAAGTGTCCTCTGTCTCATGAAAGGAGGAAAAATCAAAACAGCATGTTGTGTTTATTGGTAAATATTGATATCATACATGTAGAAAAATATCTACAAATCTTGCCTCACTGCCACCCGACTACTTCAACCTTCTGTCAATGAACCTTTGTTCATTTTTAATAAATCCATTCATTAAATTTTTTAGTTACACAATGGGCTATCAATTCGAAGTATGGAAGACTGTTCCCTGAATAGTGAAGTCTTAGAAAAATTGATCTTCTAAGTGCAAGACCCTGAAAACTGCTTGAAGTACAGTTCAATAACTCTATACTCTTGGGCCCTACAATAATGTTTGGCATTAAAAATATATGACCTGTGTTTTTTATATTCATAACCATTTTACTTTGTTTTAAATAAAATATAAACAACATCAGCAGAATGAGGACACAGTTCCACACCAAAACTAACACCAATATCATAATCTGAGATAGCTAATAATTGGTTAAGACCAGGTCTTATTCTGGAAGTTCACAGGCATGGTTATAGATTGATTTCAACAGCTCTTTGTTAACACTATTTGTCAACTTTACAATGTGAAATTTTATCTTTGGCACAATTTGAAGATCTTAATTTTGGAAAATGTATTTCAATAATTGCCCCGCAAAGAAAGAAAACATCGATTCATCTGGCACCTTTCAGGATTTCAGGATATCCCAAGGGTCAGTAACCTACCTCTCAAGTACAGCCACCTGTTTTATGAGAAGATGCTACTTTTCAGACAGCAAGGTCCAGGATAAAAACAAAGTTGCTGGAAAAGGTCAGCAGGTCTGGCAGCATCTCTGAAGGAAGAAACGGAGTTAATGTTTCAGGTCACCGGAATCGAAACGTTATCTCTGTTTTTTTTCTTTCACAGATGCTGCCAGACCTGCTGAGCTTTTCTAGCAACTTTGTTTTTGTTCCTGACTTACAGCATCCATAGTTCTTTCTGTTGTTATTAAGATCCAGGATAATTTCCTTTAGTAGCTAAGAAACTGGGGGGACTTTCCTGCTCTTTTTAAAGAACTAACACAGGATTTCTTAAAGGGCAAATAAGCTTCAGTTTAGGATTTCATCTGGATCTTCTGAAGACAGCATTGGAGTGTCTGCCTGACATATATACTTTTCTCTCTGGAATGGGGCTCACACCCATAACCTTCTAACTCAATGATAGGTGTGCTGTTACATTTGTAACAAGTAGAAAACATGCAGATCTCAGTGGTTCCGAATCACTCACAATCCCTTCACTCTATAGCTTGCTCTTAATTTTCATTCAGCGCTCATGCCCTGTCCTCCCAGATCCTCATCACCCCTGTGTGGAAATAGCACAGAACTAATCTGTCACAGAAGGGGCTGCTGTTTCCTTGACTGAGAAAGCATTGCCGATCGGTCTCACAGAATATGTACAAATGAGGTTTGTATTTAATCACTTCAGTTTGAATTCATCTCACTGCATATACACAGACGCTCTCTCCAAGCTATTTTCGCATTCTTGTACGGGCTGCTGACCTTTGGCTTTTTCTCCTCATAACAGAAAATTCAGTGGAAAAATGGAATTTATTTAGGTCATGCTGGAGAGGTTCAATGCTTACCTTGGGCAATGGTTTGTCAGCTATAATAAGGATTTCCATTTTCACTCATAAATTAATACTGATTCATTAGCAACTGCCTGAGGGAACATGTCTTTTGGCCCATAATTTTACGAGAAGATTAATCAGATATGATCTGATCTAAACTCATCATCTGATTCATCTGGGTGACAACTAATCCCAGGTCAAAATGTGTTTTTTTTTGTTGAGATTTATGTTAAAAGACAGCCATTGTCGGAAACTGTCTTCTTTCACCTTGCAGGAGTAAATTAGAACCTTTGGCCAGTGTTCCACTGAGCTAATCCTGTACTGAATGCTTTGTCAAAAACTTTGATGACCTGAACAGATTTTAATGAAAAGTGTATCCCTTCCACTGAAAAGACATTCAAAAATGTAATCAAACATTTGACTTAAAATTAGACCCAACTAAAGTTGCAAAAAAACAAGCTGTGAATCAGTTCCCTTTGCCATTATTCTCAGCTGTGGGATATTGTACCCTGTTGGTAAGAGTAGGTTGAAGGGGGCCTCTTGTAGTGCAGTGATAGTGACCCCACCTCTGAGGCAGAAGGTCTTGGTTTAAGTCCCACCTGTCCCAGCCCATGCCACAATGTGTCTGAGCAGGTTGATTAAAAACACCTACATTGTTCCATGCTGGGCTTTCAAGGGGTCTTGTGGTGCAGTAGTAGTCTCCCTATCACTGAACCAGGAGGCCTGGGTTCAAGTCCCACGAGCTCCAAAGGTGTGTAATAACATCTCCAAACAGGTTGATTAGAAAAGTAGGTTAAATTAAGAAAAAGACGAGGTTGAAGAGGCCCTCTTATGCTCAGTGGTGCTGTCCCTACCCATGGACCAAGAGACCAGATTCAGGACCCACCTGCTCCAAAAATGCGTAATAACATCTCTGAACAGGCTGATTAGAAAAATAGGTTAAATGTTTAAAAAGGTTGGAAGGGGGCCTCTTGTGATGTGGTGGCAGTATCCTTACCCCTGGACTGGGAGGCCTGGGTTCAAGTCCCACCTGCTCCAAAAGTGCATAATAACACCTCTGAATAGCCCACTTAGAAAATTGTTAAGGTTTGGTTTTAAAAAAAAAGGTTGAAAAATAAACTTAAGAACAAAGAGAGTAAAAACATTGAAAAAAAGCTTCAAAACAAGGTCACTGTTGAAATATAGCTTGGTTCTTTTGCACTCAGCGAGAAGTAGATAGTTTTGTAGAATATTAGAAAATTTTCTACACATTCCAAGTTCGACTATACGATAAAGAAAATGTGATGTGCAGGATAGGATGGGTCAATTTTGACAAAAAGAATGCAGAAGGCAGTAAAACCCACCACCATTACCATTTCTGTTTTATTCCTTGAATTCTCACCTTCAGACGAAATTAAGCATTGGTAAAGGCAAACAAGCAAGCAACTCTGTAGTACAATTAAAACAAGAAGTGGTCCAGCTAAAGGATGACCTGTGTACATTGAGAATAATGTTTTAAAGGAAAATAATAGTCAGGGCCACGTGATTGTGATGTGCATACACAATATCATTTTGCCTTCCTTCCAAGCATCAGGAAACTGTTGAAGACTCACCCAACAGCCTACACAAAAACATTGGGGAACATTGCATTGAGAACTGGGCATCATCAAAATTAGCTCCAGATGATTTTGCAAACTACTAACTCAAAGAGCACCGTGGGCCTGGTTAGAAAAGTGTTAGGCAAGTAATCAATGTTGTCTTCCTAGCCTTTACAATTTTACACAAGTCAACCAGCTTAGAACTCTTGCATGAACTTCAGGATCCATTAGTGTTACTTTAGCTAACCTTCGCTTCAGTTCTGTGCATATAGGTTATATGAACATGTCCCTAACGAGGAAGATTATACATTCCATCCCAAGGCAAATGGAAGATTTTACTCATGTTGATTTTTTCAGTGTCTTTGTCGGCAGATTCTTGAATTACAGTTGTCTTCCATTTTATGGACAGATCACAGCTGAGTGGTTTTCTGTTTTTTTGGGTCTATGTCAGCAATCAAACTCCAAAGTGTGCAGTTTAGAAAGATCAGAGAACTCAATGCAGCATAAACAAAAAGCTATGTTGGTTTTTTAGTGCAATTAGTAATGATGTGAGAGGGGAATATGGGCCTGCTTTTAGTTTTTTAAATTTTATTCTCAGTTTCTGTTGAGCGTTTTCCTCTTGTGTCTAATAACTGACTTGTTTCTTTACTTTAGAAACCCAATTACTAAATAGCTAATAATTAATCAAATACATAAGCTCAGATAGCCATGCAAAAGCAAGTCAGATAGATGGAACAAGTGGCACTTTCTGGAATGTATTGCAATTCCGAACAACCCTATCTCTGGTTAGGTGTCTGCAAATCAACTCAGAGTTTCTGAGTTGGAGTCTGAGCTGGAGACATCATGGAGCATCAGGGAGCTTGGGATTACCAGGATACTTTGCTCCAGAATGCAGTCACACACTTCAGGTTCAGTGGAACATTAGGGTTGATCAATGATCATAAACAGAAGGGTACGTTGGTTGTCTGGTAGGCATGGAGATGCAGAATGTTGTGACGGAACTAGCGTGGTCCTTGATTTTAACCAATGAATATGAAATATTTGTTAGTTGTGCAGGTGAGAATGAATAGATTGCGAAAATGACCATAGCACCATAATGCAGGAAGTCAATCCAGTGGGATGACTGTGGCAGTGATCAGGTATAGATAGCATAGACATGGAGATGAATCCTATTCTGAGGCCATGGCCAGTAAGTTCAAAATTTGCCTACTGTCGGCAGTGTTGAAACCCTGCGATAAGGTTAAGGTCAGGGTTACTCTTTGGAGTTAGAAATGAACTTGTGCTAGCAGGGAGTGGATTGCACTGTCATGGCTCACTGGGAAACAAAGACAAAGATAGAATCAGGAACGATATCTGCTGAGAGAGGGAGAGAGAGATAGAGACTAAGGAATCATTGCCCATCTTATAACACAGAAATTCAAAGGGTAATAAGCTTTGGATTGTTACCTGAATCTTGTATCAATTTAGGATCAAGCAGATTAGAAAATCAGAAATGTGATTCAAAAACTGGCTTGGGAGGAAGTTTTGTTTAATTCAAAATGAAAGGCTGTTCCATTGGGATAAGTTTCACTCAAACCTAGCTGGTGTCAGTGCATTGATGAATCGGAAAATGAGGATAAAGAATTGGGTTTTTAACTAAATTGGGAAGGGGAAGCAGTTGGCTGAAGTGTAATTCACAAGTCTGTGGAGAAAAAAAATGTTGAGGCAATAGGGAAGTACAGCAGCTCCGATAAAGACAAGCAGAATGGAACAGAAAGTGACAGAATGTGTAACTTTAATAGGATATTAGACAATGAAGTCTGTGATAAGGCTATTAATCAGTAAAGGTTAAATACTTTTTTATGTAAATGCACAAAGCTTTTGGAATATTGTAGTTAAACTAGCATCACAAATAGAGGTAAATGGTTTAGTCACCATGCCAAAGATATGGTTGCAAGGTAACCAAGATTGGAAAATAAATTTCTCCAGAATGGAAAAAAGAGCAGCAGCCCTGAAAGTAAAGGATGACATAAGGTAACACAGTATTAGTAAGAAAAGGTCTTGGTTCAACACATCAGGAAAAATAATTACTGTGCTTGGAGTTTATAAACCTCATTTATTGCAGAGAATTGCCTTTTTTTTTAACAAGTTCCATTGTGATTATCATGGTGGATGTTAACCTTCACATAGACCAGACAAATCAAATTGGCAAGTGCAGTCTATTAGGTGAGTTTCTAGATTGCTCTCAAGTTTTCTGACAGAGCATTGGATTAAAACTGGCTAGTAGAGTTGAGATGCATCATTGTAAGCTTGAAATTTTAAAATGACAGAGTGAGGACAAAATTAATAAAAATGGCAGGAATAATCTAGCTGGGAATACAAACATAGATTGTAAGAGTTTTTGCTGGTATATAAAAAGTCAATTTTTGAACAGCTCCTGTGTATTGGAAGCTAGTAAAGAAATACCACTATTCAAGAAAGGACGGTGAGAGATAATAGACAAATACAGCTGGAATGCTGAAATAGATCACTTCGTAATTTTCAGCAATATGCAAAGAAAATTAAATGGCTTTATAAAACATAATTGATATCTGACAAAATTAGGATGTAATTAGGATGTAACAAGTTGAGGATGTAAGAATGAGGCTCCATAAAATGGAAGCAATAGATGTAATATACATAGTTTCCAAAGGTCATTCAATAAAGTGTCACTCAAAATGTTGACATGAAGGATAAGTGCTCATGAACGAGGAAGTAATGGATACAAAATTGGTGGATTGGAAGCAAAAGAGTGGCACAAATGATGCATTTTCAAGTTGACAAAATATAGCAGTGGATTGCTAGGATCAGTGTTGAGACCATAGCTATTTGCAATCTATATTACATTAGACTAGACCTGGAATAATATTTGCTGTTGTCAAAGTTTGATAGGATGAGAGCTGTGAGGATACAAGACACTGTTAAGAGATGTAAACAACGTAGATATATTAAGTGAGAGGTCAGCAATGTGGCAGATACAATATAATGTGGGTGGAGGGAGGTATTCATTTTGTTTGTAAGAACAGAAAAGCAAAATATTTTTAATACATAAGAAGAGAATCTTGGGAAAACTTATATAAGAAACACAAAGTTAGCATTGAGATACAGTAAGCAATTAGGAAGGCAAATCGTACTTTGGCCTTTGTTACCAGGGAACAAGAACAGGAAGTAGTGATAGAATTGCTTAGGCCTTTGGAGATTTGAGCTTTATCACCATATTAATGGAAGGGTGAGCAGAAAGCTAATCTAATTTATGTACAGCTTGGTTGACAAATGTCATAAATGACCAGAATGTGTCTTTTGTGATGTTGGATGAGATAAAGATCAATACAAATGGTCATGACTTTAAGAGATTTGTCTCTCTCCCTGCCTGCAATGGGATCTTTTCCATCCACCCAACAGGATAGATGGGATTTGGTGAAATGTCTTGCCCGAGCAAAGATGCCCCCAATAGTGCAACATTCTTCAATGCTATAACGAGGTGTGAGTCCAGTCTGTGTCAAAATCTCTTGATCCCGATACTTTCAACTCTGGGACAAGTGCTGCCCTTGAGCCAAGGCTGATGCAGTCCCATCGACTCCTAGCATGATACACCATATCCACCATCACATCGAAAAGCAGCAGAACTCCACAGTTGTTCCCTTCTCTACATCAGCAATATGTTAAGACCGTAAGACATATAACAGAATTAGGCCATTCAGCCCATTGAGACTGCTCCGCCATTTGATCATAACTGACATATTTCTCAACCCAATTCTCCTGCTCTCTCCCGCTAACCTTTGATCCCCTGACTAATCTCTTACTAACCCTTACTAATCTACTAATCTCTGCCTTAAATGACTCAATGACTTGGTCTGCACAGCCTTCTGTGGGACATGAGTTGCAATGATTCACCACCCTCTGGCTGAAGAAATTCCTCCTCATCTCAATTCTAAAGGGTCGTGCCTTTACTCTAAGGCTGTGCCCTTGGATCCTAGTCTTGATGCCCAGTACTGGAAACATCTTCTCTGTGTCCTCTTTATTCAGGCCTCTCAGTATTCTGTAAGCTTCAACAGAAGAGCTGTTTGCTTCAACAAAGCTGCATCACAAAATTAAATATTGCTATTTAATTATAAATGTTATGAAGTCAGGTATTATGTTATTACTCTCTGCTTGAATTATCCCTTGTCTCTGAATTCCACCTATCCTCAAGGCTAAATTTTTACCTGGACATCTCATGTGCATTAATAAAAATAACATGGAAATGGATATATTTAAAAATGTGTGGAGGACTCAATGGGCATTGAAAACAGAATATGTAACAATGAGGTAATAACTCATGTTATAAGATGAATAAATGTTGTAACATGATTCATTCATGAGAGTCACATCTTTACTTGAGCACATTTTGAAGGCCAGCCATAAGTCATTCAGTGCTACATAATCTCCCAATCTAGGCACTAAGAAATATATCATTAGGGGCTATTCTTACAATGTACTTTTGAATAGTAAGATAATTAATTATTGTAATAAATACCATTCAACTCACTAATATCCATTGCTATGAATTTAGCTAAAATATACATCCCTAACCATTGCGTGCACTTCCACATTTAATACAAAGGTGGAACATTTGACAATCAAATATACAATTGCACAGACAAGGGTCTGTTGCAGAACCAAAATTCATGACACTGCTGGTTTAAATTAAATCTCAAATCTACTGTAACTCAAAAGAACGAAGTCATTTGCAATGTTCTGTATCAGATTTTGTGTAGCCCACTATTATGTCAATATATAAAAGTTAAGCAACTGGCAATACATCAGTAAAACACACAAAAAATAATATAATTTGGAATCTTAATTTCAATTAGTCAATACAAACTTTCTAAGTAGAATTTGCTTTTTAAATTAATAAGAGAACTGAAAATCAAGTCATGGCATTAAGATTCCCTTCAAGAAAGCAATTACAGGTACTACCTGTTAGCCTCACAGGAATTGGCATGAATTCGACATCCACTGAAAGAGCAATAGGAGTGATTCAGATATGATTTTGTGCAGACTCTATTAGAAGATAGAATATCCAGACAGAAACAACAGTGTAAAATAATCTACAAGTTATACTTAAGGCAAACGATAAAGTGTTTAAAACAAAAACACTTAAAAGCCCGTGAAAAAGGATTTAAAAATGGGATCAAGAAAACAGGTTTTCGAGCATAGGCACAGTAGGCCAAATGGTTTCTAGCACTGCAGTAATACAGTGAGTGAAGGTGCCTGGTAACACAGTGTATCAAAAAATTCACGCCACTGCTCCTTAACTCATGTCCTTATTACCACGCAGGAGAGATCAAGAATGAAAGTTCAGTTGGCAAAAAAGGGGCATCAGCAAGTCACAAACTCCTCTCACGTACAACCACTTCAAGGCATTTCATTCAAAAACAGTGCAACCATTTCTTTCATCATTCAAAGACACAAAGACATGCTGCAGGAAAGAGAATACAGTCACACTCTTTGTGTTGTTCAAAATGCTTCTTGCAGATGTGCAAAGACCACTTGTGGTGCAGGAAGCAAAGAAACGTTTTTTTTCTTCCCAATGAATTTCACTTCACCACGAGGAGGGACCAGTCCCATTTCATCAGGACTTTACTTTCAGTTGCACTGAGCCCAATGCTGACTGGCCATCATTTAAAAAAGCAAAGGCACCATTTTCACTGTCAGGAGTTCAGCAATAAGGAGCTGGAGAAAGAGGGAGGGGAGGGGGTGGGGGGAGGAATAGGCACGTGGAGATACAAGAGGGATGGGGCCAAAAGTGAAAGGTAGAGGAAAAAGAGAGGAATGGAGACAAAAGAGACGGGAAGGGGAAAGGGTGAGGTGGGTGGGGTGGAATATAGGGGAGAAGGAGGTTGGGCTGAGCAGAAAAGGAAGGTGGGGAGCGAGGAAAAGGAAGGTGTTGGAGAGGGGAGGAAGGAGGCAGTAGAGAGAGAGGTCCAGGACAGGGGAACAGGAAAGCTAGGGGTGAGGGGAAAAAGAACGGGGAGAGGGGAAGAAGCATGCAGAGGGGAGGGAAAAGGGGAGGTGGGGAAGGGGAAGGCCAGGGGAAAGTCTGGATGAGGCAGGACTGCAAAGCTTTGACCAATCAGTTGTTCATAGGATTTCTTAACTACCTGCTGATTGGCATACATGGAATCCTATGCTGTAGTTTCTTGAGTTGGTAACTCATTTTTAGCGACATCTGATAGTGTTCCAGGCTTTCCCTCCCACACTCTACATCAAACCAGAATTGATATGCAGTTGCATATGCTGAGAGGTTTAGGCGAAAGCTGACTTAAAGAGTAATTTGCATTTATGATGCAAGAAGGTTCTGACAACATTTTTGGTAAAAGCACAGATGGCAGAAATAGTGAATGGTGTGAAAAATGATAGGAAGGATGTATTAGGAAGGCTGGCTATGTTTAAAGTGGATCAGTTGCTTGGTCTGAATGGCTTGCATCCAGACTTCCAAGGCAAGCATGGTTGGAAAATCTGGAAGGGCTTGCCGTAATTACGCACACTTCTCAACCGGGAGGAGGTGCCAGAGAAATGGAGAGCGGCAAATGTAACACAGTTTTTGGGAAAAAGTATAAGTTTCTGGCAACTACAGGTTGGTCTGTAGAAACAATAATTATGGAAAGAATTAATACGCACTTGGACAGGAGGAAGTTAAACAAGGCAAACCAACAAAGATTTCTCAAAGGCAGACCGTATTAATCTAACAGAATTTTAAAAAAAAAGAAATAGAGAAGTTTGCTGAGGAAATTAGGCTAGATAGTGTCTATTTGCATTTTAGGAAAGTGTTTGAGGCTAATCACATTGGAGGGCAAGTAGGGAAAGGTCAGTCGGTCAATCAGTCAGACTTGATTAAACAGTTGTTTTTTTTTCATATTCGAGAATGGCATACCCTGACAGTTCCCGTTGATTGGTGCTAGGACGCCTTATTTTTGTCATCTGTAAAATGAACTGGATGTTGGAATCCAGGGAAATTAAATTCAAAATGTTTTTCTGACACCAAACCTAGAGATGTGGTAATTATTCAAATCAACTACAACAGTGTATAGATAGTTAAAACAACAAGCAGACAGGATGTAAGTAAAACTCAGCAGAGAGAATTGTGAGGTGATGCATTTTTGCAAACTGGAGAAGGAGGGGTTGTAGTGAATTAATGGGACAGTTCTAAAAAAATGCTCAGTGATACAGCAATAAGAGGATTCATGTTCTTGGATCTTTGAAGGTGGCAAGACATATTGAAAGAGAGATAGTATAGATTTTGGGTTCTTGAGCTTCATTAATTAAAATATTGAGTGCAAAAGGAATCTTCATAAAGCTCTGGTTAGGACAAAGCAAAAGTATTATGTTCAGTTCAAGTCACCACAACTTATGAGTTTGCAACGTAATAATCTGACTGGTTAGACACAAGATATTTTAACTTTTAAGGTTAGACTGGATATGCTCAGGGTGCACTCCTGGAGTGAAGGAGGTTGCAGGAAGATCCAAAAGTAGTTAAATGATTATGCCAGCTTTACATAAGGTAGACAAAGAAAACTTGTTCCAATTAGCTGATGGTACAAGGTCAATGGGATACTGATTACTGTTTTTGGGCACAGGATACTATGAGAAAGATATATGAGGAAGAACCAACAAGTGTTAGTGTCCTGGAACTGCCTATGTATGAATATGGTGTAAGTGGAGATGATCAATGAAGGAAATTGGATGGATATTAAAAGAAAATGAAAGTTACAGCACCTTTAGAAAAGAGTCAGGCAATTGGACCGTCTGGATTGCTCCAGACAGCCTGTTTTGATAACCATTCTTGCATTGAAGAAAGCTATGTGACTGAGAATACCTGATAATGCCAGGGTGAATGAATGATTTATCATTGCAAGCATGAATTTGCCTTTTCGTGGCATGATTCATATTCTCAGGGCATCCACTAAACTAAACACTCCTTGGAGAGTAATGCTATTTACCCAGGTAGCTTAGGTAACTTGGATACATCTAGTGGAGACTGACACAAAATACATGTCATTTCATCTGCCATCTCTTTATCCTCCATTACTAACCCCCCAGTCTCATTTTCTATGGGGCCAACACTTAGTTTATTTATTTTCTCTTATTTAAATACCAGAAACTTTTCCAATCTGCTTTTATATTTTTGGATAACTTTCTCTCATACTCTGTTTTTTTCCCCTCCTTGTTAATCTTCAGTAATTCTCAGCTGCTTCTTTAAATCTTAAATCTTAAGTCTTCTGACCTGTCATATATTTTTGCAGAATTATATGTCTTTTCTTTGAGTTTGATACTGTACTAGCGTTGACTGTTTCAGTTAATCATGTATGGCAAGTTCATACCTTAGAATGTATCTATTCTGTGCTTTCTGAAATAATCCTATGGTCTGCGAAGACTATGGAGATGTTACCATTTGTTCCCCTTTAATATCTGTTTTCCATGCTTCTTAATTCTCATCACTCCCCCATCCCCAACAGCCTTTTCTTGTTTGTGTCTTGTTGAATAGAGAGGACCCATTCTCTCTCCTTCACTCCTTAACGTACACCCATTTTACATCTCTTTTTCTCTCATGCCACCATCAGCTACCGCCATTAGCTTTTTTACTGGGCCTCTCCATCACTACCCCCATGTTCAGTCTCAGTCTCTGCCAAAAAGTATGTCAAATTTTTCCAACTTCTTTCAGTTCTGAAGAAAAGTCGGTCTGGATTCAAAATATGAATTCAGTTTCTCTCTCTGCACACCTGCTGAGTTTCTCCAACATTGTCTGTGTTTGTTTTAAACAGACTGAATTGTCAAACTTTGAGACCCAATCCTTGAGACTCCTAGACTTTACGCAATGTATTATATATCTGTGCTAACATAGCATAATATACACAAGACATTCCAAAATAAAATGATGGCTACCAAAAACAAACCTTCATGATCTAAGATTATTTCTTGCATCTATTTAAAAATAGTCAAGAAATTGAACAAAACGAGAATCATCTTTTAATGTAGTTAACTAATTAAAGAAGTTAATTCTTTCTCTTCCAATATAGCCTTTACCCATTTCCAGTGTTTCATTAACTCCTTTTCAGGAAGTACAAATACACCATTCCGCTACATGAGTCCCTGTTGTAAAGCAATATGGGAATCTTTCTGAGGGTTGGCTTCAGGCTAAACCACACAACTTTCAATGAACTCTCAAATCGCAAAGCAGCCAACACTGCCCAAACTAAATGACATCATCCTTTAGGAGGTCACACATTTTGCAGCTCTCCAGGGATCAGGGATTTTCAAAGCATTCCTGGAATGCAAACCATTATTTAACTTCAACCAGGCTAACACCAAGTGGAACTCTGGATGTTCCAATCAATGGAAACTCACTGTACAG
The DNA here is from genome assembly GCA_024137785.1 of Ginglymostoma cirratum. NCBI lineage: Eukaryota > Metazoa > Chordata > Chondrichthyes > Orectolobiformes > Ginglymostomatidae > Ginglymostoma > Ginglymostoma cirratum. The sequence goes on from JAHRHZ010000024.1 coordinate 12,921,508, forward strand.
GCAATAACAAATGCTAAATGTCAATAACTTGTTCAGCTGTCTCTATAAAGCATGAGAGATTAGGAATTTAACATTCAGTTTGATTCATTTTACACTGAATTTCCATATAGTTTGAAATTTGCTCCACTGTCAAAGCTCTCTCTCGTGTCATACTTGCAGATTACCACTTGACAAAAAACTTACTGAATGTGGCAGTAGTGAATTTAAGGGGACATATGCATGCAGGAAATGCAATCATCATTTATCTTCAAACAAGAGAAGGCCGGCAAAAATAATGGATGCAGTGTGACTTTGTATATCTGGCCACAGCAATTTTTAATCCATTGGAATCCTTTTCAATTCATACCTTACACATAGCAGCACTAATTACAACATACTTCACTTTACTGCTCAGAGAGAGAGATTCTGATGTCATTTCTTTCCCCCCAAAAAATCTGCCAATTAAACATTATATGTCAGTTTATTGTGGTGATATCCAGTATTTTAAAGGACAAGTTGAAGTCTAATCTCTCAATCTGCAGTTCACTTCAAACTATGATGCTGTTACATGCAGAGATATTCAGAGGGTAAATCAGTAAAAAGCAAGATACATTGGGAGCAGTATCAACAGTGACAGAAAAAAAAAATGAGATGAAGAGACAAAACGAGAGACAAAAGATGAGAGAGTGAGAAAAATGAGGGAGAAAAGAAAGAGCAGGAGAAATATTTCTTGTTGGTAAAAACATACAGGAGAAAATGGAAATCATTAGAGAACTGCAGGCTGTGTCACATAAGTAGCAGACACACAATTCTTACAGTATAATTACCCCTTCAGTAAACATGTCAGTTAGCCAAACCACATTCCTCCAAGGCATTAACAAACAGCTGCCAACTTTTGGCACATCAAAAGGCAGAAATTTTTTATTCTAATCTTTTCTTTCCCCAAACTTACAAACTGGTTGTACTTCGGTCAAATGAGACTTGTCATTTGTATCCTTTACACCAATGTCCAATTCATCAACTGATACTTCAAACTACAAGTACAGAAGAGGGATTGATCAACAATTTGCAGAGTGAATTCCAAAAGCAAAGATTTGTGTTACTTCTCTGCGAATTGTCTTCTACCCATACAACCTCCAAAACTCTGGCATGTCGCCCATCCGTCACTTACATCACCTACCACTGATAACTGTGCCAACAATAAATTATATTTATAGGGCACCTTTAATGTCATGAAACATCACAAAGTAATTCACAAGAGAATTACAATGCAAAATTTGACACCAAGAAGATCGGTCAAAGACATAGGTTTTAAGGATTGGCTTAGAGAAGGAATTAAGATTGAAATTAGATTTTTAGGGTGAAATTCTAGAGCTGAAGGCCTTGACAAGAGAAGGCATGTCTATCACAAGTAGAGAAAATGATGAGCTGAAGCACAGCTGGATTCTGGCAATGTTAGCCGGATGGTCCTAAGCTTTGAAATTCCAACGTTCAATCTCCCTGTCACTACCTACTTCTTAAAGAGCCCCTCTTGAAATCAGCTCTTCTGTCCAATCCTTTGGGGATTTCTCCTCTGAATCTTTCTTTGGCTTGTTATCTATTTTTTGGCTAATAACACCCCATAGTGAAGCACCTTGGACATTTCACTATTTCAATCTTGCTGGGTAAATCTACGTTTTCACTGTACAAAACCACTGCTGTTAGCATTTTGGGATTCTCTTCAGGGGTCAGATTCATATTTATGTGAAGGTGATGACTGCTGAAGGAGTAAAAGATGCTAAAGGAATGGAGGGAGGAAAGGGGAGGAATGAGGGATGGATTGAGCTAGGGAGTGAGGGAGGGAAGTAGAGAATGAATTTCATTGGCACAACAGACAAAATAACCAAAATACATAATGAGACAGCCAATCTAAAAAGTCCTCCCCCACCCCAACCATCCTAAGCAGTTTTACTCAAACAATTAACAGGGCCAATCCTGCTGCAGATTTTGAAGCAGTTTAGAAAATACATGTGTTCAGTCAATTCGCAAATGTCAATGCCTTTTACTTATATGCTCCCATGTGGTGACTGACGCTGTATGTTTTTTTTTGTTACCAGTTCTCTTTACCGGTAGAGTTTGGTATATCTTCCAAACCAAGGTTAGAAGGGCACTTTGGAAACAAGACAGTTTCCTTTCTTAATTGACATAAATGAACCAAACAGGTTTTCCTTGACAACTGATAATGGTCAGGTTTCTACTGAATTCAAATTCCACTATCCACCGTTCGAACTTGGGTCTCTAGAATATTTCCTACGTATCAAGACTAATAGTGACATTACAACAAGGCCATTATCGTATTATCCAAGTATGATCCAATGATAACAATTTTAATCCAAACATGCACTGCGTTTGAATAGTGCGTCCTATGGTACACAAGAATAAGTTTCTGTCGATCATCCTTACAGATAGGTGAAAAAACTCACATCGAGGGCAAAAAGTCCAATAAATAAATTGTTGCATCATGGGTGTACAAAAACTGGAAATACAGGGGCATTCATCAGTGCATGTATTTTCCAGTTAATCTCACACAACACACTTGGCTTCCTCTATATTGCCTTGAGCTGATCTCTTGAAATCTTTCTAGCACTGATAATGATCTTAACATCCTCTCCTTTCTAAATCCCTTCTTAAAAATAACTTGAGTCCACAAAATATTTGACTCTGGATACAGCAAATTTCCCCCAGGCACCTTCCTCTATTTATTATAAGCTTATTGGACAATAGCCTTGTATGTATTGTGTCCAATTTGTACAGGCTGAGGGATGGGTGCCTGTAATGAATGCCTCATAACTGAGGTCATGTGACTATAGTAAGCTAGGAGTCATGTGGTACAACAGTGCATTGCTAACCCAGCAATCCTCCTTCTAATGCAAAAAAAATGCATGTCTTATCAATTACATTGTGAGTTATCAAGTTATCCACTATGCGCACAACTGTTTTCATACGTTATTAGCACATAGAACATAGAACATTACAGCGCAGTACAGGCCCTTTGGCCCTCGATGTTGTGCCGACCTGTGAAACCAATCTGAAGCCCATCTAACCTACACTATTCCATTATCATCCATATGTTTATCCAATGACCATTTAAATACCCTTAAAGTTGGCGAGTCTACTACTGTTGCAGGCAGGGCAATCCATGTCCTTACTACTCTCTGTGTAAAGAACCTACCTCTGACATCTGTCCTATATCTATCACCCCTCAATTTAAAGCTATGTCCCCTCGTGCTAGCCGCCACCATCCGAGGAAAAAGGCTCTCACTGTCCACCCTATCTGATACTCTGATCATCTTGTATGTCTCTATTAAGTCACCTCTTAACCTTCTTCTCTTTAAGTCTGCTTTCCTTTTCAGTCTTTGTATATGTATTTCATACTGTTTTTCAGCCATGCTGGTTTCACAAGGTACATGTGCGTGTTGTTGTTGGCTGTTCATTCAGGTGATGTTCCTTTCCCAGGGTGTGTTGTTCCGATGTCACGTGTTGTGTTGCTGTGGTGCTGGTTGTCCCATTTCTGTTTTTTGGGTGTTGTGGACGTCAATGGTTTCTGGTTGTGTTATATACAGACATACTAAGTTCACCTGTCCATAATCAGCCAACTGCAGTGATGGAGCAGCTTTTTTTCAATTGTGCAGGTCTACCTGGGGTTGCAACAGCAATGTCTAGTTGTTCACTTGGACCATGTATGTTTGAAATGATAACCACTCTGTACAGACCCCAATTTGGCACTTGGGCTGCCATTCATTGAAAAGGTTGAAAGCTTGTTCTCTGCCTAGCCCACCATTGCTCAACTCTTGCTTAGCAGTTTTGTCAAAATGAAATTTGGCCTTCTGCCATGTCCTGCTGATTTTGTCACTCACATTTGTTACTATCCTAACTTCAGTGGCTTTACAGCTATTGGAATAGACTTCTGATTGTGGTGTGATGTTAGTCTTTGCACTGGACTACTCCCACTGGGATCCAGTCAGCAGTCCGTTCCTATGGACTCGAGCACAAATGGCTAACACCAAGGGAATGTAGCACTGTGGGTGGAGCTATCTTTAAGATGAAGTGTTCGCTCTGTTTGTCCTCTCAGGTGAATATATACAGAAAAATTTATGGCACTATCACAAAGACGTGCAAGAAAACTTTCAGTAGTGCGTGGATCAATACGTATTCGTCAACCAGCATCACAAAATGGGTTATCTGTTCAGTATCACACTACTGGCTGAAGAAATTTAGTGAGATAAACTGCCTGCCTGTGTTGCCTGTACTTTAATTGTTACAGGATTTACCAAGTATTGCATTGTCTGTAAAACTCATTGAGACATCTAATGGTCATGAAAATTGCTACACAACTGCAAAACTCTGTTTATTGCTTTCAGTGTAATACAACCACCAGACTACTCCCACTTTAACACAGTCACCATACCTTTCCTACATTAGTGGGCAGCGTGCCTTTCTCATTAGAGTAAGTAAGTACAATCATTCCAGTCACATTGTAAATCACCTATACAACAATCACCAGACTACTCTCATTGTAATTCCGTCATCATGACCATTCACATTGCAACAAACTTACATTGTAATACCACGTTAGTTACAATACTGTCACAGATTGGGTAGCTCAGTTGGCTGGACAGCTGTTTGCAATGCAGAACAATGCCACCAGTATGGGTTCAGTTCCTGCACAGGCTGAGGTTGAAGGTTTCTCCTTCTCAACCTTTCCCCTCGCCTGAGGCATAGTGATCCTCCAATTAAACCACCATGAGTCATTTCTCTCTAATGAGAGATCAGCCCTGTGGTCTGCTAGGACTATGGTGACTACCTTTTTATTATCACAGGACCACTCTTGTTAGCAGAAAATTGCAATGACACCGGAGTCATTTATATTGTGATGTTACATTTTTAAATTGCCAAGGAAAATAAATTGACTTGCTGAGCTCAAATCTTGAATGTTTCGAATTCAGCATCAGGACATACGACCAATTAAAATTATATGGAAAAACCTCACCTTCCTCAAGCTAGAATACACTTTCAAGGTATTATTGTGTAATTATTTCAAGTCAATATTTTAAAAATGGACAAAGATTAAGGTTAAATGCAAATGGCTCTTCCTGAATATTGTTGTAAAAGGTTTTATATGGAGTGATCTCCTAATGTGGATTGCTGTTACTGGCATCTGACAGGCAGAGAGTGAAAAAGGCATTGCATCTTGAAAAGTTTACTTAATAATAATCAGGAATCAAAACAACTTCCTTTCAGTGAGCAAAAAAAAAGTCACATTCAAATAATCGCACAAAGAGCAGCATAGAGTAAGACAATGTAATCGGCATTTTGTTTGACTCAGAAGACAAACCACTCTGAGGCAAGTGAGATTACACTGCTGACACTATTAGCCACTATCTATCACATTTTTCCATTAAAGGGTGACAAAATCTGTTCTAAAGCTAGCAGAGAAACAATTATATTGCATGATTTATAGTAACTGTAGAATATTAAAGTGACATTCTATGATGAAGTCGTTGCACTCTTTAGTTTTTTAGTTTGTAAAATGATGCCTTGTCCCTCCTCAATCCATATGCATTCCCTCTCCATTATGGTTTTTATACTCACACAATGAAAAATTTATTATCCGCATTTCATATGTAGAATTGAAAATAATTTTTAAACTCAAATTAAATGCATTTTTATTTAAATATTCCATTGGAACTGCACTGTCAAGTTTCAGTCAAGTGCATTACCAAAAGCACAAGGTCTTTTATGATAGGTCTATTGAACTGTTTTAAAATACATATAACAATAGAACTTGAGATTTTGTACTTAAAGACTAGCTGTGTCTGGAGCTGTCAAGAGCAGAAGATAATGTAGGTGATGAATTGAGGGCATTATACAAGAAACTCAGTGCTCATGTTCCAAACAGACTGATTGGACCACTGTTGCTTACTGAGGATATTTTGCTGTTAAATACTAAACAAACCCATTAAAAAGCACAATAGACCTCAAAGCAAAATACAACACATGTCACACCTTTGGAAATATGTTAGATAGGACTGAGGTCATTGAAGGTCATTGCTTAGTTTAAGATAATTTATTTAATATAATCTATTGTATGCTTGCTTGCAAAGACCAACCATCAGGATATGGATTGGACAATTAAGCAGAGTTCATTTATTCACAAATGACAGCATTCAGTAATTCGTGAGGGCACTAATTGTCTTGCACACATATTATGCGTAGTACATTTACCCTAGATAGCAAGATCACCTTTCAGTTTTCTACTTATACCTAGGGCGAAAATGCAAATAAAGGGCAAATTGAATAGATCAATTTGCTGAAAGCTGATTAGGTATCCCAAATCCCTGTAATCAGTGACTACTGAATCAGTGGGGAAAGTGCTACCTGGAAAACTGGATGGATTTAACAAAGAAGATCGATGTCCAATCACATTTGATGTGATCCAGCAGATCTAATAAAGTAACTAAATATGCATCGTGCCAGATACATTCAAGCATGTGCCCTCTGGAACTGTCTGGTATGAAGAAATACAAGCAGGAAGGAGAACTCAAAATATTTAGTCTTTCTTCCTTGAAACAATATACATTTAAGGCCACTGTGACAGTTATAGAAAATTATAGAGCGTGAAATCTCAAATAGTTCTGGTGTCTAAACTGCAAAACTATAAATGCATTAGTAAGCACAAAAAATTTTGGCCTTGGAACAAGATAAAGTTATTTACATCAAGAACTGACAGGCTGTGGAATTTGATTCTAAGGTTTGGAACTGAGGCTTAACTTACATTACATTGAATAATAAATTGGATCGATGAAAGAAAGAAAAAAAAAGGACAAAGCATGGATAAATGTTAGTTTGCTACATTCTCAAATGGTGGTTAAATACCAGTATAGACTGGTTGGGCAGAATGGTCTGCTTCCACAGTGAAACCTCGTTACATTTCTGTGAAGACAGGGACCATGTGATAGAATAAGATGATGGGAAAGTGAGTGATTATCACTAAGGACCATTGTTTCATAGAGGTTTGACAATATTTCTTGAATCTTTTACTCTACTACAATTATAGAAAACACATTTCTAGCTTTTTTAAAAAAAGAGAAAGGTTGTTTAGCTACTTCCATTTACAATCACAGGAAACTATGTATTTATCTCACGCAGTCTCAATGTTTATCACACCCTGCAGTATCCTTCCATTAACCGTATACTCCCACTACTTTTCTTCCAACACATGTTACCTGATGCCTATCCACACTGAGTTACATATGTCATCTGTCTATCCACTTTGTTGCTGGCAGTCTTTTATTTTTCCTTACATTGTTTGCAAAACTTTCTCCTTTTGTGTCTTTGGCAAATTTTGGGTACACTGAACAGAATCACTAGTCTGAAGTACACATCTATATAGAGAACACAAGTGGAACCAGCACTGACCAACAGGGTACAATGCTTACTCTATTCTGTGTGCTACCAATCTCTGGATTTCTTTCGCAAGGCACAACAGATTTTCGAAGAAGTCTCTTACTGGGAAGCCATCTCAACATTCATTTTTATGACATCTCATGGATCTATCCAAATTTCGGAACCTTGCTCCTTCTTCAGGTGTTAGTAAGGTGGTACCAGACACTTAGTCACACACACACACACACACACACACACACACACACCTCTCACTCACTCTCTCTCACACACACACATACACACACACACTCTCACACACACGCTCTCTCACACGCTCTCTCACACACACCTCTCACTCACACACACACACACACACTCTCACTCTCTCTCTCACATACACACACTCTCACTCTCTCACACACACACAGACACACACGCGCGCACACACACTACACATACACAAGTAAATCTATGGACTGAATTTGTATTTGCGGATACATTCTATTTTGTTCAAAAAGCACAAAATTTATAGACAGTCAGTCAATGTGGCGTTTTATAAATTGCTACTTTAGAAATAAAACCAGTCTGACTCCAAACCACAACACAAACAGATTCTAAACAAGGCCTCACACCTAACATGCACTGTCTGGTCTAAAATGTTACCTCTCCTTTATACTAATAAAACGTTTAGTTCTCTCAGGGCAGTGACTTGAAAGGAATTCTGGAATTTACGTATACATAGTAATCAATTAAAACCTTCCAACTAATCAAAGATTTAACAGGATTGTAGGTTTCTTTAATACATCCTCAATGGTATGACCCACTGACCTTTTACTTATAAATTCTGTGTCTGATACCACCCCTCTCACTAAAACCTAAAGGGGGAGCGAGGCTCTGAAAGATTCTGTTTTCAAATAAACATGTTGGACAATAACTTGGTGTCCTGCGATTTCTGACCTTATCTTTTTGAATATCAACCATTCCTCCAATGCAAACAATTTTGTCATCGCTCATTACATCAAATTAGACATGATTTTTGAGCACTGTCCTATTCACCTTAGCAAAACATCGTTTGTATGTAAGATTTCCAGTATCCACAAAGAGCTGGAAAAACTCAGCAAATTGGACAGCATCAGTAGAGACGTAAACCGTGTTAGCATTTTAAGTCAAATATGATTCTTCTTCAGAGCTAAATTGTCTCTCAGAGATGAGGAAGGGAAAATTGACAAAAATGAAAGGGAAACAGGATAAAGTGTGTCTGTGCTGAGGCCAGGCAAAATGTCTTGTTTTTAAACCATCAATAGGTTACTTCTGAAATGCAGTCTTGACTGTTGTGCTAAATGCACTACGCCAAAGGTTGTCAAGAAAGGTCAATAATGCGGGAGGTCGTTCTGATTCACCCCGACCATTACATTTAACCATAAAAGCAAACGGACTAAAAGACTGATTATCAGCAGAACACACTGAAAACTGACATTAGTACTGTAGATAGAAAAAAATATATTTTTAGAAAAACAATAATTTGTGCCAATGATTTTTAAAAAAAGCTGCCGTCGTTTTTTCTCCTGCCAATTCTAAACAAGTGGGGGCAAAGGCTCTGCTTTATCACAGACGATACTTTATCTTTATTCAAAATGTCATCAAATGCCCAACACTAACAACTGCATCAAATAAGGGGCTGAGATTTACAGGTGGAGCAACTTGCTAGCAGTTTGTCAGATATTTTAGCAATTATCCAACATAACCTTTCCATTTGGCTAATATTTACTTTTTGCCCATTTGTGCTGTTTTTATAAACAACTCAATTGTTTGCAGTAAAACAAAAAACTGTGGATGCTGGAGATCTGACACAAAAACAGAAATTGCTGGCGAAACTCAGCAGGTCTGGCAGCATCTGTGGGAAGAAAGCAGAGTTAACATTTCTAGTTTGGTGACTCTTCATCAGAACTGATAGCAGTTAGGAAAAGGTGGTATTTACGCTGAAGATGAAGTTAGAGAGAAGTGGTGGTGAGCAGATAGTTGCAGCCCAGAGAGAGTTACGAAAGCTGGAAGTAAACAAGGAGAGTTTGGACAGCAGGCCAGGAGAGAAGAAAAGCTGCACTCTTATTATCACTTATTCAAATTTTCTTCTGTGCTGGCCTGCTATCCATAATTTTCTTGCTTACCTACTCCTTTCATATCCCTCTCTCCTTGTCCCTCACCTATCTGCTCCCCTTTCTCTTCCCTTCACCAACTCTTCCCCGTCAACTTCATCTTCAGGGGAAATACCCTGTTTTTCTTGCTTCTAACAGTCCGGATGAAAACTCATCAAACACATAACATTAACTCTGCTTTTTTCCCTCAGATGCTGCTAGAACTGCTGAGCTCTTCCAGCAATTTCTGTTTTTATTCCAATTGTTTGCAAGATGCCTTCACAATGAAGTTAAAATCAAGACATGGAATGCCTCCCAAGCATGATGTATTTTTAAATGCACTTTTCATTGGCCAAAATATGTGTAGGAGATTGGTCATTTGATTTCTGTCCTTCTTGTCAGCAGACATTTGAATTATTACATCTCTACTGAATTACTGGAAGGTGCATCTGTTGTTATGTTATAGTGGCAATGTTTGCTGCAATGATGGAATCATTTTTCCTTTGCATACATTTGATAATATCCTGGTACAGTCAATACTTATGTTTAGGAAAACAGGAACCTGCACAGAAGGATTTGCACCCATTGATCTGGATTATGAAATGACAGAACAAGTGTTTCATATGGAACATTGGTTACATCATGAACAAGTCTATATTCCACACGGGTGGTAACTATTTTGTGTTCAATTACTCAGCAATTGACAGCATTGACTGGAGCTAAAACGTCAGTGTCCCTCACTCCCCAGGACCAAAGCTGCTTTGAGGAAGGGCAAATTCAAGCCATTTGCATTCCCTAATGGCAATCATATACATTCTCTACAGGCAGAATTTAAATCATGTTTAGAGCAAAACAGTGTCAACTATTTGACACATATTGACAAAATCACTGAAACTGTTCCTGAACAGTGACATTCGGATGCAACAGGGAATGCTCTGTGCTAGGGTTAAAGAAAATAAATGTGATAGAAGACCGTCAAGGAGTTTTATTGTATACATGGTCTTAGCACACTCAGAGATACTGAAAGACAAAGGTGTAATCACACATTAAAACGAGATTAGTTCTCTTACAGATGTCCATAATTCACCCCTTTTGATTTCAGTTGCTTCTCATTCCTCAATGTTTATGAAGCTATCAGATACTTAGAAGAATTCTTTCCTTTCAATTTCAAATGTGGTAATGTGGGTGCCGCCATCACTCTCCACAACAATCTTGAAATAGATTTTGAAATAAATCAAACCCAGTGATAGAATGACAGTCTCCATTAGACTAGCTAACAGATGTAGATGATGAAAATATAGGATTGGTGACAGTGAAACATCTGCAAAAATTGGATTATTTGCTTGAAGCTAAATTAGTCAGCATGTAATCGCAGCCCAGAAGCTTACATGGATTGAATTATTTCCTATTGTGCTTTTTCTGCATAGAAGCTCCAGTCTGGGTCTGAGGTGATGGAGTCAGCATCTCATACCATATGGAATTATTTTTGTGTGTCTGCCTGATATCCTTCGTGCTGCAAGCATACTACTGGGTCCGTACCAGTCACACATCTGCTGTTTTGCTATTAGTTGGCTGACACGTAAAGCATTGGAATTAGCTCCAAACACAACATCCTGAATTCTTTTTTCCTTAATTGGGATTGAATTTTACAGTATTTCAAACCTGGATGAGCTCAAGCCTTCTAATTGGTTTCTGCTTCAATTTCCTGGTCAGCTATTTCTTCATATATACACACCCCTTCACATGTATCCCCATGAACAGTCAATCCCAAATTTCCAGGCACACTTTTACAGTCCGAAGTAACACCTAATATTAGATAAAACTGCATTTAACACATGCTCCTCACCATCACAGGTGCATGTTTAAACAGAAAAGCTCCAGTGGGTCTTTGACTTTGACACCTCCACTCAGGCTAGTGGTATATCGAATGCTAAGAGGCAAGCTGTTTGCGCTTGAGTACACCTTTACAGCTGGAAAGTGGAAGGTGCATGGCATAGAATACATTTGTTGTTACAGAAATTTCTTATGGATAGCTTTATCAGGTCTGGCATCTAAAACATACAAGTTTAAAAAGGAAGCCCATCCAGCCCATTAGATCTTCTTGCTGAAGCAATGAAAATTAATCACAACTTTCCAAACTCTTCCCACAACCTTGCATCTTTCATCTGCGTCAAATTGAGGGGACTTTTATCTTATCATTATTTATCAGCATTCTGGAATAGTAACCAGATCGTGAAGGTATAATTAATCTGCGCACCATCATTTTCTTCTCTAGGCTGGTAGGCAGTTGCACACGTCAGGTTTGAGCTGGCTGATCAATTGATAGATTGTCTGATTCAGTGCCACTTGACCTTGGACAGCAGCGACAGTACTGAAAACCTGCAGTTACCTGCCAGTATCTATTATCTATTTTCTGTTGGCAAAAGACAGGCTCCCTTCCATAATCCAGAGATTTTTTGAATAAATCACTTTTAAAATCTGTTGTGTTTTAAGCAGTCCTTAGCGGACTGCTTCTTTATTTCATTCTGATCATTTAGTAATTGTTTATTCAGTGTAAAGAATGCCACCTCTTTTCATCATAGTACCCTTAGCTGACTTATTACACCCCCTGAACAACATGATTACACATTAATCTCTCGTAAACTGGGGGAGTTTGACAGGCCAGCATAAACTGACCATAACATCGGCATGATCTTTGGTATAATTTGCAATTCCTTACAAAACAGTAAAGCAATCAGCCCACCTTCAACAAACCTGCTTGGATAATAACTTCAAAAACAAAAGGCCAATTTCAACACCCGCAAACCCGATCACATTCTGACTTGTGACAGATATGATAGAGATAATGAATGAAGCCCTTGGCATGATTAAATCACATACTACTTAAATGACCTGGAAATGAGGCTTCGACTGTCATTCTCTTTCAACATAAAAAAAATGACTGATGGATATCGGTTGATAGAAGCTTTAAAGTACATGAGTAAAAAGGTCAAAATACAATTTAGATATTTCACTTAATCGAAGACTAATTCATTTCCAAAAACATTGCAGCGTTCACAAAAGTGACTATTTCCTGCCTTGTTCCCTTTTTATCCTTTCTCTCACAATCCAATTATTCATCCAGTCTCTATTTTTCTTCTTTATGCAATGACTGATTTGTCCTGTCCTGTTTTTCACAATCATTAAATTCCACTGATGATCCTGTCATTCAGCAAAGTCTCTGGCTCCTGTCGTTCTAGCATTAACAGTTCACCCTTTCACCAACTTACATGGCAAAATGAATGTGAGCTGAAAGGAGTGGTGGAAGAAATATAGATTGGTTGGGGCCCTCTGCAAGGTGGCACAGCCGAATATATATAAAACATATGGGCCGCAGCAGTTCAGGAAAAAAGCTCATCTCCATTTTCTCAAGGGTGACTAGGGATGGGCAGTAAATGCTGACCCAGCCAATAACACCCAAATTCCATGAGTCAATAAGGAAAAAAAAGAATATTTTGTGGAAACATGTCATGTTAGTTCGAAAACTATCATCAGCATGAAACAAATTTTTAGTTTATTCAGCAAATCCATCTCTTGAACAGAGAATTTATTCACTCAAAATTAATGGTTTACTTTATTGTTCTATGATGTAAAGGTATGAAATATTATTACAGCATCAAATTTCTAGTTCATTGTAATTGTAGATACAGTACAAAAACGCACAGCAAAGTGCAGCAGTGTCAGCACCTTCTTCTAGGCACACAATTAACACGTTATTGAAATAATTCCACAAAGGCTGGTATCCTGTCACCAAATCACCCTTTATTAACATGTGGAGAGTCCTTGACACTGATCCAGATTCCTCAGAGTCAGCTCTCAGAGTGAAGAGGATGACTGAGGCTCCAGTTCCTATCTGTCAGCCAAGGGTCCCTGACTGAACCAGATTAACAGCCGCAATCAGGGAACTCATATTCTAAGGTCCACCTGGCTGACCTCATTACACTCACTCTAGTTATGTTTTTGCATCATTAGCCATCCAAAGGGCATTAACCTAACAAGTCTGTTCCTTTCCTATAAATTAACCCCCTTTCCCACGAGACAGTTTAATCCTTTATTTATCCAAACTACATGGAACTCTTTCCTATTATTTGCTTCAACTGCTTTCTCTTAACATAATACATAATTCTTATCACTGGGCTGAAAGGACACATGCTAAATCTTAAAGAAACAATGAGCATTTCATAGCTAAGACACAGCTAGCATATGAAGGACAGCAGCTATCAAAAAAGTCTACAAATACCTACATGATCGCACAGTTATTCAATATTACTTCTATTCCACAAAACAACAAGTAATACTGATCCTTATCCAATTCAATTGCTTGGTATGCAAAATTCTAATCTTTACAATGTTATACCAAATCTCGAAGTTATTAAAAATCTTGGACAAAATGAGTGGACCTTGCAACCTGTGAGTTCCCAGTTAAGAGTTAATTGTTTGCACCCAGTATCCTTCCTTCTTTGTAAAGATGATTACTCCACCAAGCATTGTGCTTATGGAATTCAATATACAGTACCATGAACTCTAATATGATCAAGTAAGCCACAACTCAAATGAAACTTTCATATTAAAAATCACTAAAAACAATTAATGGTGGTGCTGTCTCTTATCATATGATGGTTTCAAGTAACTTCAGACAATCTCAATATGGCTCATATCCGTGCAAGTCAACAGCTTCCAAATTCACTATCACTGAGCAATAAGTTGGCAATCCCACTCATGAGAGAATAGAATCATAGAATCCTGACAGTGCAGAAAGAGGACATTCAGCCCATTGTGTCTGTACCGACCCTCCAAAGTTCATCTTCCACACCCCCCCCAACGCCGCCAGACCTGTCCCCTCAACCCGATCCGTGTAACCCCACATTTACCATGTCTAATCCACCTAGCTTGTGCATCCCTGGACATTACGGGATAATTTAGCATGGCCAATTCACCTAACTTGCACTTCTTTGGGAGGAAACCAGAGCACCAGGTGGAAAACCACACAGATGAATAGAATAGCCTTTATTGACACATGCACTCGAATGAGTGCAGTGAAAATTTTGTTACATCGCCTCTTGGTGCCATCTTAGGTACAGGGACCTAGGTATGGAGACTTGCAAACTCCTCACATGCAGACACACAAGGCTGGAGTCGAACACACGTCCCTGGCGCTGTGAGGCAGCAGTGCTAACCATGAGCCACTGTGCCATCTCCATTCACCCCAGGTGCCTGTAATCCCTTAGTTGCTCACAACGTAGTTAAGCCTTTGTTTCTGTCCTGATGTTAGGTGTTTTAAATCAACCTGTTCAGACTTGTTTAGACACAGCTCTACAGCACATGGAACTTGAGATTGGGCCTCTGGTCCAGAGATTGGACTACTACCATTGCATCCCAAGACCCCTCAAGAATTAAATGCTTTGTTGAGATAGTATAAAGATATCCTTCAATCAATATCAATAGTGGGATGGCTGATTTTGGCATTCCAAATGGATGTTAAGCGATAGTAGCCGATAAGCAAATTTTGACGGGGCTGTGGTCAGAAAATATTCTGAGCAACTCCAACAGAATCTTAGTATGCAGTGGGAGGAGTGGTTACGATCATGCTCATTATCCCATATGAGATCCTTTACAAAGGTCCTCTTTCAATGTTAAATTGCCTTCATCAAATAAAAAGGAGGCATACATTTTTTTAGGAAACTGAAGTCAGATGGAACACTCAAAGAATATTAAGATAGCAGAAAAGAACTCAAACAAGGAATTTGGAGGGCTAAAAGGGGCCATGAAATATCTTTGGTAAACAGAATTAAGGAAGATCCCAAAGTCTTTTACACATATGTAAGGAGCAAGAGGGTAGCTAGGGAAAAGGTAGGCCCATTCAAGGGCAAAGAAAGAAATTTATGCATGGAGCCAGAGGAAGTGGATGAGGTCCTTAACGAATACCTTGCATCGGTATTCACAAAGGAAAAGAACATGGTGGATGGTGAGCCTCAGGAGGGGTATGTTAAAATTCTCAGTCATGTTAATATTAAAAAAGGTAGCGTTTAGTGTTTTGAAAAGCTATGAGGTAGACAAGTCCCAGGACCTGATGAGATCAATTCTAGAATGCTGAGGGAAGTAGATGGGGAAAGTTCTGGAGCCTTGTATGAAAACTTCGTATCCACATTATTAACAGGAGAGGTCTCAAAGGACTGGAGAACAGCCAACATTGCTCCTTTCTTTAAGGACAATAGGGATACTCTGGGAAATTACAGGCCAGTGAGCTCTATGTCAGTGGTAAGGAAATTATTAGGGAAGATATTTAAGTATAGGATTTACCTATCCCTAACCTTATATAAACGATTTGGAAGAAAATGTAGTTGGCCTGATTAGTAGGTTTGCCTGACAGATAAATAAAAAAGCAAGTGATAGATGGATAAGGGCTGTGTAAAGGCAGAAAGTTTTTAGTTTAGTAAGACATCATGCGTCAGTGCAGTCTTGGTGGGCCGAAGGGCCTGTTCCTGCGCTGTTCTGTTATTTATAAATGTCATCAAATTTCTTTTTTTTTTTTGAAATATGCAATCACTTTAAACCATATAATTAAACAGTCGGGTTTAAAAGTCATTTCCACTAGTCATTAGACTTGATTGAGAACTGCATCGGAGTAACTGAGTACTTTCTGGTAATGGCCAAGAATGCATACTGAGTTTCGGCTGAAAACTCAGAAATCTATTAATCCGTTGAAATACATGAGCTCAGGGAAAATATTACTTTGATTTGTATCTCTGTTCTCTATAGTCAATTACATAAAGGTATGAGTTTTCAAGTTCTTGCAGTTTCTGCTTTCGCTACTTTAAAAGGTCTAAATGATTGATACTTTTATTGTCCTCTAGTAAAAGGACATCTTGCAAAAAATATGTGCAATGAACAAATGACATTTAAAAAGCTATTTTTCTGAGACATCCTACTGTCACGATAAGATTCATTGGTTTTATAGTATGTGGTGGGTCAATAGAAATGGAAATGCCATAGCTTAGCATAGTGGGAATGTGACAGATATGTATTAATGGGTGAGAGGTTTAGTTGGCATGGTAAGCATTGGACAGCATGGATGAGGTATGGACTATGTCTGAAAAGCGTGGGAAAAGTGGTCTTTCATTTGAACTATATCGGTGTGAAGTCCTACAGAACTGAAAAGGACCTTTTAAATTGCTTATCTCAACAACAAGCAGCACACGTGTTCTCTTTTCCAGGTAAGCTGGCCTGACTGAAGCCCAGTTGTCCCCCAGCATAAAGAAAATGCCATATTGTGGGCACTTTCTTCTGAGGTAGGCAAACAAAACAGGGAATTTCCCAGGTTCCCACTATCCTTTTATGAATGAGACTAGAGATTTAATACCAAGAAATAGGAAATGACAGAATCTTTGAACACGTTCTGTGCAAATTTAGGTTATAGTTGCAAAATGACCATGGGAAGAGTCTAGTGTTGTGATACTTGACATTTTGAAACGGTAAGAAGGAAAATGAGGTGGGGTAGCTTTGTTAATAAAGGATGTCATTATCACAGTAATAAGAAAGTATCTTGGTTTAGACAATCACAATGCACATTCAGTTTGTTGGATGCAAAATAGCAAATGAAAGAAGTCAGAGGGAGGAATATGACATAGGCCCACTGACAACAGTTACAGTGTAGGACTGAATATATTTTAAAAAAACGCTGCCTTGAAATGAAAAGTGAGGAAATTAAAATATCTATCACCAGTGAAAAACTAGATGGAAAATGAATGGGAGTAGCAGCTGACAAGGGCCTTAGACTTGAAATCCTGCATCCTAGAGTCTTAAAGAAAGCAGTTCAAAGAATAATAGATTGGTTCAATTTGGAACTGCGTATAAGGCTACTTAATAAGATAAGAACCCATGAAGTCGGTGATTGTATATTAGCATGGATACAGGATTGGCTAACTACTACAGGACAGAGATTTGGTTTAAAGAGGACACTTTCAGAATGGCAGCCTACAACTGTAGTGCCACAGGGATTAATGCTGAAGTCACAATTATTTACAAATATATAAATGAATTAGATGAAGAAACTGAATGTAGTATAGTCAAGTTTGTGGATGACACAAAATAGGTGGGAAGGCAAGTGGTGAGGATGGCTTAAGGAGTTAATAGAGAGATATAGACAAGTTAAGTGAATGGGCAAAACCTTGGCAGATAGAATATAATGAAGGAAGAATGTGAGATTATGTACTTTGGCAAGAAGAGTAGAAGAGCTGCTTATGATTTAAATATGCAAAGACTGTAGCACCGTGGGATTTGGAGGTCCTCACACAGTAATCCCAAAAAGCCAGCATTCAAGTTCAAAGCGTAATAGGAAAGGCAAATACGTGTTCACCTTTATTTTGAAGAGAAATGGAGTACAGTAGAGAAGTCTCATTAAAACACTACAAAGCACTAGTTAGACATGTCTGGAATACTGTAAACAGTTTAGGTCCCCTTACCTAAGAAAAAGGATACTGGCATTGGAGACAGTCTAGAGAAGGTCCATTAGATTGATTCCAGGTGTAGAGCGATTGTCTTAAAAGGACAGGTTGAGTAGGATGGGCCTGTATTCATTGTGCATTGAGAAGAATGAGAGGAGACCTTAGTGAAACACATACAATGTTTGGTGACTTGTGGAGAGATTGTTTCCCCTTGTGGGACTTACTGGATCAGAGGGCATAATCTCAGAATAGGAGCTCAACTATTTAAAACAGAGATGAAGAGGAATTTCCTTCCTCAAAGGATAGTGAATCGGCAGAATTCTTTTCTGCAAAGGATGTCTAGGCGGGGTCATTAAGTATATTTAAGGGTGAGATGGACAGATTTCTAATTGTTAAGGTAAACAAGGGTCATGGGATAAGGCAGAATATGGAGTTGCGGATTGTCAGATCTGTCACGATCTCACTGAATGGCAAAAACTGAATAATAACGGATGGGATCTTTTCAGGTTAGCTAATTGTGACTGGTGGAGTGCCAGAGGGATCAGTGCTGAAGTCTCATCTATTTATGCTCAAAATTAACGACGATTAAACGGACAGAATGTATCCCAGCTGGTGGACAAAAAGAGTCTAGAATAAAGGTAATGTCATCATAGTTCAATGGAACATAGAATGGGTCTCTCACTGGAGAGAGATGACTGGTGGTAGTTTAACCTAAGGGTCACCATGCCTCAGGCGAGAGTGAGGTTGAGAAGGCTGGTCCTTCACCGTAAACACAGCTGATGTAGAAATTGAACCCACTCTGTTGACATCATGCTACATTTGCAAGCCAGCCATTCATCCAACTGAGCTAATTGAACCCCACGCACAGAAATGCAGATAAAGTGAGAAAGCAAAAATTTGGCAAATGGAATAATGTTCAATAATGTAAGGTAGAAAGGATAGAAAAGCAGATTTTTATGCAGCAAAACAGGCCGAAGTGGCTCAACAGCGAACTTGTGCAGCTATTTATTAACCTCTGGTAATCCTTGGCTATCAACTGAACCTTTTAACCAGGTACTTTTGAATTGAAACGGTTAGCATTTTCTATTACTGAAGCATCTTTGCTGGTTTCCCAAATGTTTATACCTTTCTCAAAGAATGGGTACACTTTGGTAGGGGTACGGAAAGTGATTTACATCAGCAGACAACCTCCCTGCTTTTGTGCTGGCATTTTATTTTCAAGTTCATGTTTCTGATGAAAGGTCATTGATCTGAAATGTCAATCATTTCTCTCCACAGATTTTGAAAGATGTATTGGGCTCAGCCAGCACTTTCAGTTATATTTATTTCAGATTACTGGCATACTTGATGTTTTGATTTGATTTTACATATGGCTAATGTGTAGTTTGCTCTTCAGGATGGGTTGTCATTTTGCTATTGCATGAGGATTGTCCTGTGCTATTTTATTCAAATAATCAACAAGCTAAATTTTTAACAGTTTGACGAAAAAGGCACTAAAGGGTAATGAATGATTTTAGGTGTTGTAGAAGAGTGCAAGGTGACATCATCCTCCTAACATACTGCTTCAGCATTAAGCGATATTTAATGCATTCCAAGCTCTTTACAAACTGAAAAAATAAAATGCATTGCAAAACACTTCCAGTGTTTTTGCATATTCTTATAGACACCAAACTGTAACATACCTGAAGGAAATAATATGAAATTTACTGCAGATGTTAATCAAGCCCCTTCACAACCTTACTGATAAGGGCTGCTTAGCTCACGTGGCTAGGGAATGTCATACTTAATAATAGAAATGACATGGGTTCAATTCCCACAAAGGCTGAAACAATTCTTTGAACTTGTCTCTTCCAGTAACACCACTGAGGCATGATTAGCAACCCTGTGACAACCTAGGGTGCCACAAGGAGACAGAGACAGAGAGAGAGAAGCAACAATTAAACTCCCAGTAGTAAAAAGTAAGTTAACTGAATCTGACCAGCAGTTTTTTTGTGATTCTTTTAGATAATCTTTACTTCTTTATTTAAATTCAATTGTTGTTGTTGGTGGTGAGCATTCAAGGAGGAAGGCTGCATGACAAGGAGTATTTTTAATTAAAATTGAGCATGGCATCAGCTTAATTAAGCATGATGAACTACCTCAGGGTTTAAGCGCCACCTTCAATCAAGGAAAACATATTCCAACCTTAAATAAAATTCAGTGTAATTAATTTTAGTTGGCTTCTGTGCACCTGATTTATGTAGGAGGGACCGCGAAACATGATTTAAAAGCAAATTCCTCGTGAGATTTATTTCATCGTTTTTAGAAAGATCAACATATTTGGATATGTTATAACAGATGTCTATGTCAGGTAGAACTTGAACTTGGACCTTCTCACCTAGACGTAGGGACAATATGACAACACCGCAAGACTTATTTTAACATATTTTAGACAAGCTGTTTCCTTTTCAATTTAACATACTTATTTTTCCATTTAGCGCACTTTGCTTGAACACAAAAATTCCTTCAGAGTGCCCACCATGTGACTAGCACCAATATAAACAAATCCGCAGGCAACATTCTGTCACTGACTATTCTTTACTCGTCCTTAACCTCTCTTCCAGTTATTTTCACAGTTGAACATCGCACTCCTCACCCATGTGTAGCTTGACTAAACTACCCTCCACCTTTTCATCGCATCACAACCATGTGGTTAGCTCTGCTAACTGTATCTTTTTCCATCCCTTTCTCACTTCAAGAGGCCCCACAACCACCTCTAGTATCTCCACAAGCTCAAAATTATCCACAAATGTGTAGTCACTTTCCATGTTTATTCCAATAAACTCAGTCTTCAGTATTTCCTTTGACCCATCCACTGTGTTTTAATTTCCACACTGCATATCCAAAATCCAGTCTTGTTTTGAAGCGATCTTCATCCATCAAAACATTCCGAAGTCCAAAACATAACAGTTGTCTTTGTTTTTGGACCAATTTCTGTAACCTCGTCCCAAACTCCAACTTCCCATCTTGGACGTTTTCTCAGTTGTTTCAGATTATTCAAAATTGCATTTTCTCTAACCCAATCTGAAATATGTCCATTCTATCACAAAATCCTTTTACATCCTTGTCTTACAATGTTCACCTCTACCTTCACAAATTAGCCACTGAAACACTCATCCACGTCATTATCAGTTCGAGACTTAATTAATTCTAATTCTCACTTGATCACCCTCCTTGCTAAACTTCAACGAACTCAAAGCTCCTGAATTCTATCATGAAGGATGAGTAGGAACACACATTCATCATGCGTGTTCATGCTGACCTACATTAGCTCCGACTGTCCACTGTCTCAATTTAAAACCCACATTGTTACTTTTCAATCATTCTGCAGCCTCACCCCTTCTCATCGCTGTAGTCTTCTTTAGCACAACTAAACTGGCCTTGCTCAAATTCTTATTCCGATCTGGTCCAAGTGTCCTTCCACCCTTTTGCCATAGCACCGATGTCTGTGCATTCAATTGCCTTGGCTATATGTTTTGGGATTATTTCTGCATTCTGCGCTTACTTCTGTACTTTAATTTTCCATTTTGGATGCTCCTTTAAAACACAATTCATTAAGCAGGTTGTTCAGGATATCTCTTCATATTGTCACTGCTGGTGCAGAAGCCCCTTTTCTTTCTGTGAAGTACCTAACAATATTGTCCAATGTTAAAGGAGCTGTATGGGGAAAGGTTTTCCAATTTCACTCCTGAAAGCTCTGTTTCTCATTTTGTTGGATTCTCCCTCATTCGTTTATCTGTGCCACATAATATCTTGAAAATTGAACCAATTTTCAGAACCATGTTCTGAAGGATAAGGGAAGCCAAACTTAAGTCCAGTGAATGGAACTCAAGCTTATGTTATAACAAGGTGTGGAGCTGGATGAACACAGCAGGCCAAGCAGCATCATAGGAGCAGGAAAGCTTGACATTTCGGGCCTAGACCCTTCATCAGAAATG
>JAHRHZ010000024.1:12943903-12973649 GCA_024137785.1 Ginglymostoma cirratum
TGCTTGGCCTGCTGTGTTCATCCAGCTCTACACCTTGTTATCTCGGATTCTCCAGCATCTGCAGTTCCTATTATCTCTGATTCAAGCTTATGTTATCTTTTTTTTCCAAACTTTACACTTAGAATCCAGATATCATCTACACTGCACTCCTCCCAAGCCAAATACATCCTTCTTCACGTGTGGTGGCCAAAACAGACGATAATACCCTTGGTGCAATCTTGCCAGGAATTAGTACAACTAGTCTTCTTAATATAAAGGCCAGCATTCAATTAATTTTCTTGATTATCTACTGGACCTCTTTATGATATTGTAATGATTCACGTACTTTAAGTCTCTTTAAACCTTCATTGTTCACAGCTGATCATCATTCAGAAAGTAACCTCTTCCATCTGGTTAGGACTTTTTTGTATTCATTTGTGGGAAGTGGGTGTTGCAGGATGCACCAACTTTACTGCCCATCCCTCGTTACCCTTCATACAACAACCTCACATTTGCCCACACTGAAATTCATTTGCCACATTTTAACCCATTTACTTAGTCTACTTATACGCCTTTGTGCTTTCACACAGTTGCTTGGAGTATTGTTTATTTTATACCATCAACAAACTTGCTGAGCAGTCATCTGCTCAATCAATAAGACAGATAGTGTACGTGCAAAAATCTGAATTGGAAGAATCTGACAATCAACAAAAGCATAGCCATATTCGAATGCTTCTGCCTCAGTTCATCTGCTTCTAAAACCCTCATGCATATCCGGGTTACCTTCAGATGGGCTCTTCTAATGGATTTGTAGCCTGCCACAAGGTTTATACTTCACAGACAGTGAAGAAATGAGCAAAGAACCTGCCTTAAGACAGATCATTACTGCACAAGCTTTCTCTTCCCTACATCTCTAGTCTCCTTCAGCCTCTCAATAATCTGAAATACTCACACTCCTTTGATGCTTGCTACTTGAACAACCCCAATTTTAATCATTTGGCACCAATTCATCAGCCAAGGGCTTAAGCTTTGAATTTCCTCCCTAAACATTTCCACCACCTTATTTGCATTCCTCCTTTAAGGCCCATGTTAAAGTACATCACCTACACTAATATCTTCTTTTGTGGTTCATGGTCATACTTTGAGAGAAATCATCAACACTAAACACAATCAAAACAGGAGGATAATTTCCAGGTTGGATACTGATTCACCCAGTGGTAGGATTTCACACAGCCACAGATTTCAATCTTGTCTCTAGATGCCCCAAGCAAACAGTTAGCAGGGATGGAATAACATGCCCCTTGTGTGTAAAGAACAACTGCCAAATGGGCTACAAATATTTTATCTGCAAGTAGGTTATTGAGGTTCCAGCAACCTCAAGAATTCAGAGAAGTTATGGGAGAGCTGTCACAACCCAACCTAACAACCTATCCAATTCTGCAGACCTCAACTCCTTCAATCTTTGAAGTCCAAGGGACTGTAGGGAGGGGAGATCTCTGAAGGCAACCAATACAAGCAAGTGGGCTTAAATGGGAGTCTTTGAGGAAGTCAACTTGGAGGTGGTACAACAAATGGATCCAGGAGATTTGAGGAGATGGCTTCGTATTCTAGAGATCAAGGCTAACAATTTGGACACTAGCGTTCAACCTTAGCAAGAGTAGTGTAAATGGGAATGAGGAAGAACCTCTCTGCTGGTTGGAGTCATATTTTGCACAAAGAAACATGGTTGTTATTGTGGGCGGCCAGTTGTCTCCACTGCAGGAAATCTCTGCAGGATATCTGAGAGTCGTATCCTAGGTTCAACCATTTTCAGTTGCTTAATCAATTACCTTCCCTCCATCATGAAGTCAGAACTGGGATGTTCGCCAATGATCACACAACGTTAAGCTACATTCGTGACTCCTCAGATACTGAAACAAACAGTCTACGACCAAATGCCACAAGACCTGGACAATATCCAGGTTTGGGCTGTTATGGACCAGACCAACCCTC
The DNA here is from genome assembly GCA_024137785.1 of Ginglymostoma cirratum. NCBI lineage: Eukaryota > Metazoa > Chordata > Chondrichthyes > Orectolobiformes > Ginglymostomatidae > Ginglymostoma > Ginglymostoma cirratum. The sequence continues at coordinate 12,945,875 of JAHRHZ010000024.1, forward strand.
TCAAAATATATTAAGAAGATAGTCTAGAATTTAACTTTTTCTTATTTTAATAGGTAAGTGTAAGGCTTTGTGTTCTGGATGCAACTTGATTGGTCAAACTATCACAGTCTATTTTTACACTACAGTTAAAATACCAACAAAATAAAAATAAAAGAATTGGCTTTGCTGTAGAAATGCTTACAAAATAATTTAATAATTACTATTAATTAACTGTTCCAATATAGTAACATCCCATAAACACACCCTTGGCAAAGGAAAATTCAAAAAATAGATTGTCTCACATGCAGCAGGAAGGGATCCCCAAGTTTTAACTGTAACAAACGGATGAATAAAAGCTTCCACATCTAGCTTCAAGACCCCGGCAACTGCTGAAAGCCAGACCTAAAAATCCTGATTCTGTGGAAGCTTGATCCCACCCATCAGGTTGCTTCTGTTGTTCCAACTTCAAACCAAAACCTCAGGTTTCACAAGCTGTTTACTTTATTGGCTTTGAGCAGACAGCTTGCAACCTTTGTCTCAAACTTTCTTCACAAAAAAAAGGCCAAAATACACCTCTTAAAACCAAAGAATCATCACATGCTGACAAGTGGCCAGTAACATCCCACCACACAAATGTCAGACAATGACCTTCTCCGATAAGAGACAAGGCATTCATTATCTCTTGACATTCAACTGCATTGCCATCACCGAATCCCTTGTATTAGCATCCTGGGGAGTTTCCATTGATCAAGAACTGAACTGGACGAGACAAATAAAATAGCATGGCAATAACAACAGGTTAAAAGCTAGAACATCTGCAGTTAACTCATCTGCTGGCTCCCCAAAGCCTATCAAAAACTATAAGACATCAGTCAGAAAGTGCAATGGAGTACTCCCAACTTGCCTGGAAGTATGTGGCACCAACAGCACTAAAGAAGCTTGATTATCTGTAGGACAAAGCAACCTGCTTGATTGGCACCAGATCCACAAACATCCAATCCTCCACCATCAATGCTCAGTAACAGCAGTGTGTACCATGTATAAAATACACTGCACAAAATCACCAAATATCTTTATATAGCACCTTCCAAACCCATGAGCACTTCCATCTTGGCAAATTACTGACGTGTTGTGAAACATATGTCCCGGTTAAGAAGTAAAACGTTTGAGTGTTTAAACAGTTTTAATCGGTGGTGCATTACTTAGATTTACTTTATATTCCAATAAATTAGGGAAACAGAAACGGTATGATAACTGAGGGAATAATTCTATCAGTAAAAGTATGGGAGGAGGGGGAGATGGTGGAAATGTTACTGGGCTAGTAATCCAGAAACCCAGGTTAATGCTCTGTGAACATGGTTCAAATTCTGCCACAGAAGATTGGAGAATTTGAATCGGATATATATCTGGAATAATAAGCTCACCAAATGTCAATCATGAAAGCACTGTCAACTGAACAAAAAGCCATCTGATTCATTAATATCCCTTGGGGAATAAAATCTGTCATCCCTACCAGGGCTGACCTACATGTGACTCTAGACTCAGCAATGGCTTCAGCTTTTATTGGCCCTCTGGGAATTGGGGACAGGAAATAAATGCTGGCCTAGCCAGAGGTGCCCATTCCTCACATACAACTTTTAAAAATGGGGCAAATGCCAGTATATGGACTTGGGTTCCAGATCTGTCATGATTTCATCAAGTAATGGAAAAAGATTTGAGGGCTAATTAGCCCTCTTCTGTTCCTCACTAAAAAGTGTGTGCCCAGACCAATCAATTCAGTGCAACAACTTTGAGCAAGGCCATGGATTATGACAACTGGCTTCAGCATAGAGCAGAGGAAATGGAAATGTAATGATAAGTCAATTTAATTAATTAATTAGCGTCATTAGAAAAACAGATTTTAACTGTGTTTTGTATAACAAAATATGATGTTTCAATCAGTGTAGTCAATTTACCCTCGTTCTTAACAAGGTTTCAAGCAACTTTTTGAAACTATTTGACATTAATTGTGAAGCTTTTGCATGAGTGAAAGACAAAATAGTGAAATAAAAAATACTTGTGTATGTTATTTATATACATTATATTACTTTACAGGGCCTCTTGATCCCTAATCAATTCTGTTAGTTGTACTAAGAATTTCAGGCATTCAAAGAAATAGGTTTTTCCTTGCTAACTAACGGTGTAAAAATTATTTATGGGAGCTCCAACTGATTTATTTTCTGGTACAGGGGCCCAAACAGATCAACAACCAATTAAGTAATCACAGAGAAAACATAAGAATAACGTGGCGATGAAACCACAACATATACAACAACCTGGCAATGTTGAGGGAAGACATTACTGTAAAAAGTCCTCGGTATGGTCACATCAGCACATATCAATGCTTAACCTCCTGTACTGCTATTAACAGGTTTTGGTATTTTTCTTCCCTAACTGTTGCATTTTTTTTTTCGGAATTGTCTGACACAGTGTCACAGATATGGCAACACTATAGAGCACAAGCCAGTTAGAGAGTGTAATGCTTTGACGGATTCTAGAAATAAATTACAAAAGTACAATTATAATTTGATGTAATATTTCAGTTAGAATTTATCACACCCACTCTAATCTAATTTTTACTAAAGTAAGAAGTCAAGTATCTATTGATGCAATTCTTGAATTGATAATGTTTGAGCAATCATAGCACAATTAAATCAGCACAACTAGTAATTCTGAAGAGGGAACTCTAACTATTACAGCATGCAATGATGAGTTATTTTCAACAGTAGGCAAAGCCACAGGCGATTCACCAGTTTATGATAATTAGTAAGGATAACAGTATGTGAAATTTTAATGTATAGAGGTTTGAAAGCTTGAAATCTAAACAATTTAATGAGAAAACGGTGAACACTGTATACGCCATAAAAACAAACAGCAAGACATATTCAGCTCATTATAATTTACAGACACACCCAACTTCTACACAATACAAAATACACAAATATTGCTGAGAACAGAAAAAAAATGCTGCCAAAGCTATTTGTCTTTCACTCATCAGGACAAAATGCAAGAGTGTCAAATTTCAAACAATCACAATTTGTGCTACATAAGAAAGGATGTTGATCGGCAAATTGGCTGCAATCGGTCAACAGGTTGGCTCTGATTGGCTGAGGTGTTGACATGAAACAAGCAATAAGGAATTATGATGAAAACGAAAAGAACTGCAAATGCTGTAAATCAGCAGCAAAAACGTTTTGGGTCCACTTCTGAGGAAGGGTCACCAGACCCGAAACATTAACTCTGATTTTTGCTTCACAGATGCTGCCAGACATGCTGAGCTTTTCCAGCAACTTCTGTTTTTGTTCAGGAACTACGATGACCCGAGCTCCCAGATAATTCACAAATGTGTAAGGTTTAGCTTATTCCTTTTTTTGCAGACACCAGGTCCCTTCAAATTAATATATGTCTCTTCTACCAAATGTTAATGAGCCACATTACAAGCTTAACTGATCATCTAAAATTGTTCGTGTATCTATTCGGTTGCTCTGCTAATCAGAGTTAACTTGCCATCTAATCAGCACTCTGTCCTCCTGCAGTATAAATTACTGTGATCATTTGAAACTGGCATTCTTGCATTTGTCTTGTTGAGTTCAATATAGAAAGCTTTGGTACCATATGACATTAGATTGCGTACTAATGAGTGACTGTTTGTTACCAACATCCCGGAAATGTGTGTGTGTGTTTTTTTAACAGCTATACACTTTTACATTAAGCTTTAAAAAGTTGTCTGAAAAATGCAAAATGCTGCACAACAGAAATCTGAAACAAGGACAGAAAATACTGGAGACACTCAGCAGGTCTGGCATCCTCAGCGGAGAGAAAAAACAGAGTTAATGTGCTGAGTCTAGTACGACTTCTTCAGAGCTGAAGGGGGTTGAATTTTTTTAAAAAATACTTTAGACAGAGGCAGAGGAAGGCCAAAGAGAACAGACAGTAGAGAGGCCCAAAGTAAAAGACAAATAGGTTGTTGATAATGGTGAAAGAGAAACAAAAGATGGAAAATGGGTGTAAATTAATGTGTGGAAGGGAGAGAATGCATCCTCTCTACTGACAGCAAAGTAAACATGACACAAACAAGTAAAATGGAGAGCAAACACTGTACCTTTGGGCTCTGAAGTTATAGAATTCAATATTGAGTTCAAGGGGCTGTTATGCGTCTCAGCAGAAAACGAGGTGTTGTTTCTCAAGCTTGCATTTGTTCCAACCAGGCCTTAAAGAGTTACATTATGAGACAAGATTGCATAAACTCCGTTTGTATTTAGAAGGTTGACTGGTGTTCTAATCAGGGTCTTGAAAATGACATAGGGATTAGTTGAGAAGGAAATGGAACTATTTTTCCAGTGAGAGAACCCATACAAGAAGGCATCAACAGACCATTAATGAATTAAATCTGGAAACAGCTTTTCATACAAAAAAATGGGTGGAAATTTGCAACGCAGTTCCTCAAAACAGGACCAATTGAAATTCTTAAGCACAAGACAGGATTTTGTTGTGTCAAGCTTTAAAGGGGTATAGATGTGTAAATAGACTTGAGATGTAGATCAGCCGTGGTCTAATTTTTGTGAAGGGATGAATGGTCTACTTCTGTTCGTACACAGAAGCGGCTGTGTCAACTTGAAGCTCAGTCAGTCTATTGTGAAAAAAAATTAAAATATGCAAATATAGATCAAATGTTTCACTAGAATCGCAAAATGACTGCATCATTTACAGCAATTCGATAATTTTGAAGGCGCAGGTCAACATGCTGATTACTGCGTTGAAAAACACCCACTCAAGCATTATCTATAAGGTTATTGTTTGAGTGATTTCATGATCATTAACAAAAGGAACATCTCTGGGTTGAATATTAAACATATATAAGGCAGACGTATCACAATTTACATTCAGGGTGAAGCTCTCGCAAGGTGAACTCCAATGAAAATGGGAATCTTTCTGTCTTAAATTTATCCTGTTACTGGCTTGCCCTATTCCTTCAACCGGGAACGTAATGAGTTAAAACCAACCTCAGTCGTACAAATTACATCCCAGTTGAAATCCGGGTGATGCTAAGTCAGTTGATTTGGGCAGCTGCATGAAGGAGGAGCTATGCCACTCAATTCAAATTTACGGCGTTATTTGCCTAAGTGTGCATCTAATTAGCAGCTATTTGAATTGGAAAAAAACAGGTATTTAAATTCTGCATCATGTCAGTCACCATTTTTGAAGATATTTATCAGCGTGCCCTTTTCAAATGAGGGAGTTATCTGAGCTCTTCAAGAGACATGTCTCCCTGTAATGCTTGAAGTGCAGCAGTCTGGAACTTGTGAAGAATGTTAATGCAACAGATAGTCCAATAGTTGGTGGTGTAACGGGAACAAAGGAATAATAACATATAGTTTAGACAAAATGTTTTATTTATTTACATTCTGTTGCAATAATTCCTGGATATTAAAATGCTAACTATCATTATTTGCTAATTCTATCATTTTTAAATCAATTTATTTAACAACTGAAAACCAAAGTCAATGACAAAAGTAAAAACCAAAGGAAATAAAGAATTGTTTTGCTACGAGGAAAGACCCAAGACAGGCAAAGGTCAGAAAGGGTCACAAAAGTCATATTCTTTTTAAAACATTCAATTTCTATATTTCCTGGGAAAACTATGAATATCTTTGAAACACCAATGGAAGTGAAAGCACTGACTGTAATGTGGATAGAAAGAAGGATTTGCCTACAAATCCCATCAAATTCAGACAGCTAAAGTGTAGAGAAAAAATACAGGTTAGAAAGAATCTAAAAATCTAACACGACTGATGACATGAATGCAGCATTTTAAACTGTGTACAGGCATAACCCAACTCCACATTGGTGAAAGTAGGTCAAATTTCATCTCCTTTGTACAATATTTCATTTTATGGTCAAATTTATACAGTTACAGATAAAAATCCAGTACATGGGTATAGTCTATGTGAGCTGCTACCATGGATGTTCTTAATCTGAAGTAAAGACAAAAACTGTTGGAATAAGCAATTCTGTTGGCCATTAACCTAAAACATTACATAATTTATTTCCCTACTGATGCTGAGTATTTCCAACATTTTCTGTTCTTTATGATTGATACACTACTCCATTTAGGATTATTTTTGCTCACAGAAACTGCATGGTCGCATCTCATTAGTTGAGGTTATAGCTGAGCGATGCTCACAGGGTAGCTTTGCAATCTAACCACAATGCATTCCAGTCTAGCACCTTTGATTAAAAATAACAGGTATGAAATTTCATAACCCTTTTCCTGAAAAGGACCCAGGAATCACAATATGCAATTAACTCAGCAAGCCCACCTGGCATTCCCTGCTAATGGCTATGCATGATGCATGATGCCAAAGTTATATGGGTTATTGAATGCTGCAAGATTCAGGAAAGCAACCCCATTACCCAAACCCCAACAGGTTTCTACAACGGTTGCATGACTTAAGTTTCACTTCAAACCAGTCCTCAGTTGTTAAAAGGAAAGATGGATTTTTAGTGCAAAACTGCTGGAAGTATTTGTAGAAGAATACTGTACCAAAATGATCAAGCCTGTATCTCCACATGCGTTGTCCTACAGTCATTGACATAATCTTGTCAAGTGTAAAAGATGGTGATTTTGCTTTCGATCATGTATTGGACATAATGAACTTCCATTACTGACATTAAAAATAGTGAATGAATTTTTTTTTTTACAAAATTAAGTGAGTTGATTTTGTTTTGTTTTACTATTTTAAATTGGCTATTTTAACCCGTCCCTGACAGTTGACCAATGGTTATCTCCTCATTTCTTTGTGCATTCTTCTTGAATTATTGGTTACTCTCCTCCTGATTTTGGATTTAATGTAGTAAAACAGGTGTAGCAACTGGAAAATCATGCCAAAATCTTTTGTCAATGTCCTGGTAAAATCAGCTGTGGCATTGTCCTTAATTATCTGATGCTATTTTTAATTGTGTAAGAGAATTAAGGAAAGAGAATTCAAAACCATACTCCAGCAAATTCACAGTGACCAAAACTGTGCCTATGTGTGATGGCTGACATTGAAAATTTCCGGTCAGAGTCGTCATGACTTGGATGAGACCATTCAGTCTATCATGCCCAAGCTGGCATTCGGAAAAAAAACTCTGAGCAGGAAGAAGCATGAATCACAATATGGATGGCAGCATGGTTTCAGATCATCTAATACAGTCAGAATTGTGTGTTTTTTTTTATTACTGTTCAAGATCTTCATAGCAAATGGCAGAAAACTGCCATTAAAAAAAATCCACAACCACCAATTTGGTCTTTGAAAATCTACAAAAGTTCTTTAGCAACCTAACTTCCACAAGTGAGAAAGGCAGGAGATATGAAGCTTGTTTAACTGGGTTTGATAAACAAAATTAAACATAAATAAGGGAAAATATGGTGAATTCTTCAAGACAGAAAAAGGCCAAACATAACTTTTGAGGGGGAAGGAGGAGTAAAATCTGTCTGCCATAGAGAATTTGAGAACAAAACAACAATTTAACATTAGAATAGATTCCAATTGATTTCTATGAGCATTTAAATGTGGTGGTAAAATGTGGGGTTGCACATAAAAGGATGATACATGATTAGAAACTAAAATATGAGTTTAGCAGTTTACAATTAGTACAATAAAAACAATATTTACTCTTTAAAAACTAAAGAAAACCCATCTGATTGTATCTTTTATGGTCACAGCCAATAAACAGTTAAACACTGACTGAACTGGCAACTAAGTCCTTTCCAACAAAAAAACTGTCACGAACAGATGAGTAGTGGGAAAGAGGGAAATCACTTGACCCCCTCTTCAACTAATTGCAACAGTAAGTTCTGAAATAATAATTAGGGAAAAAAAACAAATCCACAAGGATTCGGGGAGTTTGAGGTAATTAAGAACAGCCAGTGAAAGATTGCATTGACAAAATTAATTGCAATTATTTTGGATCAAGCAACAGAGAAAGCTGCAGGGAATGCAGATATGGTCTATAAGAAAAATGTTTGGCAGGGTATCTCATAAAAGGTCACTAAGCAAAACTGACTTTCGTAGAAAAGGAAGGAAACTTACAGGTAGGATCTAAACATGGTGAGTCACTGGGCATAAATAACCTGCAATCAGGGAAGGGGTCACAGGGACAAAGGTTACAGTTCATTAGAGGGCACATGAGCTCTGCGGCAGAGGACTTTGTTGATTACTTCAATAGGACTTTTCACATGAAGGTTGAGACATACTTGACAGAAATTTACAAAATTGTTAAAAGTCATGGATAGGATGGATAGTTGGAGTCCATTTCTCAGGGTAAAAATTTCAATTCCTGGGGATCATAGGTTTAAGGTAAAGGCGGTAAATTTAAAGGAAATGTGAGAGACATGTTGTTTTACACAGAAGGTGATAAGTACCTGGAATGTGCTACCACAGCAGGTAGTGGAGGCAGATACAACAGCAACGTTTAAGAAGCATCTTTACAGATATATGAATAGACAGGGAATAGAGAGATATGGACCACGTAGAGGCAAAAGGCATCATGCATCTATGTAGTCTTGGTGGGCCAAAGAGCCTGTTTTTTATTCTTTGATTGGCTGCAGGAGAAAGCTTATGGCTATGCACAGTTAAATGTTTAGTGTACTAGCAGGCCTATCAGGAAGGCAAAGTACAAAATCAATGGTTATGGAGAGGTCTACCATCACAGGTCTTTGCACAGAGCTTGGAAATTATCCTTTTCAATGTGGGAAAGGTGGCCAACTCTTTTAAAGCATGAGTGGGCTCAGGCATGTTGCCACATTTGATGTCTCAGCTTCCTTTAGAGAAAAGCATGGGTCATCCAACGTCTGGATGCCGCACAGGCAGCTCAGAGAATTTGCATGTTGCACTATTGTCATCGCTCAGAAGAACAGCGTTCATCTTGCAGCCACTACCACTCTACTAGTGACAATCCCATTGCCTGTCAACAAGTCAGCACCAAAATTGCTCAGGACAAAGCACCTATTTCATAAAATTAGTTTGGAATGGTTATAAGTTGGTTCTTTACTTTTACACAATTGTCAAGTGGACTACATAATGGTCAACGATCGATGAAAGATAAAGCCACAATCAGTTCCTGGAGAGAACTTGATTACTGTATCTCCTCATTTGGTTACCATCGAGATAATGGGCTGTGACTTCATTTCACAAATCTTGACATGTGCTCTGCTGAGGATAAATACCCTCAAGGCCTCACTGGTGATGTGCGGCAATTCCACAGACACCCAGGAATCACCGGCCTAAGACCATCCAAAGTGGAAGAGGAGTATCCAGGGATGCGGCAAACACCTCAGGACTTGCTGTTGGGAAAAAGCGGAAACCAGGCGAACACAGCAAAAGGAGCGTGCTCCCACACCAATGCCCCACTCACCCGGTCCCATGACCACCTTCTGTCCCAGGTGTAACAGAGAATGCAGAAGCCGCATCGGTCTGTACAGCTACACACAGACTCACCCTGAGAGTGGAAGAGAGTGATCCTTATCTGCAAGGGACCGCCCATGATGATGACAGCAGGGCTTCTCCACTGCTGTCCTGGTGGCAGCATTCGTACCCCGATGATCTGCTTTGTCACATTTTCTCAAGGGAGCATAGCTTCTGTGCCTGCATGCTGCCCAAATGATTTCTACGCCTAAGTCTCGAACATATCATCTGAGGACGGGCCCTGTCACCACACTCTGGTTTGCCACAGTGACTCGGCAAATAACTTGGCAGTTGATGAAGCCATTATGATTGCTGTCAGAATACCAGGCATCAACCTGCTACAGTTCACTGTGTTTTGCAGCACACCATCCAGACATACAGGACATGAAATCCCCTTTGATTGATTTACTGTAAAGGGAAAAGCTAACATGAGGAGCCCACACAGTGACATGCACACAATCAATTGCATCCTGCACCACACAAAGTATGCAACCCTCAGAAATCTCTATGGCCAGACCACCTCTAAGATAGGAAATATATTTATCCTCTTGTAATGCGGAGGCTGAGTGATCTGTACCTCGCAAAAGGTTGGTTTCAAGCTGGCAGCTGCCGTACACAGTGTGGGGAAAAAAAACAAATAAGCATTAATTTTCAGAGTCACCTTCAAATAGCAATTGACTTTGCTCTGAGATAGCAGGTGGTAAACGTCAGTGAACGCATCCTTACTGATGTGCAGCCATGTGAAAACTGTCCCAGGCTGAGCTTCGAACAGGGGAGCTGTTTTTCAAAAATACTGTGCAGATACGGACCCCTGCTGAGAGTTCTTCTCACCCCGTACGCTCCACCTGACTTGCTGCATGTCACCTCAGCTCATCCTCCCCATTGTGTTGCATTGCAAGGGGAATCCAGTTTGCTGCACCCATGTCTGGGAGGAAGAGGCTTGTACAGAGAAATTCATCAAGTCAGAACCAAGTCTTTCAGCACACACCACAACACTGGCTGTAGATTATAGTAACTTTAACGTACAGCAGAAACAAGCAAAATCCTCTCCAATGACAGGACAGCCAGTTGAAATCTACCAGCAAGTGACCTGAAAGCAGTCCATTAAGTCACCCGGCTACTGAACATGTTCACCTGTGCATGTTCAGAAAACAGCATGAGCTTGAATGTTGAGCTCCCAGTGCTGATGTAAGCAATGAAACAAACCCCTAGTTACCACTTTATAGCAAGCAATGTCCATGTGTGTGCCAATGCCTTCATGAAGATGGGGTGCGACACACACACACAAGTATGTTGTGAATTGTATGTCTTTTTTTCACTTGTGGGACATGGCATCATTGGCTTGGCCAGTATTTATTGCCCATCCCTAGTTACCCTGAGGAGGTGGCAGTGAACTGCCTTTGTGAACTGCTGCAGTCCATGTGCTGTAAGTAGACCCACAATGCCATTGGTCATATGCTGAGAAATGCTGTCCAAGGATCTTGTAGATAGTGTACACTATTGGCATGTTTAGGGATATGGTTCCAGTCCAGTGGGCTGCTTTGTCCTGAGTGAGGTCAACCTTCTTGAATGTTGTTGAAACTGCACTCGTCCAGGCAAGTGACAAGTAATCGCTCACATTCCTGACTTGTAGCCTGGCACACAAGTCCAGGGCAGAGGGTGTAAATGCAGTGATTATAGCAGAATTGGTAATCCCAGGGTATTGGAATAATCAGATAAATAGGCTAACAAGTATTTCGTGAAGTTGTGTACGAGGGGTTGCTTCAGATCTGTGACAAAACTGCCAGTTTTGGAGGAGGAGGGACTTATTGAAGGTATGCCTGACACACTGTCTCCAACAAAACAGAAGTGATTCTAGCAGAGTGATGGAAAAGGACAAAGTACAAACATAAATAGATCTATCTGGATCAGACTAATTCCAGTCAGTTCAAAACATATTAGAGAACTGAGCCAAAACTATAAAAGTGTAGAGAATATATTAGTACCTAAATAAAATGGAAACCAAATATCTTTAATCTGTATATATAGAGTAAAAGTACAGTCAAAGAAAGGGTGGACCTTATCAGGAATAGAGAATGACATCCTCTTGCAGAGATTGAGGATTAATCTGACATATTTCACAAGAGAAAATGATTTTTTCAATGCAGCAAGAAAGAAGCTGGGAGCAGTAGAATTGCACAGGATAAGATGGCAGCTCTCGAAGTGGAAAAATAGGATGCATCCAAACTTACCAATTAAGAGATTTAAGGATAGAAATGCCTAGGGGCCCTGGCTCCCAATTTCAATTGCAGAGGCTGCTGATCTTGCAAATCTCTCAAGGTATCAGAGGTTCTTTCAGAGATCCAGAGATTTGAACAAGAAATTGAAACAGGAGAGATAGATAAACCAGTCAACTGCTGGACATTTAGTCTAAGGTTGGCGGTAGCGAAAAATTAGAGACCGGAGACTGAGGCAACATTAATTCGAAATTAAGAAAATATGAATAAATAACTTAAAAGTCATCAGGGATTTGTCAAAGGCAAATCTTATTTGACTAGCATAACAAGGATGAAGTAACAGAGAGGGATGATTAGGGTAGGGCAGTTGATACTGTGTACCGGAACTTTCCAAAAACATTGAGTTAAGTGCCACATGGTAGATAAATTAGAAAAAAAATGTCCATTTGAATAAAAGGTCAGTGACAACATGCAGATACCAGGACTAAGAGACGTAAAGCAAAGTGCATTGATAAACGCTTGCTTTGAGGCTGTAAGGATGTAGATGATGGTGTTCCTGCAGAGGTTAGTAACAGGATCACCAGTTGGAACATAGCCACAGATTAGAAGGACATTAACATATCGGTGAAATCGCCAGACACATGAGAGGTCAAATTTAATGTGGGGATATGTGAAGTAAAACATTGGACAGGGAATATAGAATCCCTACAGTGTGGAAGCAAGCCATTCAGCCTACAACAACCCTCCCAGACCTACTCTATCGTTGTAATCCTGCATTTCCCACAGCTAATCCACTTAGCCTACACATCCCTGGACACTATGGGAAATTTAGCATGGCCAATCCATCTAACTTACATATCTTTGGGCAGTGGGAGGAAATTGGAGCAAACCCATGGAGACATGGGGAGAATGTACAAACCTCACACAGACAGTCGCATGAGACTGGAATCGAACCCGAGTCTGTGGCACTTTGAGGGAGTATGCTAACCACTGAGCCACCATGCCACTTTTATAAGGACAGCAATTTGAACCTAAATGGCAGAATTTTTAAAGGAAGCACATATACAAAGTGACCTGGGAGTTCACGTACAGAAATCTTTGAAGGAAGAGGGATGAGTCAAGAAAGCTGTTGAACGAAACATGGGATCTTTGATGTCATTATTAGAAGAATTTTTTTAATGAACTTCTGCTCACAATTTCCAAAAGATTGGTTATGCCTCAGCTGGATACTGTGTTCAATTTTAGTAACTGTCGGAAAGATTGCAAGACGTTGGAAAAGATGCACAATATATTTATTGACATGAAGGATAAAAGACTTCAGGTGATGTTGAAATTATGGATGCAGGGCCATTCTCCTCCAGTGGAAGAAGTGATTGGAAACAGATGGTCAATATCATGAATGGAATAAAGAAGAGAAACTGCTTTCAATAACAAGAGGGCCAGAAACCAGAGGGTAGCAACAGAGCAAATAATTATGATTGGGAATTCCTTGCCTGAATAAGGTAGCAAAAAGCAGATACAATCATAACCTTGGCAATAAAAAAGTTGTTAAATCTCTGACAAAGCTGCAGCAAGCACAATGGGCTGAATGACATGCTCACACGCTGTATCATTCATTGAACTAAATTATAACCTGGAGGCCCATTCTGTGCAAGGCAACTGTTGAGAGGTCAAGAAATATAGAAGAACAAGTTTCCCCACATGGCCTGTGGAAATTAATTATAGAGATCTTTTAATTCTTCTGTCGAGTTCACAAGGACTTGAAGGCCATCTGGTTGCAAAGTCTACATCACGAGGTCAAAGGCTATGGCAGCAGGTAAGTTTATTTTGGCAGAGAGAGAGATCACCTTTATGCTGTTTCTTACAAACCTAACAATGAGTATGTATGAAGTAGCTTTGATTACTGTTCAAGATTTTCTGCATCCAACCTCTGATAAGACCTCAGCCCACATGTTACAGGAGATCAGATTTATCCCTATGATTCTACAATTATCAACTCATTTGAATTCCTAATCAACTAGAAACAAATCATTTCTCATAAAACAACATACAACAGTATGTATTACTGATACAGTTTTGGAAAACAAGATCCAAGTCCTCTTTTCCTGGGGTCTTCGTGAAAAGTTAAATTCACTTAACAAATTACATAAATGTACAAACATCAATTCACAAATCCTGTTTCATTCTGGCTGACATCACATGATACAAAGTGAATAGAATATAAAGGGTATCATGCTGGCAGTTCCTCTTTCCCTACTGTTGTACACAGGGTGGCAAAATCTCTCTATGGGATCTGCTTGCTGAAATATCATCCAAACTGGAAACATCAGTTACGCTCGAATTTTAGTTGAAAATCCATAACGTGCAGCTCTTTCTATTTTCAAGTAATGAAATGTTTAAGTGAAATGATATCTTAGTGGGCTTCCTCCTGATCACAGTGGTCTGCATTCAATATCACTGCAATGTGCAGTAAGCTCCATTACTCTCATCCTGTGGAGAATAAATTTTAACTGCACTGGTACAGATCCAAATGATGTTACTTATTGAAACACTTGACAACAGAAAGCACCCTTGCTGTAATGTTTTGTACTGACTGACTGACATTCCACCCTCTCTCTGTTTGACGGACTCCTCCTCTACTGTATGCATGTCCAAAAAAAACCATGGTAATAGGTGCCTGCCAGTTCTCCCCCTGAATCAATCCAATTATACATTTATCACAATGGAACACACTTGAAAGAGAAAAAAAGGTACAGAGTCAGTTTTGTGCAAACAGATCAAAAGGGGAAAAAAGTGAAAACGAAAAGGAAATGAAAGGAGGACAGCTAATCGCATGGCTTTATTAATATCAATTAACAAATTCCACTTTTGCTGACATTTGCTCAGCAGGAGGGTCTGACAAGCCATTTTGCTGTAAAGAGCAAGTCTAATTCCACATTGTCACTATAGCTACGAGGCTCATCAAAAGTTAAATTTTCCTCATTATGCTCCAGACACAGCTAACAAATTTGCCTCAAGTATGAACTGAATGGTGTTTACAGCATTTGAGTGGCTCCCTGTTAAGGCAACCCTTGTTCTGAAAATTTAATATTGCCTCTTGTCGCTGAATTTACAGCAACTAATCGCCTAAATGGATATGTAGAGGGTTAGCAACTGGAAAAGAGGTGAAATGACAAGGGAGTGAGTGCAAATAATAGATGTGCAGTAAAGGCATGCACTGACCATGAAAAATGAAAAAGCTTCTATGACCAGAACAGAATTGTCTAATCACTACAAAGACTATGTTGAGAAGTCAGTTCAGCTGCAGAGAAAATAAATGAAAAATATTAGCAATTAAATAAAAAAAGAGACAATCAAATACCAGCTCCTTGTCTGTTAAAATGTAGAATTTACTTGTGCCACAATTAGGCTCTGAAGTGTAGTACAGTCTAAGTGAAATTACTGATATTTTGGTCAACTGACAGCACAAATAATTATACAGTGGTATCCAAATGAGATTTGTTACTAATCTCAAAGCAGACAAAAGAACGTCTGTGAATGCAAGTCTCTCTGATGTGGAATTCATTTCAAATCAGAAGGCCAAGCATTTTGGTTGGAGCACCATATAATACAAACACATGTTATTACAAAACGTTGGGATTTTTAAGGAAATCAAGTAACTGAATACATTTGATCATGAGGTTTAATAGGCAATTTTGAAATTCGAAACCGTTTCAACAGCTTATTTCTGAATTTTGAGGATTTGTAAGGCTGGCAACACTCCACTGAAATAAGCTGAAGTGAATACCCCAAGATCAAAATGCTAAAGGATTCCAAATAAGTTTTTCCATTTGAAATATTTACATTTGTTTCCCTCTTTTAGTTAGCAAGTCAAGAAAGAAAATGTTTTCTGTTGAGTTCTGAATATGATAAAGCAATACAAACCAGCATTCAAATTTAGCAATGTGTATCATTTGGGTCATCATCTGCTGACCATATTTCATTTCTGACATTCAAGCATTTATAAGGGTTATTGACTGATTGATTGATTGGATTTGATTTATTGTCAAGCGGTACCTAAGTACAGAGAAAACCTTTGTTTGCGAGCAGTATAGGCAGATCATAGTAAGCAAGGGCATACAGATCATAGGGTGAAATAAACTTAGACAGAATGAGGCATACAGGTTAAACCATGCAAGGCAAGGACAACATTAACTAGATCAACATTATTTGAAGTTAAGTAAAGGACAGTGAAAAACTGTCTTAACAAACTGACATCTTAAGCTGAGGTTTTCCAGTAAACATCGATAGCATATGTAACTGAATATCAGTGTGATGTTAAATTTAGTTTGCAGTGTTATTGAGTTAGAGTTATACAGCACGGAAACAGACCCTTCGGTCCAATCAGTCCATGCCAACCATAAGCCTAAACCAAACTAGTCCTACTTGCTAGCACTTGGCCCATATCCCTCCAAACATTTCATATTCATGCACTTTCTAAATGTCTTTTAAATGCTGTAACTGTACTTGCATCAATCATTTTCTCTGGAAGTTCATTCCACATACGAACCACTCTGCGTAAACAAAGTTGCCCCTCATGTTTTTTTTAAAATCTTTTTCCTCTCACCTAAAAAATGTGCCCCCATTTCGGAACCCTCCACAGCTTAATAATATCTTTACTATAACAGAGTGACCAGAACTGGACACAATACTCCAGATGAGACTTATTAATCACTGATTCTATAAAAGTATCCAAAATGGATATAGTCGGTCACATAACATGCCCTCTCTTTTCAACTGTTGAGAAGTAAGCTCAAGTCTACTGTCAGAAGGGTTTTTGCAATTTTTTGCATGTCTTGTTGGTCACAGCCACTTTTGAAGAAGTTGTCATAATAGCAATCTCAGTCCAAGGAAATGGCAGAGACCATCATTCTGCTTCTTTCTCACTTTCACTTCTACGTATCGATTTAAGGAAGATTTGGCAGTTCTCTATTTAGGCATTAAAAATCATGCAGCGATGAACATCACCACGGTGCTCAGTAAGACACTGAGTTATGGAATAGTAAAAAGTGAGTTTAAGGACGCAGAGCCTCAAACAGCATTGACTAATACCCAGCCATGCTGTGTGGCAGAACCAGTGCCTGGTGATCAAGTCACCAAAGATCACTCACTAGATTGCTTTCTAGCAGCTACTGGAGAGTTGCACTGGCAAAGGCCTGGGAACAAGTCATCCACTTGTTTGGAGAGTTATTAATAGAAAACTAAATGAAGAAAGATTAATTATGGCTTCCATATCCTTCTTATGGAGCTATTTTCTGTTTGTGAATCACTGCTGGGAGTTCTCATTTTCCACTCTAGATGGGCAGATAATGCTCTATGCAAATTTTTCTGACCTTAGCTTAGCCCTAATGATGGAACTGATACTACGCTGGAAAGCTAAAGCTGTTAGTTCTGAGTTACTAAGAATGTTCTGGGCCAACTGAAGCAAGATTCCATAAACATCACTCTTTTTATTATATAAGCATTGGCTTAGACAGCCTTATTAAATCATCGGAGGGATCCTTCTGAACTGTGAAGCTGTTCTCTCACCATTTCACCTTCCAAATAAAGTAATGTGTTTTTGAAATATGTGGATTTTGACCAGTTTACCCAAACACAAATTAAACAATGATCCATAACACAGGTTATTTTATTTCTGTTATCAGTTCTCAGGATAAATGGGACTCACAAGACAAAGATACAGTGCAACCAGAGACAGAGAGAACAGGAGATACCAGCTGAGAGAGACAGAGGGAGATACAGAGAGAGAGCTTCACAGACAGAGAAATAAAGAAGGCGAGAGCAGGAGAGGAAGAGAGATACAAGTAGGGTCACAGAGAGGAAGAAGTACAGGCAGGGGCAGAGAGACATACAAGCAGTGACAGAGAGAGACAGAGTTTCAGACAGAGAAAGATTGAGATGCACACAGACAGAAGGGATCACAGAATCATAGAATTTTGCACTACAGAGCAGGCCATTCGACCCATCATGTTTGTACCAGCTCCAGAAAGAGGTACGCAGTTAGTCTCATTCTCCAGCCCTATCTCCATAGCCCTCTAAGTTCATCACTTTCAAATGTATATCCACCTCTCCTTTGAAACCTCCTATGAAATTCGCCTCCACCACCTTCCCAAACAGCATTTTCCAAATTCTAACAAGTCTCTGAGTAAAGATGTTTCTGCTCATCTCACTCCTAGCTCTCTGGCTGACAATTTTGAAGTTGGGACCCTAGTTACTGACATACCAACTAGTGGAAACAGATTATCCTTCTTTATTTTGTCAAAATTATTCATAATTTTGAACAGCTCAATAAGGTCACCTCTTAACCTACACTGCTCCATGGAAAATAAGCCCAATAGAGTATGGGTAGAGGGACAGACAGAAAGAGATGTACAGGCAGAGGCAGAGAGCGCGAAAGAAAGTGGGAGATTGACACAGTTGGAAGGGCAGGAACGTATAAACAGGTACAAAGATTGGAATATATAGGCAGAGAGCAAGAGAGAGTTACAGACAGAAGCATAAAGAGGGAAAGAGATGCAAAGGCCAAGAGAGAGAGGGATTAAGAGATTGAAAAAGGCGACAGATGGGCAGGGAAAGAGAGGCACAGACAGGTGTTGCTAGCGAAAGGCACAGATAGAGGGAGAGCGGCACAGATAGAAAGAGAGAGAGGGAGAGACAGAGAGGGGGGGAATAGATAGGGATAGACAGTCGTAAAGGGAGAGAGAGAGAGAGAAAGACAGACAGACAGAAGGAGAGACACAGAGACACACAGACCAAGGGAGAGAGGATAATAGTCAGAGGATGGAGTGCAGGCAACTGGGAGCCATATACAAAGCATGGTGGGTGGTTGTAAAGATAGAGAGTTAATTTTAATGGAGGCAATGGGAGCTTGTCCATCCAGCAGGACAGATGTAGAGTCATAAAGTCATACAGCATGGTGTACTGTTAGCTTCACCTCTTTCACGGAATGGACACTAAGTCACGTGTCAATCCAGCACTTAACCAAACCTTGCCTAATCAATAACCTTCAGGGCTGAAATCCTGCCTGCTTGGAGCAGCTGGCCAATAAGAGGTCAGCACTTCGATTGAATGGTACAGGCATCAGAGAGGCAATGGCTTCTGATAGTACAACATCCATCGGAGGACACAGCAGGAGGATCATTGCTGAAACTCAGAAATGCAGGTTACTAGTGCCTGAGGTGGTGTGTTTGAACACACGATGGAGGCCATCACTGGTGAGGTGTGCAGCATTGTCACTGGGATATCTCATTTCAGGCCACATCTCTCTGCAATGCCGGGTCCCTGGATCAGTGACTAAGTGTCTTTGAAGGGACCCTCTGCAGATGGGAGGCATTGACGGAGAGTGAGCAGGCAGGAGGCAGAGACAGAGAGAGAACAGGCGGGAGGCAGAAATGGAGAGCGAGCAGGTGGGATGCAAGGAAAGGGAGTAAGTGGGAGAGTAGACACCAGAGATAGAGAGTCAGCAAGTGAGAGGCAAAGGCGGAGAGAAAGTGAGTGAGGGGTGGAGTTAGAGAATGAGCAGGCCGGAGATAGAGGTAGGGACCAAGCAGGCTGAAGGAATCAGAGAGCCTAACCTTCAGTCTGAGTGGATAGTTTTGCAAAAGAATAAAATCTTGACCACAGAATGAGCACACAAGGAGCCAGTTTGATGATAAATATAATTAGTATCTGTATGATTAGCTAACAAGTCAAAGCAAATCCTAACTGATGAAAACAGGTTTTACGAGTGAGGATTAGATGACAGGCAGTAGATATAAAGCAGCTAAATTAATCTCCAGCTAAGAAAAACTACACAGTTCGAACTTATCTGTATTTGCTCCTGTAAGGATAAAATTATTTGTTATCCATGAACAATTCAATGTTTGTCTGTTCTATCGGTGTCAAGGGAAAATTCCCATTCATCTTATGACATTCAGCTGTGGCTACGTTGTTTGCTGTTAGGCTCGCATTTAATTTCTTTAAATCAAATTTACATCCACCATGTGACATGGATTTAAACCCATGTTTCGAGAGCATTAGCCTGGGTCCCCGGACTGCTAGTCGATTAACATTACCAATATGCCACTGCCTTCCCTCGATGCTAAAACCACTTCAGCCAGCGCATTACTGTGCGGGAGGAATCACACTGTCAGACCAGTTAAGGACAGCAGACTTCCTTCCTAAAAGGACAGACATTTAAATTGCAGAAAGATGTCATTCAGCCCATTTGCCGGCACTGGTAATAAAGATCTGACAACACTAATCCCATTTTTTAACTCTTCGCCCATAGCCCTGAAGGATATGGCAAGGCAGGTGAGTATCTAAATCTTACTTAAATGCCACAAAAGTTTGTGACTCAGCCACCTTTTCCAACAGTGAGTTCCAGATTCCCATAACCCTCTGAAAAAAAAAATTCTCCTCAACTCTCCCATTAGCATTCTACCTATTACCTTCAATCTTTGCCCCATCTACCAATGAAGAAAAGAGGTTTCCTATCCAGTCCTATCTATTGTGCTCATAATCCCATACACCTCTATCAGGTCCCCTCTCAACTTTTGTTACTTTAGGGTAAACAGCCCCTGCCAATCCATTCCTTCCTCATACATCAGGCCCTCCAGCCAAGGCTGCATCCTGGTACATCTCCTCTGTGTCCTCTCCAATTCAATTACATTCTTCTCTCATGTGGGACCAGAACGGGAGGCAGAATTCCAACTGTGGCCTAAGCAGCTTTTTACACAGTTCCAGCAATAACCTCCTCGCTCTTGTATTCTGTCCAGCATCTTTTTAGATGCAAGTATCCTATATGCGTTCTTAATCTCCTTATCTACCTACGCTGCTAACATAAGGATTTGTGGATAGGCATACAAAAATCTCTCTAATCTTCAGTACTTTCCGGGGTCATGACATCAATCGTCTTGTTAGTCCTCTTGCAGTGCGTTATCTCATATTTATCCAGTTGGATTCCACATGATACTGCACTGTCCAATCGACAAGTTTGTCAATACCCTCCTGCAATTTATGACTATCTACCTCACTACTTACCACCCTACTGATTTTCATGTCATGTGCAAACCTTTTGAGAAATGAGGCACTCGTAAACCAAATGTGTTTTCTTGACAATCTATAGCTTAATAGTCACTGTCACAGTGACCATCAATCAAGTGTTCAATTCCTGAATTATTCGTTGAATTTAAATTCAACTACGTGCTGAGGTGGTATTTGAGCTTGTGTTCCCTAAGCATTAACCTGGGACTCTGGGCTACTGGTCCAGTCACATGACATAACCGTTTCCACTTTCTTGACTGTGAGAACTGTATGATGACTTGAGTAAAGGAACATGGTGGTTATGGTAAGGAAAAGAAAACAGAAAAAAACATACTGATAATTGCAGTGTTCCTCAGCAACAGTATGCATATTTTATGGTCACTGTAGATCAAAATAGGCCTTTCCTTACTATCAGCCAGTTTTTTGAACTGAAGAGACCAAACCTGCAGGATTCTAAGTCTAAATCCTCCTAAAACGTGCAATTTAAAGTAATTTTATTTTCACTGAAGGCAGTACCTGTCAGAATGCATGCCTTATTTATTATCTCAAATATTTTAGGGTTACCATTTCTCTTCCAGATTAAGAAAATCAAAAATTTGCCTCCAGAAAGTCAGTTTCTAGCAGATGAACTCACCAGTCAACTAAAAGCACACGTGGAACATACATTTGGAAAGGGAAATGACAGAACAGCCTCTGGTACGGTACTTGAAAAATGATCAGTCTCTCTAGTTATCAGGGTACATATTTCTTTCCCCCATTCTTTGGCTTGCACTGAACTGTGTTTTAACATCAGATAATAACTGTTCGTGGTGACAGCATGACTTGTAAAAGGAGAACATCATTCAGCCCTAAGTCCAGACAACTGTGGTGTACTGTTCTTACATTTACCATACCAAGTCCTGAAGTGTTTCACCAGTTTGTTTTTAAATAGATAAAACATCCAGTTTTGTTCCAAGTTGAGTCTGACAGGCATGCTGTGTCTGTGCAATGTTTTAGTCTCACAGTTTGAAAGATGTGCCAGCTCTACGTGTATGGAAAAGTATGCTATTTGTTGTTTCAAACTCTCATTGTGCTCCAGAAAAAAAGAAACAGAAGTTGTATTAAGAATGACCTTGTTCCAGAAACCTGCCACATTGATCATAAATGGCCATAGTGAGTTAACATTTCTACAGACTTACCTTTGTGACATTATTTTATAGGCATCTGGTAGAAAGCACCGAATATTCTCCATCTGGGCTTGGTCAGCATCACAGATTCTGTCATCAGTCCTTCCATAATTGGCACTTTCAATCATAATGACATCAGTTCCAGGACAACGGAGTTCAATTGGATAACTTTCACAGGACAGTTCCCTCCTGATCACTGCCATTGGAACTGGAGCTCGGCTAAAGGCTGCAAAATGAAATCAGATAAAAAAAAAATGAACTTGAGTGTACTTGTAGTGCTTCAAGTTTTAGAACAGCAAACAGCATTCTCTTGCTTATCTCGCCTTTGGCAAACCAACTTGCCTTTTTTGTCACTATCTCTGATTTATCAACATTGTTTCTCTGAATGAACTCTTCCCAAGCTTCAAATACCTTACCCTCCAGCCTCTATCTTGTCCCTGGATCTAGATTGTGTTTAAGTCCAGAGTCAACCCAATAACTCCTACACTAATCCATTTGTTTCAACAAATTCGTAGAAATTCCAAATCTACAAGTCATCAGACATTAAAACACCAGTTTAGAATTAACTGAATACCACTTGTCAGTCTGGAACATTGCAGCATTAATCGTACCCTAACTAAACTCCTTTCTTATTTGCCAAAGGTCTGAGACAGGAAAACACATCACATAAAAATACATGGATTAGGAGTTGAACTAGATCACACAGTTCCTCAAGTCTGTTCTACTTTTAAACAAAAATCATGCTTATCACCAATCTCAGCCTGGAATATACGCAACAACCAGGTGTTCGCCATATCTAGAATTCCAACAATTGATGCTTGAGTGTAAGAATATTTCCTCAGCTGAGTCCAAAATAGTTGCCCCTTTGTCCTGAGATTGATCAGCTTTTGGTCCTATTAATTCTCTATTCCTTTCTTCTTTTCCATTATTAATACCTATCACTGATGATGTTATATTATCAGAGTTACATCACCATGCGTAGCCTACCAATTTGAATTTCAAATATTTAGCACCCAACCAATTCATTTCACCGATGACTTATGTATCAAAAACTAAAACCTAAATTGTTGGAAAAACTCAGCAGGTCTGGCAGCTTCTGTGGAGAGAAAGCAGAGTTAACGTGTTGGGTCCAGTGACCCTTCTACAAAACATGGCTAATATATCAAACCTATTTATCTCTATTATTGTCATTAACTCTCCAATCAAATCATGAATACTTCAAGCATTCAGATAAAGTGCAATTAATCTTAACTTTTTACCTAATGATGTCAAGGCACATCAAACAGAAGCAAAAAGTATAATTCCCAAGATAAAATCATTAAAAGGCAGAGTTATTTTTAAAACACAAATCTGACATACAAAATGCCGTTAATTGATTGTCCGTTAATCAAACAAGCTTCAGTTTTGCTAAATTACCAACTTTATAACTTATTTCTAACATTAGTTTAAAAATCAATTGGATTTCTCAATTCTGATGCTAGTATTGGAATGAAAGCAACATTTAGGCAAATGAATAACAAACTCTCATCAAGTTGTTTGTGAAAGGGAATGCTGCAACGGTTTAGTCAGAGTTGTAACAGCATCATTTCTGTAACAAAATGCAGTAAAGTGCTCCTACTAACTGACCACAATTCTGGTATCGACTGCATCAAATTGCTCATAACTCAATGATGTACAGTGTCAAATATTATCATTTTGATTTTCAATGGGATCAGGCTAGAGATCCTGAAACAAGAGAAAATTTGGGAGTCTGCACACTGGAGGCATTCACCTGCGTTGTCGCAAATAAAGTACTGAAAAATAGAATAGACTCCACAGAGCTATTAGAAGTCAAATTTACCTTAGTCCAAAGTTGTTTATTTAGGTAAACCCAGCTTTGAAGACACATCATCGACCTCTCAAATGAGTTACAGTTGAAAAATCAGTCTGTACGATAATCAGCAAGCATCTCAACCTCTAAACTGATAACGTTGGGAAGGTCATTTTTCAAACAGCTGAACCGAGAATACTGCCCCTTGAGACCTCTGCAGTAATGCCCAAATGCTGAGCTGACTGGCCTCCGACAACCATCTTCCACTGTGCTAACTATGCAAGTTTGATTCTAATCAGAGAAGAATCCTTGTCACCATCTCATCCACACAAAATGATTTCCATCGAAATACATTTTCCAACAGCTTTGTGATGTTACAGAGTCAAATGCTGCCTTGATGTCAAGGGCAGCCACTCCCACCTTACCTCAGAAAGCAAGTGCAAATATTCTGTTACGACGTCTGGAGCTGACTTGTGCTCTCAGAACTTGGGTTCAACATGGGTGAGCAAGTACTGCCTGATAGCATAGTCGACAGCAAATTCAACAGCTTTACTGACAATTGAATGTGTGGGATAGTAACTAGTCAGATTTGATGCACAGTACTTTTTGTGGGTGGGATAAACAGGGGTAATATTCCACATTATGCATAGATGCTACTGTTGTGTTGTGCCAGAATAATTTGGCTGGAGGTACAGCTGCTGGTTTTCAATATTACAGCCAGAATGATATCAGGGCCCAGAGACTTTGTTGTTCAATGCTCTAAGTGTTTTCTCAATGTTATTGTAGACTGAATGAATTAAATTGCCTGGAAACTGCAATTTATGTTGCTGGAATTGCAGGAGGAGGTTGGATTGGATCATCCACTAATCATTGCTGGTTGTAGATGATTGCAAATGCTTCTCATCATCTTTTGCACACACGTGCGACATTCCACCATCAACAACAGAAACGTGCATGGAGCCTGCTCCCTTGTTTAGCTGTCTCATTTTCAACTTGATGCTACAATACTGTAGATTTTGCTTTGATTGATAAGTTATGGCATCACTTAACTCTGTCAATAGGATGCCGATTTCTCTATTCTGTACGTACGTAGCCTTCTACTGTAGTTTCATCAAGTCGACACCTGATTTTCAGGTGCATCTGTCACTGTTCTGTGCATGCAATTTTGCACTCCTCATTGGAACAGGGCTGATCACCTGACTTGATGAAAATAATATAATGAAAGTTGCACCAAGCCACGAGATTAGAGATGGCGTCAGTGCATTATTCACATTGTCCAGTTTGGAGTTGCTTGATCCGTTCTGAATATATCCTATTAAACAAGCTAAGAAAATCTTACAATTCTCAAGATGTTCAAACATAAAGGAGGCCATTAGGTCTGTGGCATTTTTCTGAACTATCGAGCTTATCTCACACTTCCTTTGCACTTAGAACTGCATTTTCTTTTCTTCCTCAGATTTTAAGATACTTCAGAGTTTCTTTTTAAAAGCTGTATCTCAAGTGGTGCTTTCCAATCCTAATCACTCACTGCAAATAAGATTGTCCTCACGCTGCCTTCGATTTTTCTGGCAATCATCTTTATTCACAGTCCTTTGGTATTGACTCATCTAGCAATGGGAGTAAACTCTTTCCATCTACTTTAATTAGGCCCTTCCCTTTTTAAAATTTGTCCATGAGATATCAACATCATTGGCAAGACTAGCGTTTGTTATCCATTCTTTACTGTCTTTCAGGATGGTAACGAAGGCATTCAGCACACTTGCCTTCATTGCTCAGACCACTGAGTATAAGAGTTGGAGCCTTCATGTTGAGGTTGTACAGGGCATTGGTGAGGCTGCTTTTGGAGTACTGTGTACAGTTCTGGTCGTCCTGCTATGATAAGGACATTATTAAATTGGAGAGGGTTTAGAAAAGCTTTGCCAGGATGTTGCCAGGACTGGAGTGTTTAAGTTGTAAGGGGAAGCTGGAAAGGCTAGGTACATTTTTCACTGTAGCATAGGACGTTGAGGAGTGATTTTAAAGAAGTTTATAAAATTATGAAGGGCATAGATAAGGTGAATAGCAAAGGTCTTTTCCCTAGGGTAGGTGAGTTCAAAACTAGGGGGCATATTTTTTAAGACAAGAGGAGAAGGAATTAAAATGGACCTGAGAGACAACATTTTCATACAGAAGGTGGTTCATTTGTGGAATGAACTGCCAGAGAAACTGGTGGATGCAAGTGCAGTTACAATATTGAAAATACATTTGGACAGGTACATAAATAGGAAAGATTTAAAGGGATATGGACCAAGGATAGGCAAGTGGGACAAGTTTAGCTTGCAAAGCTTGGTCGACATGGACGAGTTGGAACAAGGGGCCTGTTTCAATGCTGTATGACTCGACAACACTATTTATAAGGTCTGGGATCCCATCACTGGCATCCCATCCTATTCACTGATTTCTCAATATGTCCTACCACCTTCAACAATTTGCGCACAATTACCCCCAGATATCGCTGGCCCGGCACCTGTTTCGAATTGTACCCTTTATTTTGCATTGTGCCTTCTCTTGCCAAAATGTCTGATATCACACTTCTCTGCATTTAGTATGATTTGTCATGTTCCAGCCCCTTTCATCAAGGCTTGTTAATGTCCTCTTAAAGGCTGCCAACATTCTTCTCACTTTACATAATACTTCCAGGTTTTGTGTCAATCACAAAATTTTCTTTGTATCCTGTACACCCAAGTTGAGGTCATGAACATATTTCAAGAAAAACAAGGCCACCGGTACTAACCCATGGGAATCTCAGCTGAATGTCTACTCCCCAATTGTAAAACAACCACACACCACTGCTCCCTTTCCTGTTTCAGTCAAATTATAAGCAATATTGACACTCGCCCTGGTGTTCCATGAATTCGAACTTTTCTAACATGCCTATTTGTGGTACTTTATGAAACTTTTTCGAAGTCCATTTTCCTCTTTCTGAGGGAGGTGGGTGGGGTTGGGAGGTGGCGTCGGGTGTTGGCTCAGTGAGGTCCTGCTGCAGGGTCTGGAAATGGAATGTCGCTGCTTGGGAGTGAAGGTACACCGGCAGCTGACCTTTGTCTCCAAGTAGGTTATTCAAATCATCACCAGCCACCCAGTGCAGGCCTCTGTCCCGGGAGAAGACTGTGAGCATCACCTGTATCTTCCAAACAAACACCAGTGAAGGGATCAAAGTGACAGACTGATTCCATAACACAAGTGCCAATCAGTTGGCTTACGCCCAGCACTTGACCCCTGAAGAGAGCACTCAGAACAGTCCTGACCCACGATCTTCTCATATGTTGACTTTGGCAGCCATCTCTTGTCAGTTCACAAGTGTCTCTTCGTATATGCTGAAGCAATTACTCAACAATTGCCTTGATCTCTATACACTTATTCCTAACTTATACAATTAGCACTCCATCCAGATGACACTTACTGCTCTGAGACCTTCAGTACTTTGTTCGACTGGTGTTCAATATGTAGGCATGCTGTTTCATCAGCTAAGGGAATGTGAGTATTAAGTATCAGCAGAATATTTCCTTGCCATTTTTTCACCTAATGCCATAGGAATTCATGATGTACATAGTCACTATTGAGGACTCCCAGATCCAGCCTCCCCCACCTGTATACCATTGTGTCACTACCTCTGTAACTGTAGCAGTTTCAGCTAATGCTGAAAACTATGGTTTGCATGACAATGTCAGACTGTGGCTTGACTAGACTATGGAACCGTTCTCCCAATTTCGACAGATGTCTCCAGATATTAATGGGACCAACTTTTCATGGTCAGTTGGACAAATTGTGCCTTTGTCATTTTGGCTGTCTGTGTCAATACAGAGTTTTATTCTTCTTCAACTTTCAGTCACAGTTTGATACAACTGTGTAACTTATCTTGCAATTTCAAAGAACACTTAAGGAATAACCAGACTGCTATGGATTTGGAGATAAAAGGTACTGCAGATGCTGGAGAATCCGAGATAACAAGCATGGGGCTGGATGAACACAGCAGGTCAAGCAGCATCATAGGAGCCTGCTCCTATGATGCTG
>JAHRHZ010000024.1:12974049-13030634 GCA_024137785.1 Ginglymostoma cirratum
CATCATAGGAGCCTGCTCCTATGATGCTGCTTGACCTGCTGTGTTCATCCAGCCCCATGCTTGCTATGGATTTGGAGTCAACTTAGGCCAATAAGATAAGATGGCAGATTTCCTTGACTAAAGGATATTAATCAACCAAATGAATTTTATCAAAATTATGTTGTTTCATGGTCATTGGTATTAATATGTTTTTGTTTAACCCCACATGTATTTTGTTAGCCACATTTATACTCCCTCTTGGCCAGGGGGGTTGGTTAGCTCAGTTGGCTGGACAGCTGGTTTGCAATACAGAGTGGATTTAATAGCATAGGTTCAATTCTCCCACCAACTGAGGCTACCATGAAGGATTCTCCTTCTCAACTTCTTCCCTCACCTGAGGCAATAATGACCCTTGGGTTAAACCACCATCAGTCATCTCGTTCTAATGAGAGACCAGCCCTACAGTGTAGTAAGACTGCAGCAATGATCAGGGCTCTTGTGGTGCAGTGGTAGTGTCTCAACTCTGAGCCAGGTTCAAGTCCCACTTGCTCCAGAGATATATAACATCTCTGAACAGGCTGATCTAAGGAAAAAATCTCCCCCATTGCCATAATGAGGTTTGATCAAACATCTCCATAACTTTTAATGCAATCATTTCAATTATTAGTCAAGTAACATAATTGATACACCAGTGTAGGTACAAAACTAATCATATTAATATGGAAGTCTCCGGCATGGTGTCAACTGCTACTCATCAATTTATGCAATGGGATTTAATAAGAAACATTGTGAATATTCTATTCAGAAGTTTGAGATGAACACTGCAGATTTTTTTCACCTTTGGTTCAATGTGAAAGCCCGAGTTCAGCATTTCAATTTCTGGAATTGACACTATGACTCCATGGAGTTGGCAGGAACATTGCATCACCCACATACAACAACTTATATTTACATAGCACCTTTAATGTAATTAAACTCTCAGGGCACTTCACAGGAATGTAATCAAGCAAAATTAAACACCAAGATAATGTTTGGCCACTGACCAAATTCTCTCCGGTTTGAAGGGGTGTCTTGCTAAAAACAAAGGGTAAAGAGATTTACAGAGTGAATTCCAGAGTTTAACACCAGGCAGCTGAAGGTATGACAGCCAATTATAAATAGTGCACTTAAAAAAGCCCAGATATATGAGAACTGTTCAACTGGAAGAGGTTGAGATAGGGAGCAGTGAGTTCCTGGAGGGATTGGAAAACAAGGATGAAATATTGCTCGACTCAGAGCCAATGTACACCATGAGTAATAGGAAAATGAGACTTGGTGAAGTTAAGGATATAGACCACAGAGTTTTGGATGACCTCATTTTACAAAAGACAATATGTGGGCTACCAATCAGGGGTGTATTGGAATAGGAGAGTGTAGAGGTAGCAAAAACATAGATAAGGATCATAGTGAAAAATGAACTGAGGCGAAAGCAAAATTAAGGTAATGCTATGGAGATGGAAATAGGCAGTCTTAGGGATGGCTTAGGTAAGTGAGCAACAATTTATCATGCTGACAAATGGGTTCAGTCTTCCCAAAATTTAATGGGTGAAAATTTCTGCTCATTCAGTTCTGAATGTCAGATAGGCAGTCTCCTCATAAACCTTTCTGCTGAAAGGTCACAGATCTGAAACATTAATTCTGAAACATCCATGTTTTGTTCTTCACAGGTGCTGCTTGGTCTTCTGAACATGTCCAGGACTTTCTACTTCCATGATAGATTTCTAGCCCTGAGAGTGTTTTGCTTTTCTAGACATGTTTGATTTTCACTTGGAAGTAATTCCCAATCTGAAATGAACAGTGAAAAGGATAAGCAAGAGTTTTACCAGAAAGATCAAATCTCAGTAATGTGTCCATTTTCAATAGTCAGATGACACACTGTAGAAAGATAAGAAGCTAATTATATTTTAGCTGCCACAAGAAATTAACATTTGACATATAAGTTTTCAATAATGTGCATATAATCTCAAAAATAAAAACTGCATCTCTTTTGTCTAAATATTTGACACAGTATCATGTTCCCGAGCAACTCATTTGGATATATTACATGAAACTGAATTATTAAACAAGGCAACCGATACATTGTGCAGCAGTATATTGTACCGTCAAAGTAAAACATTAATGCTAAAAATGGACATAAAACCTGGTTGGTTGAAAGTGCAAAAAGAATGGGAAACAACATCCTTGAAAAATCCAGATAAAAATCAGAACTGGAAATTAAACTTTGCAAGTGAAACGTCTGAGCCAAAAAAATGGAGTAATTGTACTTATTCAAGAGAACAATGGCATGACAAAAAGTTAAAGTTGTCGTCAGTAAAATATAAATAGAATCCACGTACATAAATAAAGATTTTTTAAAAGGTCAACCATGCTAACGGGAAGCAGTCTTCAGGCTATTTCATAAGGAAAATGAGGAGCAAGATACATTCGGCAAATGTTTCAATGGTGTCTGCAGAGAGAAGAGTGTTTACTACTGTGAGGAAAAGTAAAATGAGAGGTTATCAATAGAAGTAGGTCCAAAGAAGTCAAAATAATTCAGAAGAAACCATACAGAACATGCTGAGAATGTGGACTCGCTGAACAAGACATGTTTGAGATGAACAGAATCAATGCTTTTAATGGGAAGTTAGCTGAGTCTATGAGGAAGAAGGGGGTAGAGGGTTATACAAATCAAATTAGATGAAGAAGAATGGCATGAAGCTTGAGTTGAGCAGGAAAGCCAGCATGAGTTGGTTGCTTCTGTTTCTTGACGATATATTCTGTTTGAAAACATATTCAAACACCGGGGAAAATGTAGCATAATCTACAAAAAGTGAAGTGATTTTTGTCTGCCTTCCAACAAAGTGCTAATATTTTCAATAAATGCTGCTTTGTAAGACATATGGAGCCATTCATTGGCAGACAACAGTTCTAGGACATTCAATTTTAACTAGATGTTCAAGAAGAAGCAGGCCAGTTGCAATGCTATGAACAGGCTTCTGGCAAGGTCACCAAGTGGCAGGCAAGAGTGACTGCCATTTCTTCAGACTTTTAATATACCTTCTGGAATGAAGGGAGATCTTCAAACACCCTGCCTCACCATCATGGGCAGAGTAAACAAAACAGAACTTTATGCAGTGATTCCTGCCTCATAATCTACCCTTAATCTTTACCTCATTTATCTCCCCTTCCTGTCGCCCCTTGGTAATATTATAGTTTATATCGATTTGAACTTTTTTTCCTCAACACAGAATGTCTTCATCTACCCTGTACTAATATTGAGAATCATGCTGTTTTTGCACAGAATTTCACAACACAAAATCGAACATTTAGCCCAAATGCATGCTGGTGCTTATGCTCGATAGAAGTCATAGAATCCCTACAGCATGGAAGCAGGCCATTTGGCCCATTGAGTCACACTGACCTTCCAAACAGCATCCCACCCAGATCCACACCGCAGCCCTAAACCTGTAACCCTGTATTTCCCATGGCTAATCCATGTAGCCTGCACATCCCTGGCCACTATGGGCAATCTACCTAACCTGCACATCTTTGGGCTGTGGGATGAAACTGCAGCACCCAGAGGAAACCCATGCAGACACTGGGAAAATGTGTAAATACCACACAAACAGTCACCCGAAGGTGGAATTGAACTCGGGTTTTGAATTTTTGGAATTGAACTGAGGCAGCAGTGCTAGCCACTGAGTGACCATGCTGCCCCACTGTCCTCCTACCTTGCTTCATTTCATTTTATCAACACAACGTTCTACTGCTTTCTCCCTGATGTATTTTTCTAGCTTCCTCTAAAATCATGTAATTGTTATATTGTGGAAAAAGTCCATTTCATCCATCATATCTTCATCAATGTTATTTATATCAAACAATTCTGGTGGTAGTGAGTTTCACATTCTTAACAAATCCTTGAGCAAACAAGTTTCTTAAGTTCCTTACTGCGCTTTTATTCCTAAATTTCTTACATTTGTGGCCTCTAGTTTTGGAATCTTGAGTTGAAATATCTTCATATATATGTCCATTGAATCTCATCTAAATTCTAACGTGTTTTGACTCAATCTTCACAATAATCAAAGCTCTGCAATGTATCTATTATAAGTCTTCCTTCCACAATCTTTTACAACACATTTTAATGGCACTTGAGTGTCATTTCCTGATTCCTACTGTCTTCTTTCAACCTTTCCAAGTTTGGTGATATTCTGAAGAATTGCTCACCTCGATCTCCCAAAACTACAAGGGAGGCTAATTCTCAGTTTGGTCGAGTGGAAGGAACTTTCCATTCCTAATTATTCCTAACACAAACTAAAAACTCAACATGGAAAGCTATTCTATTCTCCCAGGGATTTTTGATTTACATCAATGGAGCACAAGATTCACCTTACAGGAAATACTTATGAATGCAGCTGGTATGCCAACAATAACTAAAATGTGAGAATATTGAAGTTAAATCATCAAGTGATTGGTGATCAGGTAACTTTACTCTTTCGAGTCAATATATGTATTTCTTTATCTGGTCCCCCATCCAACCCAGTACACGCAATTCTTACTTCTAATTCGCAGTCATGTCACCAAAGGCAGAGCAGAAAAGGAAATAAATATTTCAGACACAGTCTGCATATTTAAGTAAATGAAATGAAAGAAACACAGATCTAACCCTGGAAGCTAAAGAAATTGGTTTGTACCTCATGAAAACTGAAGGTATTAAACAACTAATTAATGTGCTTAAAAGTGTAGCAGCACAAAAACCGTATTAAAAGTATTTGAGAAGCAACAAAGTGCTAATATTACTGTGGAAATTGTATCAGAGAATGTGTGTTCAATCATTCATTCAAGATCAGTAACAACTGTGATCTCTGACAGATTCACTCTCATTGTTACTGCAAAATCTGGCCAGATATCACCTCAGAAACCATCCTCTGTTGACACTGTTGCACATTCAACCACATCTGCTACACTGCAATATATAACAAGTAATTGCAAATGCCTCTTGCCACAGAATGTCCACTGATGATATGTAATTTAAAACACTGTGAACTGGTTGGAAGATAGTGCAGAACTTCAAAAGGACATAAGCAATTTGATGGAATGGCTGGAAAAGTGGCAGATGAATTTCAATCCAGTAAAAGTGTGAAGCCATTCAATTCAGTAGGAAAAACACACAGACAATACAAAATGAAGAGTACAATTTTAAAGCGGTGCAGGAGCAAAGGGTCATAGATAAACATTTGTTGAAATATTCAAAAGGTGGCAACTCAGAAAGTGGATAATGAAGCTTAAAGTATCCAATAGGAGTGTGGAGGATGTTATGTTAAACTTATGTGAAGCATTGTTTGGGCCTGGAGTACTATGATGTCAGGAAAGATGTGAAGGCATGAATGGATCCAGAAATGAAGAATTTCTTTTATGTAGATAGTCCCAAATTCAATAATCTATCTTCCTTCAGAGAAGAGGATATTAGCAGGAGTTTTGATAGGAGTATTCAGAATCATGAGCGGTCTGGACAGTGATGCTGGCGAAAAAATGGTTCTGCTGGTGAAAAAAATCAAAAATATGGGGAGTCAAATTTAAGATACTTGGCAAAAGATACAATGGAGGCATAAGGAGACGTTATTTCACACAGTGAGTAGTTAAGATCTAAATGCACTGCCTGAGGGTGTGGTGGAGGCATGTTCAATTGGAACATTCAAGAGGGAATTAACTTATTAATTGAAATAGAAGGAAGTGTTGATTCATTGGAAAAGTCAAGCAAATGGTATTAAGTACATTGGTCATTCAGAGGACACCCACGCACACAGTGAGCTACACAATCTCCAAAAGTATTTCCTTTAAAAATTCTGTGCGACCACTCTGTAATTTGATTAAACATTAATTTCAACCTTGCACCACTTAAAGTAATCAAGACAAGAACTTTGGTGAATGTTTATATCATGACACAGATACAAGTCCCACTGCAAATGTACATTTCCTAACATGTAAGAGGAAGTTGCTGTCAACAACTTGCTTGTGTAAGCGTGGGGTAGATTCGAAGAAGATCACAGAGAGTTGGAGAAACATGTTCAGTGTGGGCATTTGGTTTAAATTAGTACAATGTACAGAGATAATCACAGGAAACATTCCAGTCCTATACTGCTAAACTCTCAAGTGCTTTTTGAGCAAATTAATGACAATTGACAATAAGGCAACAGTTGAATTGGAAGAGGATCAGAGGATGCAAATCATTCTGACCACACTTACATCAAGTTACTTCTCACAATTTCCTAAATTCATTCTTTCTTATC
Source organism: Ginglymostoma cirratum (assembly GCA_024137785.1). Lineage (NCBI taxonomy): Eukaryota > Metazoa > Chordata > Chondrichthyes > Orectolobiformes > Ginglymostomatidae > Ginglymostoma > Ginglymostoma cirratum. The sequence continues at coordinate 12,980,334 of JAHRHZ010000024.1, forward strand.
CCTTGCTATCTTTTACATTATTAGCCTTCATCCTTCACACACATTGCTCATGGTAAGTGAAAATAAGTTCTTCATAGAAGAACATGGTTGTTCTTTTCTGATTTAAACTCTCAAGCCTGAAACTTCAACTCTATTTCTCTCCCAAACATTGTCGTCTGACCTACTGAGTACTTTCAAAACCTTCTGTTTCATTTGTCACAGATGTTGGTGTTGTCAAACAGGGAAATATTTTCTCCTAACAGACTGAACTAAGTAATTCACAGTTATTTACCATTATGTTAACAGTTGTGAATTAGAAAGCTATTTGTTAACAATATGTTAAGTTAGCACAAGTAAAATTGATAAAGAATATATACATTCATCGGGTTATCAGTGGACTGAAAGATAAAGTGATAACAGACTGGGTTACAGTATTTTGTCCTCATTTTACAGGTTATATTCTGAAAAGTTCACTGTCTAGCACAAAAAGCTAATTCAGAAGCATGGATTAGCTGTTGTGTTGGATTAGGAATTGAATGACTAGTGTTCTTTCTGCTTCAAGAGAACAGACAAAGTCGCAGTCAAAGTTTATTGCATTCAAGGCTTCAATGAGAACTATTCATTCCAAACCTCTCAAGCAAATGCAATGACAAAGATGATGATGATTATATGATTCTATCATTCTGACAATGAAGGGCAAACTTTAGATCATGTTCAGTTTTAGGAGGAAAAATAACTTAAGAAAGTAATTAATAGCTCCGATATAGGCATTCTCCATACTCATAACCTTCACATGCAAGAACACTTTCCACAACATGTATTTAAATATTTCGAGCTTAGAATTAAGTTTTTATTCTATCGGCCTCCGGTGGGATAAGGACAAAAATGGGTTTGCAGAGTCTGATCACAAACCAGAAATGATTTCATAGAAGGGCAGTGGAATAGGCTTGAAAGGCAAAGAGACCTTCTCCTGTTTCAATGTTCCATTTTGCAAGCTTTTTGAGCCAACCAGGTGGACCACTAGTACGCAACTACTTTTGTAACTCCAAATCTGAAAGCCTGGATCTCGCACACCCACTGGAATTCACAAAAGGAAGCTTTCCCAGATATCAGCCTGCTCCTATGATGCTGCTTGGCCTGCTGTGTTCATCCAGCTCCACACCTTGTTATCTCTTTCCCAGATATCATGCTGGCTCAGATTGACACCATGGGACCCAGCAGGGATGGAGTGGTTATGTCACTGGACTGGTAATCTAGAATTCCGAGCAAATGATCTGCAGTCATGGGTTCAAATCCCACCATGGCAGATGGTGAAATGGGAATCCAATAAAATCTGGAATTAACAAAATAATGGCCAATTAACCATTTGTCAATTGCTGCAAAATCTCACCTAGTTCAATAATTGGCCAATCTTAGCAGATCTGGCCTACAAGACCTAAGGCCCACAGATATGTGGTTGACTCTTACCTGCCCTCTAAAGTGGCCTAAAATGCTATGTGGTTCAAGGGGTGTGCAACAAATGTTGGCTTTGTTAGCAAACCCCACATCCTTTTAAGAATGGCAAAAACTGATCCAAATTCAACAGCTGAATGTTATAATAAACTTAAAATATTTAATTACACCAAATGTCATTGCAGTGGTGTATTAGGTGTCACCCAATAAATCCCTTGAACTGAATAATCAAAACAGTCCAAATAGACAAAAACTGTGAAATACTATTGTTTAATTAGTGTCAAACCACAGTGAACAAACTAATGTTGAATGAAGCCGCCAACTTTTTTTACCTTGATAAAATAGTTAACTCAAGCACCTGGTTCTGACTTCAGAACACAAGCCCCCATAATGTTATCTATGGATGGGATTTTCCAATTTTCTTCTGAAAGTGGGGCTATGGGAGTAACCATTGGGTGTGGGATTTCCCCAACACCAGAAACAGGAAAACCGAAATGATGCGGCACCTAACAGACTCCTGAGTGGTCAGCATGTAGGCTTCTTGGTGCATCACTTCCTGGCACAGTGATGTTCTGCCAATTCTGGCCAATCAGTGGCCAGCAGCTGCTGTGAGCAGCAATGTCGCCTCAGAAATGAAGGCCAGCTGGGGGAACTGGCAAGGCAGGTTACTTTACATATTTGGGCAGGGGTTGATCATAGGGAAAGGGCAATTGGGAAGGGTTAGAGATGGGGAGGAGAATGGCTTCCATCTTTGCCCACCATCCTCCTCAGTCACTCCCAGATTGTGGCCAACCAAGCAACCCTGATCCCACCACCCTGAACAAGCTTGAAACAAAGTTAATCACAGCAGTGACATGGAGAGAGACAGAGTGAGAGAGAGAGAGAGAGAGAGAGAGGGAGAGATAGCGGGAACTGCCGATGCTGGAGAATCTGAGATAACAAGGTATAGAGCTGGATGAACACAGCAGGCCGAGCAGCACCAGAGGAGCAGGAAAGCTGATGTTTCGGGTCTGGATCCTTCTTCAGAAATTTGTTTTTTCTGAGGGAGGGTCCAGACCTGAAGCGTCAGCTTTCCTGCTCCTCTGATGTTGCTTGGCCTTCTATGTTCATCCAGCTCTACACCTTGTTATCTTAGAGACATGGAGACCCTGAAGTGGTCATTAATTAACTGCATTAAGTTCTAAATTGGAGACAGGCTGAGCTGAAACTCAGGCCTTTCTGCTGAAAAAATTAATTCCTGTGATGGTGGTAAAGAGGCAGATATCTCCCTGATCCCAATCTGACCAATCATCTTCCCATCCCTTCACCTCCTCTGCTGTTGCTAGGGACGGGAATACTCTGTCCTCTGTTCCTTCTCTCAGATGTGCCTGATCTGAACATTTGCAGCATTTTCTCCTTTTAATTCTGATTCGAGCACCTACAGTGTTTTGCCCCTATCTCAGATGCCCTGGTGGATTTCTTATTGCCTGTCACATGACGGCTAACTAAAGGGGATAGCCATCAGATCCACAGGCACACATTAAGGTCATTATTTCCAATTGAAGGTCAAGGTTAAATACCAACTTTCTTCATAGCAGAGTTTAGCAGAACAGACGTGTATATTTGAATGTGCTCAGAGATGTGCAATACATTTGAACATCAACATTATGTTCAAATAAAAGTCTTGATTCACCAGCTACTCCCCACTTTCATAATATACTATTGAAACAAAGATAGCTGCTACTACAATATAGATCTAGGTAACTAAGACAAATGGAATTGCCATCCACATAGAACCTCTCTTTCCCATCACAGCAGTCAATTCATCCTTAAGTGATTTTTTTGACTTCATTGCCCCATTGGGTAGTCTGTATTGTTCGCTCTCTCTGATGTAGATCCAGGCATCAGCCTACAATTTGTCTTTTTTTCTAGTTTCAGCCTGTGCCTGCTTGTTCTAATGCCATGATATAATTCAAAGCTGTGTTTGGTGTTTATTCTTTCTGTTTTACTTATTATTGCCAAAGCTCTGTAACACCACAGGAATGATCAAAGATAAACTGTAAGCGAGGAGGCAGTAGGACTGAAATGAAAAGGGGACAGAACTTGACAGATGGAAAGAAATTGGGACCTGCAGAGACAAGCTTTACTCACTGGCACAAGACCATCTTGTGTCTGTTCACATTCCCGACTTCAACACATCAACCTCATCTCATTACTCAACTTTGTGTTTGGCTAAATACCTTGCACACTAGGGGGCTATGAGCACTTATGTGAAACAGTACTGCAGGACTCTAACGAAGGATACAAGCCTTAGATGGCTATTCATCCATTGGTCTGGGAATGAACCCTTACTATTCTTCACAATGTTAAACCTTTGCAAAGTCAAAGAAAAACACCAATTTGCTTCTGGTACTAAATTACCTTTTCTCTTAATTGATCTGGCCATAATTTTTATAATCCTCAAGTGCATGATGCCAATGTCTATGAAGCAAAAATCATTTCCACAAACATTGATAATTGGTTAATTTATATAATTAAGGCAATTTCAATGTGTTCTATTCTCTAATCAAGGTTCTGAACGATGATATCCCTGAACTGTAGAAACGTGTTTGCCAACAAATTGAGTCATTCCCCTCAGCTGCTTTTTCACTCTACAATTAAAACTCAATTCCACCCATTTTACTCAGTCATCTCAGAAAATTTGCAAAGGTTCTCTATTAAGGAGAGAAGCAACTGAATTGAGATAGCTGTAACATAATTTTTAAAAAAACTAGCAGGAATGGGATTTTATTTTTTATTTCAATTAAGTTAATGTTCAGGAGGAATTCAACCATTCCTTCACCCAGGACTGCCAGCAGAATGCACAGTGTTCTGAGACCTGACTTCGCTAAGTTGGCAGGGCTATATATTTAACTTTTAAGCCAAGTACCATGAGACCTGAAGTCCACTTGCTGATATTTCCAAAAGGGGTCTCACATAGAAGCAAGGAAGAGAAATCCATCAAGCCAAAGGAGCAGATATATAGAGTGGTGGCCAGAAGTTTGCTTCAAGAGACAGCTCTTAAGTGAAATCCACAAAGTAGGAGTGAGATATAGAGAGGTCGGCAGAAGAAATTCCACAGGAGGAAGTGGCTTAAGGCACAGGCACCAACTGAGGGCAAAGGGAACTCGCAAGAGGAATGGTAAAATATACATGGAGAGAGAGGAGAGGAAGGTTGGACCAATCAAGAAGGTAAAAGAGGTAGGGAGAAGATGCCCAGGGAAAAGTAAATAAATACAAGATTATAAAGAGAAGCTGGATAGACTGGGACTTTTTTTTTTCAGTGGAGCTTAGGAGGTTGAAAGGTGACCTTACATAGGTTTAAAAAATCCCGAGAGACAGAGATAAGGTGACTGTCAGGTGTCTTTTCTCCCTTGGGTGGGGGATTTCAAGACTAGGAGGCATATTTTTAGGTGACAGGAAAAAGATTTTAAAAAGACTTGAGGGGCCTTTTTTTTTACACAGAGAGTGTTTCACGTGTGGAATGAACTCCTACAGGAAATGGTGGATGTGGGTACAATTACACTGTTTAAAAGATATTTAGATAAGTATATGAATAAGAAGTATTTGGAGGGATATGGGCCAAAAGCAGGGATTGTGGTCTGCCTGGACTGGTTGGACTAAAGGGTCTGTTTCCATGCTGTATGACCCCATTAAAAATTTTAAAGCTTTTCAGGCCTGGGACCTATGTACATCATGAAAAGCTGGAGTGTTGATCAAGAGGACGTACAGGTATGGGATACAGGAAGAGGTTGTTAACTTTGGTTTCTTGATTTTTAAGGCTCTCCACAGATTGACAGCCTCATCTGCCTGGCTCCTTTAGCTCTAAGGTAAAAATTATGACAGCTGCATGCATGAGAGGTTATTGAAACAGGAGATCGGATGTTGCTGCACAGATCACTTTTGCCCACAGAAACTGAGCAACAAAGCCAAGTACTATTGAAAAAGACTCTGATGATATCTAAAATCCAAGTAACAACAGTTGTAAACTCCCTCCTTACCAGAGGTCTCTATTGTCCTGGCAAGAGCAATTTCTTCAGCCTGAGAATGACAAGCAAATATGCAAATTCTATGGCAGACTAAAAATATTTCAGCAATGAGTAAATCATGTTCAAATCAGCACAAATTATAATCAAAACACTGACTCCAACACGCATGTTCCATGTCACAAGTATCCTGAAATAAAAACACGATTCAATCTAGTCTACTGTATTAGCAGCTTGAATGCTCACTAGTTGACATTCAATCCATTCTAGACTACTATATTCACTGCTCACAATGTGGTTTCCTCTACACTAGGGGGATGGAACACAGACTAAGCGACTACTTTATGAAGATTCTCGACTTTATCTGTAAGACTGACTCCGAGCTTCCATTTGTCTGCCATTTCAACACGCCACCATGTTGCCATGCCAACATTCCTGTCCCAGGCCTGCTGCAGTGCCCCAGCAAAGCTCAACACAAACAGCAGGAACAACACTCATCTTCCACCGATGTACCTTACAGCCATCAGGACACAGCATTGAGTTTAACAACTTAGAATGTGATCACTTTCCTCCATGTTCATTACCCATCCCCAGGTCCTGATCAGTATGGATTCCTCCCAGCACAACCAACCCATTTTCAACTACTTATACTTCCGTTAGCACTCAGTATTCACTTCTTCCCTGGCTTATTATCAGCAAGCCCGTACTTGTCCCCCTTTCTTTTTTGTCTCCATCTATTCATCTCACTCCTTCACCTCCAGACAGAATAAAGCTCCAACAGACTTTTGACTTATAATAGTGCTCACATCATTCCACTCTCATTCATTTGTGAACTCACTTTTACACTGGTGTTTCCTCAGTTAAGTCCACGAGCCTCTGCACCAATCCCCTCAGGAATAAATATAATTATGTATTTTCTCTGCAAAGGATATATTAAAATTTCTCCTCAGTCAGCATCCAAGCTGCTGTCATGTCAAAAATCCCAAAGTCCCAAAATCCTTTTGCAGTCCTGGCACTGGTTAAAGCTACACAATGGAAGAAGAATCATTCCAAGTCCAGGAAAGAAATCCTGCTTTCTCTTCTTCTGAGTTCTGCTTATTTTTCGTGAAAAGGCCCAGTGGGAGTTGTAGTTCACAATGTTCATCAGAGTTTCCCAATGGGAAGACCAATGTGGTGGGCTATATCTCCCAAAGCACAGGATAAGGCAGCTCATGGGCTGGATGGAAACGTCCTGCAGGCCTTTTCCTAAGAACGTTGTAAATCTACTATCACCAGAACACGCAATTTGCTTTTGCAATTCACATGTGGTACATTGCCTCATAGCTTTGTAAATGATACACAATAAATGACAGAGAAATATGCAAAGTGGAGTGAGATATAGAAAACAGACAGTTAAAAAATTGGTAAATATAATAACCGTGCTATGAAAACGGGACTTTATAGAACAGTTTTAAATAACAGTTTTGTTTTAAACTGTCTTCTTTAATCAAGGTAAAATGGAATAGTTTGGAGAGATGGTTGTGACTTCCTACAGAAGCTGTCCAGAGAGAAGCCCATGTCAACTCATAATAAATCTTTTTGGAGACAATCCCATATAATTTGATTGCCATGTGCACAGGGCCCAATCCAAAACCAATTGAAAATTAAGCTCAAGTTTTAACATCTCAACACAAAGGAGGAGAAAGTTGTTATTACCACTTTCAGACAGTACAACAAAGACAGTCAGAGGGAGAGGTTTGATGAAAGAGACCTATTACTATGTGAGGCAGAGGAAAATGACTAGATTAGCCAGCAAGCAGTGTACTGATGGGGATGGATTGTCTGTTTCAAGAATGACGCTTGAGGAAAGTTAAAGACCACTGTGCCTTCTGGGAGTTGACCTGAGAATGCTCAGAAGGTTGAGATAAGGGAATTTTATTTTTTACAAGGACTAGAAGATTCACCCCAGTAATGCAAGGACATAGAAACCTGTTAAAGTTTGGAGGATCTAGGGACTTTAAACACAAAACTACACTGTACTTTCAGCAGAAGTGCAATGCTTTCATGTGGTGTGTGGTTTTCAGTTGTGTTGATTAGTTATTGGACAATACCATTACGATAGTTTAGCACATCAGTTGCCAATTGAGTACTATTTAGTCCATGTTGATTTTTATTGCAATAAGCAAACTAAAATCAACATTGTCTAAACAATATTCACTCCGGAAATTATTGTCCAAACTGTATGGGCTCATGTGGTGCATTGGTAATGTCACTGCCTCTGGGTCAGAGGTCTGGGTATAAGTCCCACCTGTCCCAGGGATGTGTAATAATATGTTCTAATAAGTTGATTCAAAACACAGTTATTCTAATCTGCAGGAAAGATCTCCTATTTAGCTTTTGACCCATCAGAAAATACCTTTTATACGTTAACTCTGTTTTTTCCTTCACAGATGCTGCCAGACCTGCTGAGCTTTTTGTTTTTGTTTCCATGGTTATGCTTGGTCCATGGTCTTGTAAATGAACCCTTCATTCTCTAGGAACTAAATGAAGATTTTCTGAGTTCTTTATGGCCTGCTTCCTTTTCCTTCTAATTGCATTTCCCTTTCTTCCTTCATGGGATGTGGGTTTTGCTGGTGAAGCTAACACATACTGCCCATTCTTAAGTGTCCAGAAATAGGGCGGTTCAGAGTCAACCACATTGCGATAGTCAGTTGGGGATTAAAAGTTAACTGCATGGCAATGCAGCCTGCCTGGCCTGAATATCCTTCCCTCTCGCTAAAGCTAGGCAGTGTGTCCAACCTCCGTTAAATCCTCACGAGTTTGGATTTCTTTATTTTGAGTGCAAGTTCTCACCCATCCTCCTCTTTGTGAACAATAGAAACAGGTTGTTTCTCTCTCTCTCTCTCTCTCTCTCTCTCTCTCATGGATGGACTCACCTGTAAAGTTCAGAAAAATCTTAAGAAAGCCCTGAAGAATGATAGCACAATGCTTTCTACAGTTTGTGTCCTCTCAAAATTCACCTCCATGGCTATGTATCCAAGTATAAATGCTAACTATTATTTAAACCCCCAAATACATTCTAATTTGGAATTAAACAGACAGTATAAAATCTCACCATTTACAAGACTTGACATTGTTAGCACTTCCCTGTGAATCAGAGAGTAAGTGTCTATCCCCCAACAGCACAGCTGCCCTGGTCATTATTTACACTTACAAATTCCTTTCACCTTCATTCCAAATAGATGACCTGCATTCCACCTTAATGACCAAATGTGTTATTAGGAAGAATTCAGAGCGGGTCATTCGAGCCTCCTTCATTCCTCCATTTGCCCAAAGTTAAAGACAGCCTCAAAATACAACAACCTTATAACTTAATGTTTGCATGTTTGTCTCTATCTAGTTCCAGAGAGCTAACAGCATTTACAATAAGCGAGCATTTACAATACTCCTTAATACTATAACCCATTTATCAGTTGTGTTTTAAAAGCTGAGCAGAATGCAGTAAGCTAGTTGAGCCAGACATGAGAACAACTCATTTATATTTTTGATGAATTCCCACAAAAAAATTTGCATTTTCCCAGTTATGGAGACATCTTCCAGTATATATTACCCTATCTACACTATTTTTATAGCCTTCTGTTACAGTTTTTTTTCCTATTAGATGTGCTAATAGGCACTTTATTAGGTGATAAAGAATACATCAAGATTGCTGATGTACAGTGAAGTACATTTTGCCAAAAGCCCCCATTTGCTTGAACTCCCCTGGCTCCAGAGTTACATTAGTGTGGAAAGTGCACTTTGTGTAATTTTTTTTAAGGAGAATTGTCAAGAAGTTTCAGCTCAACACCATCAGCAATGCAGTGATGCAATCATATCTGCCACTCTTCATTTTCATCTTTGGTGGAAAATAAATTGCCTTCAAAGAAACAAAAGTTTGAACTACAAATGGAGAGTTTTCTTCAGAACAAAATTGACAGTACTCCAAACACAGTAGCAAGGTCAACGAAGCAGACTGTCTATGGGTCTTCCATGAATTGAGCATGTCTGGCATTCCCTCAGCAATATCATTGCAGGGGCAACACCAGCTTGCAACGCTTCACTCATACAAAACAAAACGCTTTGACAGTTAGCAGAAAATCACTAGCTCCTCTTTCACAAAGCATTTTCTGCAAGATCATTTAAAGTAAATAATTTGCTGTTTTACAGTTTTGAGACTCAGCTATCTGTAACATAAAAGGATGGATGAAACCCACAAATCAAAGGGTGAAGTAAAACTAACAAATGTCATTACGGCCCTTCAATATCTCGCTTACTTGCCACATTAACCTTTTAAAAACATCCTGTAACATGAACCCAGCATCTCCTTTGTCATTTGCCTTCTAATGGAAGTTTGATTAGGCCACTAAAGCTCAAGTGGTGTTCTTTTACTGCAATGCTGTAAACTCTCTGATCCCCAAGGTAATCTATCTCATGTAGGAGTGTTTCAAAATGCCTGAGCTTTTACCGTGGCTTCCTTTTCAATTCTTCACAATAAAAAGAGGCAAAACCACACATGTGGTATATTTCCGTAATACGCTGCCCATCTACTAATCACTGCCCATCTACTAATCATACTTTTTCGTTGGCATAGGCAGTGCAGTGAATAGTCCACTGCATTAAGGCCATCAAAGCACTGCACCAGAATGGCAACGGCCTTGAGTGAAGAACTAATCATTCTCAAATTTATTTCTTCTTTCTCATAAGACAAATCTGAAGTAGTAAATATCAAATCAAAATGGAACAGCTTTTTTCTCAATGGCCCATTTTGAAAATGCCCTTCCGTTAAAATACAAATTGAGACTGTAATTGAATATTATAGAGTCACAGATTCATGCGGCATGGAAACAGACCCTTTGGTCCAACCAGTCCTTGCCGAACTAAACTAGTCCCACCTGCCTGCTCCTGGCCCATATCCCTCCAAACCTTTCCTGTTCATGTATCCATCCAAATGTCTTTTAAACATTGTAATTGTACCCACATCCACCACTTCCTCAGGAAGTCAATTGCACATGCAAACCACCCTCTGTGTAAAAAATTTGCCTTTATGTCTTTTTTAAATCTCACTCCTCTCACCTTAAAAATGTACCCACCAGTCTTGAAATTCCCCACTTTAGGGAAAAGACAACTATCATCAATTCTATCTATACCTCTCCTTATTTTATAAACTTCTATCTGGTCACCTCTCAAACTCCTACACGCCAGTAAAAAAATTCCCAGCCTATCCAGCCTTTCTTTATTTTACAGACATAACATCCTTCAATATCAGAAATTAAACGTGATGTTTATGTTGTCTAAAAATAGAGAACCAGAACTTGCGAGCCATGAGTACAAAAGGGGATCAACAGAGTTTTCAGTGGGATGTCCCAGACCAGAAATAGATTGTTAAGCCCCTCAAACTTTGTTTCAACATTCTATTAGCTCATCACTGATCCATACTTCATTTCCCTTGTACTCACCTTTGAACAACACCCCTTGATATCCCTGTCATATTGGAGTCTGGGTATTTGAGGTAGTGCTGCTACTAATCCTTCTTTCTACTCTTTTAATCCAATCGCCCTTTCTTTGCTGAACCTAAAGCCTGCTTAATTATAAGTGGTAGAGTGTAGAGCACTATACTGAATCTTTACTAAGATTCTTCAGAAACAAGAGCTAGTTTATTACATTGCAGAAGAAGCAAATTACAATGATAAGTTATGAAAAATTATTTCAGATTGTGAGCAGTCAGGAATATCACTTCTGATCTGATCAGGTTCTCAAGCATAATCTTCAGATTAAGAACAAAAACAGAAGTTGCTGGAAAAGCTCAGCAGGTCTGGCAGCATCTGTGAAGAAACTTTAAAGTCAACTCTTTCGATTCCATTACCATTCCTAATTGTTGAAAAAAAAACTCATTCTTTAAACTTTCCACTGACCAGTATCAATTGACTTTTGAGAAAGGTAATCCCAGATTTCCATTGCTTTTAGGACAACTAGATATTTTCATATATTTAGAGAAAATCAGTAGTTTGAGCTGTTTAAAAGGATTGTGCCCTGAAGGACAACATAAAACAGGGAATGTAATGAAGCAGCAATAAGCAATGTTAATTAGTGATTAAGTATTTGGGTATTCCCTCTCATTTAAACTTTGGCTTCTGTCAATGTAACATTTACACTGCCTCAAAGAAACCAATGACAACTTGAGGATAAAAAAATTCTTAATGAAATTTACCATTCAGTACATCAATGCACTTACATTCAGCCAATCTACATATAACAGCATGCATAATTTAAACTGACAAATCTGTGTAGCTTGTCTCTTCTCCACAGCAGGAATCCTCTTTGGCAAAATATCACAGAACAAACTTGGATTACTAGCAGATGTACTGGACATACAGTAACACAGCATGATAATGACCAATGACTTTTTTCAGGAGAGATGACAAGGTCCCTACCAACAGGTTTCCTTCCCTTAACAGAAAGGTATCCTACAACTTTTCCATCCAAAATATGACTATTTATAGCCATGTTTCGTGGCAAATCTACAAACGTTCTCACTTATTTCATCAGAAGTAATCAAAAAATAAATGGCACTCAAAAGTGATTTGCAAGCTCATTTGTTTCAAAATCTTATTCTTCATGCAGACCTTTCTCCACTTTGAACAAGACATTAGGAATGCATCCGCTAAAGTTAACACTCCAGAGGCTAAAATACAGAATTAAGCCCGATAAAAATATCTGGTGCCTTCGGTGTGGGAAAGGGTGGGTGGAGGTGGGGTCATGAATGGCTTTTTGTGCTCCAGCAGTTGCCCAAAAAAAGTGTACATTCCTGAGTCACCTCTTCAAGATAATGCCATATTATAGAAGACACTGCAAAGCAAAATTAACAAGATGGCCACTTCATGCAGTTAATGAGATCAGCACACACTGCGCATGATCATAATATGAGGACAACACACAGTTTTCTGCTTTCAACATTTTTAATAAACTATTTCCTGTGAAAGACAAATGAACAAACATACATATTTAGCATGAGTACAACTAATTTTTATTTTAAAGACCGCAAATCAAGTGATCTGTATACAGGTTCTGACGTTGAATCAGCTTTGGCTCTGCTTGAAGGCACATAAAGGATCTTCTTTCTCAGCAACTGAGTATTTAAGACGAGGAAGTCTGAACTGCTTCATGCTCTGGCATGAACTCATGATCAAGTGGCTCGTGCAATACTTTGGCTCTGTTCTTTCTGGGATCATGTGATATACATGGACATTTACCACCTTTCTATCAATTTCAATCAAATCTCTTAAGTTCCTATGTCCGACATCTGTGGTTGACTGAGAACAAAACCATTTTCAGTCTGTCCTGCATTGTGCTTTCTTTTATTTGTGTCATGCTGACATTTTGACCAAGTATTTTGCATTCAACTTTCACTGACAGATTTGGCAGAATCAGACTCAAACATGTCCTTGAACTTTTTGTCAAAAGTTCGAAAGATGAATACACACTAGAGCAGTATGAGTAATGCTGTACTGCGACATTTAATTAGCCAGATATTGTTTCATACTGAAATTTGAACACCCAAGCAGCACCTGAGAGCTCTTTATTCTGTTGCCCCATTTGATGCCACATTTAGAGAGAAGCAAAGATATGTTAAATCCCATTTTGCTTCATGTAACTTTGAAATGGAGCAGAACAAATTGTTATCTTAGACAATCTCCTGCAGTAAACCATAACAGGTAGAACTGGATTGTAACTTGTCCACTGTTCGTTCAGCTTTAGCGCTTTTACCCACAAGTTTTACCAAGGCTTGTTCCTAGTGGGTATCAATGGGTATGAAGACATGCTTATCTGAGTTTTATAGAAGTCTATATGAAGTCTTGGAAATTGTCAATTCAACTGTGACCACAGCTGCAAAGGAGACTTCCTCTTACAGTTTTGACTTACTTTTACAGTATTTTTACAGTATTTCCTTACTTTTGATTCTAGAATATTGTCAGCCTTGCCTAGACAGATAGATCTGTTTGTTACGGGTTTCATACAGATTATTCTTGTATGTTCAGAATAGAATACTGCCAGAGTCCCTCCTCTTAAAGAGCTGGGTAACACGATAGTGTGGCCCACTGTACAGAGCACTCCCTCCTTCACATAACTACATGTACAATAATAATGGAATGATTTCAGTTCCTTATCAGTACACTCATCAAACTCTGTCCAACCATCAATTTGTAGGCTCTTTTTAAAAAAATTTCAGCTGCAACGTCTGTTGTTGTGACTTCAAAATCATCTACTGTGCTTCTTCTGAAGATTGCACCTGCAACTTTACATCCGAGGGATCATACAGCAAACACAACATATCATAAGACAATAAGATGCACGCATAGAACAAGGCCATTCAGCCCATCACGTCATGGCTGCCCTGACAAACTCTCAGGTCTATTTTCCTGCACTACCTCCATAGTATTTGATCCCTTTACTCAAGAAAACTCTGTCTCAGCCTTGAATATAATTAACTACCCAGCCTCAACAGCCCTTTGTGGTAAAGAATTCTACAGATTCTGTACTCTCAGGGAGAAAAAAAGTCCTCTTGTGTCTTAAATGGGCAACTTTTAATTTTGAGATTATACTCTCTGGTCCTAGGTTCTCCCTCAAAGGGAAATAAGCTTTACGCTTCTACTCTGTCAAGCTCCCTAAGAGGTTAAGTGTTTCAACAAAATTGCCACTCATTCTTCTAAACTTCAATGAATACCAGCCCCATCTACTCAACTTCTCATCATTAGAAAATCCCTCTATATTGGGGATAAACCTAATGAACCTTCTCTGGACTGGGTGCAATGCCTTTGCCATCTTTCCGTAGAGACAGGGACCAACATTTAACACATTTCCAGGTGTGGTCTGACTGGTGCTTTTTTTCAAAGAAGTGTCATTCTGGACTCAAAATGTCAACTATTTCTCTCTCCAGTGATGCTAACAGACCTATTGGGTTTTCCCAGTAATTTGTGTTTTTACTTCCTATTTTTATACTCCATTCCCTTTGAAATAAAGGCCATCAATCCATTTGTCTTCCTGATTTCCTGCTGAAATTGGACGCTAGCTTTTTTTGTGACTCATGCACAAGGACATCCAAATCCGTCTGTGCTTTGGTTTTCCTTCTACATTTAAGTAACATTCAGCACTTCTATTATTTCTGCTGAAAATGCACAACCTCACATTTTCCCACAATATATTCCACCTGCAAGATTTTTGCCCACTCACTTAGCCTATCTATATCCTTCTGCAGACCCCTTTTGTCAATCTCCCCTTGCCTTCACTCTTATTTTTGTGTTATCCATAAACCTGATGATAGTACATTCACCTCTATCATCCAGGATTTTTGTATCTATTACAAATAATTGTGGCCCCTGCACGTTGATACCTGTGGTGCTCAATGTGTTCCAAGTTGCCATCCTGAAAAGTCCCCTTTAATCACAACTCTGTTCAATTAGTTAGCCAATTCTCTGTCCCTGCTAATATACTACCTCTAAACAGCATGGGCTCTTATTAAGTAACCTCGTGTACAGTATCCCATTGAACACCTTTCAGAAATGCAAGTATAATGCATCTACTGGTTCCTCTTTTTATATATATATGTATATATGTTACCATCTCAAAAATTAGGAATAAAGTTGTCAGGCATGATTTCCCTTTCATGAAGCCATGATGAGGTTTTTTTTGGATTTTATTATGTATTTCTAAGTGCTCTCCCATAACATATTTTGTTATAGACCCTAACGTTTTCCCAATTACATATGTTAAGCAAATTGGTCTATAGTTACCTGTTTTTCTGTCCACCACCCTTTTTGAATAACAATGTTACTTCAGCAGTTTGCAGTCTTCTGCGGCTTTTCCTGAACCTAAGGATCATTGAAAGATTCATACCAGTGCATTCGCTATCTCTGCAGTTACTTTCTGTAAAATACTAGGATGCAAACTATCAGATCCAGGGGACTTAGCAGATTTTAGCTCCATTAGTTTCTCTAGCACTTATATTCTAGTGATAGTTTTCTGCGCTTATTTTATTATCTTCCTTTAGATCCTTGATTATTTAGTACTTTTTAAATACAATTAGTGTCTTCAACACTGATGTAAAGTATTTATTCAACTCCTCTGCTACACCCTGGTTCTCCATCATTATTTCCATAGTCTCATTCTGTAAGTGGCCTATGCCCACATACTTCTTTTTTATATATTTAAAGAAGTTCTTACTGCCTTTTTTAAAAATTACTTGCACATTTATATTTGGTTTATTTTCTCCCTATTTGTTACCTTTTTGTTCATCTTCTATTGGCTTTTAAAACTCTCCCAGTCTTCTGATTTACCTCCAACCTTTGCCACATTTTGTCTCTTATTTTCTTTCAGTTTGATACCATCCGTATCTTGTTGGGTTAACCATTGTCAGTTTATTCCCTTCCTTCGATCCTTTTTCCTCACCGGAATATATCTTTGCTGTGAGTCATGAATGGGTTCTTACAAATCTACCATTGTTCCTCAACTATATTTTCTGCTAAAGGTTGTTCCCTGTCCACTGCAGCCAATTCTGCCCTCATTGCTTTGCAATTATCTTTATTTAAGTTTACTTCAGTTGTTTAGAACCCAAATTTCTCACTCTCAAACTAAATGCTAAATTGTACCACGATATAGTCAGGATTCCCCAGAGGATCTAATTACTCCATGATCCTTTTTAAATCTGCTTTATCACACATTACCTCATCCAAAATAGCATGATCCCTGGATAGATCTATAATGTAATGTTCCAAACACACTCTATGGATTCTTCCTTGTAGCTACATTTGTGAATTGGATTTTCTCCAAACTGCATGAAGAATAATGGCACCCATGATTAATGTACTACCTTTCCTTCATGTCCCCGTTATCTCTGATTTATTCTTTGTGCTACCATATTGCTACTGTTTTGAGCCTTTAGACTGTTCCCATCATTGTCTTCTTCCCCATGTTTTTGCTTACCTGCGCCCATATTGGTTCTATATCTTTCCATTTCTTGGTACCATACTTACTTATACTAGCAAAGCTACCCCACCACCCTTCCAATTTATGTCTATCCCTTCAAAAAGTCACATATTCCTGAATATTTAGTTCCCAGCATTGATTTTTATGCAACGCTGTCTCCATAATAACTATAAGGTCAAATGCAATAACCTCTATCTGCGCTGTTGATTCATTTATTTCGTTCTGAATAATGGATGCATTTACAATCTGTTCATTTTTCACTATGTCAGAATGCTGCAGCCTTGTCACTTAAACTGTGATATACCATGTTGTGACCATATTCTGTTAGAAACGGAGCCCATAGGCACATCTTAGATTCTGCCATGGTGGGCATCGCAGACTTTGGTTCCAGAATAGCTACAAAGTTGATACGCTTCTACTAGCATTAAATTTCTGCCAACAAGGCCTGGTACAACATTTTAGATTGAAAAGATAATTCCAAACATTTTCTTTTCTTTCTGCACACAGTTGCATTTGTGCAGCAGTTCTCTCAAACATCCTCCACTCTATGACTGATCACTGCTACAACTCTACAGTTTGAAGAATAATACCCAATCTTAAAGTCACGATGTATCAGCATTAATGAATATTTCATCACTGGTCAGGCTTCTTTTACATGCATCATACACACTTTTTTTGTGGTTTAGCCCATTCCTATTTCATACTTTTCTTCAATAACTAATTGTGGACCTAATGTCGCTACAAGCTCAGGCAGAAATATGTACAGTATTAAAATTCTGCCCAGAAAAGATCTATGCTCAGACACATCACTTGGCTTTGGGGCACTGAGTATCACTTCTGTCTTTCATTGGCAGAGGCACATTTTCATTGATTTTCAGGCTAGTAAATGTTACTTCAGATTGCATAAACACACCTCTCCCCTTTATAACATCACATTTTGGTGATTGAGCCATTTTAACTTTATTAATTCAGCTATGAAGGTTGGGCATCAATGTCTGGGCCAGAATATTTTGTGTGTCCATAACTGCCTTCTGAAGGTGGCAGTCAAGATGTGACATTGTTTTAGGGAGGAGTCTTCAGGATTTCAACCCAACAACAGTAACAATAGTGCAAAATACATCAGGTAACAATAAGTTTCAAGTTTCAACAAGTCTCAACAAGTTTCTATATAATTGAAGTAAGACATCTTATGCCTGGACTCAAATCCTCTTGTGATAAATGCCAGCATATCATTTTCTTTCCTAACTGCTTGCTGCACCTACATATTACCTTTCAGTGACGCATAAACAAGGACAGCCAACTGTTTCTGGGCATCAACACTTGCCAATCTCTCACCATTTAAAATATACATTGTACCTCCATTCATGCTAGAAAAGTGAATAACCTCACACTTATTCAAATTATATTCCACCTACCATGTCCTTACCTGCTCATTCAGCCGGTTCATAATCACTTGTTGCCACTGTGCATCAACTTCACAGTACACATTTCCACCTCATTTATGCAATCCACGAATTTGGAAATATTGCATTTCATCCCCACATCCAAATTACTGCTATAGATTGAGGACAAATGGTCTGATCTTGTGGTACCCAACTTGTCACAAGCTGCCAACCTCAGAATGACCCATTTATTCCTTCCTCTGTTTTGTTCCAGCTAACCAATCATCCAGCTACATCAGCATATTTATTCCTATACCATTTTTTCTATTTTTATTTAGTAACCTTACGTGCGGGAGCTCATAAAAAGTCCTCTGAAAATCCAAACACTGTAACATCCTTATATACTCTGCTGGTAACATCCTCAAAGTAACTCCAACAAGTTTGTCAGACATGATTTCCTTTTATAAACCTATAAATCCCTGTCCCTATAGTTATTTGCTACCACAGTGTTTGTACTGCAATTCCCTCTGACTGCCAAAATTTCTTACATATTGGGAGGCACTTGGGAAGTAAGGCGAACTAAAATGGTCAAATCACACGTTTAAAATGTGAGTGCACACTGCGCGTGTTCATAACATGTGAATAAGCCTCAGTAAGGAGGGGGAGGAGGGCATGTTGTGCTGTTAGGACAAGAAACAGCACTGGAAATAATATGCCAACATAAATCACACATCTCTCTTTTTTAAACAAAATACCTGTAAGACACACGTGTGTAGCTGCTTCTCTGTATTCAAGTTACAAAAGAAAGACTAAAGGAAGGGATGTGACACTAAAAACAAATTTGCCTCTCTGACTAGCTCGACAAACAACTTCTCAGTTTGCACCTTTTGTGTAAAACCAGAGCTGAACAACAAAGTCCAACCAGTGCTCAGAGGATAGAATTTTTTTCCAGTCAGGCATTGAAGTTACTGGCTTTTGATCTGACATACACAGTCTAATTGTCTCAACGTCCTTTGGAGGAGGCAGCAAGAATTCTAAACACGCAAACAGCTTTTCTCTTATTTACTTTCCATCTCCACCTAAAACATTTTAAGCATCATCTCCACAACTTTGAAAAGCTGTCAGAGTAGTGGAGTTTTACTTCAGTTAATATGTACAGATGAAACAAGCTGAAGGAAAGAGAGAAGGGAATGAGAAAAGTTCACTTAAATAACATAGCTTTGCAAGCTCAAAAAGAAATTTAGATTTAAAAAAAAAATCTGATGTGGGCGAGATTGAACCGGGAGGATCAGCCTGGGATCCTGGGTTAGTCATCCGGTGACATTGCCAATTTGTCACACCTTCCCTCAGGGGGACAGTCTACTCAAGCTATAGATGGACACGATCATTCACATGAACGATACCTTACAGCCTATATTCCAGGTTCACTGATCACCAGCATTGGTTTGTATATCCCACTGTGGAGCAGGTATACCAGAGGTGGCAGCATAATCTTATAAAAACAAAGGGAAAGACATCGAGTTTCCTTAACATTGACTCAGAATCCATAAAGTATCAACCTATCCTCCCGAAGCTAATGAAGCAGTACCTCTCCACGTTAAACATCACATTAGAAACAGCATTAGTTATTATAGAAACAAAGAGTAGGCCATTTGGTCCTGTGAGCCTGTTCTGCCATTCAACATGATCATGATTGACCCTCTATCTCACCACCATAAGTATTGATAATTTCAAGAAACAGATATACTTTGAGCGATTAAGTATTGATAATTTCAAGAAACAGATATACTTTGAGCGAGGAACTTGAATATCTATTACTAAGACCATAAGCACCACTGCAGGCTGAGTCCTGAAGGATTTGCAACCAGGCTGGGCTTGCAGAAGACAGTATGAGGACCAACACGAGAACAGGAATTCTTCAGGCCAGTGTCTAAGACCTAACTGTCTTACCAAGTTCATTAGGACCCATCCCTCCATCATTGGAACATAAGCAGGGATAAGCAGGGATATGCGCTGATGATTGTCACGTTCAGCTGCCTTCACAACTCCTTGGATAATGGAGCTTACTGCATACAGCAAGGCCTAGGTAATATTCAAGGCTGAGCTAATGGGTAGCAGGAATACTATTTATCTCTTGACAACCAGATATTTGCCATGTCCAAGAAAAAAATCTAATCATCAATCCTTGACATTCCACAGCACTGCCATTGTCAAATCCCCCACCATTAACGTCTCCAGGGATGACCATAAATTCAAAATAACTACAGCAATCAAAGAAAGGAGGACTGCTCAGTGACTGGGTAATCTGCAGTGAATTCCTCAAGCCCTCCACCATTAGTTAGGAGTGTGATGAATTGCCTGGATGAGAAAATCCAAGAAGCTTGAATCCATTTGGACAAACCTTACAGGCATGCACTCCCACTATGACCATTACAATATCACTGCATTGAATACTATCAACAAGATAAACTGTAATATTTCATCAAGGGTTTTGTGACCACATCTCCCAAATCCACGGCCTCTGGTCCCTACCGCAACAGACATGGCAATACTTACCACTCACATCCTGCCCATTTTGGTCTGTTTGGCCCTAATCATGCTCCATTGACTTTATACCGGCATACAGAATTGGAAATCCTTCTCCTAATCTCAACACTGCTTCTGGATCTTTCCAGCACTGTATCTCTGTATCTTCCATCACTCATATTCTTGGATTTGTATTGTCTATCTTTTCAACTGTAATTTGCTGAGTACTACTTCGTCTGCTTCACTGGTGTGAAGTCTTTGCCTATCATGGTGTCGAATGATTTGCTAAATATCAACCTGTTTTATGCAGTCTCAATTTTTTTCTCTGAAGGAACTTTTCATTTAGCACTTCTAATACGAGTGCCAATTTCCACATCCTTAATGTGTTTTCTGTCTTGTTATGTTAAAGGTATTGGATGTGTAGAAACCAAAGTAGTAATGGTGACTCACTTTTCTAATTTCACTAACTTGTTATTTACATTTGGGGTGGCACAGTAGCTCAGTGGTTAGCACTGCTGTCTCATAGTACCAGGGGCCTGGGTTCAATTCCAACCTCAGGTGGCTGTCCTTGTGGAGTTTGCACATTCTCCCTGTGTCTGTGCGAGTTTCCTCCCACATTCCAAAGATGTGCAGGTTAGGTAAATTGTCCATGCTAAATTGCCCATAGTGTTCAGGGATGTGTAGATTAGGTGGGTTACAGGGGGACAGGTCTGGGTGGGATGCTCTGAGGTTTGGTGTGGACTCGTTGGGCCAAAAGGTCTGTTTCCACACTGTAGGGATTCTATGATGCCTGTGCTATTTTGTCTGTTTCTCAGTGTAATATTCCACAGATCTGTAATGGTCTGTATAAAACATACAAAAACACAACCTGAAGTTGGTTCTTACCCTGACAGTCTCGTTCCCACCCCTATAGAGGTTTATCCATATGTGTAACATGTTGTGAACGTGCACCCTGTGTAATGACATCTTAAACATTCAAAGTGCAAGAGAACTCCAGTGGGTCTGGCAGCACCTGTGGAGAGCAAAATAAAGTTAACATTGCCACCCCATATTACCGCTCAAAATGTCAACTATGTTCCTCTCTTCACAGCTGTTGCCAGACCTATTGAGTTTCTCCACTGTTTTCTCTTTCAGATTTCCAGTATCTACAGTGTTTTGCATTTATTTGTCAAGTTCTTAAACAGGTTCTGTCTTTTTACAAATGCATCCCAACTCAATGGGAGATATTTTTTAAATCTTCCTTCATAGGATGTGTGTATTAGTGGCTTAGGCTGGCATTGATTGCCTACCCCAATTGCCTCTGAGAAGGAGGTGGTCAGCTGTCCTCTTCATCTGCTATAGTCTTTAGAGTGTAGGCAGATCCACAGTGCTGGAAGGAAGTTCTTGGGTTCAACAAAACAACAAGCGAATGAATGGTGATATACACTTGTGATCCCACCCTACAATTAATACAAAAAGAGAGCACATATCCCACATCAAGGCAGATTTTGCAATGTCAACTAGGATAGGAATACCTTTATCATTCCTGATCCCTAAGTTAATGCCAGGTAGATCCTCCAGGTTTAGTCTTACTTAACCTTCTGTAGCAGTTTGCTGCAACAGAGTAACCTGCTGGGCTATTTCAATGGGCAGTTCAGTGTCAGTCGCATTGCTGTGGATTGAGAGTTACATGGAGTCCAGCACAGCCAAGGATGACAAATTTATTTCCCTAAAGGATATTAGTGAACTAAATGGGTTTATCTAACCATCCAGTAGTTTCATGATCACCATTACTGATGCGAGTTTTTCTTTACTTCATTCTAGATTTATTTAGTTAATGGAACTTAAATTCCCCAGCTGCTATGGTGGATTTGAATTGGTGTCTTTGCATCATTAGACAAGCCCTCAGAATTATTATTGCGCTAATGACTGTGCTGCTATATCCCTGGTGGTATAGAGGTAAGTCACTGCAAAGCTTAAAGAATGTTAATTTTACAACACAGCATACAGATAATAATTATGAAAGGGCCTGAATATTGGATATTCAGAGAAAACGATGGAGATAGGCACACATTACCAGAAACATTGGAGCCTGAAAATGCCATAACGTGAATTCCATTACAACCACAAGTTTGACCATAAAATCACCAATGGTTATTTTCATGATTGGGGTGACTGTTTACAGGCTTCTAGGGTTCAGAACAGGTCATTTGGCCTAACTAGTCCATGCCAATCTTCATATGCCATTGGAGCCCCTCCCAATTTTTGTGCATTTCATCAATCACTGTAACTCCCGATTCCCTTCCCTCTCAGATATTAGCTAGCTCACACTTAAACACATCTACAGTACTTGTTTTAACTGTTCCCTGAGAAAATGAGTTCAACAACTACACCACTCCATGGATAAAAGAAGTTTCTTCTGAATTCCCTGTTGGATTTCTTGGTGGTTACCATGTATGGATGGCCTCTTTCGCACCAGAGGAAACATTCTTTCTTTCCTCTCAGTTCAAAGCCTTTGCTGATTTTAACTACCTCGATTTGATCAACCTATAGCACACTTCTACAGAAAAGAATCACAGAATGGTTACTACACAGAAGAAAGCTGTTCAACCCATCTTGTCTATGCTAGTCCTTTGAACAAGAAATTGACCTGCAGCCATTCTCCAGTCTTCTCCCCATGGTCTTGTGGATTCTTGCTTTTCTGAAAAAGTCCAGATCCCTCTTGAATTCCTTAATTGAACATGCACCCACCATATTCTTAGGCAATGCAATCCAGATCCCAGCCATTGGCTGCATGAATACATTGACCATCATGTCATCATCACTTCTTTTAACAATTACCTTGTAATACTTCTCTGAAACCCCTCCAGTGTTGCTTACATTCCTTTTATAACACAGTGACAGAAATTGTACACAGTATTCATTGTGCTGGTGAAGCGAGGTTCAATGTACGGTTGTCAAAACTTCTCTACTTTTCAATTCTGTTCTTGCAGAAACTAAGCCTAACGTTTGATTTGCTACTTTTGTCTTTGATAAATTGATTGGTGTATTTTTACTGAGATCCCTTTATCCCACTTTCTGACCTTGAGTTGCATCTCTCTTAAAAAAAAAGTGACCCTTCTTTTTTCTTCCTTCCAAAACACACTAGCTCACATTTATCTATGTTGAACACCATTTAAATGTATTTGGCCATTCTGCAGGTTTATTAAGATCTTCATACAACTTGTTGCAGACGTCCTAGATATTGTCTACTCTCACCACTTAATTTCCCCTCCCCCACTCTCTGCCATCCTTAATAACCACCTTTTATTCCCACACACTACCTGAAATCAATCCATTCTGGAAATCCATTCTGCCATGACTCCACATCCCATAACTTTACCCACAAATCTGCGGGGGACCTTATCAAAGGTCTTTTGATAACCTAGATAAATTATATTTTTGACAATATGATTGTCTAATCTGGGTCACTACCTCAAAATTTCACAAGACCTATGTATTTGCTATGTCTTCCTTCTGTTCTTTTAAAATGTATTTATATGATCCTTTCAGGATAGGGATCTTATCCTCAGAGTTTGTTCAGTTTACTCCATACATTCATCCTTTTTAATAGCTTTAAGAGCCTTCTTCTTATCCCTCACCTCATCACTCAATGTCATGTGTCTATCCCCTGAAACTATTGAAATCAAATAATTATTTAATTTTATTTGCTATTTTTTCCTTCAATAATTGAGGTATAATACCCAAGTTGTTACCTTATACATCCTCCTACTCTCAAGTTAGCCTTCCCTTTTTTTTATTGAGCTACCTGCAAAATAATTTACTCTTTTATTTTATGTTCCTTGGTAATTTAATGCGGCAATTTCTCCTTGACTTCTGAATTGCATTTGTTATTGCTTCTTTCCTAATCTCTTTCTTATCTCAATTATCACACAGTCCTCTGCTGTCTGTGCATTTAATCTATGCTTCTTTCTTGACCATCGATTGGTCTGCTATATCTTTATACATTCAAGAAGTCCCAGTAGTGTTTAGTTAGTTCTTTCCTGTTGATGGAGTATGTTATCATGGGCTCTACTTAATACCTTTTAAATGATTTTAATGCTGTTTTACATTTGAAGAAACAAAAAACGCAGCTGTCCGTTTTATTTTCGCCAAGTTCTTTCTCAGTCCCTCAAAATCAGGTTTTCTTCAATCTATTCACCTGTCCACGAACTCCCACATTCTGCAATCCCATCACATCTGGAGAATAGTCTTATTTAATTAATTCAGCAAATTGAAGTCTTTATTTGATGATCGTTTGTAGTTATATCCAGTCATCTAAGTACTTGACCTACAATTTAAATAGTGGTTATATTTCTGTTATCCAAGTTTAAACTACTGCTCTAGGCTAAAGGATAAATAACATTTAAAAATTCAGCAACCTTCCAACTCTACACCTAATCATTGCCTGTAAACTTCAGTTCTCAAGTCTCCACTGGCCCCATTCCATCTCTTGTACACAGTTTTGTCAAAGACTTGACAAAGTACCTCTCCCTTCACTGGACCAAATTACTTCTGTAATTCTTTAATTAATTCCCCAAGTTAACTATGCACTGAATTGAATATGTTCTTAGCTGACCTAGGCTTCTTGCTACTTTGTACACCAAGGAAAACTCCTTCATTTAAGCTAGCTGAAATAGCCAAGAACTGAGCCCTTGCTGACCAGGTAAGCAGTTTGAACCATTTACTCAATTAACTAAATATATCCAGCTTCATTCAGGAAGTAGATAACAAGGTGTAGAGCTGGATGAACACAGCAGGCCAAGCAGCATCATAGGAGCAGGAAAGCTTGACATTTTGGGCCTAGACCCTTCTTCAGAAATGGGGGAGGGGAAGGGGGTTTTGAAATAAATAGGGAGAGAGGGGGAGGCGGATAGAAGATGGAAAGAGGAGAAGATAGGTGGAGAGGAGACAGTATGAGAGAGTTGCAGTGGGAGAGAGATCCACTGAGGTTTTTCCGGAGGGAGGAGGGTAACTCCTTCAGGGTAGGCATCCTCAGGAAGTAGGCTGTTTACTAATGAGAGTGAAAAGAACTACATGTTAAAAAGTTATTAAATACTGAATGCACAAGATAATTCCATTTTAGAAACCATTAAGCCTAACATTCTTTCACTCACCAAATTTCCCAAGTACCCTGCTGAAGCAGTGCTTGTCAAGCTAAATTTCATGTAACATTGTGCTCAAGTGAAAACTCCTCTTTCAAATGTTTTGCTATGATTTCTCCTGGTACATAAGCAGTTAGCTAACCACTCTAATTTTGGACTCTGCCTGTGCTTTAAGGCTGGCATATTGGTGAGACACTTGACCACTGCCTTGTGGAGAGGTTCTCATTAGAACAGTTTTCTCCAAGAAAACATGAATGCAAAATGCAAATGTCAAGAAATAACAACCCAAATCATTAAATTTATTCTCAACTTTGTGACAATCAGGTAACTTATACACAGATGAAACAAAGCCAAAAGCATTGCTGCAAGAGGGATCGTACAAGAGAGCACAATGCAGCTAATCATGAATAAAGATAGTCCTCTAAATGAGGGCTGAGACCCCTTGGACAATATCCTGATCTGGATAATATTTGTCTATCATCCCAACCGGAAATAGGCTCTAGCCAATATTGGGCCAAAGGTGTTTGTTTAGACTGCTACTGACACTTCAAATTAAATCAGATATTTCACAAGAGAAGTGTCATGAAGGAAATCCCAAATCATTTCTCAATAGCCAAATAACTGTTCTCCATTCTTGGATCAGATTGAAAAGCAGTAGAAGCAGATCTAACAGCTGTTTAGTGTAACCTTCACTCACAGCCATAGACCCACAGAATAGAAATCAGCCAAACATTCAGTGTTCTACCATATATATAGATTTTAAAAAGCCTGAAAACATCAGGATTCTGATAACTGTGTAGGTGCACTGAGCAGCTGAGCAGTTTGCAGGTAACTCTGCTTTACGAATTCAGTAACATAATAACCATGCTGTAATACTCTGAGCTTCTGTAACAGAGAGATGCATAATAAGTACCACAAAAGAAAGGGGTCAAATGACAAAAAAAAATTTAAAGGGGTTGATTGACTACATTTTACTCTGTAAAGTTAGTCACCTCAATGACGAAAATGCCTAGTTTCCATGGAGTATGAATACAGATCATAAAATGGATTCCTATCACCTACTTAATCAGTATCTATGCATATGTGCGTACGCATGAATTGAGCTAGACACAATACTTTGCCCAGAGCCACAGCCTGACTACAGTCACTGACAGTCCTATGGAGAAGAGCTCTTTGTGCAAAATATGAGAGGTTACTCCCATCTGTGAAACTGTAAACCTACATTCTTCACTGGTTTCATCACAGTAAACATGTTGACTGCCTGTGTTTCAAACAGACAGTAGAGTTGAGTCATTAAAGCAATCTCGTTTCATTCCCTTGTTCCCAAAGTCCTGCAAGACTTTTTCCCTTAAAGTCCTTATCCAATTTCCTTCAGAAATTATTGATCACCTCCATTTCCACCACCCATATGCACCGACACAAAATATCAGCTTTCAGCACAACTCATATTCTTTTCTTCAGAGTAAGAAGTCTATGCATTATCACGTGCTCCAAATGCTGGTTTGTGACTCGGAGCAAGAAACTGCTGTGAAGACCTATGCTCCTACACATACCAGTCAAAAAACTTAGCGAGGGCAAAGGAGCAGCTGTTGCAAAAAGTAGCCCAATGCATTCTCTGCCTTACAACAATAGAATGTCAACAGCAATGGATTAAAAATTGGTAATTTTTTAATGTTAATAGAATGTGTTATGTTCACTGGCTGTTATGTTTGTACACATTACTGTAATGATATTCTGAGGGCAAATTACTAATCACAGAATGTACAAGGTGCTATGTCACTGTGACTATGCATAGTTATGTTCGTGGGACATGTAGTGCATAGGCTAATGTTATGTTGTTTGCGTGCAGTTATAATATTTTCAACATCTTCCCCACAAGACATCAAGGTAACTCATCTATAGTTTCCTGATTTTTGTCTCCCTCCTTTCTTGAAGAGAATATATGTTTGCTATCTTCCAGCCTAATGGAACTTTTCCAGAATAGAGGGAATTTTGAAAATTGGGCAACGTCTTTCCTATCTCATTGACAACCTTTTTTCAAGAACCTAAGATGAAATTCATCTGGGGCTGATGGCTTTCAGTACAAACCTCCAGTTTGCTTTTTGTCACTTTCCTTGTAATTGTCAGTTTGCTACATTACTCCTCCCTTCTACCTCCTGATTTACAGCTTTCATGGAATATTTTGTGCACCCTCTACAGAGAGAACAGAAACAAATATTAATTCAGTTCATCCACTAATTCCTTATTATTAAATATTAACTCCCCATTCTCACTCTGTCGTGGACCAAAACTCAATTTACTTATTCTTTCTTTTCTCGGTAACCATAGAAACTATTGTTATCCATTTTTACATTTCTAACTAGTTTCTCCCTCGTACTCTAATGTCATCTTCCTGGTTAACCTGTTGCTCATTCACCATCATTCTTCATGCTCTGACCAATCATCTGACCACACACACAAACATATACGGTTATGTGCTATTTTTCTTAAGTTTGATGCTTTCCCGAACTTCTTTAGTACAGGTTCTCCCTTTAGAATCTTTCTTTCTTGTAAGAATGTACATATTCATATGTATTCTGAAATATCCCTCAAATATTTGCCACTTCCACTCTATTGATCCACCCCCTAGCCTACTATATAAGTTCACTGCAACTTGGCAAACTTTCATGCTCACATAATTACCCTATTTAGGCTTAAAATACTCGCAGTCCTCTCCCTTTCAAAACGGATGCAAAATCACACATATTGTGGTCCCTGCCACCTAGGGATAACTTAACTCTGAGATAATTAATTAATTAATCCTATCAAATGCACAATACCAACATTAATATAACCTGCTCTTTGGTCAGATCCGAGATTGGCTTTGAGACCAGTGTCAGGGTTCAAGACATCTCCTCAAGGCTGGAAAGGAACATGCTATGGGTGGGCGACGATATAGTGGTGGTGGTCCATGTAACTGTCAGTCATATTGGGAGAAACAGGAAAGAGATTAGCAACAAGAGTATAAGGAGCTTGGCTCTAAATTGAAAGGCACAACCTCAGAAGGTTGTAATCTGTGCAATATTACATCAGTCAAGTGCAAGTGGCATAGCGTACCTAAAATCAAAGAATTGAATACATGGCTCAAAAATTAATGCAGGAGAAATGGGTTCTAAATTGTCGCCCACTGGCACCAATACTGGGGGAAATCTACATTTCAACCATGACGCCTAGTGCTCTGATGAGACTCATTATTCATGATGTCGACAGGATGTGATAGCTATATTCTAAAGTTAAAGATTTTATACTAAAACACCCGAACTATGAATAAAGTATTCACAATTAAATGTTTCTATATTTAATAGGGATTTTTAAAATATATTGACTGAAAATAAGCTACGAAAAGCAACCTCCCAACACTGATTAAAACCTTCAGCAATAAAATAGAATTTAAACTTACTTCAGCATCTAGGAAGGTCACCAAAAACATTCAATTTTGTGAACTGTCAGCAGATTTTTAGCTGTTAATCAGCTTTTGATAGTTTTCTAGGTCAGCGCATGTGAAAGACAATGAGGTAGGAAAGAAAATTAGGACAATGAAACATGTGTAGAGTCACTCACTTGTCAAAAAGATTTTAGACCTGTAGTAAGAATGCACCCCTCAATTTTTTTTAAGCCATTAGTCACACAGCTTTGGCAGTTTTCTCTATCTCAGTACTTCATTTATTTTTTGTGCAGCAGTATTGGAAAAAAATCAGTTGGTGACAAACAAAAAAGCCCTAGAGGTTCAGGATGTGAGGATATTTTTTCCTGAAGGAGTGAAGACACATTGTGGTGCAAAGCTGTGGAAGCTGCAGCACTGAACAGCTAACTGAGAAAAACAAGACAGAGCACAAAACTGATAAAACCAAGGATAATTACTGTTTATACTTATTTAAGGACCTTGGCCTTCATTCTTCAAAGTTTATTCAGTCCCATTGTGCTCCTGCCGTTTGAAACAGGCTAATTTTTTTTAAATTCAAACATTGCATGCATGTTAGTTTGATTCACTCATAAATTGCTTTTGAGATTGCCAATCTTCTTTTTAATAGCATGTTTTAAATGGAATCACATCCAAATCAACATTCAATCACATTCCATTAGCTTTCAAACTAAAGAAAAATCCATGTAAATCTTCACCTCGACCATCAATGTGGGAAAATAAATAGACTATGTAATAACAAAAATGTGTAGACACTAAAATGCGACCAACTCTAATTTACAGCTGGTGTTGACGACCCAGTAAAATTTATTAAATCGGCCTGGAAGTGTAAGCAAGCTCAGATGATGTTTATATTGTTTTCATCCTTGTAGATTTTGTAAAAGGAGATTCACACAGTTTGGCCTTAATACCAATCTATTAATTTAAACCTGGCACTTTTAAAGTAGTCTTGTAGCCCTGCCTCTAAACATCCCAACAGTCATTCTGTGCAAACTTAACTGTGTAGGATACCATTCACTGGACATTTTCAGCTGGCCAAGTTGACTGTTTTCAAATATGATTTAAATAGAAATAATATATTTCTATTTTTGGTTTCATTGCAAAACGTTATCACTTTCAATGCTGAACTACCTGGACTAGTTTAACACTGAAACAAAACAATCCATTTTCACAACTTTTGAAGCATACTAAAACCTCAAAATTAGTCAAAGAACTGCATTCTTTTATTAAACATGTGCAATACAGAAGGGGTCTTGTGATGCAGCGTTAGTCACCAGAAGCTGCAGGCTTCTGGCTCACCAGAAGTTCCAGGGGTATGTCATTTATGCCACAATAGGTTTTCTTCTGCAAAAAACTGTCTCATTTGGAATTTTTCACGTTGTTATTTGAAATTGGTAGCAATGGTTCCAAATGAAACTTCTCCACTCCCTCCTACACCAACCACACCTCTTAACCCCGTTTTAGTGTCATTTTTCCTTTGCTCCTGAACTCCCTTCTCAACTCTCAAAGGATAACAGGTGATACCTTCTCATGATCATACAACAGCACACGTCAGAAAATCAGACTGGTCCCTTTGTAGACATGCTCTCCAAACAATGTCAGTTCTTCCCAGTCATTGCAAGTGTGCTTGCCTCCAGGGTTCAAGAGAATCTCCCAAAAAGACTTACACTGGATACAAGGTTGAGGGAATTATTGAACCCTTGATCCCTCTCCTAAGAATGCATTTTCAAGAATGACCTTATGAATAACTATTTTCTTGGAAAGCAAGCAACAGTCAGTTATTTAGCTGTGAAACCATCTCAAACCAATGTAGTTGCATCTGAGGTAGTTCAGAGAAGGTTCACTAGGTTAACTCAAGAGATGAAAGGCTTGTTCTTTGAGGAGAGATTGAGCAAGTTAGGCCTATACTCTGTACAGTTTAGAAGGATGACAGGAGATCCAATTCAGGTATATAAAATGGTAAAGGGAATTGACAGAATAAACATAGAGCAGATGTTTCCCCTTAAAAGGAAATCTAGAATGAGAGGTCATATTTTTACTTCAGGTTTGTGGCTGATTTAAAACGGAGATGAAGCGGAATTGCTTCTCTCAAAGACTTGTGAATCTGAGAAATTAAATACTCCATTGTGTGGTGGACACGAGGACACTAAAGGGATAAACAGATTTTTGCCAAGGGATGGATGAGAGGTTATGGGGAGCAGGCAGTAAAGTGGAGTTGAATCTGAGATGAGATCAGCCATAATCTTATTAAATGGTGCAGCAGGCTCGAGTGACTGAAAATTGGCTACCTCTGCACCTAATTATAGAGTCAGAGAGTCATACAGCATGGAAGCAGACCCTTCAATCCCACTCATCCACACCGCCCAGACATCCCAATGTGACCAAATTCCAGTTGCCAGCATTTGGCCCATATCACTCTAAACGCTTCCTATTCATATGCCCATTCAAATGCCTTTTTAATGTTATAGTTGTACCAGTCTCCACCACTTCCTTTGGCAGCTCATTCGATAGATGGACCACCCTCTGCATGAAAAGCTGCCCCCTAGATCCTTTTTAAATCTTTTTATGCTCACTCTAAACCTATGTCCTCTAGTTTTGGACTCCCCCACCCGAGGATAAAGACCTGGGCTATTCATCCGATCCACGCCCTTCATGATTTCATAAACTTCCATAAAGTCATCCCTCAGCTTCTGATGTTCCAGGGAAAAGAGCCCCAGCCTATTCAGCCTCTTCCTATAATTCAAATCCTCCTATCCCAATATCAATGAAGGGATATATTGCTTAACAGCTGACAATGTTCAATTTAATCTGGGCCACGGTGTATTTGTATATCACTTGCATTTTTTTCAAATAAATGGATTTTAAAATGTCCATTTGTGTTGCTTAACACCAGATTTGGAATGTTTTAATCATATGTATCTATCTATATGTGGCTCATGCACTTTTGTTAAGCATTTTAATGTTATTCTAAAATCCATAAAATTCCAAAATACAGAAACACCTTGGTCCCAAGCGTTCTAGGTTGGTGAGGTTACAGTGTAATCTCATTAAAATGTTATTTAAATATTAACAATTCTTATGTTCTTTGCATGTTCATATCTACATTTATGTGTTCTAATTAACCTGTCATTTAAAACAGTCCACAGCAGGTGGCTCACTGCAGAGAAGCAATCTAACCTATCATACTTTGTGGTTTCTTATAAATAAGACTCTCCGTTCCACCTTATGCTCTATAGTTACTTACTGAAAAAGAACCGCAATGATGTCAATGCTGTTGTGCTGTTGAGAGAAACAATCTACAAATGATTTTAAATTTGTATCTCCGGGAGAAGATAGTCATTGCTCTTTGTTAAAGAGCAGAATTCTAAAATTTATTTCTATACTGAGGATAGCTAAAGCACGGAACGCACATGTAAACACAACAGTAAGCAGTGCTATAAGCAGCATCCAAAAAGGCTTTTAAGGAAGAGAAGCAAATATTTGAAAACAAATTAGAAGAACAAGGGATAAAGGATTAAGCTGTTAGCTATTATAAAGTGCCATCACAATGGGACTAATCACCTCTAAAGTTCAATGTAATGAAAGCACAGCCATACAACCTAGCTCACAGCATATTCAATGCTCTTTTTCAAAGACCACTGAATGAAGAAGCAATAGTGTTGTCCTCTTTGGTTACTATCATGCTATTTAAACCATTTGTATAAGTGCAGCAATAATGTCTGAGGATGGGATCCATTCTAAACTTAGAGAACATAAAAAATAGATATTGGAAGTATTTTGTTTAACATAAATGATATTCACATTATTCAGTAGGCATCAAATATTAGAATATTTCAATCCAGTAAAATTAGTTGGAGTATAAGCATCCATGAGCAATGTATTTTAGCTTCGACTTCCAAAGCACAGAACTACTGCTCAAGTAGAAAACTATTGTGCCAGGTAAGCCCATCTGAAGAGAGGTTGTCAATTTGGCAATTAGTGCAAAATTTGGAATGTGATTGGCCAGCGATTTTCAAGAGATTGCACAAACTAAGTCAGGAGTGAGGAAGTTGTCATGCATCAGTCTAGGCTGCATTGTTACTTCATATTTAGAGGCATAAGATTACTGTGATAACTCAATATGTTGTGCAGCCTGAGGAGTTCCTAGTTAGTTCACAGATGCCTACTCAACTGTGGATTACTTCCAGAGCAATAGACACTGATAAACTTATGAATGAAAGATTTTAAAACTATAAATTACTTTCGTGAGACAGACTGCGAGGGCTGTTTGACCATTATAAGCCCAAAAAAACAAAAATATCCTCATGACATCCTTTACAAAAAGAGTAGCATTAAACTGTCAACAATTAGGCTGGCTCAGTTTTATTAACTAATCCTTTATTAAAAAGAAACTGGCCGTCATTGTCACTGCAGTTCAGAGAAATGTCAGGCAGGATAATTATTGAAACTGGGCCAAGTAGATGTGGGAGTAAAGTGACAACACAATGACTGCGCCAATCAGCTGATCTCAAAAGGCAGAGAATTGCACATAGTTTAATAAATAAACAGTTTACAACATGGTGCATGGATCAGTAAATACTAATTGGGTAGTATGTGTTATTACAGAGATCACAAATTATAGCAGGAGCATTTTATTGCATTGCAGACGGATGTTTTAGCATGCTCATAAATCTAATTGGTTTTCAGTTCAAAACCACAAGAGCTAGTCAATATAATGACCACCAGAAGGTACCTTCTAATCACAGTGTGTTTGTTGAAGAGCACAGCAATATGCTCAGATTCACTGCATCAGAATCGGCACAATATTTGCTATTTTGCAGATAATTAAAGCCACTTTCTCCAGTCATTTGCTTCCGTCCCACTGAAGAGAACTCCATAAAATAGCCACTTCTTACAAACCATCATCATAAAATACAACTTGCTTTAAGGAACATTATAAACTATTACAGAAACTGTCATTTCCTCACAGGTATTGAAGTGATTCAAGAGAATTTATACTCAGCCAGACAAACTGAACAATCTAGTCATGCAGAAAATGCACATTTTAATACTGGCTAATTAATGCTCCTACTTAACTCTACTCTTGCTTTGTCAGCTGCCCACATTCTATTCTGGGGTCAGTTAGCTTAGTTGGCTGGATGGCTGATTTGCAATGCTGAGTGATTGCAACAGCATGGGTTCAATTCCTGTACAAACTGAGGTTACCATGAAAAACTCTCTTTCTCAACTTCTTCCCTTGCCTGAGATCTGGTAGCCCTCAGATTCAACCACTATCAATCATCTCTGTCTAATAAGAGAGTAGCAATACAGTCTGGTAGGGCTACTGCATCTTTATCTTCACTTTTTCTTTTTTTTAATGCACAGCACATCAAACTGCGAAGGAACACATCTCAACTAAGGCCTTGGAACAGTTCTGCAATGGTTAACAAGCACCAACATTGTAAGAAGCACTCTAAATCAGCAATTCCCTCCAATTCTGAACCAAGAACAACTTACTTTGCAGTTTCAAATTCCACAAGGATCAAATTTAACGCTTGAAGTCAGACTTCAAACTCAGTTGGGACTCAACTGCGCCATCATATTAGGCAATCATAACAACTTTTTAACTAAATTACAACCCAACAACCGTCTGCTTAGAAACAACTACTTTACACCTAATCACAAAAAATTATGTCTTCTCAATAACACAATCTCAAGATTCAACAGAAAATGAAACTGAACCGCTGTCTAAGCAATTATGCGGGGAGCACTGGAGATGATGTTCTGGTGTATTAACACAAACATTTCTGGAAAGAACATTAATGGATTATGGAATCTGTTACATCTCAAGTTTCAACTCTTCCTTGCATAACAGCAGCACCGAACTTAAACAATGGTTTCCAGTTAAAGATCATATTTGATGCAGTTTGAAATAGTGCAGCAGTCTTGTCACTTCGAAAAAATTAACTTGTTACTTAAAAGTCAACTCACAATAGAAATGATACTGCAGCAATAAAAATGGATGCAGAACTACACATGGAAGAGAGAAATTTTGAAAGTGATATGATTGATGCTCTTAGGATTCCAACAAGCTACATAACAGTAGACTATGGCAAGTTATAGCAGACCTATATTAGCTTGTGCTTATGTTCATTACTACACACCAGCTTCTACTCAAATTTTAAGGTTTTCTCCCTCTTGGTGGTAATAAATAAAGAGATGGATGTGGACGAAGCAGACAATTCTGTTCATTTTAAATTATCCGATCCAGTCAAGGTTCTACAAATCCCCCGTGATTACCTCTAACTTCACCAAATCCAAGATATTTGTTGATATGAGCACATGAATTAGGAAAAAGGATAGGTTATTCAGTCCTTTGAGCCTGATCTGCTATTTGATGAGATCATTGCTGATCTGATTATGGCCTCAATGTAACTGTTGTGCCTACTCTCTGTACCCTTGACTCCTCTTATCAATCAAGAATCTCACTCAGCCTGCAAAATCTTTAACAATGCTGCCTCCACTTGTTTCTGAGGAATAGAATTCCACAGTCTACTTCCCATAAGTGTGAAAAAAGAAAATTCCACATCTTAAATGGGGGACACCTTATTTTTAAACTGATCTACCTAGTTTCTCTCCCACTGTCAAGTCACAAAGCAATTCTTCATTTTGAACCTGTACATACAGCATTGAGAAAAAGCCATTCATCTATATCATAGTTATCACAACCCTGGAACATCCCGAAGCCCTTTATAGTCAATGAAGTACTTTATAAGTATTTGACTGGTTGTATAGAACTTGAGTATTGTCGAAAAATGACACTCTGTAGAGGAACTTCATCTTTCACTCAGTGGGACAATATGCAAGAATACCAATTCAACGAGAAAATCAATGTTCATTCTTCATGAGAGGACACTATTGATTGGATAGAAAATAGAGGCTTGTAGCAGCATTAACATGGGAATACATCCATTAGTTCTTGCACAGCTTGCACCTATCAATCAGCATAAATGGGTGCCTTTTGTGTGGCAATACCTTTAACAGCATCCAGTTGCCAAACAATCAGTGCTGGCTGAAGACTCTGGGTCTGCACTTGATGGAGTTTAGAAGGATAGGGGAGATCTCATTGACACTTACAGAATACTGAGAGATCTGGATGGAGTGGATGTGAAGAAAATGTTTTCACTAGTGGGAGAGACTAAAACCCAAGGGCACAGCATCAGAGTAAAGGGACAACCCTTTCGAATTGAGATGAGGAGGATTTTCTTCAGCCATAAGTTGGTGAATCTGTGCAACTCGTTGCCTCAGAGGGTTGTGGATGTCAAGTCGTTAAGTTAAGGTAGAGGTAGATAGGTTCTTGATTGGTAAGGGGATCAAGGGTTACAGGGAGAAGACAGAATAGGGTCCAGAAATAAATCAGCCATGATTAAATAGCAGAGTAGACTCAATGGGCCAAATGGTGTAATCCTGTTCCTATCTTTTATGGTCTGTTCTCTCATGCAGTGCAAAAGTTGGTTTTCCCTTGAATTTGTATCCTTGTGAATTGTCCTGTTAAACGCAAGATAATAAAGCTTTAATAGAAATAACAAGTGTGCAGCTGGATGAACACAGCAGGCCAAGCAGCATCAGAGGAGCAGGAAGGCTGACGTTTCTGGCCTACACCCTTCTTCAGAAATGGAAGGCTGACATTTCGGGCCTAGATCCTTCTTCAGAAATGGTGCTTGGCTTGCTGTGTTCACCCAGCTCCACACCTTGTTATCTCAGAATCTACAGCATCTGCAGTTCCTAATATCTCTAAGCTTTAACAGAATGTTTTTTTTTTGCGGCAATTCTTTATAAGTGTAGTTGCTACAGGAATGTAAGACAATAAACCCATTCTAAACTCCATTGAGTTTCGACCCTGAGTCATCAACTGCTCCTCATATGACAAGCCCTTCATCACCAGGTTTAATATTGTAAACATCTTCTGGACCCCCTCCATTGCCAGTACATCCTTCCTTAGATATGGGGCTCAATAATGCTAACAATATTCCAAATGTGGTCTGACCACAGTCTGACAAATGAAGGTTCGAGAGAAAAACCCTGAAAAAGAGTGAGCAACCATTAGCCTAGATCTTCTTGAGACAGATTTTTTGTATGGGCAAAGAGTTTTCTCGTGTTAGTGTCCACTCCAAATTCAAAGTAATTTTCTGATTGGGAGACACTAGACTCTTGGAAGGTGGAAGGTTGTTGATGACATTCCACGCTTGATATTGTCTGAGTGCAGGTTCAGATGTAAGACATAAGAAATAGCAGCAGTGTAGGCCATTCAGCCGTTCATGCTGGTGTGATGTTGGGTAGCGTATTTGTGGATTGGAAGGCAGGATGTCAGATTTTGATGTTTGAAAAAGTGATAAGGGGGAAATTGTGTGATCCATTTAAAAGACAATGTGTTTTTTCTCAGCTTGGAGATTTTAAAAAAAAATGTGCAGGTGCACAGAGCGCTCCTGAAATTGAAACACTGTATCAAAAGGCTGTGTGGTTAACCACCCAGGCGGTGGTTTGTTTTGTTAGTAGGACAAGCAGTTTGAAAATCAGCCAATTAATTTAAACCAGACATTTAGAAACTAAAAAAAAACAATTAATTTTAAATCTGATGGTTTTGGCAAGCTAGGACCAATCTTATTGTAATAAATTAATAGGTCATCAAGGGTATAAAAGAAGAGGGCATTTGAAAATCAGTAAGAGAGAAACTGCAAACTTATAGAGTTAATAATCAGCATCTCTAAAGAGAAAAATAACAGGCTTTCACAGAACTCTCTAAGCTCTCAGAAAACCATCATCTAATTAAAGGTACAGTGGCACAACTAATATCCTTGACAGAAGAATCCTCGACAGGAGAAAGGTATTCCAGACTCAGGATCAGCAAACAGGGCACGGAGCATTCTGGATGACATACCCTGGCTATAATTTCGAGAGACTAACTTTTAAGTTTTGTTTTATTTATCTGGTTTATATAAGTGGTACTTACATCTAATGGAACAGCATACCATTGGCATTTTGTTTTATTCGGGAATGATTAGTAGTTAAGGGCGAATTGTTCAGTTTTTTTTAGTAGTTCTGTTAATTTGTTCACTGATAGAGTTAGATAAATAAATTGTCACTTTTTGACTATAGAGTGAAAGGGTTTCATTTCAGTTAACCACTCTTTTATAACAGATTGGGAGGTAAGGAGCAGGTTACACCACTCTTCACATTTACTTTAACAGACTATGAGGCGAGGCGAGTTTCAGTGGGTGTTTCAGTTTTAATTATCAGAGAGGTGTCAACCTCCATGTTGTCACAATGTCTACCTCTCATTCGACAATATCCTGGCCGACTAGCCACAGGCGTCAATTCCTCTTTAGTGCCCTCCCATCTAATTTGTGGCATAGCAAATCTAGATACATTGCACTCTTACAAAAGGGACTTTTTCAGACATTCTTCATTGTGATTCTGCCCAAATCTAGATGGGATCACAAAGTAGCCACCGTGATCTCTCCACATAATAATTTTATGTGACTAGTTTTAACATTGCATCACTGTTTGCCATGATGAATCCTATCATAGTTGATTAGGCTTCTTGTGTTGCAGTATCCGTTTTCTTCAAGATACCTTAGAAAAACACGTTACACCCAAACAAAAAAAGCAGAAATGCTTGTCTGACTCCGAACCAAAATACTGCTGAAGTAAACCTGCCTCAATGTCTGGTAGCAAATGATTAAAAAGATGGAATATCTAAACAGAAATACGACAGTTTTGTCTCTGATTAAACCAGTTTAGCCAGTGCTTGGTACAAAACACTATTTATAACAGTGACAAATCGTGTTATCTTGAGCAGCAACAGAAGAGAAGCACAGGAAGTTCTCGTTCCTAATAAGACAATTAAACATTGTTATCTTAGTGTGATTCCAGAGTATCCCTAGTGGTGGAAACAGAAGTGTCATAGATGCAATCTGCAGAACTATGGACATCAAGCTGGTTTGGAATTCTCTTCCAAATTTTAACTTTCATATTGCCAATGCACAAACTTCCTCAAAACCTGTTACCCTAGACACTCAGGCAACTTCTTTCAATCAGTCTACCAATGCTATTTGCATTACCCCTTTATGAGGTGCATTTTTCACGAATATTATATAGAATCATAGAATCCCTACAGTGTGGGAAAAGGCCTTTCGGCCCATCAAGCCCACACTGACCTGCTGCACAGACCCAGCCTCCTACCCTATCCCTGTAACACTGCATTTCCCAAGCTGACCCACTGAACCTACACATCCCTGGGCACTATGGGCAATTTAGTATGACTAATCCACGTAGCCTGCATATTTTTGGACTGTGGGAGGAAACTGCAGCACCCAGAAGAAACCTTCACAGACATAGGGAGAATGTGCAAACTCCACATAGACAGTTACCCAAGGCTGCAATTGAACCCTGGTCCCTAGTGCTGTGAGGCAGCATAGCTAACGACGGGGCCACCCCAATATAAATAAAACAAAATGAAAATACTGTGAATATGCTAGAAATCTGGAAAGAAAACAAACAGAAGAAAAGTTAGATGTGCTCATGTCAGTAAGACAGAAACCAATGTAACATTTCAAGTCTGTAACCTGGAGAAGATAATGATGGAACAGGTTTTAACTGTGTAGGGAGACAGGGGGGAAATAACAAAACAGCTCTGTAATAGGTTGGAAGGCAACATAAGAGGAATGGAATAAGAACCAAAACCTCAGTTTGGAGAAGCTGGCAGTGACAACAGCAGAACCTATTGTTAGTCAAGGAAGAGGAGTAAAGGAGTGATGGTTTATATGTGGGCAAATGGGACAGACACAGTCAAGGACTATTAAGGCAAGGGGCATAATAAGATCAGTTAGAATGCAAAGTGAAGACAAGGTAGCTGTGACTTTACAATTGATATAGGGTTTTAACGAATTCCCAGAAATGCAAATTAACAAACTGAGTAAAGAAAGAGCAGAGTCAAAGATTGACTATATGAAAGCAACAGAAAGATGGAAGGAGCAAATTACTGCAGATACTGGAATCTGTACTGAAAACAACAAATGGGTCAGACAGCATCCATGGATACAGAGCAAGCTAACGTTTCAAATCTAAATGACACGTCAGAGAGATGGAAATTGGAAGCAAAGTTACTGGTGTTATCCAGTTAGAAGCAGGTGCAGAAAATTGCATCAATATAGTCAGCAAAGTACTGGGAAGAGTTGATGGAGGGCCTGACTATAATTGAAACAATAAAAAATGTATTTACTTGAAGTTCTTTAACATACCATTCAGGGTACATTCAGTATTGTTTCATTGTAGCATTGTACATCTAACTTTGAGACACTTTTGAGAGGAGATCTTGCAGCACTGTCATTGCATACCTTACTCTGAGCCAGAAGTTCAGGGTTAAAGTTACATGCCAGAGCTTGTTGGCCACGGAAGATAACTGAAGAGTCAATTGTCAGTCTCTCAATGCTTCCAATACATGTAATGAGTGGTGGTAACAGCAGGAGTGGTAATCAACAGTGTCTCCTGGTCAGGCATCCAGCAAAGGCAATAGCAAAGCACAGCTCTGCCATGCTCATAGATACGGCACAGTCCAAAAAAGGTCAAAGGCCTAACCCTCATAAATGTGATGAGGAAAACAGACAGACAGATACTTCTGAGCAGCAGATATCCTTTGTATATTGCTGACTGCATTGATGTAATTTTCTGTTCCTGCCTCAAACTGGAAAATGCCAGCAGATATCCTTTGTATCAAAGAATGGGAAACACAGGAAGTCACAAGTAAGTGCCTTATAACAGTTCCTTTTTTTGAATGGCAGGCTTTGAACTACCACAGGGAGAATGGGTCTGGCTAAACAGATTCAGGACAGGTTAGGGGGCCCTCTATACAGCCAACCTCCACTGCTGGGGCATCAGTACAAACCCCTTATGCACTTGAAGACGCAAAAATGCTGCACATTATCTTACATTAGAGTGCCTCCTCTACAGGTCCAAGTGGTCACCCAAAACTCAGCAAATAAGGAGGTTATTGCTCGGCTTCAGGGTCTTTATTTTGCTAAATGAATTTTAAGAATATCTCTATTCAGGGTCTCCTCAACTTTCTTTCTTCCCCACATGTAATGAACAAGCCAGGCTAGCTGGTCAATTAAGATTTGTTTTCCAGATAACCACACTTGCTGCAGAGGGCTGATTAGCTCAAAATCTTTAATGCCACAGGCATCATCTTGCCATGAACTTGATCAAAAGATGCTTCAAATTAACCTGCGATCTCCTACTAACAATCTCTCACCTCTCTCAAAATTAAAGACATGCCTGTCAGATGCATTCACCACAAGTTTAATTACTTCCTGACTCTTATTTAAAAAGCTGAATAATTACCTGGCTAAGAACAGATTGAAGGTTACAGGTAATAACATTAAACCCAGATGATCAAACACAAGAAAGTTGCAACTAATGTGCTATTATAATCTCTGAAAAATTCCTACGATAGCCATAATTATTGAGGGTTAAAAAAAACCGGGAGTAATATTAAATAGCTATCGTGAAATTTTATTCAAATGCGATTGAACATCAGGGAGGAATTTCATCATGTTTTAGCTTATTGCAAGCTGTCACTGTGGGTAGCTAGTCACATCCATCATAAGATAGGGACGGCAATGGTCCATTCAGCTTTCAAGCTTCCACTAGATCAGAGTTAATCTTGAGACGAACTCGATTACAATAACTTCATTACATTTATTTACATTTTCACTAGGTAAGGACATCAAATCAACGTTGAAAATATCAACTTGCTCTACACATACTGGGTTATAGTGACAAAGGGAAAAGAGCTTCAGAGTTCCCCTACCCTTACACTCTATAACTGGAAACTTTGCACCTTTGGACAAAGTCTGTCAGTGGCAGAATTTGGAACAAGGAAAACCAATAGACTATGAAGGCTGGCAGGGCTACCA
Organism: Ginglymostoma cirratum; assembly: GCA_024137785.1. NCBI lineage: Eukaryota > Metazoa > Chordata > Chondrichthyes > Orectolobiformes > Ginglymostomatidae > Ginglymostoma > Ginglymostoma cirratum. The sequence continues at coordinate 13,022,211 of JAHRHZ010000024.1, forward strand.
ACTATTGGACAGGATGTCAGCAAGTCTTCAATCGGATTTAGGATCCAGGATAAAGAAGCCGCACTAGCTGTTGGCTAGAGGCCTGTGGAAAACTGAGGTTAACAATGCTGCAATATTCATTCCTTACAGTCCTCAGCAACATTGGATGCATCGCTGCCCAACCAGGTGAACTACCCACTTTACAATACAGCCAGCCTTTCATGCATTTTTAAATTTATGTATCGCTCATTCAGTTTATGAGAAAATTTCTCATTTATCACAACACCCAGAAGTTATCTTCTTTTGTAATCACTGATGCAAAGTATTCATTCAATAACTCAGCTATGCCTCCTGTTTCCATCAACAGATCTTCAGTTTGATCCCTACTCAAATTCGTTGACAGCCGCTTTCATGGTGATTTGTCTTTGGAAACATCTAGACTTTGTTTTATATTAGATAACATATAACCAGCCTACCTTCATTTCCACTTTCACTTCTCTGTGCTTTTTACATTCATTCTGATCTCTCTTGCAATAACTGAGCTTGTGTCTTTCATACATCCCTTATGCTGCTTCGTTTTAGACTTTAATTTCTTCCAATTCGAGGAAACCTGGCTTTGGTTGGCTTAATTGTCTTTCTGTCAGAGCGAAGCCATTCTGCAGTCAAACTATTCTGTGTTTTTAAAACAGACTGCCTCTTTCTGCTGGTCAGCTTTTGATGTGATTTACATAAACCAGCTACCTTAGTTAACCAAAATTTGCCTTCCATGACCTAAGCATTCTTATTCTAGATTGTCTCAATTCCTAATTGTTCCAGTTACATCTTAGGCTCTTACCACTCATACATCATTACCACTAGCTTCATGTCCCTTTCCCAACTCACGGCAAACTACCCATCATGCTTGGCATTTACACCCTCCATGCCAGTGTCCACCAAAGGCAGACCTCAGGAGTCAAAAAATGAAATGCAGCAATCATTATGTTAACAACAGTCTCCTATTCATGCAATCTCAGATGTTTCATGTCTTATAAAAGCAAACTTCTGTCCAGAAACATCACATCAAAGGCAGCTGCCCCTTTAAAGGTCTCTATCAATTATTTATCAATTTATGAACTCAGGTGACCCCACTGAGATAACTGTAGCTTTTGGTAAACAGTCAAGCATTCATCAATAGCCCTTGGGGAAATAGCTATTGAGACTGATAGAACCGAGTTTTTTTTTTAAACTCTCACAGACTACTGCAGCCATTACTGTTATTATTTTTGAAAGGTTATTTAAATAGCTTCACATGATGACAGTTAAATTCAAGAAACTGTATATCTACTCCGTTCCATCAGTTTGTAACTCCTACACCTTGGGATATGTTCCTTGCAGCAGCCAGAACGAACACAACACTCAGTTCCAATGACCCTGCTGAGTTTGTGTTTCTCTCCTGTGTGAATCATGTCTTGCTCCTTTCCCCCTACAGGCAAAAATTGGGTCTTTGAAAGACGGGGCAGGACTTTCACATCTGGCTCTCATCCACCATTTTGAAAGCTTTGTGGAATCTCCACGACTTAATGAAAATTAATGCCATGAAACCAATTATGAAAAATATAAGTATATGACACCCAAATAGTATAGCTTCAAGTTTTTTTCAAGTAGTTGTGTGTTGAGTGTTGCCGCACTGTTTCTAGGGTTCAATGCTATCAGTAATCAGTTGTATTTTTTTCTCACAAAGTCCTCTGTTTACCAGTATATTTTCTTTCTTCTTTTATTCTGGAAGCCTGAATTCTAGTTTCTCTTCACTGCACCATTTAGGGTTGGTCCGTGCTACTCACTATGTCGTGGCAGGGGCCCACTGTTCTGCATGGGTTTGTTCAAGCCTGACGTAATCTAGCATGGATGAGGACTGTCACCTTTTGGTCTAACTGAAAGAATCTTGTTAAGTAAATCATGTAAATTTACAGATTATGGAATATGACCTAGATATGATACAGACTGTTGGGAGCACACTTGCTATAGTTCTGTTTCCTACAAACTCCATTTTTATTCTGACTAAGAGCCCATGACATCACAATGCATGGTGATTACCGCTGGTAACCTTTTCAGACACATATACAATATCTACAGGCCCTGCATTAAACTTAATAATTATTAGATTACCTTTCACTGGCACTTCTACCTGATTGGTAACAAACTGGTTAAAACAGTTGTCAGTTTGGCTCCTCCTACTGAGGCTAGCCATTCTGAAATCTATTATTTCAGCAACTTTGTTGGTTTTCTCCTTTTCAAACTTAACGTCGAAAATGATCACACAATTTCATCATTAAATGCATGTTTCTTTACTGTTAGATTATTAGCTAAATCTGTCTCATTAAATCTAATACCTAGCCTGTTCTCTTGTTGGTTCAGAGTATATCACCCGAGAAAACCATTAAAGCAACTTTGCAATTGTGACAAGCCTCTCTAATCTCAATTAGTGCACTTCACCATTTCCTTGCTGTAATCAGGAGCTCAATTAATTTTAAATTACTTTTTGTTGCTCATTTCTAAGTTTTAGTCTTTTTTTTAAACTTAATATCTTGCCTTATTGTCATAATGGCCAATAATTACCATTTTCCACCTTTTCAATGACACCAAGTGGTTTTACATACTACAAAGTGTCATGTGTTGAAACCAACCCCTTTATAGCTCCCACTGTTTTGCATGAACTCTTGTTCAGCATGAGATGCTCCTTTCACTTCTTTTGCATGCCCTTATATTTAACGGGCAGCCACCACATGGAGGCTTTTCGAACTCTTCTGGTGTGTTCACATAACAGAATTATCAAAGGCACAACATGGTTTCAGCTTTGCAGCAACACAATATTTGTGCAGTATAAATGGATGTCACAGCCCAAACTGACTCTAAAGCTACAACGATTGAGAGTTAGTGTCTGAATCCACCTTAGGTCATGTCAGGCTTAATTATTTGCTAAAACTGCAGCAACTGTATTGGAGTAGAGTACAGTTGGGAGACACATTATGCACAGTTCAAGTTGAACCACATTTCATTCTGAGAGCTACATTTGAAGAATAAGGTTGAAAGCAGTATTTTGACTCAATACTGAAGTCTAATCACAATACTGCTCATATTAAGAATCGCCTCCATGTGAAAAACTTGCCTGTAATTAAAAGGGAACACACAACACAAGTGATCAAATTGTCCCTTTACAATCGACCTATTCGTACAGCACTCTAGAATCTTTAAAAGATAACACATTAATTAATTCTCCATCAATTCACTTAGCCAAGAAGTGTTCTCCTCAATATCATGTACATTACTTAACCCTGCAATAAATTACCTTTTTTCCAGACAGTTTTGTTGGAGTCTAAGTATCTCATTTACGAGATGCTGTGTACAGTGATAATGGTATTTAAATTGCACCAAAAGCACTTAGGTTTTCAATGTCAAATATACAAGCGATTATTGACAGTCAAAAAAATTAAAAAAAACATTTTTTATTCAGATGAAATGTGATACTTTGTAGGTATTTCTCTTTGTAGGTACCTCTCATTAGTCTTCATGATCATTAGTCTTCTCCTACAAACTTTGAAATCCTTTTGTCTAGCTTCTGCAGATTAAGGTGCTGCCTGCATTCAGCTAATTCTCACAAAGTAGAGTGATCAGAGTTATTACCAACATAGTTTGTGTACCAACATGTAGCCTGGTAATGTATTCAGACACAAACAGTAATGAAAGTTTTTTATTGAAGATTTTTTTTTCCAAGCAGTAAACAGCATTCATTGACACATCTGGCCAACCAAAGGATGCTTATATAGCAATGGATGGATGGATTTGAAAAAAGTAGTTTAACCACTGTACAGTCCCTTCAGAACAAAGGTTATTTACCATCGTAACAAAAATTATGAAATGCAACACGTTCACTCCACTAAGCTGAGCCACAAGTGAAATTCACAAATGGAACATTTTTCAGAGTTGTATCAGTCAAGCAACAGGAGGTCAGTTTTAGACAATAATGTTAACCCATTTTCAAAGCTGGTGCACTTTTCCTCTGCACAACAAGTTCAGTTCTCAGTCCTTTTAACAGTAAACAAAGGTTCGGATGTGGTACAGTTCAGTACAGCATTGTAGTGTGCAATAATTTTACAAACACAAAGACCGAGGAGTCAATGATTTTTTGCCATCCAAATAATACATTTCAAATTCCTGTGTCATCAACACTGATTTCATGAGTTCGCTTGATTTCATGAGTTCTCCATTCTTTTTAAGAGTTGCTTTCAGCTGCCCCTTTTTCTTTATTTAATATATGAAAAATCACCAGAAAGGTACCTCAAAATCCAAGACACATTGATGCTAATCAAAAAAGTGCAAATCACATCAGTCTGCTTTCCTAGAAAATTGACTACACACAGCCAACTTGCAGTTACATAGCAATTTGTATTTAATTCACTTACATGCTTCTCAGTCATGCAATTAATTGTAAAAAGTCACATGACAAATATTAAGTCAGGTGAAGTAGGTTTTCAGAGAGAAGACAAAGGATTAGGCAGGGAATTACAGAGTTTAAATCTGAGCTGCCAAAGGTAAGGCTACCAAGTGATGGCATAACTAACGTCAGAGGTACATAAGAGTCCAGACTTAAAACAGCAACGTGATCTGAAAGAATTGAGGTGCTGGAAGGGCAAGACCAAGAAGGTATTTGAAAACAAGGATGGGTTCTTAAAAAAAGAGGCATTGCTGGACCAGGAGTCAATGTAGGTCGGCCGCAGGGACAATAGGTGAATGGCAGATGCGACAAGTTATAATGAGCTCAAATTTATAAAGGTTGAAGATGGGAAGCAAGCCAGGAGAGCACTGGAATGATCAAAGGCATGGATGAAGGTTTTGGCAGCAAAATCAATATGAACAGTACATAAGGATGTGAAGGAGCCACACATGAAGCAAGTCACAGAAATTAGCACCCAAGCTCTAAACCTAAATATCAGAATCTTAAAATAAACAACCCATACGGCTTTGTTTTTCATTTCATATGGAACACATTTTGTTTAATTATTTTAAAATAAATATGCTAACGTGAACCCCATCTGGTTCCCATATACTTCATATTAAAAGCACAGCCTGATGACAATCTGAGCTGCTTACACTAAGTTGGAAAACATAATTGTAACACCACATCTATGGGCTGAGGGAAAATGAAAGCTTGGACCACCTCATTGGGTGAGAGAGCGAAGACACCAATTGAGCGAGCACTTCAAGCTAATGACAACAGCAATGCTACTAGCACTTTCTGACCAGGCTCTCCACATTCCATAGTTATTCAATTACTTTGGTTTTGATGCCAGTATGCTGTATCAAATCTTTGCCATCCCAACCCTGTATTAAATTCAAGGTAAAATCCAAGCATCAACTGGCAGAGACACGGCATGAAAACCATGTTAGCAATTCAGCTTGTCATTGTCCTTGGACGAGTCTGATTATGATATACGAAGTTGTCTGTCTAATATTTGTAGTGAAAGTGTAAAAGAAGAATCTTGAATGGAACTCATACTAGCGGTGCTGCGCAGAACAGGAAGTGAGGCGGTTTGTTGGGAGGCATCGGGGAAAGCCTGCCATTCAGAAGTAAGTGCATGGGTACAAGAAAGGCAGGTGTGAGAGGTATGCTCGAGAACAGAGCTAGGAACACATGGGCATCATGTGGGTAGGTACAGTAGCATAGGTGGGTGGGTAACAGAAGAAAGGTGAGGAAGAAATGATCTTGTATACATAGCAAATCAAGTCATACTTCCACCTTAATTCCAAGTTAAAGAACATCTTTGTGACTTCTCCTATTTTATACAACAGCTGGTCTTATAGTCCATCAGAGATTGTTACTTTAACATTCATTATTTCCTGCTTACACATAGTTTTGTGCAGTGGGATGAAAAATATTTGCAATTGAAAGTCAGTGTTATCTAAATACATTTGTGGTAGGTCAAGCTCCAACTGCAAAAGATGGGATTTCCAACCACTCAGCAGGGGACGGATTCATACCAACCACAACACAAACCAACAAACAGTGAAGGGTTTAGGCCCGAAACGTCAAGTTTTCCTGCTCCTATGATGCTGCTTGACCTGCTGTGTTCATCCAGCCCCATGCTTGTTATCTCCAACAAACAGTGTGTTGATATGTTAAGGTTTAGAATTGATCTACTCCATCAGTGACTGGGGTTAAAACCAACATTGTAGGATTTTGCCAGCAAAAGGATTGCTGGGAATTTCAAGCAGTCCAAAGCTTTTCCAAACAGTCATCAATATTGTCTGAGGTGTCTGTATAAAAGCAAAGTTGAACCGTCTACGTTTTAAGACAGAAGTGGTCATCCTTTTGAAAGTTTCACATTACCATAGCAAGCCAATTGGCTTCAGGGTGACCCCGCACAATGAGGGTATTTAAAAAAAACACTTGCTATCAGCAGTGAGTCTCTTCTCTTTCAGCTACTATGACAGAGAATCAGCTGTGTCACAGCCAATATATCAAATCATCATTGGCGCAGGCTTACGACCAATCAAGAGTGTTTCTCTAACTGGCTCCAAAATGTCAACCATGCAACTTCAGATTTCAATTTCTTCAGTTAAGAAGCAATGATCTATTTCCTTGTCTTACTACTAGCTGTTAAGTTGAACGTACATAAAGTCCTAAACCTGTAATAATGACTGAACAACTGAGCTCCTTTTTAAGGATGATCAAACAGTACAAAAGCAATTATACTCTCAGACTGCTATGTACCCTGTCCCCATTAAATAAGTCACAGCATCATACTTCAATAGAACTATAGTGAACAGTGGATGTGAGAATATAACACATGTTCCGGATTGAGGAATTTACAAAAGCTATCCCCTCACCTTTTAAATCATGGTCTAGTTTGGCTAAGGCTTAAAAATCAACAAACAGCCAACAGAAGGAGGAAAGGTTTCTGGAGATGTATTTTCTTACTTTTCTGATCCTTTTTTGTCAATTTTAATTTTTATACCTCAGGCTTAACACTTCCAGTGATTTTTTTCCAATTTTTTGAAACACGTACTTGCAAAAAATGTCCCCAAATCTTGTAACGTATCTTCAATTTTCAAATAATACGTTTTATTTGCAAGTCAATCTTTCATGCCTTCTCTGTCACTATCCCTTTCTCCTTCTGCTTAAGTCTATACCATGCAGATGTGCTTGACATTTGTCACATCATCGCTTCTAATACCTGTTAAATTCATTCTACCTTTCTCATTTTCCCCAACAAGTCTCCTTTTCTCTTGCCTTGAAAAGTCACCATTGCCACATTTTGGAGAAGCGTTAAGATAAACCACTTCGGGAGGGGTGAAAAGGCACGGGATTACACTATGAATAATAGGACTGTGGATTCCCTGAAGGTGGCAGGGCAGGAAGATAAGGTGGTTAAGGTGTATATGCAATATCTGCCTTTATTAGCTGATGTATAGAATACAAGAGCAGAGATATTATGTTGGGATTGGATAAAATGCCAATTAGGCCTCACTGGAGTACTGTGTTCAGTTCAAGCACAATGTTACAGGAAGGATGTGGTTGCACTAGAAAAGGCTCCAAAGGGATTTCATAGGATCCTGCCTGGGTTGGAGAGTCTGAGCTACTTGGATGGAGTGGGGTTGTTTTCCTTGGAGCAGCAAACGTCATGAGGGGATCTGATAGAGGAGTATAAGATGATGAGTAGCATAGGAAACCATTTGTTCCATTGGTAGAGTGGTTAATAACGAAGGGACTGAAATTGAGTTGGAAGGCCAAATGGAAAATGAGGAGAAATTGCTTCCCTCTGAAGGTGATGAGTAGCTGGAACACAATGCCTGAAAGAATGGTTGAGTCAGAAACTTTCATAACGGGTTAAGCAGTATTTCGATATTCACTCGTGCTGCCATAGCTTCCAGGGCGTTGGTTCAAAATCTGAGAAATGGGATTAGTGCAGACAAATCCTTTTTGACTGGTGTGGGCATGATTGGCCAAATGGTGTCTTTCAGTGGCTGTGAGTCGATTTCCAAATTTTGCTACAGTTATCGTTCTCACCCAAAGCACAAAGCCACAGAATCACATTTGTTATGATGCAGAAGGAGGATATTCAGTCCATCATGCCTGCATGAACTCTTCAATATGTACACAGTGCCAATTGCCTGTCTTTTTCCCATATCCCTGCACACTACTTCTATCCAAATAATCATCCAACGTCCTCTTGAATGCTTCCATTGAACTCTTCTCCACCACATTTCCAGGCAGTATATTCCATTCCCTAACTACTCACTGTATGAAAAGGTTTTCTCTCACATTACCTTTTATTCTTTTGTACAACACTTCAAATCTATGCCCTTTTTTCTTATTATTTTTAGGAGTAAACAGCTTATCCCTAACTACTCGATACAACCCATTCATGATTCTAAAAATCTCCATCAAACTGCCTCTCAGACTTCTTC
>JAHRHZ010000024.1:13031034-13078783 GCA_024137785.1 Ginglymostoma cirratum
TCAAGCTTTCCTGCTCCTATGATGCTGCTTGGCCTGCTGCGTTCATCCAGCTCCACACCTTGTTATCTCGGATTCTCCAGCATCTGCAGTACCTTTTACCTTTCTCATTCCTGGAATCATTATTATAAATTGCTTCTGCACTCTCTCCAATATATTCAGATCTTTCCTGTAATACAGCCCACAAAGCTGTAGACAATATCCTAGCTGCAGTCTGATAAATTAGTTACACAGGTTCACCTCCTTGCTCTTGTACTTTCTGTTCCTATTAATAAAGCTACACACACTGTGTTATTAATTGCTCTCCACCTATCCTGCCACCTTCAATAATCTTTACATATATACATCCAGTCCAAAGAGAGAATTCAGAAATGCAAGTCAACACAAAGCTATACCCCTCCACATTATGCAGGTGCTTTGAACAATTTCCTGTGAAATATTTTGTTGCTACTTGCATCATTATTTGATTAAGCACTCTGGCCCAGATATAAACAAAACAGTGCTTGGAAAACCCAAGTAGCTGGTCTAAAAGGGGTTCTGCCAAACCTAAGCAGCAGGATCTCATTATAATGATGATCTCCTGTTTTCCAATTACTTCCAACCTGTTTGAAAGGCATGCAGCTGGGGGGAAAAATATCAGCAACTAAAAACTGCAGCCCCAATGAATATACAACGGGATGGGAGCTTGAAATTGGGACCTAGTAAACAAGGTGAGGAGGAAGGTCACAGCAACCACAATGGAAGGCGAGTCTTGTGCTAACAGTTGCGTTGGTGGTGATAGAGATGGTGATGACTGGCCGCAGGTGGGTGCTGTAGGGTGGGGGCATTGCTTCTCATCCTGGTCCATAAGCAGTGTTACAAAACAGACTTATCTGTTGAAGCTGGTTTTGGCATCGTTGAATACATTATCCATAGACCCTGTCCAGGCTCGAACAAAAGTGAAAATCATCAATTTGGCAAGTATTACCCTTTCTCATCCAGAACTGCTGAAGAGGGAACTTGTATCACAACTCAGCTGATTACAGTCACTACAAGTTAGAAAACAGGTAACAAATAGGAAATCTTCTATGGTCTGCGGAAATTAATGCTATACGGATGTGCCATATCTATCTCAAATAATGGGTCAATAGTGATTGGTCTATGACATTACGATTTAACTTTTAATTTGGAATGCTAGTATTTAACAAATTACTTCCAAAAAAAACAAAATCTCATTGTTTTAATGAGGAAACAAGAAGATAACCATTACAACAACAACAAAAGTGTAGTGGTGAGAGAATCACTAAGCTTTATGACAACAAAGACATTGAAATGTTCCTTTCTTTTGTTATTATTCGAACCACAGCAAACCATTCTTTTCAACAGCCAGAACACAAGAACTTCCTAAATCAATACAGCCACTAAAAAAAAATGGTTGCTTCCAGAACAATCTAGTCAACATTAATGTCCTTTAGAGAAGGAAACTGTGCCCTTACCTGTTCTGGCCTACATGTGACTCCACACCCACAGCAATGTGGTTGATTCTTAACTGCCCACATCCTATGGACAAATTTTAAAACATTGCTTGATGACACTAGAAAAATAATTCAAGAAGTAATTTCTGTGCTAGATGAAATTAGGTAAAGCCACTCTCGTGGCATTTGTGCGGGCAAAGGATAATCAAGGTTAGCTCGCAAGTTGAAATACAGAAGGGGATAATCAAACAAAATACACTTATAGAAAGTAAAGTCAGCAATGTGAACAAATCATTGTAGTCGTTGTAACTGCTGCATTAGCTTGACTGCTTAGAAATCAATACACTGCCATTATTTTGGTATTTTCAGGAGTTCTTTTTGATGCTTTTCATTTTTCAAGAATTGAACTGAGTCTAAAATTCTTCACTGTGACCAAAATACAAATTTTATTTAGCCAAGTGCCTGACAAATCTAAAAGCTGTATAGTGGAATCAATACGAAGTCAAAGATTTTATGACATTGAATACATACTTCACTGATGGACTTTATACTCCTCTGTAATCAAGTGCCAGTGAAAAGTAAACAATTTACACTGTTCCTTCTCTCCAGATTTCACTTATCATTCTGCTGTTTTGTAACCTTTCTGCTATCTGGACCTCAAGTTCTCATAGTGAAATAGTAACACAAGTACAGGCAAGTTGATTGGAAAAGAAATGGCAGAAATTGCCGTTTGTGTCCTTCAAAATGGGCTCACGACCCTTGATTGCCTGGGACACCACAAGTAGATTTTATTGTTACTACTGAGCCACATATTCAGTTACTTTGTTTTTCTGGTGCTTTCTAGCGTCCAGATCAATCAAATCAATAAAATATGCTAACTGTGGTTGAAAAGTAAGCATAAGCACTGCTACCCATACAGCAGACAGCGATTGCCTGCCAACTGATCATGCTTCAAGGCAACTTTTATGAGGTTCTTTAATGGGCTTGAACATGGTAATGTTCAGCCAATCAGCTGCTGCATTCTCAAACATGGCATAAGAAATACATGTTGCTACTGCTGACAGGAATTAAAACAACGGGAGGTTCCCATCCCCTTAACAGCGTGTTGCATTCCATTGATTCAGGTGCCAATTAACACACTGGCATTATCAATGGCTTGTAATTCTTGTGTTTTGGGATCAGCAAGGGTTTATCAGGTGAGCTCCACTCTGCGAAATACCTGGTCCAAAAAAAAATTGTTCAAATTGTGTCACCACATTTGCACCACAATGATAGCTACATTAGATTAAGATTGAATGAGGCTGGATTCATTGTCAGAAAAAATCACAGACTGCTTACAATGCAGAAGGAAGAAGCTTTTCAATCCTGTAGCATTTCAGCTTAGTCTCCGTAGCGGGTATCCACAGTCTAATAACTCTGTCCTTTTCCCTACTGTCTATGATAGTCACCTGTGACTGTTTAAATGTTTTGGGAATTCTACACCTCTCACTGTTTCTGTTGGGACATTCCATATTCAACTGACCTTCGCATAAAAATACTCCTGCTCAATTTTTAATTTATTCTGATCATGATGGTCTTAAACTGTATGGTTTAAATGCAGTGGAAATACATTTCCTTGATTTGCCTCATGGAAAACATTGATAATTTTGACATTTTTGATCACATACCCTCTTGACACCAACTAGCAAAAATCTCTGCTTATATCTCTATCGTCCATGGTTTCATCCTGGTGAATCCCATCTACACTCCCTCCACAGTCTTGAAATTTTCTTCAAATACAGGAACCATATGATGACAATAATCTTATAGGCACCTGACCATATATTTGTCAAGCTTACATTATGTCTTGGTTTTGTACTCTTTGAATGCACTTACAACACTCAGCTAGTTGTGAATTCGTCCAAATTGTATTAACGTGTCCTTCCAATTTGAAAGATTTGGATATCTGAACTCCGAAATCTCTCTGCTGCTCCACCATTAGAAGAATTTGCCATTTAGTTATGATGGCCACTCTTTATTTGCCCAAATTTCAACAAACCTGCATTTCTCCACATTAAATGTTATCTATCAATGAGCTATTTACCCCTGAAGTCAGTGTCAGTTATCTTCACTATGCATATAGAGTGAACTTTGATACTTTGCCCTCTCTGTCCAAATCCAGACATTATATAAATTATTATATATGTTATTAGATATACAAGAAATAAGTCCTTGAAAATGACTCCTAGTTACATCGCTGCAGCATGAAAAATGCTGCAACTAAGCAGTTCCTTATTTAATAAAGTAAAGGCACAAATTAGTAACATCAGATCTCTCACCAGTAATGCAAATAAAGGCAGAACAATAATAATAATAAAAATAAAAATAATAAAAAGAATAATAACTCTAGTCTAAATAGGGTATTGTTTCAAGACTCTTCTTCTTTAATCCCATTGGCATCAAAGGGACTCTTCTATCACAGTTTCATGTGCTGCTTTATTATCAAGTCTGTGATTCACCAATGATGTCATTTAATATTTTTGTTCATCCATGTAATATATGCCCGAGTAAGGAGCTGCTGTGAATGCCCAAGTACAAGGTACCAAGTTCTACATTCAGGACCTTAAGAACACATGGCAAGGCTGGCATGGTGTGGATGTCAACTCTGTTAGGCTAGTTTTGCAAGTTACAAAAAATTATTTCTTAGTAGCACACTTATTAAGGGGTCAGCATTTATAAAATTTCACAACTGGACTGGCTTTAAACAATGGTTAAAGAGAAGGTCTCCCATTACCTCATTTAGTTTATCAACCTACTAAATTATGCAACACAGGAGAAAAAGTTTCTGATTTGTATCATGTTCACAGAGTAATCCCAAAGGGATCTATAATCTTCCTCCTTGAGTGACAGTCTGTGCGGTAAAATATGATTCACATTCTGACTCAGAAATACAAAACTGTTCCTTCACGGTAACTTGGTCAAAATCCTGAAACAGCCACCTTAACAGCATTGTACCTACACCAAATGGATTGTCATGGGACAAGAAGGAAGATCACCATGAATTTTTCAAGAGCAACTAAGATGTACAATATGCTGGCCCAGTCAGGAAAGCATCCATCTCCTGAATGAACGATAAAAAAGATAACCACATTCCTTTCAGATATATATCACAGTCCTCAAACAAATCAACAACTGCAGCACTCCAAATCCCATTCTGTTGAGGTCAACTACCAGAGCACAAACTGGGAAAAAAAACTTTCTGATTGGCAGACTTTAGCCAATAACATCTGCACAAAACACTTCTTACCTAAGATCGTCCTATACTTTATAAGAAGACAATATATAGATGACAGCAGCAATGTGCAAACAATGACCTGTGGGTTATAAAGGGCCCTTGAACGCTGACAATAGTTGTGTAAGGTAATGGTTCTGAAAAACATAAAATGGAGCTGTTCTGAACTCCACTCACTCTGAAGATATCACACAATCTTTGTGAAGAGTTTACAGTTCTACACTAGCCTCACAGAGAGCGCAGGTTTCCAATATAGCTCACAAAAGTCCTAGTGATTATGCCTAAATTGTCAGGCTATCATGCAGTAAACCATCTTGTTAACTAAGACAAATATCTCTGCTGCTAACAGTCAATGTTCAATCATCCATCACTGATCATTCGATATGCCCAACATGCAAAATAGACAAAGGAGGATTGGTAGCAGTGAGCTACCTCAAACAACCCTTGCCCTGAACAACAGCCTGACTGATGTAGCAGATACTATGTGGTGCCAGCAGTGACAATCAGGGCAAACAGCACAGCAATGTAGCCCATCAAATTCAAGCACTAGGATTCCAAGTTTGCTCTTTGTGGTTTGTTCTGTTTGAAATTCAAGGGATTGCACATTTGGATAGGATATTTCTTAATCTGTTCCATCCAAAGCCAGGATCAGCTAACAAAACTGTATGCAGATTAATGGACTGGCCAACCTAAGTAGCCACTTGAGTTGAAACTCTTGGTCATTTCTACTTTGTCAAATTCCATTCAATATGAATTTCTCTTCAATTTATAAATAGAATCAACATAATTTCCTACTTCAACTCCAAACAGTTATATTGCATTTTTAATCTAACAACTTACCAGTTACAGTGGCTGTACCAATGAGGATAGTCAGGAACCACTGGGTCCACATGGTCATTGTACAAAGTCCAGTAGTAAAAGTGTAGCAAGTGTTTTCAGGTGAGGCACAAGAACTGCTCCCACTGGACATTCCTTCAATATCTTGGGCTTTGCATCAACTGGCTGCAGGAGTGAAAGAACAAAACCTGATTATTAAAAAACAATAGACAAGACTAAATTGAATAAAATTCCAGCTAAATTTTACAGAAGTAAATGTAGAAGTTGATGCATGTACATCATAGGTTAAAAATGCCAAAAGGCTGCTCATTTCTGCTATTCTCTCTGAGCGTCCAGAAGTAGGAACCTTTCTGACAATGAACTGCACTTCATGTCTTTGACACATGAGTTCACATGCTGTCCCAATCTCTGCAAAGGTAAATTGAGAAAAATGGTGACCAATTGTTAAGTTGCTTGATTTTACATTGAGTAACTATGAGTTACTTCGCAGCCCTCCATCTCCACCTAAAATATAAATGCGCCTTGCCCCTTCTTGGTCCAATTCTAAATGATCTGCGATAACTAGAACTAGCCGCCTTTAAACTCTTTTCTGTACCTGAGGCCTAAAACAGACATTGCCTCATTCAAAATCATCCTGATAGGTTTCTGAAAATGTTCTTGTAGTTTTTGTTAGCTCAGATCCGGGGAAGAGTACTTGTTGACAACAACTCCACACAGGCATTGACCAACTGACATGCCAAACAAAATGACAGCTCTTTCTCGTAGGAGGATATTTCTTGGCTGACCACTCATGCTGTGTTCAACACACAACTTTTTGGGATCTATGATTTAAAAAAATCCCTAATGCTCCTTGACATCTCCAATGCCTCCTTACTGCTGCAATTGGTGACTTTTTAATCACATGAATTGATTTTTTTTCAAAAAAAAGACAAAAATAACCAAAGAGGTTAAAATTCCCAAACCTTGACATTGATCCTTTCCTTGCCATTAAAGATAGTCCATGACTCATTCACAACTATAACTTTGCTAAATCCATACGTGGTGCAACTCTGATGCGTCCAAATTTGCCCCATAGATTTAAAATGGAACAAATTCGGAACACCAGGAACTAACCCTGAACTATTTATGAACTGGTCTGAAAGCTAAATGAGATTAAAAATAAAAATATTTCACTTATGTAATTTAGTTATAATTATGTTCAAAACATTTCAAGAAACAATATTTTGAGCAGGTCAAGAATTTGATCAAAAGCGGGCAACAGTCATAGTTCCAGCAATATGTCTCTCTATTCTTAGAGAAGGACAGCACTTCAGCCAATTAGATGCAGTGATCTGGTCCAGAAGGTGTAATAAATTGTAATTATTCTAAAGACATTAAAACATATTACTAATTCATTGTGATAATGTCGATATACTGTCATTACAACATTAAATTGCCGAAGGACCTATAAAGGGTCAAAGAAACAGATTAAAAGTAACTAATTTGTAGTGTTATGTGAAATACCGCTGAGGTGAAGGTCTAATTTGTGTTGCTCTAGCAAAGAGCCAATATAGGCTCTTCAACATGGTATACTAATTGGCTTCCTTCTATGCTATAAAAGGCTCTACAATACTCTAACTCTCTCCTTGATTCAAAATAAATAAGTTGGCCTTGAATCTCAAATAACCCAACAACCCCTGAGTGAAAACAATATTGCAAGTCATTCAATACTAAACCTTCCATATATCAATCTGCTAGCCAAAGTGAGCAAATTAAAAGTTACAATTGACCTACAGAGGCTGTATTTCTAAGCTACAACATAAATCACATCAATTTATGTCAAGGCTCTCTTGAACACTGACCTTTTAGGCTGTGTTGCTACCATCAGCAGAGTCACTGCAAACCGCTCAGACCAGAAGCTATTTTCTGTGGGATGGAGTTAAACAAAGACAAACACCCTTCCTAACGTTATGTAAATCATAAGCCTCAATAAGAGAGAGTTCCTTTTTGTCTTTTGTTGAGAGTCAAATTGCTTTAAGTTCTGCTTTATGAACTCCACCACATGCAAAGCATTTGGAACTACTTAAGGAACATCATAGATGTTCACACAAAAAGCAAGCAATGATTTTGTTTTGCAGATTTAGCCAGTTAATTCAAAGATGTGAATTCAATTGTATTTAAAACAATCCTTCCCCGCTGTTCACGTGATCACTGCCACGGTATGGGTAGTCAGAGGAGAAGAGTTCAATTCTGGTCTCCCTGCTACAGCAGAGATGTTGTTAAACTTGAAAGGGTACAGAAAAGATTTACATGGATGGTGCCAGGATTGAGGGTTTGAGCTATAGGGAGAGGTTGCATAGGCTGGGGATATTTTCCCTGGAACTTCAGAAGTTGAGGAGAGACCTTACAGAGGTTTGTCAAATCATGAGGGGCATGGACAGGGTGAATAGCCAAGGTCTTTCTCCCAGCGTAGGGAAGTCCAAAACAAGAAGGCATAGGTTTAAGGTGAGAGGGGCAAGATATAAAAGGGGCTAAGGAGCAACTTTTTCAGAGGGTGGTGCATGTACAGAATGAGCTGCCAGAGGAGGTGTTGGAGGCTGGTACATTTACGATATTTAAAAGGCATCTGGATGGGTACATGAGTAGGAAGGGTTTAGAGGGATATGGGCCAAATGCTGGCAAAAGGGCCTAGAATAATTGATTATCTCTTCAGTATGGATGAGTTGGACCAAAGGGTCTGTTTCCATGCTATACAATCCCATGATTCTATGACTAGATCATATGGCATCTACAATACAACACGTTAAAACTTAAGACATACCTACCAGCTTCACTTTGAGACACCATGGAAACAAACTGCTGTGAAATATAAAAAAAATGGCCTAATTCGCAAATTAGGCTTTGAGTTGTTTGCCCCTTTTACACACCCCAGCTTGTGGGAACATTATACAATATTGGTTTTCTTGTACTGAAATCTGATTACTAAAAAGGAATCAATGTTGTTAGGATACCCTGCAGCCAAATTGCACATAGCAGGATTCTGAAGACAGCAAAGTGATAAATGACGGATACTCTGTTTTTAGTACTTGAAGGAAAAATATTGGCAATGATACCTTATGAAGGGATGTTGATTAGTTTGGGCCCGTACTCATTAGAATTTAGGAAAATGAGAGGAGACTTTATTGAAATATCTAAGTTTTTTGGGGGTTTAATGGTGCAGGTACTGAGGTATTGTTTGTTTTCATGCAAGAGTGTGTCTAGGACCACGGGGTATAATCTCAGAATAAACGGCTATCCATTTAAAGCAAAGGCAAAGAAGAATTTCTTTCTCTCAGAGGACAGCAAATTATGGTATTCTTTATTGTAGAAAGCTATTAAGTACATTCAAGGCTGAGATAGATTTTCAATTTTAATGGAATCAAAACATATGGGGAAGCGACAGGGAAGTGAGTTCAGGATTTCATATCATCCACTGAGTGGTAGAGCTGACTTGATGGGCCTAAAAGCCTACTTCTGCTCTGACATGATACCAGGAGAGCTCCCCGTTATTCTGAGAACAGTACAATAGGATCATTTATGGTGACCTGAGGTGAAAGTGTGGGCTTCTGTTTAACATCTTACCCAAAAATGGCATCCATGACTGTGCAGCACTCCTCTCACCTTCTCCAAGAGATGGTACTAGACAGAAAATTATGGTCTGGAATTTCCTGGAACTGCACTATCAGTAACGGACACCATGAATTGAGTTATATTCTTTCATGCAAACCTCAAGAGAAAATTTTCTGGGCAAACATTTTGATAATGCCACAATAATCAAAATGACTAAAATTAGGACTCAATGGCAGGCCCCATCTGCATCAATGACCAAATGGGACAGATCAATATTGGCATGATCCAAGTCACAGATGTGAAATACAAATATATTCACCACATCAAACCTGACAAATTACAGAAAAAAGTCTCAGTTCACTCACTTAGCTATGGTATTCAGAATTAACAACCATTCTTAAAAAACAACATTTGTGGACCATATTATTGTAACAAAATCTCACAAGGTTCTTCACATGAAATAAAGTACGAAAGCAAGCCATGTAAAGAGATAGCTTTAGGGCCAATGTCCAAAAGCTTAGTGAAACAGATGAATTTGAAGGGATGTTTTAGAGAAAGAACACATGATCAGGAGGTTCAAGAAGAGATTTCTAGGGCTTAGTCTCTATCCGTGCCCTCAAGTGTCCCTAGTGTGGAGTAATTAAAATCAGCGTTGCTTAAGAGGCTAAAATGAAAGGAATGGAGATATCCCAGAGGATGGGGAGGCCGGTGGAGATTCCCAAGATAGAGAGAGAGAGATGAGGGCATGATGAAATTTTAAAGCAAGGACAAATCAAGATATTGCTTAACCAGGGACCAACACAGTGAACATAGGCACTGGAATAGTCAAGACTAAAACAATGTCCTGCAACATGCTCACCGCTCACCACTTGCAGAACTAGCATCACATTGCAAGTCAGTCACAGGCCTGTTGAGAATGGTAATTCTTCATAATTGTCGTAGCCTATTCCATTTAGCAATCTATGGCAACATTTACAGTAGAAAATCCTGCATGGAAAGAAATCTTTAACACTAAAAGAAATGTGGCCTTATTGGATTAAGGTATATGGTAAAGATGCTGCCGTAAAGGGAATGTTGAAATAATTTTGTTGTTGTTCCTCAACAAGATGCCATGTGGTTACTGGGTGAAAATTATCTTTTGACAGTTGTCACAGTGCAGTGCATTATTTCTCAGCTCTTGTGCTGTGGATTGTTACAAGATTCACTATCCCATCTGGTAAATATGCTGGAAATATTGTGATGAATATAATGACCTGATCGTCACAAGTTTGGCAAGCGACAAAATCCTATTGAACAACACTGGTGTCAAAGTAACAAAGAAAGGAATAAGAGTTTCAGCAAAAGTTGACCCAAGACAGGGGTGAAGTTAGATGAAATTATGGAGGTAGAAATACACATACAAATGTGCAGACATGTTGAAATTAATACTGACACCAAGGCAGTGAACAGTCTAGTTTACTCTTAGTTTGCAGGAAGAATTACAGAGTTAGTAGCAAGAGGATGGGAGCTTGGAATGAGGACGGAATGAGGAGCTTCAGTTTTCCCAATGCATGAATGGCAGACATTTTCGCTCACTTAGTACTGGATGCTGGAGAAGCAGTCTGATGATTTAGTGACAATGATGGAGTTGGGAAAGGAGCAGCGATGGCAGGTATCATCAGAGCACATACGAAACCTAACATTGCTTTTGGATGACATTGTTCAGGTTCAGCTTGTAGATAAGAATTAAGAGGGGACCCAGGATAGATCCATGAGGGACGGAATGGTATGAGAAGAGTAAGACAAGCCATTTGAAGAGATATTGTGTCTGCCACTGAACAAATAACAATAAAACCAGGTAGTAGAAGTGCCACCCAGTTACAGATTTAATTTATTTTCTTATTTATTTAGAATGAGATTTATAATTCAACTGGCTTGGAAGTCTCCAGAGTAAACAAACCCTCAAGGTCAACAATGGCATGTCCACAAACATTGTTGGCTAAAACCAGGCACAGAATAAAAAAGGGCACTTAAGAATCAGAATACAAGTATTTGGATGAATATTGATTCAAAATTAAATAAAATATGAGCAAAGATTCAATTTTACTTTCATAAATTCTGAACGTGTCATAATATTCACAACGCAAAATTTATTCCATGATTTTGCATTTTCCTCGAGCTCTATTACATGCTGGAAATATTTTTATGGGAAAATGTCAACATTTACTTTAATTACATATGTATAAAAATCCATTCATGTGCCCCAGTCCCTAAAAATGAAGATCCACATTTACTTTGGTTCTTCTGGACAGAAAATCACACAAGAGCCAAGTAAGTGCAATGAAATAAAATTAACAAAAATCCAGTATTGTGGTGAATGCCATCAACTGGAATGTGGGTTGTTGAGCTATTCAGAAATTTTTACAGAAGTGTCTAAGCACTAAAAAAGCTCTAGGAAATATAAAATAATATAAATTGTGGTAATACCCACTTACACCATAATTTCCTCAGTGTTCTGGAAGCCTGGAAAATGAACACCATCATCGATGGGCCACTCCAGTCTCCAGAAATTTGCGATTTAAATCACGTGAGTGGTTTGAAACTCTCACATTTCGAAATAACAGATGGGAGTTCTACTACTCAGCCAAGGTTAATATCTCCACAGTACAGCCTACAGAGAACATTAAAAAAACTAAAAGTTCTGTTACACTACCAGATGCACTCAGGCAATTCACTGAGGCAGATGTAATCCAACTTCAAAATGCCGACAGCCAGCATTTGGTCCTAGATCTATGTTCCAGTTTCAAATGCCAACCAGTTCTGTGTTACATATTGCACTTTCTCACCACAGTACCCCACACTTGTCTATAATCAATCATACAGGGAAGGAAGGAGGAAGGGGAACAAAATCTTTAATGGACCATACGACTATGGCTTTGGCTCCAGAAAGTGGAAAGAAACATCTACCAATACACCAGCATGATCGGACAAAGTCAATATCATTTCACAATAGGGAAATATAGTTTGGAAAATTTATTGGAACTTTTCTGAACTTGCACCAAATTGGATTGATGAAAAGCAATGAGTAAATGTACTCATATATGGATTACAAAATAGCATTTGAAATGGGCTTCACAACATGTTGAGTATGTAAGATAACGCTTTATGGAGTTGGGTTAATATATCAAAACTGAGAGAAAGAATTAATCAGTGGACAAGGAGCAAACAGCAAGACTAAATGGGCAATTTCAAGTTAGCAGGCTTCAACTAATGGAGAATCAACTAATATAATTGTAAATTAGAATTATATCAATATACAAATATACAATTATAATTGCCAGAGACCTTCGAAACCTGAGGCTGCTCTCTTATTAGAGAGAAGTGACTGGTGGTGGTTTACCCTGAGGGTTACCACGCCGCAGGCAAGGGGAGAAGTTGAGATGGAGGCGTTTCCATGGTAACCTCAGCAAGTAGAAGGATTGAACTCACAGTGTTGACATCACTCTGCATTGCAAACCAGCTAACTGAGCGTACCAGAGATAACGAAGTGTAGAGCTGGATGAACACAGCAGGCCAGGCAGCATCAGAGGAGCAGGAAAGCTGACATTTCAGGTCTGGACCCTTCTTCAGAAAATGCCCACTGCGAAGCCTCCTTGTTAGCTCAGATTCTCCAGCATCGGCAGTTCCTACTATCTCTAATTGAGTGTACCAACCTCTTCTTTCTTTAATTCTTTGGTAGGACTTGAGCATCATTAGCTGGCTAACATTTATTGCCCATCCCTATTTGCTGTTGAGAAGATGGTAGTGAGCTGCCTTCTTGAACCACTGTAATCAATGTGCTGGAGGTAGGCCCACAATACCATGAGGAAGGGAATTTACAACATATGCTGGTTATATGAATGGTTATATGCTGGTTTAAATAAAGAGGCAGAGAGTAATGTATCAAAGTTTGCTGACAATACAAAGCTAGGTGAGAATATAAGCTGTAAGGACAGAGAGACTGCACAGAGATACAGAGATTAAGTGCCCATGTAACAAGGTGGCAGATAGAATATAATGTGGGCACGTCTGAGGTTATTCACTTTGGTCTCAAGAATAATAAATCAAAGCTTTTTTTTTTTAAAGGCATGACACTTATTGCATTAGAGCTGGTACAGAGAAGGTTCACTAGATTAGCTCCTGGGATGTGTTGATAGGATGCTGATGAGAGAATTAAGTATATTGGATCTATATTCTCTGGAGTTAAGAAAAAAATAAGAGGTAGAGTATGAAATTATAGGTTTCTGAGGGAGAAAAGAAAGTTGCAAGTCTATGAGCTGGTCGATGAAGCCTGACCCTCAACCATAAGATACTGCAGGCAGACTATACAACCTTTTGGTGGGATCCTGCCCCTCACTGACAGGAAGCCCACTCTACGGAAATGCAAGCCAATCTGCTTGGCCAGTATCTCCAACATTCCCGGAAACGTCAAGAGTTCCATGGCGAGCACTGACTGGACCGTAGGCAGACCCACAAGGGAGATCCAAAGTGAACCAGGTCCGTAGCAATGAGGTTATAT
This sequence comes from Ginglymostoma cirratum, assembly GCA_024137785.1. Lineage (NCBI taxonomy): Eukaryota > Metazoa > Chordata > Chondrichthyes > Orectolobiformes > Ginglymostomatidae > Ginglymostoma > Ginglymostoma cirratum. The sequence goes on from JAHRHZ010000024.1 coordinate 13,044,719, forward strand.
TCCTTTTGCAACTCAGGAAGAGGTCTAGAGGGTAGGTGGTGTGCTTTAAAGAATGTTCGAGTAGGAAAGAAAAGGGAGTGCTATTTTCTCAGTGATTTAGACCTGATGCCAAGGGACAACCTCCAATGATAGAAACCTCTTCCTGCCCGCTATTTCAAGCACCTTTTAAAAACAATTGAGAGACCCACTTCCAGCAAACCACACACACAAAACATACAATGGACAGTGAACTATCAGAAACAACTGAGCTTTTAACTTGGGAGATGAACAGGAGGCTGGAAGAACACAGCAGGCCAGCAGCATCTGGAGGAAAGGAGCAGTCAACATTTCAGGTATTACCCTTCTTCAGGACGCTTTTAACATGCTTAATTGACCCTTAATTCTGTATTTACATATGGCGCGTGAGCTGGAGATTTCATCATCATGCTATTTTCATTCTCCCTACACCAGGGTGGGGTTCCTGGTTCAAAGACACTTAGTCCTTGGTCAAGGGGCCCAGCACTGGGAAGGTGTGGGGATGACATTCTGAGATCCCATCCTCTGCCTTTGCAGCTAAACCCCTTCCCCAGACTTCCACACAAAAACTTACCAGAGGACCACGCCCACCCATCTGCAAATAATGTGACAGGGGTGGCATTTTGTACTTGTTACATGGCCTTTCCCCTGCCGACTGCTGGATGAATATCAATGTTGGTGGAATGAGGCCCTTAAGTGAGCACTTGAGGGCTGAAATAGCCATTCATTCCCATCATGAACATAATCACAGCAGGGATAGGGAAGTAGAGAAATCCTCAGGCGCAACACTCCTCCTGATAATAACCCCCTCAAATCTCAGTCCCCGACCCCCAACACACCACGACCAAACAAAGGTGGGGTATAAACTGCACCCCAAGGCAAGAGAGATTACACTGAGGTTCTATAGTACACTGGCCAGATCTCACTCCAAGTACTATGTAGTCTCATCACTAAGATTCAAAAGATGCATTTACGCATCGGATAGGGTGCAAGAACAACAAAGTAAAATTATCCTAAGTGCAAAATGGCCAGTCATGAGACAAGATTAGGGCAGTTCAAACACTGCAGGCAAAGAGAAAATTAAGCTAAGACCCAAAACAAAGTAAAAATCAGAATCTCAAAAAAACACAAGTAAATGAGGCTGAAAGGCAGATTTAAACAGATTTTTAAAAAAAGTTTAAAAAAGCAGATTTTGCAAAAAAGAATTCTGTTTACCCTGAGAATGACCAGCTCCTAACGTATTCTTCCAGAAAAAAGCTAGAGTTGGAAACAGCAGGTGGTTCAAAATACAGCTGTGGTACTAGTCAAGAGGTGTTAAACACCAGACGAGCAAGGAACAATATAGCAACAAAGCAGACTCCTTCATCGAATTTATCATTCACATTTACCTCGTGTTTTAATGAGGCTCGTTCAGAACCAAGACAGATCCTACTATTGTCCCTTTCAAACTGAGCCCACAACTGAGGCCATTAAAATTAATGAAGCTGGAACAGATAATTTTATGACTGAGTGTCAGCTGTTTATTTACAAAACAGTAATCTACCTTCCCAAATGTTCTTTTTTTGGCTTGAGTAAATCAAAGTAATGTAATTGAGCAAAACCTATCATTTTCATACCAAAATCACAGCCAACCTTTAAGAAAGAATGTAGAGTTACAATTTTTTCAGTCAATTGTCCATATTTATTGTCAGCAAAGAAAGTAAATAAACTGTAGAATTTAGAGACGAAAAAGAACTGCAGATCCTGGAATCCAAGACAGACAAACAGGAGGCTGGGAGAACATTAGCTTCTCCTTTCCTCCAGATGCTGCCTGACCTGCTGTGTTCTTCCAACCTCCTGTTTATCTAAACTGTAGATTTGCTGTCTTCTAGACTGTAGACAATGTACTAGTAAAATAGGAATATCACTGTCCTTCGTTGCTCATTACTTCACACTATTTCACGGAGTCATTTTGGATTAACCCTGAAGACAAAACAAGCACCAGAAAGCCCCTAAGAGGTTGAAACTCTTTTGTTTGTCTGCGTATCCGATCACAAAACTTTAAACACGATGATATGCAAATATTCTTGGAAATATTGAAATCAGTTCCACTGCTAAATGCTCAATTGACCTTTGCTCGGACATTTTTTACACCTACAGGAAGTTGGGACTTCAACCAGCACATTCTGGCCCAGAGGAAGGATTCAAATTAATAGCCGGAAGGAAAACGCCACAATTAAGACTAATTTGTTTTTATTTGCTCACCACTGTCACAGTGGTATTAAATGATTCATTAAAAGACAGTAGACAGTCCTTCATTACAAAAAACCCTTAGGCGGCTGAAACAGTATCAATAAAGTTGGCGGCAAAACAAAACCAACACTGCAAAAGTAAGTAAATATGTGGCGCTCCTACTTTAAGGCTTTAATTTTTTACACAAGGGAAGCAAAGTGCAAAAATTGAACATATGTTCACATGGGTATCCAGTATCAAGCATTCCCAGCTGCTGAATAATATGTTCTCTGGTCTCAATGATATATACAGGAATTATTTATGCATCACACTGGTGCTTCTTTTTATATTCTATTTCTGTCATGCAAAAGCCAAGCAATGACCACTGCTACGACCCATTGAGAAGGGGTGCATCGGCTCCTCTCCTATCAACCTCAAAGCTTCACTACAAAACAAGATTAGTACTTATTGTGAACACCAGAGACTATATCACTCCAAGTAAAGTACAGTTAACAAATTTAAATGCAGCAGCACAAAGCTAAATGCAAGGTTTTCCCCAGTGAAGTAAGGAACAATTTTATTAGCTGTCAGCCCTGAGAGGAATAACTAAGACCTGATATCAAGCACATGTGCTCTCTGAAATCACGTGGACATAAACACATACAAAGTTAAAAAGGAACTGTATCCAGTATAAAAGTAAGATAATAATAACATACAGCTTATAGTCCTTAGAATGTCCTTGAAGTGCAAGATTTTAACCTAAGAATACAAGGGATCATGAAGAGTCATGAATATTGCAGTTATTTTACTTTGCAGTGTTCTAATGTTTCTTTTGCATCCATAATGTGACTTTAAGAGAGAGGGAGGCCTCTCAGCTTTTCTGTCCTACAGTCAAAAATCCATCTCCTCTTTTTTACAACCAGCTGCTTGAAATACAGGTTTGTTACTGTATTTCCACGTCTGAATTCGTAGTCTACAAATGTGATAATTGCACATAATGTTTTCCCCTCCAATATGTGAACATTCTAAACATGGTAAATAAGAATAGGTGATGGGAGCCTTTTGGTGCCCAGAGACACCAAATGACAATTTTAGCTTGGCAGTCTCTTGTCTAATCTACATTCCTCTTTATGGTCATGTGATGTGATTGGTCAGTGTTTTAGTTTCTTATTTTGAAAGCATTTTAGTCTATGATAGCTCATTTCAGCCTATGGTAGCCCCAGGTGTTTCAATTTCAGGTATTAAATTGGACGGTGAATTTCAAAATTCAAAATACAGTCAATAATCTTGACATCATCCAGATCAAAGCAGCCCACTTGATAAGCACCCATGTATCAACTTTACTATTCAAAGCCTCCATTACAATTGTATAGGGCACCACCTGCAAGGCACACTATATCAATTAAGGTTCCTTTAACAGGATCTTCCAAACTCATAACCTCCACCAACTCAGTCAAGGACAGCAGAAGCACTGGAATACCATGCTTTGCAAATATCCCTTCAAAATCATACACCATCCTCATTTGGAGCTACATGATGTTCCTCTGCTTCAAAATCCTGTAATTCCCTTCTTACTTCACTCTTCTCTGGGTGTACCTCCACTGAATCAACTCTATTGTTTTAAGAAGTCAGCTTACCATTACTTTCTCAAGGGCAATTAGGGATGAACAACAAATGGTCTTGCCAGTGACACACAAACTCCACGAATGCATGAAACACTGACAGAGAATAAAAGTCTATGCAACTTCAAATACCAATTTAGCCACTTAAATTCCACACTAACCTTACCCCTTTCATAATATATTCGGAACTTACAAAGTTATGGTTACTATCTCCAAAATGTTCACCCACTGAAACTTCAACCTTCATTCTGCCTTCATTCCCCAAGATTAGGTCTACTACTCTCCCATCTCTAGTAGAACTATCTACACACTGGTACAAAAAGCTCTCCTGGATGCACTTTAAAAATTCCACCCTAATCTTTTCACGCCAAGATGATCCCATTTAATGTTCACAAAGTTGGAATCCTCTACGACTGTAACCCTGTTTCTCTCACACCTTTCTGCGATTTGCCTACATATCTGCTCCTTTATCTCCCGCTGACTGTTGGGAGGTCTGTAGTATATTCTCAGCAAAGTACCTGCCCCTTCTTTAAGTTTTTGGCTCTACCCATACAGTCTTATTTGAACCCCTTCGAGGACATACAAACATTGAATCCCTACAGTACAAATAGAGGTCATGTGGTCCATCAAGTCTGCAACAACCCTCCAAAGAACATCCACATCCCCATTCTATCCCCAAATTTACCATGGCTAACCCACTTGGCCTGCACAATTCTGAACACTACGGGGCAATTGAGCATGGCCAATCCAAATAACACGCATTTCTTTGGACTGAGGGAGCACCTGAGAGAAAACCCCGCAGGTATAGGGACAATGTGCAAGTTCCCCAAAGGAGTTACCCAAAGCCAGAATCGAATCACTTAGCCGTCATATTGCCCCTTTACTGCATCACTATATCCTCCCTCATTACTGCAGTGATGATCTCCTTTATCAATATTCAATGTCCCCCACCTCTGTTACATTCCCAAATTGCACCTGAAGCTTCTATACCCTGGAATGTCCTGCTGCTAGTTCTGTCGTCCCTTCAACCATGTTTCAGTGATTGCAACAATATCATATTCCCACATGCTGATCAATACCCTAACTTTATCCACCTTACCAGTCAAGCTCCTTGCATTAAAATAGATACAATTAGTTTTCTGGACTTCTCATGTGCCTGATCCTACCCAGGTCTTTTCCACTTACTGGACTGTCCTATATCTGATTGGACATTGCTCCTAATTTTATATCAATACTGCGCCCCATCCTTCTGTCTAATTCACTTAAAATCTCCCCAAGACAACAGCACTATCCACTACTTGCATCAATATTATTTCTGTTACTTACAATTTGGTTTACTGACATTTCCAGCTGATTTCACAACATTAGCATACCCAGTTTGAAATCATGACTCCTAACAATTACACAAGGCTTTTTATCATTCTGTACATGCAGGGAACACTCCATTGACCACTACATGTTTCAGACTGTCATCCACACCCAAAGGATTGATTGACACATGCCCTCTGGGAAGAGAATTTGTCAATCTTACACAGTCCAGCCTGGATGTCAGCCCAGTCTATTCTACAATCTGAATTCTCCAACAGGAGTACGGGATGTGCAATAAATAATACCTTTCTAGTGTTAACCATACCTCAAGAATAAAATATGATTTCAAAAACAGACACTGTGGATACAGATCAATTGTCCAAGCCTCAAATCCCCTTTGGTAATGCTTAGTGAAATATTTGACTACTGTACATACTTAAGACCAAGAGAGACTTGCATAGACAAATCTCAATTTCACTTTATTCCACCTAGGATTACACAAACCAAATTACATCAGAATTTTCCTCACACTCAGGTTCCAACCTTAGCTGGATATATAGAAATTGTTCCAAAAAGATCTTTCCACAGAAGTACGGATGCTGGTAAACCTAAATGCATTTAGGCTCAGTCAGAACCATTCTCATGTCTCCAATCAGAAGGCTCTAGATGCAAATGTCACTCCAGGACCTGAGCATGAGGTTAACACTTTATAGTAGCGCTGAAAGTTGTGATGCACTGTGGAAGGTAATAGCTAATACCTTAAAAATTAACATTTCATTTTCTGGACATTAGTGGAAATAAAAATCTCGCTTCTACATTCCTGACAGAAATGAAACACTTGATAATTGCAAGTTTTTAAATGTCTGTTAGCAGCCACTACCAATCAGTGTTAGAGAAAACAGATTTACATGAGGCATTTATGTCTCTCAAACGTCAAGCATTTCTTACACAATGATTCACTTCAAAGTATCGTAAATATTAAGTAAATATATATAAAATCCTTATGACATCACCAGATTGGGGGGACCTTAGTGCAGTCTCTGACATTCACCCCATCTAACACATAAATTTATATATCTCCACCCAAGCTTTTTCTTCCCTAGCAACTGACAGTTGTATAGTCATGTAAATAATAATATTTGCAGATAACCCCATCTTCCCTCAAGTTTCTGACTTAACAAATTCGAGTCATTGAGGAGGTTTCCCGAGTCTTCCAAAAATGCCTTCTCTTCTGCCTTGGAAGACTAATACATCTTTGACTTGTTAATCTTGGTCCTAATCTTGATCCTGTCAAGTCCCTGCACAAGGAGACATTTTAGTCACTTGGATGTCCTTAAATGAAGATATAGTTCTTGGTGAGCCAGGGGGTTCAATCTGTCAAATTTCTTTTTCAGTTGTATTCGTCCCTGCTGAATCAGGTGGTTGTATGCCAACAAAAAATTTCTTCATGGAAGATGGCTGCTCTGTTCAGGTTTTCAAATTGCCTCTTTATCATCTTAATTCTAGCTTCATGGCATTACTAGTGCCATGACCTCAGTTTAAATTACCTCAATGGTCCATGGCGCCCGCTCATTATAATGGTAACGTGCTTTGAGATTTGTGAGTGCTCTTTTTTTAAACTTCTAGCCTCCTCAGCTCTTCTCACATGTTAATTTAAAGTCTCTTCCTTGCCGAACAGATAATTTTTAAAACTTTTCTAGGACTTTTAATGCCTGTTTGCTTCTGAGCTGAACATCGTATTGGGGCAGTTCTGACTAAATTTTGCTTCCTGATGGAATCTATAACCGCAAGATGCAACTAGCTCCTCATTCACACTTGCTTCAGCTCATCCCTCCGGGTCTGAGTGAAAGGAATTACTATGAAGTACTATTTCTCTCTTGTTGATCTTTCTACAGGTTTCTCTGCAGACTGCTTCCCTGCTCAAAAGTTAGAGCTGCTGGCTGTCACTTAGAGTAACTATTAAAGCCATAAAGTGTTCTAAGGCTGTAAATGTGCAGTACAGCTCCTTGTGGTGTTAGGCAATGATCCTATCTGTTACCATGCTGTATGCATTGCAACTAGAATGATAAACTGCTGCAGCTTGTGTTTGCGTAGTTTGCTGCCACCCACTGAGTCCTAATGAGAAGAGAATCTTTCTTAAATGAGCTATTGTTTATTGCATGATGGTAATCATGTCAAAGATAGCATTAAGGTAGTCTTAGTAAAAATGCCTATGAGGAGGCTGAGAATACAGAGATTGACTCGACAACATCCCAAGCTATTCTATCTTTTCTCCACTGAGGTCCTTTTGACATCATCTGATCGAGTGTAGCTTAATTCAATCGCCAGCATTTTCCGTTGTACAACATGCATTTTTTAAAGTGCCTTTGTGGGAGTGCCCTAGCTCTGGGCCAGGAGGCCTGGGTTCAAATCCCAAATCGCTCCAGAGGTGTGACATAACATCTCTGAATAGACTGACTAGAAAATATCAACACTGATATCCTGTTCAGAACTTAGTAATAAAATAAACCCCAGCAAGACACCAACAGAAGAAACGCCTGTAATTTTGAAATTGTCTAGATAATGATGGATCAGTTGGCAATTAAGGCTTTGGACTGCTAAGAGCAGTAAGGCCCTGAAGTACTGAGGACTTGATATTTCAAACCTGCAATCCTGGAAATAAGATAAAGGCCTCAACAGATTTTTGGAGATCATAAAAACACATTATTAGATTTCCAGAAGCATTGCTCTTTGATAAACAGAAAACTGAAATTTACAGAGCAATTTCTGAACATTTACTGGTACAATACCACCACTAACTCCAGCTTTAGCTAATCGCCATTTCACTCGATTCTCCATTATTGCTGAACTATCAGACTGCTTATCAGACATCTGGTACTGGATTAGCAAACATTTCTTCCAAATAAACACAGGCAGTGCAAAGGCATTGTTTTCAGTCCCCACTCTGAATTCCATTCCAAACTCCTAAATCCATGTCTCTCCCTGGCAACAGTTTGAGAATAAATAAACCCTTTTGCAACATTCAATATCAAATGAGCATCCAACCATTTACTTGCACCATCATTAAGGCTGCCTGTTTCCACCTCTGCAATATCGTTAAGACTTCGTCCCTGATTCAGCTTACCTGCTGCAAATACCTTAAACAGTTCTTTGTCACCTTTATTCTCAAGTACTCCAACACACTTGTCTTTCTCCCACAGTCTCCCCTCATAAACTTGAAGTAATCTGAAGCTCTGTTGTCTGTGTCCAAACTCTCACAAAATCCTCTTCATCCATCAATCCTGTGTCCACCAGCCGACACTGGCTCTTATTCACGCAACATATTACTTTTAAAATTCTCCTTGTTGTTTTCAAATCCCTCCAATCGTGTCAATTCTTCCTATCACTAATCTTCGTTAGTCCCAAAATGCTCTGAATTTTCTGCGCTCCTTTAAGGTTGGCCTCTTGAATATCCTGCATTTTAATCATTCCAATATTGGTGGCCATCATGCCTACAGTTATCATAGTCTTGAGTGCTACATACTCACCCCATGCCTCTTGCCTCTCTACCTAATCTTCCTCCTTTAAGATGTGCCTTAAAAATCAAAGTTTCTGACCAAACCTTTGGTCATATGTCACAATATCTCTTTATGTGGCTTGGTGCCATGCCTCGTTTTATAATATTCTTGTGAAGGGCCTGAGAAATGTTTATCAAATTAATGGAGTTGTTGCTGTTCCTCATCCAAGTGACCCCTGCAGAAGGACTGTATCATGAAATAAAGCCTTGAATCCAACCAACAGCTTAGCTTCCGCCCAGCTGCACTCTTTTTTTCCAGTCTAGGCTGGAACATTTTCCCCGAAGCATAGGAGGCTGAGGAATGACCTTATCGAGGTTGATAAGATCATGACAAGCATAGATAAGGTGAAGCACTAAGGGTTTTTCCCCCAGGATTGGGGAGTTTGAAACTAGAGGGCATAGGTTTAAGGTGAGAAGGGAAAGATTTAAAAGGGACCTGAGAGACAACATTTTCTGCACAGAGCGTGGTACATAAATAAAATGCACTGCCAGAGGAAATAGTAGAGGTGGATATAATCACAACATTTAAAAGACATTTGGATAGGCACATGGACAGGAAAGGTTTAGAGGGATATGAGCCAATGCAGGCAAATGGAACTAGTTCAATTTGAGAAACTTAGTTAGCATGGATGAGCCAAAGAGCCAGTTTCCATGCGATTTCACTCTATGACTCTATAAGTTCATAAAAAAAAACTAGTGAAAATCAAAGAATTTCAGATACAAATTACCTCGTAGAATATATCGAGATTCTACGGTCTTTTAGACCAGTTTAAAAACCATTGGATTGGAAGATATCCCACCTACAGAACTGATCACATTGCCAGATCTATCTCATGTTTGTTCATTTCACATGCTTCCTGGCCTTTGTGTAGAATTTAAAATTAGAGCGGAAGGACATTAACAAGCAGCTTTCTCATTCAGTAAGGAAACTGACAGACTGAATAACACATTGTGAGTATATGTTGATTAGAGTGCTTTCTAAAAGTCAGATTCATTTATTTCAAAAAGAATCACCACTTTTAACATATATTGAATATGTTTAAATCCGATTCTTCAAAAAAAGGGTTACATTCCACAACACTGCTGGATTGTGCAGGCTCTTGTCGGACTTTACACTGAAATACAAACATAGCTGAAAAGCAACATAAGCAAAGGAAACATAATGTTAATGGACTTTGCACCCAAACTGCTAAAAGCACCTAAGGCAAGATTCTTCACCCTTATATGTGGAATTCAATAATATCCTGGATATTAGTGCTTACTAACCACCGACAAAACTCAAGATTTGGGTAATTATGTTGCTACATTGACAAACCACAGAGCTCAAGATGTTAACAATTTTTCACTCCATTGCCCAAAGTGATGTTTTCTTTTGCAATATATGCTTAAGATGCAAATACGTAATTGCTTTGTGGACTTTGTCTTTTCCAAGCTTGCTCTCTGAAACCGTCTTCCTCCTTTTTCATATTAAGAAGTTAACAAAACAAGGTTATCAAGAAATTCTGACAGGAGGTGGGGAGCATTTCTGCTGTGCATGATAGTGTACAAGCCAGGCTGAATTCCCAGGGGCAATGTGGTCTCAGGTTACCTTACTCCTAACTCAGCAGCAAGCACACAAATGTCATGATAGCCACCCTTTTGTAAATTAATGCCAGAGACAAGATTTGTTATCAAAGAGTCATAGAGTCATACGGCATAGAAACAGCCCCTTCGGTCCAACTCATCAATGCCAACCAGGCTTCCCAAACTAAATTAATCCCATTTGTCTGTGTTTGGTCCATATCCCTCCGACCCTATCCTTTTCATGTACCAATCCAAATGTTTTTTAAATACTGAAACTGAACCTGCATCTACCACTTCCTCTGGTAGTTCATTCCATATACGCATCACACCATGCATGAGAAAGTTGCACCTCAGGTCCATTTAAATCTTACCCCTTTGACCTTAAACCTATGGGCTCTAGTTTTGAATTCCCCTACCCTCAGGAAAAGATGTTTGCTCTTCACCTTATCTATGCCCCTCATGATTAAGGTAAGACTTCTGCCCTTAACCTGGGAGGGAGCTCAGCATTAAAAAGCAACTGGAGTGTTGGATGACTGGCAATGCTGTAGTCCTTATGGTGTCAGTGGAAACAGTGGCCACTGCTAGGCATACAGGCAGCTGCAATGAATAGAGCCTGGACTTCAGCAAAGACCAGACTATCGGGAGGTCAGGCAGACAAACCTGTCAAAAGGGTGAAGAATTGGCATAGGATTTGAGGGTGCAGGGGAGAGTAGATTAGCACCCTTCCCCCCACCTCTCCACTCAGCATCAACAGTGGTTAATGCTACAGAGCTGTATGTACAAGTCATGTCATATTCCCCAGTTCTAATCACAGAGTCCTGTGAGGAAATGTTATCACATAATGTGCAAATGCTGTGGGAAAAGTAGCTTCAAGAAATTATTTGAATCATATCTAATTGAAGTCAAAATCATTTCTGCAGGTTAGTACATTACTCCGCCCTTACATTAGTTATAACTAAATTGCAAGAATCCACGTAAACTGTTAAGTGTGGTGCTCATTGGAGCACCCAGATGTTTGCAACATGTAAAATAATATTTAAGACATAGCGGGAACTGCCGATGCTGGAGAATCTGAGAAAACAAGGTGCAGAGCTGGATGAACACAGCAGGTCAAGCAGCATCAGAGGAGCAGGAAAGCTGACGTTTCGGATCTAGACCCTTCTTCAGAAGAAGGGTCGAGACCCGAAATGTCAGCCTTCCTGCTCCGTTCATCCAGCTCTACACCTTGTTATCTTAAATGACACTTAAACTAAGTTTGTTATTGATTGAAGTCCACCACATGCTTGAAATAAGATCAAGCAGACTCTTAACACCAAGATGCTTGCTTACACAACCTGTTGCTCTCAGCACCTTGCTGAATGTCTATGAAACTAGATAACTTACATTTATCCAGAAGAGAAGCTCAACAATACTCATCTTCACTGCTCTTAATGCTTTCTGGGAATTTCATGACAAGTGAAAATCACTAATTCAGCAGTTCTTTCAACGTCATGTTTCTCAGTTATGTTGGCACTCATCAAGAAGGGCTGTTGTTACCCACTTGGGTAAATTCAAAGGGTCTTTTGTTTAGTGGCAAGGATGCTCATAAGCTGATACATGGGTTCTGAAAATTAATCCTCACACCTGGGAAATAGCAGCCAACAAAGGAGAGAAACAATCACCTTGCATGCGCTACCATAACAACTGTAACCAGTTGTTACAAAGGCACCAACATGAGAAAACAACTTGCAATAACACCTGACAATCACTTCATATGGGCACATGCAGCAGAACCAGCCACTCTTGGATTGGCCTCTTCACCCAAGAGTGTAGGTGTTCAAGGAACAGGCGGAAGGGGGCTGAATGGCCTACTCCTGTTCATATGTGTTGCATGAAGTTACCCCCATCCCTGACAGATTTGATTTGCTGCACGTCCATCACCTACCCAACTGGAAGAATGAGACTAACTGTTTATTACTAAATGAAACGTAAGAATGTTATCATAAATACATCAACATTTTCAAATGATGATTTCTGAAAAAATTACCAAACATAGGATGATCTCTATTCTGAGAACTGATAAAGGACACTGAGGTCAGGATTTTGGCTTTTACGAGGACTGCAGTGCAATACAAACACCAGGAAATTCTGGGCAGCTGGATAAAAAACACACATGCCACTCAGAAACCACTGCAAAGCAATAATCGAGCTCAGAATATACCTTCATGTCTTCAGAATATTACAAAGGTCACATGGATGGATGAATAGATAATAGGCTGCTTATCATATTCCAACTTTGCAGTTATGGCCATACTGATCCCCGAGGTGATGATTATCACCTCAAATGAGGCAAAATTGCAGTAACGCCTCAGAGCTAATAATAGGTAATCCAAAATATAGTGATGCTTCTACATTAAATACCCAAATATTATCACAATTAAACAATCTGAATAGTCTGGAATGGAGAACAAAGGACTGTGCTTGGGAACTACTTGCATTGATTGTACCATAATCAAGAATTTAACCACATTAGAAAAGCATCATTTGTTTCAACAATAATAGCATCATCTTACATTTCTAATCTTGAACATTCTAAGTATACCAAAAGAATAGCCACTATCTTAAAACACAGCAAAGACAAAAATGTAGACATGATAAACCAACCGAGTATAAAATGCTTCGAACATATCAAGAAACATCTCAAGATATTTCACAAATGGACACGAAGAACTGCCAAGGATTCAAGGGAGGAGTGAAATCGAAAACGTGAGCCCAGAGGAGTTTTGTAAAAGATGGAGACACAAATGAAAAGGATAAAGAAGCGATTTCCAGAGGGTTAGGATGCGTAGAAACAACATAGCTACTGGCTGTGCTGCTTCCAAATGGCACAGTTAAAGGCAGGATACACACAAAATGAGAATTCAGTAACTGAAGACTGAAAAAATAAAATGGAAGATTAAAAGCAAAGATTTGAAATTGATGCTCTGAAAGAACAGGAGAAAGTGGAGGCCAGTGTGAGAGAGAGGGAGGTTAAGTATAAAATTGCAAACACGGTTTCGCTCAAGGTAGTTTGTAAATGGTTGAAAATTACTGGAATTATCCACTTCAGAGTTGATAAAAAGGACAAGGGTTTCAGCTGAGACAGACCTGAGATATGGATAATGACTAACAAAATTGTCACGGTGAAACTGAAAGAACTTGGCAATGGAGAGGAAATATGGTGTGAGATTCTATTTGGTGTCAAGCAAGATTTTGCATGGTATGCAGCGTGCCCCAGTGATTGACAAGTCAACAAAGAAGTAGTGATGAAGAAGGGGTATAGTATCAAGAGTGGGTACAGGTCAGTAAGAATAGATTTGGTCTTCCTAAATTCAATTAAAAGTAGTTTTGGCTCATCCCAGAAAATGTTCCCAACTATTACAGAAAGAAAACTTGCTGGCAAAACTCAGCAGGTCGGGCAGCACCTGTGGGAAGAAAGTAGAGTTAATGTTTCCAGTCTAGTGACCCTTTATCAGAAGAATCTTGTACAAGTAGCATATTCATAAACTTGAATACAAAAGTAAAATGCTATGGTTGTTGGAAATCTGAGATAAAAGCAAAAATTATAAACACTCAGCTGACATCGTCGCACCTACAGGGAGGAAACAGAATTAACAATTCAGGTGTGTCCCTTTTCATAAGAATTCAGAAGTCTTGTTCACAAGAATGGTTAAAAAATGGACTATTGGTTTTCAACTTCAATCACCTGATTTTATGACTTGAGACTATTCATGCACTAACATGGTTTTAACAAAGGACAAACTTTGACTTAAGATGGCTGCCGTAGTCACCCAAGTATGTTAAGGCAAACTCAAAAATAAGCGAGATAAATAAAGACAGTCTGAGCCAGAATTAGCATTTTAATCAAAAGATTAAAACTCAGTTGGAAGGAACCCATGAAGAAACCCTCAAGAAGAAAGCTTGACATCTAGTTTTGATTAAAATCTTTCTGGAATTTTGAAATACTGGGTTGAAAGTCATCTACAAATTATTAAGCTCAAAAAACAACAATGTCAGATACGTGAGCATATAAATTAACCATATTTCAGGAAAATAGCTTTTGAGGAGAAGAGAGAAAGCAAATGAATATCAACAGAACAACAGGGTGAGAAGATTATCCCTCTCTTCTTTTCATCATGTTGAAAACCAAGAGAGGTAATAAAGCAAACTGAAAAAAACATCTACTCATCAAGAAATCAAGGAATTTACACATCAACTAAATTGCCATGGTTTGGGTTCAATACTTACAAATCTAGAATTCCAACAGCGTGTTAAACTGCATATTTTCATATTTGTATTGTATCAAGCAACTTCCCTTTTTCAAGCCATATCTAGATTTATCTGTGTGCATGTCTGTGTGCGTGTCTGTGTGCGTGTGTTCATTTGATGTTATGTTTTATTCTTCTTCTCAAGGTCAACAGGCAATAGAATTCATTTTCCTTCAATGAAGTAAACCTTGTAATTGGTTCCTTAATTCTGAATAGTCCCATGTTTAATTGAAATGGGATATTGCTGTGTGATAAAAAGAAAAGCAAACATTTGATGGGACCCACGGGGTTAAAAAGAGGGATGTTGATCACCTCTCCTTGCCTGGTTTTAACATCTTCACGTGAAATGTAAGGTAAAAGGTTTCACATCTAACACTAACCATGCCAGACTCTCATCCATATAATCAATAATGTTTCTTATTTATTTTGCAAAAAAAATGAATTCCAGTACAAACACTTAAATCATGCAATTAAGTGATTCAAGACTATATAAAAATGCCATTAATAACTAAATCAATCAAAAAAAAATTGCGGATGCTGGAAATCAGAAACAAAAACAACCAACCTGACCTTTTCATGTACATCTTTTTGGATAAGTGAGACTCTTATGTAGCAGTGCACTATGTTATTTAGACTTTAATATACAGATTTGTATTTGAGCATGTGACATAACCAAGGCAACAAATAAATTCAAAAGCTTAATCCAGAGAACTTGAAAAGCAGACACTTATCACTTTTAGCCTGAAATCGATTTCAATCCAGCTAGGTGAAAGAGGACAAAAACAAAGCACTTTGTTCTTTCTGTGATGCAACAATATTTTGGATCCAAGAGTAAAAATCAAACAATTTGAAGACTACACTCTTATATTAATCCACTGATGACCAAAGAGGAACATATGCACTAAATTGATTGCAGTGACAAACATCTCTGTATAGTTAGTTTCTGTACTAACAAATTGGTTCCAAACATTTTTTATAAATCAAAGAATGTTAGTAGCAAAATGATGGTACAGTCGAGCCTATCAATCACGTTGTGCCATGTTGGTCTACATTGACATGGTTCAGTTCATTTTTATGGAATTAAATTCCACTCCAATTGCAGCCCATAATCCAAATTGGCCACGACAGTAGTGTGATCAGAAGTACTATCTTTCAACTAAAACATGAAATCATGGTCTCTTTTCTCGCATCAAAGATTGGACAACATCAACAATCAGAAGGAGTTCTTCCAATATCCTGACTAACATCACCTCCACATTTTGCAATTCACACCAAACCCTGCACACCCAACATCAGCTTGCTCGCTGACATAGATCCCAAATGAGAAATACTTTGCTTTCAAAATTCTCAGCCTTGCTTTCGAAATCCCTCCATGTCCCTCCACCAACCGAAAACCCTCTTACTTATTCGCACTCTTAAAATTCTGGCCTTCTGAGCATCCCAGATTTTAATCATTCCACCAGTTATAACTGTACTTTTCTTCAGATGCCAAGGGTAGATGGCTTTGGCATTCTGTCCTGAAACCTCTTCACCTCCTCCTTCCTCTTTCTTTGTTTAAAGCACTTATAATCATCCTCTGCCACCTAGCCTTTGATCATCCTCCCCGATATATTTTTGTGTGTTCCTATGCCAATTTGTTTTTAATGCTCTACAGAACTATCTTGGACATTTTATTGTGTTACAAAACACCACATAAACACAAGTATTTGTCTTCCCCTTTGATCAACTCCAGACTATAGACAGTCAATGCATTTAATATTTGCAACTGAGGAACAGAACAAAAGAACAGCTTTACCAGGCAACATCAACAGCAGCAAAAGCAAGCACATTAAATGTCCAGTAGATTAGACTTGATTCTTACTTCACAGCTGTCTAATACTCCAATTTCCTGAAGCTCTCTGTTGCACATTACATTGATTGGCTGGTTCCTCACCAAAGCTTGATTAAGTTTGGAATCTTAATCTCTTAGAGTTTTATAATACACCTCTATTATTTAGTTCTGTAAAACCAGTTATGCTTCAGGACACAGATACAAAGCCATTAGTGCTGATCTGATGGTACTTCATGGTTGTACTTGTACTTACTCCAGGTTCAGAGTACATGTGGTATCATCATGTTGGCCTCCACACACTTTAGGAAATAATATGAAGGCCTTATAGAGAAAGCAGAAAAGAACAAGAAGAATAAAGTTTCTCATCACTAAAACCAGTTACACAATGGAGAAGTTGAGGAGCTCAGCAGGTCAGGCAACATCTGTGAAGGAGAAAACAGAGTCAATGTTTCGGGTCTGGTGACCCCTTGTTCCTGATTTACAGCATCCTCAGTTCTTTTGGTTTTTATGGAGAAGCTGAGACTGTTCTCCTGCGATTTGAGAAACTTGAGAGGGGAATTTATTGAGGGAGGAAAAATCGTCAGGGGTCTGAGGACAGTAAACAGGAGAAAACTGTCCACATCAATGGAAGGATCAAAAATCAGATAACACTGATTCAATGTAATTGGCAAAAGACGCAATGGTACTTGCTGCCTGTGACTGTGGTGGAGGCAGGTTCATTCAAGACATTAATGAGGGAATTGGGTTATTTTTCAGAAAGAATGAATGGATAGGGTTACTGAGAAAAGACACTGGAGTCATACTGTAATGTTTGCTCCTTCAAATAGTCACCATAGACAAGAGGCCAAATGGCATCTTCTATGTTGTAACTATTCCATAATTTTCAAGGAAACTCCAGGACCAGCAATTGAAGGCAAGATCTCAAATGTCAGTGGCCTGTATTACCAAAGACCAATAGCAGCAACAATATTATGGAAGCATTATCACCTACAGATTTCACAGAAAATTATTCACCATTCTGATTTGACTCCAAGGTGAGGAATTTCCTACCCAGATCACTCCAGTCTAAGACACTCCTTAAAAACTCCCTCTGAGCAATTTCTTTTGGTCACCAACCTAATATTGTTTCTATGGCTCAGTGTCAAATTTCACTTGGTAACTTTAGATCATATTTTATACTGTATTAAAGAAGTGAAATAAATATTGTCACCATTGTGGGGATGTAATCCGTAAGAAAAATGCAATGGCTCAAGGGATTAACCATGATCTTACTGATTAGCTGAACTGGTTTGTAAGTCTGAATGACCTATTGCTGCTCCTAGTTCATCATGCTTATGTACACCATATAGCTCTGACGGGAGGCAATAAATGTGGCTTCACCGATGCTGCTCAAATCTCAGCAATAAAATTCCTTCTTCAGATCCAACACACAAGGTTAAAATATTACAGGAATCATTATTTTGTCAGACGTCAAAGCACCAACAGCTACACTGTAGTCCACGTGCATCCAATTCTGTGACCACAATGTTAAGGTGCCCCTGCTGCTGGATTCTAAATGCCAGATAGTCACTGTGGCATATGAGTGTGCACATACGATTATGACCATCTCTTTGCCTTTCAGATGGAAATACTATAGCACTTCTGTCCCAAGAGGTTTCCATAACTAGCAATTTCATTTTTGTTACTGAGTAAATATTCAAAGTATAGGCACAAAACCAGAATGTACAATAGAGAAAATATGAACAAACACCAAGAGGAGGAAGCAATAGTAACACTTATTTTAAAAGTATTTCACTGCCTTCAAGGAACTTTGCGACATCCTGTGGTCATGAAAGGCATAAATGCAAGCTTCTTCCTTCTTTCATGTCTCAAAATAATGCAATTGCAAGCCAAGGACTGGCACTCATGATAGTTGGGTTATTACAGAGGGTGATCACGTGAAAGAGGACTTAAGGCATCACATTGTGCAAACAAAAAAGATGATGGTTCTCACTGCAGCCTGCAATCTCCTGAATGGGACTAGCTTTCTGTTGATTGCAGTGACCTTGCTCTATCCTTTGTCACAATTACGTCTTATACCACCACATGTCAAAGTTCCACTTCTCTGTATGAAAAAGTTGACTATGTACTGCAACAATAATGATTTGAAGATCTCGCTGGATTGTACATTAATCTGAAGCTTGGGTTATATCTTCTGCTTGGAAAGCACACATGGGCCTGCATAGTACTATAAATGTTCCTTCTGACTCCTGACCAGAATGGACCATTGCAGTCATGGAAGAAATGCACAAGGCTCCAGATGGAAACTGATGACCAACCACAAGGAAATCGAATGTTGTATGTGTTAGAAGAGTCACATAATAGTTTTTTTTTTGACATGTCTGGTTATTCCAATCCAACAATCAAATGCCTAGATGAAAGCATACAACATTATTTTTATTTGGTCAGGGAACATGGGCTTCTCTGGCTAGGCCAACATTTAGAGCTTCTACTGCCCGAAATGGTAGTGATGAGCTGTCTTTAGAACTGCTGCAATGCATAAGGCTGTTTGGTACATTGTAGTGCTGGTAGAAGGGGAATTACGGATTTTTTGATCCAGTGACAGATTTTACCTTCGGATAGTGCTGCATTAGCTGATCACGAATGAAACAGCACAGTAACTTATGAACATGTGGACAGGAAAGGGGACTCAGGGATAACGATCAATTATTCAGCAGCAATCCATCAATTTAAATGCATGCCACATAGGTATCAGACAGGGGATACTATCGGACTTTTCTGTGATTTTGTCTATTATTGAATATTCTGGGAATGCTCTTAAGCTTATTTATATGTTTTATCTCTTTATATCCCTGTCAAGCAATGGATCAGGAGATAACTGGAAGATGTGGGTGGTGAATAATTTGGACAGAACTTGATCCAAAAAAGTCAACAATTCAGAGCTGTATAGTAAAACAAACCGTCAAATAAATGCCTTCAGTTTCCACTCCCAACTGATCTTCTAATTCCAGTTTACATATTTTGTGTGTTTTACTTTGTGGCTGAGAATCTCAAATAAAACATGCATATTTTCTGAGACTGATCAGGCTATCACAAAGTTTACATAGCCTTTAAATTATCTGATATGCAATTACTCATAAAATTGCAATGCACATTACCTTGCACGAGGCAAGACAGCAAATTAACCTTGAAACTTCCGACTATTCAGTTCACCCACAAAAATATTCTTTACAATTAGAAGATCATCTAATATTCTTACAGCATTGAATCTGGATCTCTGGGTTTCTGGAGATTGGCCAATAAACACATGAGCTGTGATAAATGAAGCTGATATTCTATCTCATCTAATCCAGTCTCTGCAGGTTTTTCCTTCTCTGGCTCACAAACTTGCAGCAATAGCAGCTTTTGCTAAGCACTGATGTTGAATCAGACCTACAGTAACCCACCAGGTTACTTTGGTTCTTCATTCAATCTTCATTCTACAAAGTTGTCTTAAATATGTTTCAACTTTCTTCCTCAGTCCTGAATTGCCTGAATTCATCTCAAATCATCGCCGAAAATAAGAAACTAAAATGAGTAAGTGCCCTTCAAAATGTGACATTGATTTACTGAATGCCTCAAGCTCTCAGAGTATTGTCATGCAATGTAGCGCTGCTAATCCACAAAAGTTAAATCTGCAATCAACATTTCCTCAGGTCAAACAGCCCAGAAACAGACCACATAGCCCAACCAGCCAATGATGGAGTTTATGTCCCATTCCAGCGTCCTCCTACCTTTTCTGGTCTAAACATATCATGTATTAATTTCTCCCTCAAATGCTCATCCAGGTCTCTTAAATGCATTCAAATTCCTCCTTCAAACACTTTCTGCACTGACAACTACATAATTCTCATCACTCTTCGAGCAAATAAGTCTCTTTTGAATTTCCAACTGAATTCTTGATGACCATCTTATATTGAGCTCAGTTGTCTGGATGACTGGTGTATGATGCACAGTAACATTGACAGCATGGGTTTAATTCCCACACTGACTGAAGTTACCATGATGGAGTCTTCTCCTCAAACTCTCCCCTCAGCTGATGTGTGCTGACTCTCAGATTAAACCAACGTGAAGTCTCTCTCTCTCTCTCCCTCAACTGAGAGAACAGCCCTGTGGTCTAGTAGGGCTATGGTGACTTTACATTGTAACTTTTACTGATGGCCACTAGTTATGTTCTTACCCACAAAAGGAAACCTTCTCTCAGTATTCACTCTGTCGAACCATTTTGTAATTTTAAAGATGTCTATTGGGCTAGTCCTTGGCCTTCTTTTTGCAAGAACAAAGACCAACACTGTCAATCCTGTATTGATATGTATGTTTGTCGACACATTTCCAGTGGTATCCTTGTAAATCTTCTCTGCATCCCTTTTGCTGCCCCTATATTATTTTTATAATATCATGACCGGAACTGCTCTCAGTATTCTTAAGTGTGGTCTAACCAAGGCTCCATCTAGGTTTTTCATAACTCACTGATTTTCAATTTTATCCTTTTCAAAATAGAGCTGAGTGATTGAGTGCTTTTTTTTTAATTTATAGCAGAACTTTTAATGATCCTTTTTTGTTCTACCATATCTAAACCAGCACATTCAAAGCATTAAATTACCTCGCTATTCTTTCGAACAAAAGGTACCACTTCACATCTGTATTGTACTTCTTTTGTCAATTATTTGGCCATTCAACAATTTCTTTAATGATCTCCTGTAATTTATTGCAGCCACCCTCCACATTAATTGTTGTGGTAGCATAATCAATGTAAAATGTACCACAGTAAATGTACCACAGTGACGCTAGCATTTACTTTCCCCACTTTCTCCCATTCCTTGGAAGAAATCTTCTGAATTCAGTAGGTGTCTCAGGCATTGCCTGCAACATCAAGATACCCGCTGATTCTTAGGAGGAAGGATCCCCACCACCACATTTTCTATCCAGCGAGAACTCAACAGGACCCAGCAGGCATTTGTCAAGAATCTGATCTCCAAAAGGGCAGAGGAAATGTCCATCAGAGACCATCAACTTCTGCGCTCAGGAGCATCAGGTAGAAGGCTATATCTGACACCAGGAACATAGCTGTCAAGGCAGAGGACCCAGGCCACTAGCTTGTGATTTGTAGGAACAGGGAGGAAATTTTCAGAGTGTGAGTTTGGATTGGAGCAGTACTTGGTGGCCATGCCCCTGCCCTATGCACATGCTTCTAACTAGATACTGAGTACCATTACTCCATTTAACCAGTTACACACCAATTCTGACCAGCAGTTCAAACTGCTCCACCCTGCAGAAGGTTCTTGTCAGCAGCTCCATGGGCTTGCAGCTAGAATAATCCCAGCAGCTGACAGGCCGAAGCTCTTCAGGGATTACTAATTTGTCATTTGAAGGAATCAAATAGTTGGGGGGGTCTGTCAATCATGAACCTTACTACCCATAACTTAATTCTAGAGGAGAGAGAAGAAAGTTAGGATCAAGGACACCTCCTCCCATATCTAATTAAATGCTCTTCCCACCTCCTAACTTGCCTCTTCCTGGATCGGGAGCTATCTCCTTGGATAACTACACTTTACTCACACAGTCTGCTTTCTAACTTGAAGACAGCTGACAATTCATTCTGCCACTTGTCTAACCATGATGTTATGTTCTCTAACCTGATTTGTCAGTCCATCATGATGCACATTCACGAAGACTTCTGAAAATTCAGATCAATTATATTTACTGCATCATCATTTATCGCTACCTCTTTAAACAATCCAAAAGATTGATCTCTTTTGAAATACATGCCAAATATTCATTTTTTTTTTCATTCTTGTATGTTCCTCCATAGGTTCCTTTTGCAAGGATTTCATTATTTTCTCCACACCAAGGTTATGCTGACTGGTCACAAATTCCCTGTAACCTGGTGTCATGTTCTGTCACCCTTCTTAAATGCAGGACTTACATGAGCTATCATCTGGTCATACTTTTCATGAATGATAAAGAAATCAGCAATAATGCCTCTGCTATCTCTTCCTTAGAATTTTCCAAAGTGTATGAAAGCAATCAATCCTCACAAGGTTAAGTTCTCTGAGTTATTTAATTAGTTCAATGCATCACATTTTTTCTAAAAGAAGATGCATTTATCTCATTGCACATTTCATCATTTAGTGTCATGTCCTCCTGTTCTATTCTCCCTGGTAAATACTGGAGCAAAATAATTGTTTAATATTTGTCATCTATTGTTATCTGGGATAATATTCTGTTTGTCCTTGAGTGGTCTAATTCCAGATCAGTCTTCCATTTTGTTTTAAAATTGATATGCCCGTAAAACATTTTATTACCTTATTTTATAGTCCTGCATGTTTAAATTTATAGTTCATCTTTGCCTTTTTTAAACTTCTCCCCTAATCTCTTTATATTCTCCCCCAGCATGCATCCCTTAACTATGTACTTTGTGTTTGCCTCTTCTTTAACCCTCAATTGCACTTGTTTTTATTTATCCTTGGAGGCATGTTAGTGTTTATTTTCTTCCTTTTAACAGAATTTACTTTTTTCTAAACTCTGTTAAACATTGCTTTGAGCCTACAAAACCAAATACTGCGAATGACTGGAATGACATGACAGGGATAACAATCACACACCAAGGGTCTTTGGCTAGACCCTCGGCATGTGGTTCTTATACTTGTCATGTTACTCCAGTCAGTTGCTTTGTCTCCAGCACCATCTTATTTTTAATTTATTGTAATTATCTCTCTGCTTCATTTAATCAGGTTATGGCTCATCCCTCTATTTTTTATTTAGATGTTGACACTTTACTCGCACTACTCAGTCACACTTTTGGTCACCTGAAGAGAATTATCATTCGACACGCCAGTCACACCATTTGTATGAACTTTTGATCTCTCTGCCTATAAATTCTGTGTCTGTGTGCTTCTCTTTCACTTCACCTGACTACACTCTAAAAGCTTGTGATATCAAATAAACCTGTTGGACTGTAACCTGGTGTCATGTGACTTCTGACATAAATGCTAAGAGGAGAGCCGGCAGTGAGTTAAATGCTTAAAGAAAGCAAAATACTGTGGATACTAGCGATCTGAAATAAAATTCCCAACAAGAGTCATATTGGAGTTGAAACATTAATTATGGTTTTCTCTCTACATATGCTGCCAGATCTGCTGAGTTTCTTCAGCAATTTCTATTTATTTTTATTTTAGACTTCCAGCATCCACAGTATTTTCCTTTTCTTTCAGTATTTAACTCACTGCCACTTCTCTTCCACCTTGAAGAAGATCTACTCGTCTCTCTGGTGAGACTTCTATTATAATCTGTTGCCTTGTTCACCATCTTTCCTTTCCATTTTCGTCCTTGCAGTGTTTTCTAAAACAGTGTTCCAAAAAAAAACTCAATAAAAACCGGAAGAACAATACTTCATTTTCCACAGTGGCACCTTACAGTCTCTGGAACTCAACAATGGGAACAACTTCAGAGCATGGCCTCTGTCCTTAATTTTAATTACTACCTGCCACCCCAACGATGTCTTATTTATGTCTTATTAGCTTTACTCTCAGCAGCGGGGGCCCATTTTCTCCTTTTCACACCTATTCTATATCTCTATCACTCCTTTACCAACATTAGCAGTCTCTTTTTCTTTTCTCCATCAATTTCACAATCTGTTTTACTTGCTTCTCCTTCCCTCTGTGAGCAGCGTATAAAATACATTAAATAAAAACCGAAAGAACTGTGGATGCTGTAAATCAGGAACAAAAACAAAGTTGCTGGAAAAGCTCAGCAGGTCTGGCAGCATCTGTGAAGGAAAAAACAGAGAGTTAACATTTCGGGTCCAGTGACCTTACCTCAGAACTGAGGAAGTATGTATATAAAATACATTTTCCAGCTCTCTTCAGTTCTGAACAGTCATATCAGACTCAAAATATTTACATGCTTATCTATCCACAGATGCTGCCAGACTTGTGAGTTCATCCAGGAAGTAGTAGGAACTGCAGATGTTGGAGAATCTGAGATAACAAGGTGCAGAGCTGGATGAACACAGCAGGTTAAGCAGCATCAGAGCAGCAGGAAAGCTGATGCTTTGGGCCTAGGTCTAGGCCCGAAATGTCAGCTTTCGTGCTCCTCTGATGTTGCTTGGCCTGCTGAGTTCATCCAGGAATTCCTCTTTCTACTTCAGATTTATAGCAGTAACTGTATTTATACAAATAAATTTGATTCTAAAGTCCAGCTCTGACGAAAGATTTAGATGACAACTGATGGCCAGTTGGTAACCATCTTACATTTTACTCAGCAGGGAGCTAGTTCAACTTCCAGTCTTCAACCTTGGCATAGGACCTCAGGTGATAGTTTTAGTACAGTACAAAAAAAGTGATGCATGATTAAATGTCTTGTCTTTTGGATGCAAAGTTCTGTTTGGTCCACTAGTAGGCTGTATATGAAATATCCCATGGCATATTTGAAGGAGGGAGGTGTCTGCTAGTCAGTACTAAAAGAAAAGGATCATTTCTCATTCCCCTCCTGATCATTCCTCTCCCGAGACACTTACAGAGTCATGACCTAGAAAGGTGACAAATTGAGCAAAATGTGATCTCAAACCTCTGGACATTAGAAAATGCCATACATGTACAACATCATTCTGATTTACTCCTTATTAACAACAAAATAGATAACATATGTGTGTGTCTTTATCAAGATAGATTTCCATCCCTCAAAAGGCTCCAGATCAAAACTACGTATCCCTAAGATGTTACATCCAAGCTACAGATTCAAAGTGCCAAATTTGAACATTTAAATGACAACTGGATTATTACAAGGAACCGACAACTCAAATAGATCTTTTGACTTCAAAAACAAAGTTTTTTTTTGTTTTCAGAGCAAGGGTCACCGGACCCAAAACATTAACTTTTTTTTTCCTTCACAGATGTTGTCAGAACTGCTGAGCTTTTCCAGCAACTTTGTTTTTGTTCCTGATTTACAGCATCCTCAGTTCTTTCAGTTTTTATTTAGATCTTTCGACTTACCTGATCTATGCCTGTGTTAATAGCTTCCTCCACCTCTAATTAACTTTTTCACCACTCTACTCATTCTTTTCCTCTGAGTCCTACAGTCATACGGCTGGAAACAGACCCTTCAGTCCAACTCACCTATGCCTACCAGGTATCCTAAACTGAACTAGTCCCATTTGTGTACATTTGGCCCATATCCTTCTGAACCTTTCCTATTCATGTACCTACCCAAATGTCTTTTAAACGTTGTAATTGTACCCACCTCTACCGTTTCCTCTGGCAGCTCATTACATACATGCACCACCCTCCGTCTGACGAAAGTATTCATCCCTCCTTAGTCTGCCCTTAGCACCCGTATACCAAAATTCATTTAAGTTATATGTTTCAAATCCTTAATATGACAGCGAGTTCCCCATTTTCACCATTCTGTACATTTTTAAAAATCCCTGTAAATTCTTCACTTGATCTTATATTGACGTTGTCTTGTCCTGTAATCTCCTACACATACAGGGACATATGTTTCATATCTATTCTGTTAAATTCCTTTTTAGTTTGAAATGCAACTGCCAGATTTCCTCTCAGTTGCGTCTTTTCCGGAGAAGAAAACTCTGCACAGCTTGATTGTTGTACTGTGGCCATGTGCTCCATAAGCTTTGTTCACAGCAATATTTTTTTTGTACAGCAAATGACTTAAAACTGATTTCATTTTGTAATCAGAAAGAATTTGCATGCCATTTGCTAGGTGCTCTTTTAAAATTATCACCATTTTTCAGTTGCTGTGATATAACTAGTTCCTAGGCTGAAAGCAATAATAGCTTTTATTTCCCAGCGAAGCAGAGTAAAATATGCATTTAATGCCCCACACAGCAATAAATAGCTACGTTTCATGTCAGTTTGTTCACTTTTTAACCTAATGTACATGCCAACAGCACAGTTAAATGCAAAGTCTCAACTCTGCAAAAAAAATTGAACTGTGCAATTATACAGGAGAATGGTCTTGAAAAGCTCTCAGCCTGAGAAATCTATCAGGTTTTGGGTTTGCTAAGGTGACCACCCTGCCTGCTCTGTGCCAAATTAGATTAGGGACTGAGTCAGATATACTTAATCACAGTAAATCACCTGGACCAAATGAGAACCATCCAAGGATAATGAGGGAAGTAACACTGTAAATTATGGGAGCACTGTCCAAAAAAGCCTCCATCCCTCCGTAGATACAGGAATGGTACTGGATAATTGAAAATGCTGCACACTTTTGTTCAAAAATGGCACAAAAGTTAGATCCAGCAAGTACAGATGAGACAATTCAATCGAGTAGTAGAAAATCTTTTAGAAACAATGAGTGAAGACATTGTCTGAGTAATTGGAAACAGTAGGTACTGGTCAACGGTTGGGATTTTTGACTGGAAAAAGACATTTGGTGGGGTCCACAAGTGTCAAAACTGCTGCTAATGTTTTTCTTGATGTATAGCAATGAGTCAATGTATAAGGTACAATTTCAAAATCTGAAGAAGTCTCAAGACATTGTACCCTGTGAAGGAGCAGAGTTTAATCCTCAAAAGGACAGAGACAAACTAATGGAAGGTGTGCACATGTGAGAGGTGAAATTTAGTGCAGGTAGATGTGACATTTGGTAGGAAGAAGGCAAAATGACTACATAAAATAAAAGGAATGATTCTACAAGGTAGTAGGAACAAAGGGACCTGGGTATGTAAATGCATAAATAATTGAACATGTTCAGAAGCTATCTAATAAAGCATATCAATAGAAGCATGCAGTTCAAAAGCAAGAAAGATGCTTTAAACAGGCAAAAAAAAACTGGTTTTGGACACAGTTGGAATAGTGAGTCAAATTCTGGGGACCACACATCAGGGAAGATGTGAAAGCATTAAACAGAGCATAAGAAAATCATAAGAATGATTCCAACAATAAGGAACTTCAGTTATGTGCAAATGCTGGAGACACTGCAGCTGTTTTCCTTGGAGAAGAGAAGATTACAAAGATAACGTGATCCAGACAGAATAGATAGGGAAACACTGTCCCCACTGGCAGAAGGACCCAGAACTAGAGGCCACTGACTTAATGTGATTGGCAACAGAAGCAAGGGTGACATGGTGGAGAACATTTTTTCTACATTTAACAATGTAACCTAGATTGGGCTGCCCAAGTGTGTGCCAGCGGCAGATTTAATTGTGGCTTTCAAAAAAAAAATTGATCATTATTTGAAGAGAAAAAAGATAGCAACACTACAGAGAAAACCCAAAGAATGGAATTAGGTGAGTTGCTCTTACTGGAACTAGCAGACACAAAAAGGGCAAACATTCTTCATTTATGCTGGAACCATTTGTATTAATGAGTATGATGCCAATAATTGTCACTTCCAAGTAAAACAAATCAGATAAAAAATATCATCAGAACTCCTGAAACCCATGTTTTACAGCCATGTCACCGTAAGGACAGGGAAGATGAGGGAACATGGGCCATCTCATTAATACTTGCACTTCATCTCAGCCATTTCATCAATTTTGAACTGTTAAACTAGGCTTTTGTTAAAATTTCCCTTGTGCATCCCAAAAAACATCCATACCGCTTGGAAATACAATTTTGATTGCTTAGTAGAAGTGAGTTAAATAAAAATGATAAGCTGATTCTTCTTGGCTAAAAGTGATTATGTGATATAAAAGTTACAGTGCCAGGATCACAAGAAAAATAGTCTTTCCTTGGGAAGGACGCACAGTGCAGTACAACATGCATTACAGAGAAGAGATCTGAGCATTAGGCTGCACTTCACTGGCAAGCAATTTGAGTCCAAATCTATAATGAACTTGATTTCAAATTTACTTGCAATTATTACCATACAACTGTGGAAATGAAGTGCAACTGGAATGCATATATTACACATCAAAAAGCTGATGAAAGCCATATGAGGAATGCATAGAACTCCCAAGTGGATGATGAGGTGAGGTAGGGTGCACATTTGATGGAATATATTATGCACATAAATCCAGCTAGAATTTAAAGGTTTATGAAAACCAGAACTACCCATTCCTGAAGTATTGCTAATGTTCAAAAGATTTCTCTTCCAACGCAAGTGATTGCCATCTTAATGCCGAAATAGACGAAATAGAATATATGTCTAATGTTACTGTGAAGTTTACAAAAAATATCAACGATTATTTGAGTTCAGACTGTAATTGTCCTTTCAATTTCACTACCCTCGACCCCTACCCGTCCCCCACCCCGATTAGATACTAGACACAAATCCTCCCATCTGCTGGAATGATCTTAAGATTACATTTCCATGAGCATCCTCTACTCCCAAAGCGTGGAGTCGATTAATTAATCTTGCTTTGATATACCATGTGATTCCTCTAGTGTTACCAGCAGATATTGAAGTGAAGTGAAGTGAAGTTATACAGAATGTGAGTGTACTTCTGTTAGTTGTCAATGTTTTAATCAGATAAAAGAGAATACCCAGCTTCAAAAAATGCTTCCCTCGTACACCTACATCAGTTGCATTTTCTAGACAAGTTTAAACCTCATTGCCGATAACCATGTACTATTGAAAAGGCTCCAGTTAATAGGACAACAATTTAACACAAATGCCAGAATTTAAGGTTTTATTCATTCTTGCCATGGTGCTTTAAATATTCTCCTTAAGGGATGACTATAGTCAGCTAACAGGGAAAGTGGTTTTCTATCAGTACCAATTGCACAGCTCCCCATGTCTGTGTGGGTTTCCTCCGGGTGCTCCGGTTTCCTCCCAAAGTCCACAGATGTGCAGGCTAGGTAGATTGGCCATGCTAAATTGCCCAGAGCATTCAAGGATCTGTAGGTTAGGCAGATTAGCTATGGGAAATGCAGAGTTACTGGAATAGGGTAGGGGGCTCGGTCTGGGTCAGATGCTCCTCAAAAGATTGTTGTGGACTCAAAAGGCCGAATTGCCTGCTTCCACGCTGTAGGGATTCTACGATTCCTGGATCATGGGCTCAACTCCTGCTACAGCACCCACTATAGCAGTCACGTGCATGTTTCTGTCAAAATTTACACATTAGTTTGAAATTATTTTAATATAATTTTATATAAAATATTAGCATTTGCTCTGTAGATTTATTTTTAAATTGATTTAAATTATATCCAAATGTTCAAAATAGAAAAAAATGCAGCAGGTCTGGCGGCATCTGTGGAGAAAAACAGGCCATGACAGTGCACAAAGACAATCTAGTGGTAGGGTTTCCCTTCTATATCAATGGTCCAAGCAGCATTGGGCTTCAGTGTTGAGGACATTAATTCAAGCAATAGAAGGCACCTCCATGTTGAAAGGTCCTTGCCGTCACTCACCTTGACAATACTGTCTCTCCCAGTGTGCAGAACTGCTGGCCTGACACTGCTGTAAGCTCACTATCCCCAACAGGATGCTAAGTGTAGAGGAAGTCAGCTCCGAGACCTCCTCCTGGATGGTTGTGGTGGTGGCAAGCTAATACATTTATGAGCTTGGCATCAGGGTCGCAACACCCGCATCCAGCCCATTAACTCAGTGTTTTTCTCCACAAAGGCTGTCTGTCCTGTTGAGTGTTTCTAACATTCCGTTTTCACGTTAGGTAGTGATCCTGGAATAATACAAATGACTGAACTTTCTTTCTCCTGCAGTTGCTTATGCTTATAAAATGGATTATCTCTGACTGTGGTGAGTATAACAATTGTCCCAGGTTCCAGCTCAAAGTTCACTCAGTTTAAAAAGACAAGTAAGACATTGTTCATTGTATTCACCCTCATTTGCAAATAGAAACCCAACCCAGTTAATGAATATGTAAACATGGAGTTTGACTTCAAAGTGTGAGCATGGCCAGGGTTTAGATCAAAGTGAGGATGAGGTCTTCAATGCTGGAGTTGAAAGGAAAAAGACAGCATGATCCAACAGAGCATCAAGCTTCCAAACCATCTGCTTCGTTCTGAAGGAACGAAAGAAACACATGCATTGACAAGGGGTTGATAGCGAGAAATAGAAATAATAACTTTGACTTTCTGATATTTGGTTGGATGAACATCGACCTCAATTTTGACTTGATTTCTCAATGTGATTGAACAGACGTTAATTTATAGTCAAAAGATAGAGTTATATGTAATCGATATCTAAATAGAAGCTGAATCTATGCACATAGATGGAGTCTCTATGTGGAAGATGAAGAAATGGAAAGGGGGAGAATAACCCATACTTGGGGCAATTTGGAAGTAATGGCATCTAGGCATCACTTCTCAATTGTGTTTTCAAAACTGAATACAAGTCTCAAAAAGTGCAAAATTTTCGTAACATTCATGATATCTGAACTATAGAAGAGAGTGCAACTTGCAACTCATTATTCCTTCACTTCTAGGACACAAATAAAATTTGCACCAAAATATTTCACAGTCAAATATTGTCTCACTGACATCAATGTTTCTTCCTCCAAAGTGAACACCCAAGCAAGTACTATAATAGTTGTAATGATTGTAAAATGGACCTTTGCCGACCGATTTTTGATTACAAGACACCCATTGCTCAAACTGGCATTTGAGACAAAAAGCAAATAGGTACTTCCACCAAAACATGCATGAGGTCATATGAGCTAGCTGGAGTTAACTGACCATTTTTCAAATGGCGGTCATTTGGAGAGGTACAATGTTGGTTCCCTAACAAAAACAAATACTTTAAAACAGAAAATCTGAAATAAAAACAAAATCCTGGTATGGAAACTCTGAGGGCAGAGAACCAGGGTCAACAGTTCAGAGGCGTGACTTTTGATTTGTTGTTATATTATGGGATTAGTAATCCTGTGGCAGGACTTGTTGCATAGAAACTGAGGAACATAACATCTGGAATAAAATGAGTAATAAAAACAAGTCTCAGTATTGGTGACCAACTTTCAGGTCCATTGTCATAAACACCCAATTTGTGTTAATGTCCACTAGGGAATGAAATCCGACTTTCTCATTCAATCTGATCTTACTCCATATTTACAGCAAAGTGCCTGATTCTCATCTGATAAGCCCTCATCCTTAACATCTGGGGCTATGTACCAAAGTTGGGTGAGGTATTGTATAGCACAAGCCAGTAATAGCCTGACATGGACACACTTTGAATCATTCTTTATAGCTATTTTCTTAAACTCCACTTCAACCATCCCTGGCACAGTCCTGTGCCACCATCAGAACAGATCCAGCAGAAGTGCTGACCCTATGCTATATGAGCAAGAAGGGTGGCCATTGGTAACCTCAGAACTGACTCCAGACTTCACAAAGTCTCATGATACTAACTCAAACATGGATGAGGAAATCTCATGCTGAATCAGTACCAGAAGTGAGGATGAGCAAGGGCATAGAATTTACTCTGGATGGGGGAACATCACATTACTAAGTTTGGCTCAGCTGCCCCGCTTTTGCAATGAGGACACCACCCACTGTGTTTTACCCCATTTTCACTGTGTTATATGAGTTAGATTCAGAACAGATTTATTAGCTCAAACATGGGCACCCAAGAAGTGGTGTCGGCCACCAACAACATAATTGTTTTCAAACATGATCTGTAATCTCAAAAAGCCTAACATATCACTCACTCTGACATTACCATCAAGTTTAGGCTACAACACTGGGTCAATAAGTATAGGAAGGCATGCTAGGAGAACACCACATATACCTTTAAATGAGGTGCCAATCTGGTACAAATGGAACACAAAACTACAAAAATGTTGAAGAATGCAAGCAGCAAGCAATAAACAAAGCTGGATAATCCCTTAATCAAAGGATCCAATCAAAGTTCTGTAGCACTACCACACCCAATCATGCATGGTGGTAGACAACTAACCTAGAGGAGGTGATTCCACAAATGACACTATCCTCCGTGATGGCAGAGTCCAGCATATCAGTACAAATGACAAGGCAGAGCTGTCAGACATATTTTATCATTCTTCTGCGGTCCCCAGAATCTGAAATGCTGCCTTTCAGTCACATTTTTGCATTCCATGTAAAAAGCTATGGGGCACTGATAACATCTCAGCTGCTAAAGTGAAGACTTGTGCTTCATGCTAGCAAATTACCATCAGTTGTCTCATCATGAAGGTGTTTTGACTCAAAGCATGATGCAGTGTGCAGTCTACTACAAAAAGTATTTAGCAGAACTTTTGCTTGGGTGGTCACGGAGCAGGTTTCAAGAAGGACACTAGCATTTGTTTGACAGTTAATAACCTCCTACTAAATCTAGAGTGGGCAACGGAGATACTGCTGATAGGATTTCTGCAGTGGTCTTCTGTGTCCCAGATGGAAAGCCCAGATCTCAATGCAGAGGAAGACTGTGGTGACAACAACTGCTCTGTACATTCTGATTTTGATGACTTGTAGAGGTTCTTGTTGGCAAGCACTCACTGTTATAGTTAGTAGAAGACTAAGTTGGTGCAACTGACCCAATTCTGACTCTCATCAAAGGTTGTCTTTTGATAGAAGTGGCTTCGCAGGGGCATGAGAATTGCTTAATATGTCTCTTTTAACATATATGTTGTCAGATGGAGTATTTGGCTGAACAGGTGTGAGCTCGTACCTTGGTATTGTGTTGGAAATCTTCAAGGATAGGCTGAGTTTCTCATACATACAGTTGAAAATATCAAAAGTGGCTTAAAAATCTGGTGCACAATGAACAATGACGCTGCTATCATTTATTTGCAAAATGTACATTGTGGCTATCCCATCTACTAGGTTTAGTTTTGGGGCAGAAACTTGAGGTTAAAGTAATATATAATATTCACACCAGAGGGGAGTCAATCTTTAGTGAAAGTAATAGCCACTGTCAGGTAGGTTGTAAATATTATAAACACTTTCACACAGTCAGTCATTCTTGGCACCAGTTCAGATTTTAAAGTCATCATTCAGCTCTCCAACTCTGGACAGTTGCAGTCATGTCATCATGAAGCAGTTGCAGAATCATGCCAAAACTTCTCAGACATCCTAGTCTCTGGAGAACAATACATAGATCCTCATCTTTATTGAGTCAAATATTTGGGTCAGGTTGATAAATGCAATGAAAGGATTCTGGAGTTATCTCCTCAACATTCTTCTTGGATTTGGAGCTGTGGATTGATTAGGTTCTCTCCTGACAGACTTCATCATAAGGTCGTAAAGAAGTAGCTGGCAATACAGTTTATGCATTGGTTTTAATTTTCCAAAATTCTTTAATTCAGGAATGTTCTATTATAAAGGAAAATTATGAATATAACTCCCTTATTCAAAGAGGACAGGAGACAAAAAGCAGGAAACTGCTGGTCAGTTAACTTCACAGCAATAGAAGATGCTAAAAGCTAGTATTAAATAGGTTATAGCAAAGTACTTAGAAAAGTTCAAGGTAGTCAGGCAAAGTTGACATGGTTTTTTGAGACGGAAATAATATATAACCAAAATATTTGAAGGTTTTGTGGAATTAACCCTTGAGGAAATGACGAATGTATCATACTTAGATAGCCAGAAGGTTATAGCAGAAAACCAATGCTCACGCTGTCGGATATAATGTACTGACATGCACAGAAGACTGGCTAGCTAACAGAAAACAAACTATTCATGAATGGTGTGGAGCTGGATGAACACAGCAGGCCAAGCAGCATCATAGGAGCAAGAAAGCTTGACGTTTCGGGCCGAG
>JAHRHZ010000024.1:13083783-13130371 GCA_024137785.1 Ginglymostoma cirratum
GATAACAAGCATGGGGCTGGATGAACACAGCAGGTCAAGCAGCATCATAGGAGCAGGAAAACTCGACGTTTCGGGCCTAAACCCGTCATCAGAAATGGGGGAGGGGAAGAGGGTTCTGAAATAAATAGGGAGAGAGGGGGAGGCGGATAGAAGATGGATAGAGGAGAGGATAGGCGGAGGCGGCGGAAAAACTGCTCAATGTCCAAGCGTATCTGGTTCCGTAGGCAGGTACTGAGAAAGGTGATGTGGCTGTGGTACCTGGTTTGCTTCAGGACGTGGTCGAGCAGTTTCAAGGCCGAAGAGGTGATGAGAGAAATGCTTGAAATGCTGGTCATTTCATCTTAACACTGTAGAGTTTTCAAAAAAACATATG
This sequence comes from Ginglymostoma cirratum, assembly GCA_024137785.1. Lineage (NCBI taxonomy): Eukaryota > Metazoa > Chordata > Chondrichthyes > Orectolobiformes > Ginglymostomatidae > Ginglymostoma > Ginglymostoma cirratum. Next base: position 13,084,157 of record JAHRHZ010000024.1, read on the forward strand.
CCCTTCCACTTAACTATACAAGGCTTGAACTACCAAAGCAGAATTCCATATAAACCTTTCTCCTTTCTTGGATGTCAAATCTCACTTTGATTCCAATACTTTTTGCCTCCCTCTCCCCATTTAAAACAGAAAACTAAATGCTCATCACACCATTAATCACTTCTGCAACCCTTGCTGGACAATTGGCTCAGGAGGACTCAATCCCCCAATAAGGAGAGACTTACTGAATGAAGAGATGAGCATGACATTGTCTTCAATGGAACTGATTGTCCAGGATGGTACATAACCAGATACCTTTTCAATATTGTTCATTTTACATCACTGCCAAAATTGAATATTATCACCTTAGCATTTTATGACTGACTTGTTTGCCATTACTTACCAATCCAAACCTTCCTGAAACATTTCAAAAACTGCTTTAATTTTACACTTTATTAGAAATGACTGGGACAGTGATTCATGTTGCTGTCTGATGTTTGGCGCATTGGCTGTGTAAGTAAGTATTTCAATGTACGGTACGCATTACTTCTAATTAAATTGTTTGAAAGATTCAGAGTATAGTATATGTCTCTGAGCAAGGTGTGTGTCTGTCTTTGTGTGTGTCTAAGCCAGACAGAGAATTTAATAGCATTATGACTTTCCAACTTCACCTTGTTTGAGTGATTGATGGGCATGTCTCTAGAGTGTGTTAACTTTCCTTCCGTAACTACGACGGCAACCACAATATCCATATCTGTGAATGCATCCTCATCTATTACTGTGAAGTACAACTGTAAAATTTCTAACATGGACGTAATTTTCTCAGTCATTCCCGAAAAAAAATCCCTGTTGATGCGAATCTTACATGAATCCCAACAGAGAAAAGATTATACCATTTCCTTTTCTCCTCGAAACTACTATGTTCTATTTTACCACATACAGCATTGTCCAGTGTCAAGAGAATCTCTATTAACAAGTCAAGTAGACCTCTCATCTATCATATCAGCTGGAGCAAATGGAGCTCACTCTTCAGATTAGCCTCCTTAATAATTGGTGTCATTAGCTTGATAATTCATTGCTGCACACTGTCGCAGTGTATACTGCAGGGTCAAGCTTCTAAAAAGGAAGGCTTGAAACTTTGCAGACCAGATTTCAGTTTGATGTCTAATATAAAGAGTCAAAATGTTTGCAGAGAATATAACTTAAAGAAATCTTCCATTATGCACTCTTACACCTCAACTTTTAAGAATAAACATCAATTTATCCCTAGTCATTAATCTTGGAACCTAAGGTCATCAGCACAACACAAAGATTAAAACTCCTCAAAAGGACATCCGGCTACCAAACTGAATGTTGAGTTGTTTTTAATTTTTGCAAATAAAACAAACTGACTAAGATATTGATTGTTAATAATTTCACTTTTTTATATTCATTCGGGGATATGGGTGTTGCTGGCTGGCTCAGCATTTAATGGTCATCCCTGGCCATCATTAAAGAGGTGATGGTAGGCTGCCTTCTTTGAACTTGCAAAGATCAAAGAAGGTAGTCCACAAAAAATGGTTTGGAAGGTGCTGTCTAAACAGTCTTTGTCAACTTTTGCAGTGCATCTTGTAAATAGTACACGCTGCTGCCACTGTGCAGTGATGGTGGAGAAAGTGGATATTTGTGGATGTGGCGCCTGTCAAGCAGTTGCTTTGACCTAGATGGTGTCAAGATCCTTGAGTAATTGTTGAAGTTACACCCATCCAGGCATGGATGACAAGGCACTCATCCAGTGAGAAGTTTTCCATCTCAATCCTGGTTTCAGCCTTGTAGACAATGAATACGCTTTCGGGAGTCAGGAGGTGGGGAGTTACTTTTTTGCAGGATTCTTAGTTTCTGGCTTGCTCTTGCAGTCACCGTATTTACATGCAAACCCAATTTAGTTTCCAGTCAAAGATAAGCCCCAGGAGGTTGATAGTAGGAGCAAAGGAATATAGAAACATAAGAACAGGAGTAGGCCATTCAGCCTCTCAAGGCTGATCCACCATTTAATGAGATCATTGCTGACCTGTGACTTTACTCTTTATACCAGCCTTTGGCCATAGCCCTTAATACCTTTGCTGAGCTAAGATTTACCTACCTCTTTTTAAAAATTCACAACCGATCCAGTATTCACTACTGTGTATGGAAGACAGTTCCAAAAATCTATCTCACTTGACATGTAGAGGTGCATCCTAACATCTCTTCTGAATCCTCTGGCCCCAATTCTCAGTTTATGCCCCCCAGTGCTAGAATCCCCAACCAGTGGAAATAGCTTATCATTATCTACTTTTTCCTTTTAATGTCTTGAAGACTTCAATCAGATCACCCCTTAACCTTCTAAATTCTAGAGAGAAGAGATCTAATTTATATAATCTCTTTTTATAATTTAACCTCTGAAGTCCAGGTATCATTCTTGTTGCACTCCCTCCAAGGTCAATATATCCGTCCTAAGTTGTGATGCCCATATCTGCTGGGGATCTGTTGACTGGGGGAGATTTGGTGGAGTCAGAGATGGCAATGCGATTGAATGGAAAGGCTACAGTTACATCCTCTTGTTGGAGTTGTTCATTCCCTGGTACTCATAGATCATGAATGTTAACTAGTCACTTACAGCCCAAGCCATGATGTTGTTCAGGTCTTGTTGCTTTTGGACACAGACAGCTTCTGCACCTGAGAAGTTGCAAATGTGTACTATTCAGCATCAATCATCAGTGAACATCCTTCTTATGATCTTATAATGAAGGGAATTTGACTTGTTTAATAAGTTCTAAAATATTCTACAATTAATTGCTTTTAAGATTGGGCGTGTGGGCCCTGAGGAGACAGTCACTTTGTTCAAGATAGGAGGGAGCTACTTCAGTATACAGTGCAAATTGAAAATGACAGTAACTCCCTACAATCTTGAATTAATAATATTCTACAAATATTAAGCAAGGTGTTATACTCTTAGATAGTCAGAACCAGTACCTTGCACAAGTTTGCTCCTCAGGTGAGTTCATCACTAATTGCACTCACATGACAGTATTTCTGGAAAAGATAAATCAAGCAAGTAAAGGCATTTTTTTGTCCATTCAGTTCAAAACCATACTTTTGTTTTATTTGTTGGAGACAAATATTTCAACACCAGAATATCAATGCAGGAGATCCTCAGGGTAGTGTCCAAAATCTAACCTCATCCAGATGCTTCATCAGTCATCTTCCCTACATCATAAGGTCAGAAGTTGGAATTCACTGATGATTGCACAGTTGTCAGCTTTACTCCCAGATTCTCTAATACTAAAAACAGTATATATCTGCTTTGTAGCAAGACCTGGACAAAATTCAGCTTTGGGCTTATAACTGGCAAGTGACATCCACACCAATCAAGCACCAGGCAATGCTATTTTCTTTGATAGCGTGAACAGTACTGGCTCAATAGTATCTTTTTAAGGGCAAATACGGGTGAACAATAAATGTTGGTCTTACCATGAGTCCATGTCCAAACGAAGAATAAAATGACTCCAGATAAGAAATTATATTACTGTTAAAATATTATATGTAAAAATAAAAAGTGTCCAAAGTCGCTTTTGAAAAATAATCTTTATATCTCCACAGTCTGATTTTATATGACATTCCTGCTTCCTTAATTTGTGAACATTGCAACACAGAGGCACAGGCTCTTCCCAATCAATAGCCTTCCTCTGACTGCCAGGTTTAAGAAAAACACTCACCTGCTTCCCTCTCAGTTATTATATATCATTACATTCTCACACAGGCCATCCTTATCATCAGAAAACCATTGCCAAGGTTCAAATTGAATGTTAAAGCAAGATGGTGATGACATTTTTTACAAAACCTTGGAGTAGAGCCACAGATTGTATTTCTGCTGCAAGTTTCACAGTGAAAGTATCAGAAGAATGAATCATTCCTATATCATATGTGGTTACTGGGTACCACTTCACCCATCGCTTCTAAAAGCCGACTGAGAACTTTGGTTGAATGCCATCCTGTGAGAGCAGTGCAAATTTTAGCATCAGGAACAATAAGTGCAAAATATAGGAATGTAGGCAACTGTACTGAGGATAATACAAATACACAGCGGATCTGACAGCGTCTGTACGGTTTGAAAATACTGTCAAATTTTATGGACTAAACATAGCTGCTCTTTTGTCACCTGTGATTTCAAATAAACCTGTTGGACTACAATCTGGTGTCATGTAACTTCTGACTTTGACCACCCCGGTCCAACATCTACATTATGGCTAGCATCTCAAATAAACCTGTTGGACTATAATCTGGTGTCATGTAACTTCTGACTTTGACCACTGCGGTCCAACATCTACATTATGGCTAGCATCTATAGGGAGAAAAACAAAATTATGTTATAGATCCATATCTTCCATCAGTATACAGGTGGATGAGAAAAAGAACAAAAGAGAAGGTCTACATTGCTGTGGGTTAAAGGAGAGATTAAATGATAAATGGTTCAAGGCTAATGGAACAAAGAATTTTAAAAAGGCATTTAGTGAAGGTGCTAATGTTAGCATTCTCAATGGTTGCTGCCTGAATGTAAAGAGGGAGAGTAACTAGAGAAAAAATTGCCAACAAAGTTGAAACCAAATGGGAGCAGGGGCTAAGAAGTATCCCCAAACTGTTAAACTCAATGAAAAGTGCCCAATTGAAAGAGGTGGTGCTGTTCCAATAGCTTGTGCAGAGCTAAATTTGAAGAATATACTGGGTCAAAGATAGAGGTCAGAGTGAAAGCAAGGGGGAGAACTAAAATAACGATGAAAATGCTGTCACATTATATGGACCAAACATAGGCGCTCCACAAGGTAGTGACCTTTAGTTTTTATTTCAGTTTTCCAGCAAGCGTGGCATGTTAGTTTTATAGAAAAACTATCAGGGTAAAAGTCAAAATATGATGTTACATCTACTTTTATCAATAGTTTGTTAGCACAAGAACATTCTTAACAGCAAGCAGTGCATGACTATCCATATTATTAAACAATAACTGATGACCAACAACATTGTGGGTTTTGTCCTCCTTTTATTGTCTGACTTACAGACATCAATTAACATGTGGTCCCAACTTAGTCCACATTTGATTCTATGTTAATAGACAAATTGCATCCCAATATAATTTTATCATTAGTAACGGTAGAATGTAATTGATCATCAAATATTAAGCCCATGCCTGACTAAAATGATTACCAAAAAATAAAACTATAACCAGGAGCAGGATTAAACCATTTAGACTCTTGAGCCTGTGCTGTCATTTAAATGATCATGCATGAGTTAATTGTAGCCTTCATTTCACTTTCTTGCCCATTCCCAGAACATTTAATTCCATTGTCGATCAAAAAATTACCTGAATACATTCACTAACTCGGCCTCTATTGCTGTCTGGGCACATACTTTCAAAGATCAAGACCTAGAGTAGGAAAGTCATAAAGAGGTACAGCACGGAAGCAGACCCTTCAGTCCAACTCGCCCATGTTTACCTGATATCCGAGATAAATAGAGTCCCATTTGCCTGCAATTGGCCCATATCCCCCTAAACCTTTCCTATTCATATACCCATCCAGATGCCTTTTAAATATTTTAATAGTACCAGCTTCTAACATTTCCTCTGGCAGCTTATTCCATACACACACCACCCTCTGAGTGAAAAATTTGCCACTTAGGTCCCTTTTAAATCTTTACCCTTCAAAATGTAAAGGAAAAACAACCTCCTCGACTCCACTTTAAATGGGAAACCTTTTATTTTGAAATTGTTCTTTCTCATTTTAGATTCCACCACCTGAGGAAATATTGTTTCAGCATCTAGCCTATCAAACCACATCGAAATCTTGCATGTTTCAATTAGATCAGCTCTCATTACTTTATCTCACTTCAGGGAAAACACCTGTTTTGTAACTGGGTGTTATGGTTCTGTTTGAACAAGGTTTCCAGGTGTGAAGTTAGTGTTTAAATGTTCAGTTGGGGAGAGCTTGCTACAGAACATGCTGCTCAGCACCAGTCTCATGTTTTAAAACACATTTTCTGCCATCACGATAGAAACTGATTGTCCTTCTGGAAGAGTGGCTGAAAGAAGTTTTCATAATTTCTGAGCAAACAGTGTCTGCCAAGATGTCAGGGACAACCGTGTCTAATCCATCACTTGACCACATTATCAGATCTTGGAACAGTCTATGCCTTAGCATTTTATTTTTGTCTACAAGAGTAACCACCTTTTTCTTTTAATTAAGTGAATCTCTGCAGAGTGAAATTCACTTTCTCCACACCTTTTATCTGGAGTGTGTCTTTTATATTGATCAGATGGGTAAGCATTTACACCTTCATCTAAAAACTTTGTGCTAACCGATTCTGCATCTTCATCGAATGGGTTGTATTTTATAGTAAATCTTTCATGTTTATTAAAGAAACCTGGTTGATGCATCTTTTCATTCAAAGTCTAAGAAAGTGTATGTTGCCCGTGTTGGGATTTGAGTTAAATATTTTTATTTTATGTTGTGATTCATGGAGTAGTGTGACCTCATTTCATATTGTTCATATACTTTTTGCCATACTCCAATAGTGATGGAATTGTTTCAGATGTAAGTGTATCCTTCTTTAATTAAGGGAAGCAAAACTTGGTTCAAAACTCTTTGTGTTGTATCATGAATGTGCTGTAAACTTTTATCAAGAATTCTCTACTTCAACTCTGCCACCTACCACCATCCTGCAATAAATGCTAACAGTCCATTTGCTTACTTAATTACTCACTGTTCTTGCATGCCAACTCTTGGGAATAATATACAATGACACCCACATCTCTGAACTGTAGCATTCTTTAGACTTTCACCAACAAAATAATGTGGTTTTTTTTATCCTTTCCACTTTAATGGACCACCCCACATCTTCTCATATTAGTGTACATTTGTCAAATTTTGTACCCTATCACTAAACTTACCTATATTTCTTTGCTGGCTCTTTGAATCTTCCTCACAGCTTGCTTTTTTTTTCTCATCAGCAAATTTGATGACAATGAATTTGATCTCTTTATTCAAGTCATTAATATAGATTTTAAGTTATTTTAGGGCCCATTGCTGATCTCTGATTTACATCACTAGTTATTATTGTCATCAATTAAGTGACCATTTATCCTACAGCTGTTCATTAGCTAATCCTCTATCCATACAAACATATTGCCTGCAATACGCTCTCATCTTGTGTGATTAACTGCTTATGCAGCATCTTTTGGGATACCTTTGGAAGTCCAAATACTCTACATCTACTGGCTGTCCTTTATCTAGCTTACCTGTTGCATTCTCAAATATCTCTAGTAAATTGGACAAACACAATTACCCATACATAAATCACGTTGACTCTGCTTGATTTTTAATGCTGAATATGTATAGCATTCAATATTATGATTTTGAAAACCCTGTGACTACCTCCTTAACAATAATTTCCAGAACTTTCCAAATGACATATGTTAAGTTAACTGCCTACAGTTTTCTATTTTCTCTATCCTTTCTTGAACAAAAATGCAACTTTTCCCATTTTCCAACTTGGTCGGACCTTTGCAGAATCTAGCAAATGTTGGAAGAGTAAAACCAATGCATCCAGTATGTCTGTAATTATTTCATTCAATACCCTAGAATGCAGATCATCAGGTCCAGGGACTTAACAGCCTTCTGTTCCATTAGTTTTCCTACTGTATTTTCCTCTGGTCATAGCGATAATTTTATTCCTTTTACCTCTTGATTTTCTGCTATTGTTGGGAAACCTTCTGTGTCTTCTACTGTGAAGATTTATTTTTAAGACTCTCTTATTCCAAGCTCCTGCCCTTTCCACATTCCAATTCTTAATGCCCTAGACTCATCTATGAGACCAAAGCTCACCTCCTTTCCACATACTTGTACATTTTTATATTTCTTTCTCATTTGCCATCATATTCTATTCTTTTCACCTTTTATTAAAATCAACATTTGCTGATCTCTAAAATGTTGTCCATCTTTGAACCTAAAGTAAATTAAAATTTAATACCATCCTTAACTTCTTCTAAAAAGAACAAAATGTGGATTCTGGAAATCTGAAACAACAACAGAAATAGCTAGAGAAACTCAGCAGGTTTGGCAGCATCTGTGGAGAGAAAGCAAAGCCAACATTTCAGATCCAGTAACCTTTCTTGAGAACTTCTCTCCACAGATGCTGCCAGACCTGATGAGTTCCTCCAGCTATTTTTTTTGTGCTTAACTTCTCCAAGTGTAGTCATAGATTTTTCATGACAACCAATGATGGTGTGTTCCACTGAGAAGGATGAAGTATCTGCCACTGCTTTCCTACTATCTACTGACCTATTTTCTCAGTATATTGCAGTCAATTGTTTTTACGATTTCCACTATTTAAGTTACAGATTCTAGTTTCAGAAACAGGTTTCTCACTCTCAAATAGAACAGAAAAATCTATTTGTTTTGTTCACTCTTGTCTTGAAGACTTTTCTTTTCACAGTGACATTTTTATTCACGAACGGGATGAGAACGTCGCTGGCTAGGCAGCATTTATTGCCCATCCCTAATTGCCCAGTGGGCAGTTAACAGTCAACCACATTGCTGTGGATCTGGAGTACCATGTAGGCCAGACCAGGTAAGAGTGGCATTTTCCTCCCCTGAAGGACATTAGTGAACCAGGTGAGGTTTTCCAACAATCGGTAATGGATTCATGGTCATCATTAGATTCCTAATTCCAGATATTTCATTGAATTCAAATTCCACCATCTGCAGTGATAGGATTTGAACCCTGGTCCCCAGAACATTATCTGGATCTCTGGATTAACAGTTCAGCGATCATACTAGTAGGCCATTGCCTCCCCCAAAAATCCTTTACTGTGAGATCACGCGTAAATCTTATCACATCATATATTACCAAAGCCTACAATACACTGTTCCCCAATTTGTTCCTGAATGTACTGTCTAAGAAACTGTCAGAAATCTATTCTATGAACTGTACATCCCATCGTGTTCAGGGATGTGTAGATTAGGTGGGTTATAGGGAGATCGGTCTGGGTGGGATGCTCTGAGGGTCAGTGTGGACTTGTTGGGCCAAAGGGCCTGTTTCCACACTGTAGGGCTTCTATGATTCTAGCCAGAGCACTGGACCCAGTGGGGTTCAAGTGAATGTGCACCCATGTTACAGCACCTTCTTTCCCCATATTTATGGCAGTGATCCCTGAATTTGAATTTCTCCAACAGCAATCTGAGTTATAGCTTTAATCATGTTGTTTACCTTGTCCCAAAATTAGTAATCCAGAGATTATCCTTTTTGTGGTTCTGCTTTTATTATAATGTAACCCCTATCAGCTCAAACGTCCTCAACAAAAGCTCTTTCCTAGTGGTACCAATGTCAGTGGCATGCAAATGGGCCTTTTCCTTCTCATTCCAATTTCTCTTCAGCCCTAAGGTGATGGCAGCAGATATTTCAGAATTCTCACTCTTAGCTACAAAGAATCAAATCTATTTCCCTCACTACAGTGTCACCTACTACAGTTACACCCACTAATGTGCAGGGCCTTGGTAAGACTGCGTTTAGAATGCATTGACAGTTTTGGTCTCCTTATATGGAAAATGACATGGCTGATTTTTCTTTAATTCATCCACGGACGTGGGCATCATTGGCTGGGTCAACACTTATTGCCCATCCTTAAGGGTCAACCACATTGCTGTGGGTCTGAAGTCACATATAGGCTAGACCAGATAAGGATGCCATGTTTCCTTCCATAAACGGATATTAGTGAACCAGATGGGTATTTTTTTCCTGACAATCGACAATGGTTTGATGGTCATCATTAGACTCTTATTCCCATTTTTTTTTGTTGAATTCAAATCCCACCATCTGCCGTGGCAGGATTCAAACCCAGATTCCAGAACATTACTTGGGTCTCCGGATTAACAGTTTAGCAACCACGGAGGCATCCCCTCCCCTTGACAAGTTAGGAGTGGTTCAGAGAATGTTTGCTCAACTTACTCTTGGCTGAAGGGTTTATCCTTTGAAGGAAAGATTGAATGGGTTACCCGGTGGAGTTCAAAAACTGAGAAAGACAGGTGATCTTATATGATTCTGAGGGGATTTGACAAGGTGGAAATTGAGCGGGGGACACTAGAACTGCCTGATATTTTGGGACTTTCAGGTCTTTTTGTCTCTCTCACTTTCTCTCAGACCATTTCTTTCTTAACACAAGACCAAATCACCTCCTCTCTCACCAAATTCCCCTGAAATAAGTAATCAGTTTAAGTCTAGCAGTATTCTGTCCTTTATTCATTCACAGGATGAGGACGTCGCTGGTTAGGCAGCATTTATTGCCTATCCGTAATTGAGTTAAGAATTAACCACACTGCTGTGGGTCTGGAGACACATGTAGGCCAGATCAGGTAAGGATGGCAGTTTCCTTCCCTAAAGGACATTAGTGAACCAGATGGGTTTTTTTTCCTGACAATCGGCAATGGGTTCATGGTTATCATTAGACTCTTAGCTCCAGATACTTATTGAATTCAAATTCCACCATCTGCCATGGCGGGATTCGAAGCCGGGTATCCAGAACATTATATGGGTCTCTGGATTAACCGTCCTGCAATAATACTGCTTGGCCATCACCTCCCCTATAATGGACTAGAAAAAAAATCACTCAAGTCTGTCAGATGAAGAAGTAACTTAAGCAGTGGACTTGAATGTTTTCTAACATTACTTTTGAGACGGCATTTTAGAAAGGCCCTCACAAGACCCTGTCAACTAAAGCTGCAACTCATGGAACTGAAACAGTTACTGACCTAGTTAGGAATTTGAATGAGTGAGAGGAGACACAGACAAGGATAATGGGGAAGTAAGAAAAGGAAACCTGAAAAGATGTAATTAATGAAGTCCACCAATGATTTGTGTGGGAACCTTTATTATACATGGAATTTAATTATTACATACATGATCTGATATTAAGTCATGCATCAAATTTGCCCATTGAGGAAAAGATACGCAATATTGGAAGATCAAAGCATGAAATCACCAAAATCTTAATACTAACCGCATTAACCTGATCTGCCCCAGAGTAGGTAAATGCGAGTCATCCACTAGGGTCCTAAAATATATAAGAAAATACTTTTGAGATGATGAAAAGCGAGTACGATACTCAGGAGTTCTATGGACATCAATCAGAAGAATGTCATGAAAAAGGTGCAGAAAATAACTGAGGAGACCAATGGAATTCTAGCCTGATATTGAAAGAAATTCAGTAAAATGAAGTGTAAATTATGCTGTAGATTTACAAAGCCCAGATTAGAGCACACAGAAGCGTTTAGAGTGGCTCTGGACTCTACACCTCAAGAATGGTATCCTGACCATACAGGCAGCGTGACATTAACTTAACATGCTGATTCCTAGATTCTGATGGTTAAACTGTGAAGGGGCATGAAGACGCTGGCCAGGGGAAGCTGGAGAAGAGACTGGAGGTGCTCAGAAGAGGTCCATGACAGCAGCAAGAGGTTATGAAAAGTGAATGGGGGAGGTGTTGCATTGCCAGAGACAGAGTCTTTTGGATGAGACGTTATCTCTTCTGACCCCTCCCAGGTGAATGTAAAAGATCACAAAGAGCACAGGGACTTTCTCCCAGTGACCTCAACACTTGCCTTTCAGTTCAATGTCATTGAATCAAATCCGGTCTTCAGTCACTTATTGCTGTTCAAGTCCTTCCTCTGAGCAAAAGGACTACAAAGTTTCTTGTATACGTACAATGACTACATTTCAAAAAGTATGTCTTTGGTTGGGAAGCACATTTCTGAGATCATAATAAATGCACTATATATGTAAAAGCAGCCTTTGACTTTCACTTCCCTCCAAAGCTGGGAGATGCCAACTTCCCATCACCACTGCCACACTTAATTTCAAAAGCAAAGGTTTGAAGTTAATTAAGCTTTTTGTCAACTCATTGCTGCTTGAATAATAGCTTTAAGAAAGTACAAACTGGGAGGTAATAAAACGCAAAAAGACAATAGAAGTGTACTTCACCCACACAGCATGATATTCACTCAACCCTTATCATTTCCATTATAAGATTTATGGCAGAAACTAGGTCAGAAAATAGGTTTTCAAATAGCAACAGATTGGACTCAAAATATTCACACGTTCTTATTCATGTCAATCAGAAGGACGGATTAGAAAAGTGAACACAACCTAAGGTGTTGCTACAGGTAGTTAGTATTCCACCTTTTGACCATCAACTTCATCTCCTTTAACAATCTGTTATTGCCACAGTGTAGCATGAACTCCTCTGGCTCGTATTAATCAAGCCCATGTCAACCATAGGACCTGTGCCATTGCGTAAGTGTCATGAACACAGTAAATATTCACCAGCTCTACAGGCATTCTTGTCACATTCTTCTAAATGATATTAGGCAGCCATGTGTTCCTACTAAAATTAACCTATGTCTGCAACATCACTCCATGCACAGAGCTTTAATTACCTGCCTCTGTGGAACATTTCGAAAACACTTGAATTATCACCAAATAAACAAAGAAATTCTTCCATTGGAAAGCTCAATGCCTTTCCTGCAGTGGACACTTTTCCACTAGCATCAAGATACTTTTATTCCACATGACAATTTTACCCAATGAATAAAATTGATTTATTGCCTTCAATTAACTCTATAAAAGACTGAAATACCATCATTGTTGGACTGTTATGAATATTTCCCTTCTTGACTTGTACAAATGTAGCAGACCACATATTTTTCTGCTGTGTAAGTAATACAGATCACAAATGCAACAACTATGTCTCTTCATCAGTAATGACCTTTCAAATATTCCTCATGAAAGGACCAGGGCAATATTAATTGCAAGTTAATTTCCAATACTGCCCTCTACTACAGTGATCATTTTCCATTTCTTTCGCATCCAGTGCAGACTAGTGGCAATTCACAGTTCTATGGAGCAATCACTTGAAATGAGACAATTCCCATCAACTGAATAACCTTAAAAGAAAAGATTCAATTATGCTAAGAGCATTTCAGAACACCAGGGCTTCACATTTAAAATTAATTAATTCTGTTGTTTTCTCCTCCCCATTCCCTCCCCACCTCCACCACCTCCCTGCCACCACCAGCCCCCCACCAACATTCTGCCTGCACAATTGAAGATCTGCTAATCAGGGTTACTTGAGAGTATGCACGAAATAAAATTAAAACAAAATTGAAATTAGAAATACAGTAAAATTAATTAGTGGATTTGAATTACCTATCTGTCCTCAATTACAAATAGTTCCACTGAATCCAGTTCAACATCATGTACCAAGTAAAGTATTGGACATGATTAAAACAACGTTCAATTGTGTATAGAAATTTCAAGGAAATAGATTTTGTTCCCATGCTGTATCTCACATCAGAATATCAATAGCCTTTCCAGTCATAGTCTGACTGTAAATATTCATGCACAACATTGCACAGCTGGAGGAATTGACAAAATTGTCCCAATGCACACATAGTTGTAAAGCTTCTGCTAAGTGCAAGACATCAACCAGCTTCATACAGTAGCGTAAATTATTGTGGACTATGTGATAGAGTTACTTTTTGAGACCGGCGGATAGATGCGGCAAGAGTGTGCGGATATCAAAACAACATTAAGACAGCATTTTTCTTTACATTTCATTGACAAGTGCAGTTTCTGAAAATGAACTATAGCCACCTGAAAATTTAACGTCAACAATTGGACTGACTCAGCAGGATCATTCAGCTCTAGACTTCATTGTAACCTTGATCCAAATGTGGTCAAAAATAAAACCTGAATTCTGGAGGTATGAGTGATTGGCATGAATATCGAAGCAGCTTTTTACAAAGTACGGCATCAAGCAGAAGTAAAACCAACACAAAATGAAGTGAATGAGAATCGGGGAGAGTTGGTCAGGAGGGAGGGATTTCCACTGGTTGGAGTCATATCTAGCAGAAAAGGAAGATGGCTGTTGTTGTTAGAGGTCAGTCATCTCAGTCCCAGGATATCACTGCAGCAGTCCTAGGTCCCTCATTATTGACATTCCTTCCATCAAAAACAGTGATATTCACTGATAATTTAAAGCGTTCAGTTCATTTCACAACTCTTCAAACAATGAAGTGTGAATGCCCACATGCAGCAAGACCTAGATAACTTTCAGGCTCGAGCTGATATACAGAATAAAAATAATTTGTCACTTAAGTGCTGGGCAATAAACATTTCAAGTAAGATATCATATTAGCATTTCCCATGTCACATTCAACACCGTTGACATGGGGAGGCAAAGGCCGAACAGTACGATCACTAAACTATTATTCGACAGACTCAGGTAATATGCTGGGGACCCAGGTTGAAATCCTGCCATGGCAGATGGTGAAATTTTAAGTCAATAACAAAAATATCTGGAATTAAGAGTCTAATGATGACCATGAAACATTTGTTGGGGAAAAACCAACCGGGTTCACTAATGTCCTTTAGGGAAGGGAGCTGCTGTCCTTACCCATCCTGGCCTACATTTGACTTCACACCCAAAGTGATGTGGTTGACTCTCAACAGCAATTTGGGCAATTAAAGATAGGCAATGAATGCTGGCTTAGCAACCAACACCCACAATCCCATGAATGAACAAACAGACAAAAAAAAACTGAATGCCACACTCTTGACATCCTACAGTTCATCATCGATCTGAAATCCAGCCGAACTGGCAAACAAATACCTTGGCTACAAAAACAGTTTAGAGACTGGGGGTTCTATGGTGAGCATTCATCTCCTGACTCCGGACATTTATCAGTTAAAAGGCATGTCAGGACGATAGTGGAATATTATTCATTTGTCTGGATGAGCATAACTCAAATAACACTCAACGTCTCCCAGGACAAAGCAGTCTGTTTGACTGGCAACCCACCAGCCACGAAAAACATTCACTTGCTCCACCAGCACTTTCACCATGGTTGCCATGCTCACCATCCACATGACGTATTGCAGCAACACACCAAAACTTCTTCGATAACTTGTTTCAATTCCTGAACCTTTCCTACTGACAAGAACAAGGGCAGAAGGAGAATGGGAACATCACTGCTTACCAGTTTTCTTCCAAGGCAAAAACCATCCTGATTTGGAAATATAGCAATGTTACTTCATCCTCCCGAGATCAAAACCTTGGAAACACCTCCCGATCAGCACTGTGAGTGTGCCCACTGCCCAAAGACTGTGATAATATACAGTCAGTGTTCTGCAACACACTCTCAAGGAAATTAAAGATGAAAAATATATGCTCATCTCACCAGCAGTATCCACATCCCATGAGTGAACAGGTGTTCATTGTGAAGTGGCCAATACTTTATTGTATCTGGCAATAGCATTCAAGATTTAATATTTGGGTGTCTTGATTGGGACACGCCAAGGAGGGAAGCAGTGTGACCAATCTGTCACCTCTGTACGTTTATAACAGAGGAAATTTCCACCTCAAATATATAAATGTGTCAAACCATACTATGGGCACCAGATACATAGAAAGGGATAGCAGTAAATTAATCTCTGGACCTGACTACTCAAATAGAAAAATATAGCAAGATTGAGGGGACAGAATACAAAGTTTAAACAGCAAAAGAACAAAAAGGCTGAATTATCCTGGACCTTTGGGGAAAGAGAGAGTGAGGATTTAAGTGAGAATGAGGGGGAGTCAATCAGTGGGCCCAGGAGAGACCAGTACCCCCCACCCATTCCGTACTGGGCTGTGCAGGAAATGGTATCAGGTTGGTGATTGTAAGCCTTCCCTACCACTGATTCAATGCTGCTCAATGACAGAGAGGCCCTTAGATGCTCATTTATTGCCCACTTAAAGGCCTCACTTGGTCATCTGGCAGAGGGGCCACCTGAGAGCACAGTCATCACTGGTATACATGCAAATAAGTGACACATAGCCCACCCACTGAATTTAACAAGGGCAGTATGGTGATTCAGTGGTTAGCACTGCTGCCTCACAGCGGCAAGGATCTGGTTTTGATTCAACCCTCGGGTGACTGTCTGTGTGGAGTTTGCACATTCTCCCTGGATCTCCACGGGTTTCCTCCAGGTGCCCCAGTTTCCTCCCTCAGTCCAAAGACGTGCAGGTTAGGTGAATTGGCCACGCTAAGTTGTCCATAGGTCCAGGGGATGTGCAGGCTAGGTGGATTAGCCATGGGAAATGCAGGGTTACAGGTATGGGGTGCGTCTGGGTGAGATGATCTTCAAAAGGGATGATATGGACCCGATGGGCTGAATGGCCTGCTTCTACACTGTTGGCATTCTATGATTCTCACTCTCAGGCCCACTTTGTGGGGTAGTATTAAATACAGTCCATTGTCACAATTAGAAAATTAAAAAATTGGGCAGAAATGAATGGGTAAGACAAAAGGGGAATTAGATGGAGGAAAGCCTCTTTTTTAGTTTCTAATACATGTTTTATATGTTAATTTTTTGTTTATAATTTTCCTGTGTATTTTCAGTACATTTATTTTTATTTCTATTTTCCAGCATGATAACAGCCTCTTTTTTGTCTCTTGCACCTTAAACCTATTTGGAGAAATTCACTGCGAAGTGAGTTGGACAACTAATCTCGCCAAAATACAAAAACTAGGCTTGACATAACCACGCAGTTTAAATTTCACTAGTATTATTACAGAAACAGAAATGCTGACCTTAAAAAAAAATTAAATTTTGTTTTGGCATCTGAAGGACTGAGGGCAAATACACAGTTTTATCTCACAAATAAGCAGCTATGCTATCTTTAAACTGATCAGTTTATAGACAAGCTCCACCACTTGCATTAAACATAATCTCATTATTTATAAAGCAAGCATTTTTCAAGTGGCTCCTTAAGTCAAACATGGAATAGAGAACAGATTGAAAACTGTACCATGTGTACAGCTAAGCTGCACAGATATGGTTGTTGCAACACTATATCCTCGCACATTAACTTAGTACCAATGGGACTGAAACATTCTTTTAATTCAGTACAGTCAGACAAATGGTTACTGGATAATGTTTCTGTCAATTATGGGCAGCATGGCAGAGCCTAAAACAGCTGAATTTTCCAAAAAAAAAACAAATGTAATAGCACAAACAAGATATGAATAATTATGGAATAAAAAAATCCCTAAAATTTTAGGGCTTCTATCAATAAATGCAGCAGCCACCACAACATTGCTGGAGTTATTCATTCAAAAATGAAATTCTTAAATGTCAATCCACACCCATTATATCAACCTGTCAGATGTTTTGCTTAGTAAATGCGGAATTTAGTCTCTACTAAACTACCTCAATTAAGAAATACATTTCAACAGTATTCATCAACAGGAACTTCCACGTCCATTCATCCACTTTAGGCTTAACTCTAAAGTAGCTTTGCAAGAGCATCATTAAAGAACATCATGATGAATGTGGGTGCAGAATAATATGATGCTAACTTCTATCCATTCATTTGTTATTCAATGGATGGTGGACCTTTACTTCAAACATTATGATTCACACGAGCACAGAAATTTTAAATTACTGGGGTCAAACATATGTACAAGGCACAATTCCACACGAACAAACTGCTACAAAGAGCTTAGGTAATCCATTTAGCTCTCCTCCTTTTACTTCCAATCTCCTCTAAGCAGTCATATAAGTCCAAGCTGCTTTTGAAATTATACCTGAAGAGTTTCGTCAGCATTGTCCTTTGTACAACATTTGCTATTGTTTCCAAACAAATTATCTTTGGCGTCAACTTTGCTTTAGAGGACAAATTTTGGACAATGACAGTCACAGATCAGTCATATAAGGTGTCTTCTGTCTTTAGAAGTTTTACAACCTGCGTGATTGCTGCATGGCAAATTCTGGGTTTTCCTTCCTCAGAAATGTTTGCTGCCAACAAATGAACTTCTGCCATTTTGGCATCTTAAATCCTGATTCCAACACCTCAGCTCTTTTCTGAATGCAATTAAGGAGACTTTCAGTCCCACACCACCCCAATTAATCAGACACTCTGAATGTGATCACAGCTGAATATGCTGGACTGCCTACATTCATGCTTCACAGGGTTGGGGGTCCTCTTTGCTGTTGAAAAGCAAAAAGTCATTGATTTGACACAGAACTTCATTTTATAAACCGATTCCGGTGACCTTCACGATAGGATTTGGACACTGGACTGGGACAGCACACATGAAAGAAGCAACTGCAGAACCACCCGCTCAGACTACCTGCCACTTTCATTCAGAGAGGTCAGATGTAGCCTAAAATTGAAAGGCAGAAAGCAAGAATGGCATTACCAAGAACTGAAATTTCTGTTAATGTGAAGTCACTGAAACACAGTGTGAATAACTGACTGACTGTGATAGCCGGGGTATTCTCCAAAAGCAAACGTAAATTAGCTTTATATTCTGCGCTTCATCAAGAGATTCATCATTTAATAGAAAACGTACAATCATTTTTTAACAATGGAATAGACAGCTTGAATAAAAAGTACTCGATGCCAAAATAATCAGGGAAGAGTATCTGCATTGTGTATAAAAGGGAAATCAATCCTGATTTCTAATTGTCAACTGCATTTACACAAAGATTTCATTAACATCATGCACACATAACACGTACATAATTTCATGGAGCCATGAATCACACTATTGTGGATTTGCTGTAGTGGTTATGTGTTTGCTGATGGCACAAGTCACGGAGGTGAAGGTTTCACTCCATAACCATGCATGCCCCTGACTTTGCATTCCAGAAAATTGTGATGCATGAACTGCACTATGGCCTGCAATTGAACTGCCCTCTCACCCTTTATTACGCCAATGCTAACCGTTAAAATGCCCTTGGTGTGCCAAATCTCATACGCCACAACAGCTGTCACAGAAAAAGACAGTATTTTCAAAATTATAAACATGGATGAGTTCATGGATTTTGCACAACCTTTTGGTCCACCTCTCCTAAAGGCCAATTTTACATCCAACTTGTCAACCTGAAGCAGCAAATTAAACTGAATATTTTTCAAGTCTGCTAATCATTCATTTTCACAATTACCGCAGTCTTTAAGCAGCGATTTTTCAGAAGTTCAAATAATCTGTAATGCTCATAAAGTGGCCTGCCACTCCTGTAACAACACTCCTACCAAACCTGGCAGGCATTTATGAATACAAAGAGAAGAGAAAAATATCAGGACACATGCGCAAATATTACAAGCAGATAGTGTTATCTGAGGGACACAGAACACAAACTGAATACCTCATAGCAATTGAAATGAAGAGAAAACAAAGTTATCTAAGATATGACTTCATCACTGGACTTGCAATGCACCTTTCAAACAAGTTTTAAATGTACTATCTCCACTTGGTTCACTTTCCTGGTACAAGTAGCTCAGACAGAAATAAGCAAATAGTCTTCCTCCCTGGCAGCCTGAAATTCAGAGCGTTAAAATAGTGTAAACCTTCTCCCGTTCCTGGAAGAATGAAGTCATAACTGAGCTCTCTACAATAGTGGGGGAAAGATAAATTAGGCCTTGTTGTGGCACAGACCTTCCATTTGCTTAAACTTAACTGATGTCTGCTCAACAGCCTATGATTTCTCGTAGACTGAGGGAAAAAAAACACAATTTAGGGAATCACTCTCCAAAAATCTTCACTTTCAGGTGAGGAAAACTTTGAAACAATCTGTAAACTGGAATGAAAACTAATTGTTTAAGCCAAATCACACCCAAAAAGAGGTCCAATTCAGTAGAACGAGTCTGCCTCTTTTAACGTACTATTTCAAAAGCAGATTAATGGGGAGAGAAAATAAAACACATTTGTGCCAAAATAATTTAAGTGCCAGTCATATTGTTAATTTCCCATGTAAATTTAAGCGACACTTATTGTCATCAACTGATCAGACTTTATACCTCCAGAATTCTCCTCTAGTTTCCTGGAAATAAAGAATAATCTCTAGCACAATGCTATGAACCTGGCCAGCTATGGACGAGTTGGACCCAAGGGTCTGTTCCGGTGTTGTACAATTCTGTTACTCTATGAACAACTGGGGAAAATCAAACATCTAAATATTTAAAAATACAGTAACGTTTTTGATTTCCTTTGAACCAAATTTTGTTCCTTTGTGATATTTTGTTATTGAAAACGAGAGGCTGAGAAAAAGCCTGGTTGAGTTGGCAGTGACGTTGGAGGAGTGGGTTCATAAGAAGATACCTTAAGGAACACATCCAGCCAGAGCTGGCAGAACCAATGACAGATTGCCATCTATCAACAGTTCAAGTTGCGAATCAACATTCAAAATATTGGTCAGGCAATGAAAATTTTAGTGAGAATTTAGCCAGTATTATGTAGCTGCATTTTTCTTCACTCTGACACTTCTGATTGTCATAATGTAAAATTCAAAGCAAAAATTTGCTGATAAGACTTAGGAAAGTCACCAGATTTGGCAACTTCATGTTAAACTGGGTAGGGATCAGGTAGAATGAAGGATTTGCAAAGAAAGAGACTGGGGGGTACAAAGTAAACCACGAATAAACCCTGAGCTCATCCTTTTAGAGACAAACTATTACCCACATCTTAATTCTCAGAGGTGGCTATAATTCACTAACAACCTGTCACTCATCAGTTATGCCATCTCTCCTATTCTTGGAATATCTCTTGTGTTCAACATTTAAGATGTTGATGGACTTATGCAACACAGTTTTTTTAACGGTGGTTTAAATTTTGAATTCACCCAGCATCAGAGATTGTTGCTAAGTACTACAAAGTGACAGAATATTTAAATTGGTTTTGTTTCACAGGGGCAACATAACTCATAATCTTTGCAACAGCCACGTAAAGCACGGAATGGTTGGCATTGCTAAACAGATGCTGTTGCTAATTTCTTCAGCTAGATTTTTGAATTTTCCAGCCATTGATCCATAGGCAACGCAGGAAGAGAGGCCTTTTCAAGTAATTTATTTTTGTAGCTATTTATCTACAAGATGTTTTATAGCTCTTGGCAAAAAAAGTGAAATATTTGCATTCAAGTGAAGAACAAGTATCTGTCAATGCTATTCAAATGGTCAAAATCTTCATAATTTAAACAATAAGTCACAGGAAGCATGAAGTGATTTACAAAAGATTACAATAGTACTTCGCAGGGCTCAATACACATGGGGGCGATGGGTGAATTCACCCTCAAAAATGTTCACACAAACATAATTGGCAAGGGCGACAAATCAGATAAGACATCCCTACATATGGGAAAGGAAGAACATATGCACAAGGACTAACTACCAGTGCTCACAGTAACATCATGGCTCTGTCAGTGACCTAGGGCCTGAGCTCCAATCTCTGCCAACATGTCCAGCAAGGAGTCACAATCAGGCTTTCTTGCTAACATTCGCAGTTCCTTATCTAGATGTTCGTGACAATTCTGAGGCACCTCAAATTAAAGTTGCAGGGTAACAGGCCATGCTCGTCACTGTTACAGAAATAGTTAGGTGACAAGTGCAGGATGTTAACGCACAACACAAACCAGCATGCACCCTTAAAACATCATAAGCCCCAGAAACACAGTCAGGATTCCCAAAAATGGATACTAGTGGCCATTTTCACTCGTCCTTGGAATCTCCTAGATTCCTTGAAAAATCCAACCCAAAATCAGAGGGGTGATTAGAGTAGAATGAAGTAATCGGTAACCTCAGATAAATAAGGAATGGGACTCCAAAGGCAATTTTAAAATGTGGGCATCAGATGGAAGTTGAAATCGATTTTAAAATGAGGATTCATAAAGTCTGAAATTATTTTGACCGAAGCATACAGAGTGCCTGGCTGAGAAATAAGAGAAATTGTTCTTGAGGGTTATCTTGAGCTTTAAGCTTTCAAGTTTGAACTTAATTTTGCTTATGTTCAAAATACTAATTCCTTACATCTTATACACAATGTTTTCTACATCTTATTTCAATCTTCTCAATGAATTTCAAATGCATCCGTTTGCTTTCCTTACAATTTCAGTTGTGAACAATATTCTCAGGAGAATACACTCAACTATTCTATTTTTTCTTCTGAATGAGAAGATTGTGTATTCAAAATTCATTCCAGGGACATGAACACATAATCTTGGCTGCTCCTTCAGGGTAACACAGAGAGCTCAGCATCCCAGAACCTGTTTATCAGATGAGATGTTGAACCAAAACTCTCCTACTTATTCAAGTAAAAATCAGAAACTTCTCTCAGTGCCCTAGCCAATATACATCTTTGAATCAATACAACTAAAATAAATGAACTAATCATCTATCAATATTTGACCAATACTACCTCAGCATATATTGTGCTACATTAACACAACATGGCTGCATCACCTAATAAAGGAATTAGTGACAATCAGAAAGAAACCCGTAGAAGCCAATAAGTTGCTCCCAAAAATAAAAAAAAAGCAGTTCTCAAAGAAATTTTAAGGATAGCCGTAGGGTGGAAAAATATCTTGACCTCTGCTACATCATTTTATTCCTTGTAGACAATAGACACCCCCACCCCCCACCAAAAGTGATCACTGCTGATATTTGCAAAATACATATAATGACTTGGCAAACCAGCATGGCTTGCAGCACAAGAGTGGACTTTCAGAATGAAGAATTTCTAGAGAAGAGCTCAGGAAACAAAAGGAAATAGTCTGAAAGCTTCACTTCAGACTGATGTCTTCATTTAATGAGGTTCTGTTCTGGGAGCTCAGCCTTACTAAATGTCTGAAACAAAAATAGACACTGCTGGAAAAGCTCAGCAGGTCTGGAAGCATCTGTGAAGAAAAATCAGAGTTAATGTTTCAGGTCCGGTGACCCTTCCTCAGACCCGAAACGTTAACTCTGATTTCCCTTTACAGATGCTGCCAGGCCTACTCAGCTTTTCCAACAACTTCTGTTTTTGGTTTTGATTTAAAGCATCCACAGTTCTCTTGGTTTTACTTACTAAATGTCTGTTCTGAAGTCCCAGTCAACAACTGAGCTCTTGGGCAAAACACAGAGGTCTATATCACTGACAAGTTTAATCACAAGCAGAAAAGAAAGTGACATATTCAAGTATGACTTTCCACATTTAAACAAATTTTTGAAAATGCATTTTCACTGATAAACTGCAGAAACAAAGCAGTCTCAGAAGTAAGCAGATACAACGTAATAATCCTTTTACCAAAGTTGTAATTTTTTAAAGATTTTTCACCCACCATAGAATTGTTAGATTTTAGGAATATCATACATAAGCCTCTTGGCGTCATTTTAACTTACTCAAACCCCACTCACATCTGCAGAGATAAAATTAGATCACAGAGTCAACTCCCAGAGATGCAACAAGAAAACTGAAATCTCCACAGCCAACTTCTGCAACAGTGCAATACTGTTCAATATGTCCCCTTCAATAAACACTAAAACCGAGAACTCTGCTTTCACCTCCCACCAGCGAAGATTTCGCTTCTAGCCCCCTTCTTAGTAAAGGAAAACTGAAATAGGGAAAAAAAAAACAAAATGACCCTGCGCTGAGCAAGGGAACACAGCAAGAAGATTAACGTGCAAGAGGTTTAGAACGTACAACAAGCCAAATTCTTCAGGTTTTTATTTTACATTGTGATTTGCTGTACTGTAGAAAGCACTACCGATGTTGGTGATGGCAGCAGGGAGCATTTAACATTTTAATGAAAAGTAAATAAAAAGGGATAGTGAATGCATCTCATATGGAGGTTAAACAGCAAGTCAGGCTAAATGGGCTTGACACGCCCGCACTTCCTGATTGTAACTTTTATCAAAGGCAAAAAATTATTTTAAGTTTTTTATATATAATTCTGCATGGCTCCATCTCACTCAGACTGAGCAATCTGTCCAAACTGAACCATCCACTCTCCCTTTTGTGTTTCTGCTCTCTTGCTAATTTTTCTACTTTGTCAGAAGCCAATTATCCAGTCAATAGTCACTGCCCACTTTTCACTCTGTAAATCTTTAAAACATTTTATCTTCCTATTCCCACCACCTATCCTACACAAAAAAAATGCATTTATATCTTTGGAATTCTTTGGCACCTTACTAAAAGCAATCCCTTCCCCACATGAATGTCTTAGACATTCTTTCACTCATTTTTTGACAACACTTTATAAATGGACTGTGGAAGTAAAACTCAACTGTGTATTCCTCATAACAACTTTCAGTTGCAATCGCTAGAGGAGTTTAATGGCTCAACACAATTTCAGAGCAGGCAAGTCCAGCTGAAGAACAGCTGTGTCGTTTAGTTAGAAAAAGCTACAGGAAGCAAACACAGACACATTTCCTAATTTTACTTTCCTCAAATGTCCTTACAAAAAGAAAAGATTAATGAGAGGCAAAGTGGAAACCTCTCCTAGTCAACATTAGTGAGTACCTGCAGGACCCATCACTCGTATGGTACTTCCACGGGGAGTAATTCAGACATTTCACAAAAGAGTATTTTATCCTTTCCCCTTTCCACTTTCTCCTTTCTGGTCCTCCAAACCTCTCTGCCTTTTTCATCTCGTTCAATAAAATTTCTCATCACCGCTACTCCACCAGTCTCACAGCAAACAAGGCAGCAGAACTTACCAAGGGCACTATTGATAGGCACAGTTTCTCCAATTTCCCTCAAATGTAAACAAAATTGCAATAACAGGGAAAAGAAACTAAGTTGACAGCATACAGATGGTGAAACAGCTCTGCCTCCCATTTGAAAGGGTGGGTTTAATCTAAAATAGAGACAGAAATTGCTGGCAAAAATCAGCAGGTTAGAAATAATGGGTCTGCTCAGACAGTCACGTTTATGGATGTTGGGGAGGATTCCCTGCTACTCTTAGTTCTCCTGATCAGTTTTTCCTCTATCCTGGCCTGCCATCCACAATCCCCTCATTTGCCTACCCCTTTTAGATCTCTGTTTCTTTGGGCTTCATCTCCACCTATCCACTCACCTCTCCTTAACATCCTCCACAAATCTCTCCTCCCTCCAATCATGTCTTTAACCTCACCTTCAATATAAATACCAGTTTTTTTTCCTAGCTGCTATCCAATCTGAAAAAGAGTCACTGGACTCGAAACATTAACTCTGCTTTCCTTCCACCGATGCTGCCAGACCTGCTGAGTTTCACCAGCAATTTCTGTTTTTGTTTCATATCTCTAGCTTCTGCAGTTCTTTGTTTAATTGTAATCTAAAAT
Source organism: Ginglymostoma cirratum (assembly GCA_024137785.1). Lineage (NCBI taxonomy): Eukaryota > Metazoa > Chordata > Chondrichthyes > Orectolobiformes > Ginglymostomatidae > Ginglymostoma > Ginglymostoma cirratum. Next base: position 13,109,313 of record JAHRHZ010000024.1, read on the forward strand.
AGCATTGGGATGGAGACCTATACAGGAGGGCAGAAGAATGGGAAACAAAAGCAAAAATAAAAGGAAGAATGGGAAATAAAAAAAGTGTTTGTCAAGAACTCAAGAGTTAAGAATCAATCAGGGCAACAGTGCAAAATAATGCAGATGGGAATACGAATATTAAAAAGTCAAGCCTTAAGGTCTTATGTCTTCATCCATGGAGCATTTGCAATAAAGTGGATGAATCAGTAATACAAATAGACACAGATGGAAATGATCCAGTAGGGTTTACAAAAACATGGATTCAGGGTGACCAGGAACTAAAAATCCAGGGGAATTCAGGGCAGACAAACAGGAGAAGAAAGTGGGTGGCATTGCTAGTTAAAGAGGACATTAATGCAACAGTGAGGAAGGAATATTAGCTCCGGTGAAATGGGAGCTGTATGGACAGAGCTTAAAAGCACTAATGAACAGAAAATGGTAAAAAGAGTTGTGTATAGATCTCCAAACTATAGTGTAATGTTGGGGAAAGCATTAAACACAAAATTAGAGGTGCAGGCAATAAATACGCAGCTCCATTTACAGGCAATCTTAATCTGCATACATACTTTAGCAAATCAAATCAGTAACAATATCTCACAGGAGGAAATTCAGTGTACAAGATGATTTTCTGGATCAATACAGTGAGGCGCCAACTAGAGAACAGCGCATCCTCGATAGGGTACCGTGTAATAAAAAAGGAATAATTGACAATCTAGCTGTGTCAGACTCTTGGGGAATAGTAACCATAATAATAGAATTCTTCATTAAGGTGGAGAGTGATGTATTTGTTTCTGAGGATGGTGTACTGACATGGATAGAGAACTGATTGGCAAACGTGACACAAAGAGTAGGTAGCAAGTGATCGGGTGTACCACAGGGATCAGTGCTTGGATCCCAGCCATGCACAATATAAATTAAGGATTTAGTTGAGGGAACTAAATGTCACACCATCAAGTTTTCAAGCAATACTAAGCTGGGAGGGAGAGTAAACTGTGAGGAGGACACAGAGATGCTTCAGTGTGATTTGGACAATTTGGCTGTGTGGGCAAATGTACTGTAGATGAAATACCATTTGGATAAATGTAAGGTCATCTATTTGGCAGCAAAAAAACAGGAAGGCAGATTAATATCTGAATGGCGATATATTGAGAAAGTGGGCAGAGTAGATGGGTGCAACATGACCTGGGTGCCCTTATACCAGTCACTGAAAATAAGCATGCAGGTGAGAAAGGTATGAAGAAGGCAAAAGATATGTTGGCCTTCATAGCAAAAGCATTTGAATACAGGAACCAGGATGCCTTGCTGCAGTAGAACAGGGCCTTACAGAGACCACGGGAGGAGTATTATGTGCAGTTTTGGTCTTCATATCTGAGAAAGGAAGTTCTGGCTATGGAGGGAGTGTAAATAAGATTTACCACGCAGATTTTTAGGATGGCAGGACTGATATATGAAGAGACACTCGATGTATATGCTATTATGGTTACTCTTACCCAATGGTCTGACACAGCTAGATTGTCAATTATTCCTTTTTCATCACACGATACCCAATCGAGGATGTTTGTTCTCTAGTTGGTGCCTCACTGTATTGATCGAGAAAATCATCTTGTACACTGAATTTCCTCCTGTGAGAGCTACATTCACGGGAGTTTAGAAGAATGACATGGATCTCATAGCAACGTCTGAAATTCTAACAGCCCTAGCTAGGGTAAACACAGAAAGGATGCTCCTGATGACCGGGGAGTCTAGAACCAGAGGTCATAGTCTAAGGATTCAGAGTAGGCCCTTAAGGACTGAGATGAGAAGAAATTTCTTCACCCACAGCCGGTGGAATTCTTTTACACAGAAATACCACATGAATGGAGATTATTCAAAGAACTAAAGGCATTATTGAAGTGGTAGCTTTTGAAAATGTTTTAGAAAGTAGAATAAACAATTCTAGAAAACAGGCCTTTCTGCCAGTCGATGCACAAGCTGGATGAGTAAGTAATATAGTACTCCAGATATGAAAGAATAATCAGTTTCAACCAAAGGAACAAATGGCTATCAAAATGTAGGACAAGGCTATGGAGTGATTTGTAAATAAAGCATCCTCTGGATGGAGGTAGGCCCAGGAGGTTGAAAATTTTATTGTGTTAAAAGAATGTCAGCCTTGGTAATTGAGAGGACACAAGTTATGAATCTCAAAGAGGTTATTACAGGAGTTCCTCATGGTTTTTCAAAGGATGTTTCCAGCTCAAGCTAAGTGGCAAACAATCTTTATATTCAATAGGAAAAGATCTAACCATTACCAATGACCTTCAACAGCTCTGCCATTACCAAATCCTCCAGCATCATATTCTGGTGGAAGAGGGAGGACAACATTAACCAAAACACTAATTGGACAGGTCATTTCATTATAATGGCCTAATATCAGAGCAGAGGTTGGATACCTCACATTGAAAGAGTCATTTTCAGCCCGAAAATGGCTTTCCAGCTTCAAGGTTCACTTAAGCACACTTTGGAACACTCACCTCTTGCTGCAGCAACACAAAATTATTTTTCACACAGCAAAGAAAAGCAGTCCACTGGATTCCTCCCGCTCTGAAACACAATCCTTCTACAGGCAATCCATGACTGCAATCTACATTTTCTACTTTAGCAACTCACCAAGTTTATTTTAACCGCACTTTTCTCCCCTGTGACCTCCAAGAGGGAAAACAGCACCAATTTGAACATCAGCATCTCCGAATTACAAACCACCATGATCTGGGCATGTAGTACTGTTCGATCATAGTGGTTAGTTTTGGATCACAAAATTCCTTGCCTAAAATCACTAACAGAGAACCATCACAGCAGGAAATGCAGTTGTTCAATAAAGCAGTAACAAATATATCCCTTGGCAGTATTGTGAGGTCCAAGAACAATTTATTTTGAAAGATCAGCTAACTGACTCATGGAATATTGACCCCTATTTCAAGAATGTTGGAGTATAAGAGCAGGAAAGTCCTTTGTAGCTGCATAACGTGCTACTGAAACCACACGTAGGGTACTGTGACCAGTTTTAGTCCCTTTATTTAAGGAAAGGCACCATTTCATTGGACACAGTTCAGAGAAGGATGATCCCTGGTATGGGTGTCTCATTGGTGTGTCTGCATCGATATCTTCCAGCTAGGACAGCTATCTGAATTTCTCTTCACGCTCTCCACATTTCCACTGTTTTTCCATAGTGGGGTATTCTTACGAACAAAGGTTAAACAGGTTGGGATTCTACTCACTGGAGTTTAGAAGAATGAAAGGTAATCTCATTGAAACATATAGGATTCTTAAGGGGTTTAACAGGGTAAATGTTGACAGGAAGTTTCATTTCATTGGAGAGTCTAAGACCAGGGGGCATCAGAATTAAGGGTTGCCTACTTAAGGCTGAGACGAGGAGGAATTTCTTCTTTCACAGGGTAAGAGTCTTTGGAACTCTCTGCCACAGACAGCTATGAGTGCACAGTCCTTGTGTATATTTAGGCTGAGATAGGTAGATCTTTGATCAGACAGGGAATCAAGGGTTACAGGGAAAATGAAGGGAAGTGGATGTGAGGAATGTCGGATCAGCCATGATCTTATTGAATGGCGGAGCAGGCCTGAGGTGCTGAATGGCCTCCTGTTCCTATTTCTTATGTTCTCTACTTCTGATTATCTACGTAAGCACATTGAAAAAAGTTTCTGATGACTCCGAGGAAATGGGGGTGGTCAAGAACAGTCTCAAAAAAGTGGTGGTGAAAACCATGATCAGAGTTCAATAAAAAGATACTTATGACTTGTCCAAAAGCATACAGGTGCTTTTGGAGGGGAGAAAGATGGTGAACACACAGAGCTGCTTGTCACCAGCATTTACACGGATACTATTCTGGCTAACATCAATACCTCAATCAACACTATAAAATTAATTTATGCATACATTATCATGCTGTTTGCAAAACTTACGCTGTGCAAATTAAGTGTTGTATTTCATATTACTTTTTAGGCTGGGGAACATCTTGAGTTCACGAAAGACACACATTACTGATGTCAAACAGACAGGACATAGTCATAAACAGAACAATAAAGTTTGGGCAGAATTCCCAAGCAGCAGTGTTGAGAGGAACAACAAAACATTGCTGCAATTTAATAGCCATTGTCCAACAAGAGCAGGTGATGGCCAACTGAGGAAAGTGCCGATGGAGATCAGAATTGTTAGCAGTGTTCAACCAATACCAAGAGGATGAAAGGGACAACAACATAGTTAGATTACTCAAATAATTCATGACTTCAGTCTAACCAATTCAGAAGTGAACCCCTCCATGACCTGATACGTCCCTACTTTTGCAAACTCTTCCTGTCTCAAGATCATCTGAGCTACCTGCATTTAGCCATTTCCGGGCTTTTGACTGTTTCTAATTTTAATCCCCTTGCTATTTGTGGCCCAGTTTTCTGTTGCCTAGGCCTTCCTTACATCTTACCTTCCTCCTTTAAACTTTCTTAATACCTGCTTTTTTGACCAAGCTTGTGCTCATTTGGCCTGTTAATGTCTGACATAGTAGAGACCTTTTTCAATAATGCTTCAGTGAAACATGTTTGTTACATCAAAAGCTTACACAAGATGTTATTCTTGAAGCTGAGAGATGGACTCACAGGAAATTGCGAGACAGATGGGCACAGAGCTGAGGGTTGCAGTACTCATACATTGAGGAAAAATGGAATATTAAAGATGGAGGCAATAGTTAGAGAGAACAACTAGATCAAAAGTCAATTCTTTCAGTAGACAATAAGGCAATGGCACTTTTTTTAAAAAATGAACACCAAAAAGGAAAACGTGATCAGGAGAGGTAGGAAAACGTGATCAGGAGATGTAGGAAAACGTGATCAGGAGAGGTAGGAATGCTACCTGAATTATCATAGCAAGAGTGAAACAAACTTGATATTGAGCCAACTTTCAGAGGATAGCTAAATGCCATTTATTTAGTCTACCAAGCTAAATCCTTTCAACAAACCGGATGTCACAATGTTCAGATTTACACTGGTTCGTGCATGGCTACCTACACAGTACGATCTTTGCTTAGTTCTTAATTTTTTGTTGGTGCACTGGGCATTGATTTTAATACAGACAGTATTGTGCAGGAAAGGCCCTGGGAATGGGAGACATCAGGAAGCAAAATACTCACAGCATGTGAATGATGTCACACTACAAAAACAAACCTCAATTTAAATGATAGCCTTCAGCACATTTGCAATGTTCTAGCTTTTCAAAATGTTCCTCCTTTAAGGATTCCCCCTCAGTTCTGGTACGAACCATCAACACCAAATGGTTATGGAATATTTCTGTGAATTTCTGCTTAATGCAGACAAGAGGGGAGTGTTTCACTAATGGTTGAATGTCTTCAAATGGGTCAGACAAGAGTATGAATACATATCTCTTTTGACATGATTACTACATTGATGCTAATGTGTAACATATAATATCCAGCTTGGAAAAAGGACCCATAATTAGAAAACCATCAAATTCAGTTCAGTTCAACGCTGGATAAAATGAATGAGAAAATGACCTCAGATGGTAATAATCTAACTTACCTAACATTCCTGAACTACAACGATCTGAAGACACAAAAGCATTGGCTTCATTATGCATCTATGATCTATAAACAAGCCACTCCAAAGGAGGAGAGACAGGGCAAGATGCTCATTTGCAGAGTCAGTTCAGTTGGTGTTGATCTGTGGTATGTATTCTCGAAAGTACAGGCTGTGCTCTTAACCGATATTCTCTTCAGGGACGTTCCATCACAAAGGCATCTCCCTGAAGCAGTGTCCCATAAAAATAACAATTAGCCAAAAAGGAATCTGAAGAACAAAACAGCAGTTGCTTTCTACCATCTCCAGGAGTTAATCTATAACAATGAATGACACCTGCACATTCTTCCTTTGCTACGTCAGTGTCTGAAACTCAATGGAGAGGAAATAAAAGCATTCAAACTGGTCGAAAACACATGACACTATTACAAATTAAACCAACAATTTCTGATGTCAGGCATTTAATGAAGTTCCCAAGTAAACTGTGCATAATTTACAGTGGAGATCATCGATGTGCCAACACACTCTCATGCTGAATAACAATGAACAAAGAGGCTTCGAGACATTTCCACTGCAAAATCATGCCCCAGACAGCCAGACTCCTCCTCATCTCAAATCACAAAGCCTGTGACCCCGAACTGGGAAGTGAGTCTTCTTGAAGGTTACAGCTGCACTGCAATTTTACTTCAGTGGAAGTAGCCTTTATGAGGGCGTAGCCAAGCTTGAATATGGACCCACCAGGTTACGGTCACATGTCTCATGTATTCTCTGGAGGCAGCAGATGGTGCTGCACATTAAAGTATTTTGGAATTAGCAATCCTTTCCGATTAGACCTACATCATACAACAGTTCTTTTAACAAGTGCATACCAAGTAAATGTTCCTTTTCCTGGGAAGCTGCGGTGCTTTCAGGGAACAGTTTGTGCAGACAGCTCATACAGCTATCTTGAAATTAAGTCCTTCATTGCTAAAGACAGAATTCCAATTGCAACCCTCGAATCCATCAGATGGCATTCTGATCATAACCACACAATGTCAGAAGCTGTAACTGATGATGCCAATAGGCAAAGTACTGTAAACAGCTAAACCCAAAATGGTATAGTTGAATGTGAAATGCTACAACTGTGTAAGTTACCAACCAGCTTGCCTACAGGTGACAATATAACATGCTATTAAGGAGCTGAAAACAGGAAGCGAGCAGACCTCCACAAAGATAGATAAAAAGTGCTCCATCCTTATTATCACTCATGTGAAATGTGAATCACTCATCACTCTTTTTGGGATGAAAATTCCCTCTGATTGGGATGCTGGGCTTAATGCCTAAAGCTAAGCCAACACAAAAGTAATTTTCCTCCTTCCCAACCCAATCAGCTTGCAATTGACAAGCAGGAGTTTATCATTTCAAGTAGCGGAGTACTGGGTCAAAATGCATGAACTCTTTAGCTGCGCTGCGCATGTGGTTAAACACAGTGCACTGCAGCACTTTAAGCAAGTGGATCACTCCAACAACCACCTCAACAACAACTAGGTTTGGACAATAAATCCAGATGCTTGCATCCCATGAACAAATAAAAACAAAATATGTATGTCAACTCTTCATAGAATCATAGGATCCCTGCAGTGTGGAAACAGGCCAGTCAGCCCAACAAGTCCACACCAACTCTCCAAACAGCATCCCATTCAGACTTATTCCCTTACCCTACACCAGTAATCTGCATTTCCCATGGTTAATCTACCTGACCTACACATCCCTGGACACTTTGGGCAATTTAGCATGTCCAACCCAACTAACTTGCATATTTTTGGACTGTGGGAGAAAACCGAGGCACCCGGAGGAAACCCACGCAGACACAGGGACAATGAGCAAACCCCACACAGACAGTCACCCGAGGCTAGAATTGAACCTGGGTTCCTGGCGCTTCAAGCAAGTTCCAAGGCTGGGAAAGAGATGGAGGAGAGGACAGAATAAACCATCTGTGATAAGGTAAAAGGACAGTGATAAAATGTCAAAAGTGATGACGAAGCAAGCAAAAAGGAGCAGGGATACATCAATACATGAATAAATTTTGTGGCCTCCTTTCTTGTTCTATTCACTCCCTCCATGCCTCAGTCACTGTCTTTTCCAGACCAGGTAGCACCTACTTTCGACACTCTACTTCCCATATCACTGCATGAGATATGCCATTTCCTTAGTCATGCTGTGAGTGAGACAGTTTGGTAAGAATAGTGAGTTACAGAGGTAAACCTAATTTCATTGTCAGTATTAGCAATGGAACAGGCAATGAGCTGGGACAAAGAGAAAAGAGAAAACTACTTTTTAAGTTCACCAAATCTAGAGAAATGATGGAAAGCTGTTGGCCAGCAGATGAGTAAAATCTACTTTGCCTCAAGCTGTAGCAACATCACATTCAAGATTTCTGTTAAATACAGGAGTCCCAATAAATAGGTGTATCAGATAGGTGTATTAGCAAGAAAAGTGCATAGATGTTGGCACTGACTTGAATCCTGTTGACCATGGACATGGAGAGCCTGTTTACCTCATTATCCTGCCAAAATAAAAGCAATTGCAATGAGCAGCTTGCAAGAGGAGAATGTAAGATGGTGTCGTAAATTTCCCTCCACATCTCATTCATTCTGCTACAAAATGCCACATATCTCATTCTCAGAAAAAAGCAACCATCATATCCTGTTCTATGAATAAGCAATACTTATTCCAGAGGCGCTGCCTCTCTCAGGCCCTTATTTATTAAAAGTTCAGTTAATTCATTTCTTAGTTATGACAAAGATTTTAAAAAGTTTATATCATACCCAGTGGAATCTGAAGACTAATTCAAAGGCAGACATTTATAGAGAGAATTTCCACTGATTTACATGAAAAATCGATGACCAGAGTACACTGAATTCTTTGTTGAAGACAATAGTGCCTCAGTGACCAAAAGAAAATCAAAATCGTAAATTACTTACTCCAAAGGGACAAAGAAAGAAAGAAATCTGCTCAAAAAAGCTCATCAGTTTCTCAATATTTTGCGTAAGATATCATTACGTTATAATTTAAAAACAGCTTGGTGCAATGGTTTTCGTTTAACAAAACAATCTCATATCGAGACACGAAGAATGTGATCAATCAAACAGGTCATCCCATGACATAATAAAAAAAAAGTTTAAGAATCAATCAAAATAGTCATTGCAGCAAATAGGCACTTCAGGTCAATCACAATGACCGAAAATTCAATTTTATATCTCATCCAAACTGATTGGACCAAGCTGTTTCTCCATTATTGTCATTGTATGGGGATTTCAGATCACAATACATTACCATTCCCAAAGACGACACACGTAAATTCTGGGACCTGAACAGAAAGTGATGCCAAGCAATTTGCCTTAAATCATACAGAAGACTTGTTTATGCCTATTGAAAACTAAAAAAAAAATCTTTTAATTCCCACCTTGCCCGGCCACTCCTAAAGAAGGTTGAAAATGATTGAGACCCAAAGAAGAACCTGAGGAACAAAACGGATTTTGAAGTACCAAACTACTTCGTTGCTACTATATTATGTGTCAAAATGATTGCTGAGGAATAGACGTAAGTCAACATAAGAAGATCAGATTGGTCTTTTGGAAGCAAAAATATGCAGCAGGTTGGAAAAGTCTAGATTTCATTTGCTCCTCTAGTAAATCCTATATAGTATTATTGTAGCATACGAGGGGACACTTGAATATTAAACAATACAAGATGTATAATGCAAAGCCTTGATTGAAAAGTTAAAATCCATTTACTGCATTACATATGTTTACTGGAATACTTTAGATGCTGTGCCTGCAATAATCATTCCACTCAGTTTAAGGCACATGCCAACTTAATGGGACCAATACCTAATGCATAGTTGAGGAAATATGGCTGACCATATTTTCTCTAATTTTCTGAAAACGAAATTTTCAAATCACTTCTTGAAAATCTTAGGGGGAAATTGATCTCTTGTTCAATAACCAACTATACTTTGCACATTTTGTCGATTATATATTGATGGCTGCTGGCAAAATTGCAAGAGATATGTCAACTGAGGCAAAAATTTAGCTGATTGAGAGAGATTGCAGAACTTTGTAGAACAGATCCAAGGGGCTTGATTCATGAAACACAAAAGGTTAGCATGCAGGTACAGGTAACGATTATGAAAGCAAATAGAACATTGTCAATTGTTGCACAATGAATGAAATGTGCAGCGATTTGGCGAAACCATATCTGGAGATACATGAGATAACAAGATGTAGAGCTGGATGAACACAGAAGGCTTAACAGCATCAGAGGAGCAGGAAAGCTGACGTTTCGGGTCTGGACCCTTCACCCAAAACGTCAGCTTTCCTGCTCCTCTGATGCTGCTTGGCCTGCTGCGTTCATCCAGCTCCACACCTTGCTATCTCAGATTCTCCAGCATCGGCAGTTCCTACTATCTCTGGAAAATACATGTACAGTTTTAGTTCCTTTATTTAAGGATGGACATAATCGCATCAGAAACGTTACAAAGAACATGTAATTGGATGACCTCTGGGATGAAGCAGTTATCTTATGAGAATAGGTTGGACCTGCATCCAATGGTGTTTAGAAGATCTTACAAACGTTCTCAGGGTATGTGGCAGGGTGGATGCCGAAAGAACGTTTTCTCTTCTTGAAGAGACCAGGACTAGGCAACACAGTTTAAAATTAAGGGATCTCTCAATGCAAACAGGAAAGAGGAGCAATTTTCTTTTCTTCCAGAGGGTAGTTAGTCTGTGGAATTCACTCCATTAGCCACGGAGGCAAGATCACTTTTTTTTTTTAAGTACAAGCTGCATTGACTCCCCTGTCAGTCAAGAATCTCAGGATATAGTGGCAGACAAAAAAGTAGAAGCTACAATTAGGTCAATCGCGATTTTATCAAATGGTGGAGCAGGCTCATGGGACCAAATGTCCCTTCTGCTCGAAATACTTATATTTGTACATTAAGTTCTACTTGAATTGCAGCTTCAAAATGTGAACAAGAAATTGAGTGAAACAATTTGGAAAAAACAGCACTACTTGTACAGTTGGCTGAAACAGAACCCTCCAAGTGAATGCTTACTTGAGGGATTTACATTCACGGAGAAAAAACACGTACAGACAAAAATATGCAAACATTGACACACCAAAGGAAAAGACCAAATTCAACACAGACTGAGAGTACTAACTTGACCATTCAGAAATGGCTTCTCACAAGTGCTTTACAAACGTAAAAATGGAAGAGCAACTACAATAAGCTTTGCTTGGTTATTTACACGGACCATTTAATATGATCAAGCTCTGATTTAAAATCTTTAAAACCCTCCAATCACGCTTTGCATTTTCTTACGTCAGTGTTGAAAACAAACTGATCTGCTCATTTTTAAGAGATTTCAGAATGGTTTTGTTTCATACAGTGAAAAATTCCTCACATATTAAGTGCAGAAATAATACTGACCTCAATCTAAATTGATTGAAATTAGTGATGAAGCAGATTGATCAGCACCCAAGTCCTCAAATGAATTCCTCAGCAACTGAAACAAAATTGATCTTGGAATCAATGTAGAATACCTGGAAAACATGGAAGCATTGAGTTTAATTTTGTTACATTGTTGTTGTGTAATTAGGTATGTTTAAACATGAAAATCATAGTCTATTTCGATCTTTGTATTAAGTTTAAAAGTCAAGAAGCTGCCACTGTACACTGCAAATATTTGTAACAGGAATTGTTTTCACTAGTCGCAAAATTCCAAGACCATTTTATGGGAGGACTGAACGGCTAGATTTCTTTTCAAAAAATCCATTTGGAATTCAGAAGACACAGCTCCAATCTTGGATTTGGAGAGCACTGTCTGCTTAAAGATTTTAAAGTGTTATTACATACAGAGAGAAAATAATTAACAATTAATTGCATTAAACACTGCTGGAAAACTAATGCAGTCCATTAGAATTGAGCAGGGCACATTTGCCTGGATAAGTAGAAAGGTTGGTGGTATAGTTATGTGTCTTTTCACAATGTCAGCACCCATATGCCATTTCAAAACAAAGTGAATTTACATGACGCTCAAGGTTGGGACACCTAGTTTAAACTAAGTAGAACTAACTTGATATGGGGTCTTAGCATTCTAGTTAGGCTTGCAGTTGGTAATGCGAACATCTCTTATTTTCCACTTCCATTGCTCAGAGCAAAAATAGATTAATTTAAACAGCTGAAAAATGACCTCTTCTTGAAAAAAAAAGTAGCACAACTAAAATGATTTTCTATTCTGTGAATGATTAACCATTAAATCATGATAGATCTTTGTGTCTGCCTTCAGCAGTGAACGGTGAAAGAACTGGGTTGAGAGAAAAATGAGAGCTGCAAAGGTTCTGCTTAGCACGCTCAAGGAATGAAATTCTTTGGTGAAAAGCTAAGGCAATCTTCACAATACATCATCTATCAGGTCGTGCGCAGTAGTCGGGGAATGATCCTGCTGCGAGGACAGGTCTGATGATATTCAGGTAAATATGTCAAGCCCAAATAGGCACATTAGAAGCCCAGTGTTTAGCTGCATTACCATCTCGCTCTCACTGCGCAAAATAAAATATCACTTGAGTTCTACATAGATTAAAACCTTCACATGCTTTAGCTGCTGTGATAAATCTCCAAAGTCAGCAATCCATAGACAGTAAACAGTCATGTTTAGTTGGTAAATTTTATCCATTTCTAGCTGCGAAAGGAAGATGGAAGGGGTGCAGGAATGTGGGCAAACAATGGGCATCATCAGGATTACTCAACATTATGATTACTCAAGACAGGTGAAAATTTACCAACTCAAGACATTTATGTGGTTTCATCAGCTCACAATCTTTTTAAGCTACTTAAACAACATTCTTAAAATTCATTGATGGAATGTGGGAATTACTAGCAAGGCCAGCATTTATAGCACACTGTTACATTTCCAAGGTGAACTGCCTTCTCGAGTTGGTCCTATGGGGAATCTCACCCTACACTCGCCACTTCATCAAGCAAGGTATCCTAGCAATCAGCTAAACCCACCGTCAACTAATGGCCACTGGGAACCCTGCCAGACAAAGTCAGTGGGTGTGTTCTTCAACTTCTCCACTTTGAAAGCAGAGGCTTGGATGAAGATCAATAGGGTCAACTCTGACTCCCCTCTGTACTGACACCCATTCGATCACATGAATAAGAAAGACTTACCTTCTTGCCAATCAAGCAAGTGGAGTGGACACTGAGCAACGATCTTTAGGACCCAGAAGCTACTGGCCTCTAATTGGTTAGTGGTGACCCAGGTCAGTGACAGGTCAAGGAACTCAGCCACACTCTGTCAGCATCTGATCAGCTAAGAGGCGTGTGATAGGTCAATTATCTTTGCAGTTGGTGTGGAATGTTAGTCGCCAACTAACACATTCACCCCATTCAATTTAAAATTGCAAGAAAGGAAAAATCAAGCCTTCTGTAATTTAGCTTCCTAAGGTCAAAAATGTGATTGATTAAAACTATGCAATCCAATAGCTTAATGTTTCATAACAGAGCCACTGCTTAGTGTTGCTAACCTTGATGGCTCACAAATATCAAGCAGCTAGCATGAATGAAGCCGCTGCACAGATAATGAACATACACTGTAAACCAGAGGCAAGATATCTAGGCATTAATGCTGGAACTCTATCTGAAAGCAATGAGTTAAAAAGCCTGCTTTACACCTCCAATCTGTTTTGATGTTGTTTTCATGCTTATTCGTCCCTGAATTTCTTAAAATGACACCCGCTTTATGCTTTTAACAAGGTGAAGCAGGTTAACTTGAGGCACTGCATGGGTCAAATGCAGTCAAACACTTACACTGCCTTAGGTAACTCTGCCAATTCATGGCACCACTCTCTTCGAGACACTATATTTTTGACTTCGCAGCACTCTGGTTCAGTCAACCTACATGATGGATACAGAAAACCAGTAATTCTTAGATTTAACAATTACACCTTTTGCCTCACCCGAATTTTGGCCTCCTCCAACACCACTCCCTGAACTGTTTCTTTCAGCTGTTTTCTTCAAAACACTTACATATCCATTAAAAGTGAATCTTCACTAATTTCTTCATCATTCTTCTAATACCAACAGACTGATCAAACAAAGACTGTAGGTGTCCTCTCTGCCTGACATCTTGGCTAAGCTGTCACTGCTCTTGCAACAAGCTCAATAGTTGATATTGTTGAGTTTCTGTAATATGGAATGCATCATGGCCAATTCTCTTCTTCACTCAACATGAAGCACAAGAAATGAAGGTCAGGTACAATTTCCTCACCACTAGTCTGTCACAGAGTAGTGCAAAGTACTAATTGATATACAAAATCAGATCAGAAATATCTCACTAAACCTTTCCTATTCATATATGCCTTTTACATATTGTAATTGTACCAGCCTCCATCACTTCATGGCTTAATGGCAAAGAATCAGAAAGAAAGCTGTTGTATTGTCTACACAGTCCACCTGATCTTTCACATGAAGTGACAAAACATCTTTCATACTGTTACTTTGCTCTCAGCTATTGTATCCCATTGAACTTTGAGAAATGGAGATCAGAAAAACTTTATTCTGAACCTTTATCATCCTTTTCTTTTGTGATATAACCTACACATTAATTAGAGAGAATTTTTTCCCTGCTGTCACAACTACTGTTGAGCCTGTTGAAAACTGGAGCGCTTATTACTTATCCTTATGAAAGACAGCTATATTGATCGTTTCCATTGTAGTCTAAGATCAGTGTACAGATGAAATGAATCATCACTGCAGCAGAATCAACCAATCTTTCCAATTACTAACTGACCCAAGTACTTTTGCATTACATCTTTCTTGAAGATTGTCCTTGATTAAAATCTGAAAGATTGTTTAAAACTTATGAAAAAGTCACTAATCAATGAAGGCTTTTGCTTTGACTTTTCAGCTAATAGGTGTAAGATGAGATAGTAGGTAGATTTTAAGTTCTCATTGCTCAGATGTAGCTTTTTGAATTCAATCAGAAGCTGCCACAACGGATAACATCCTCCCAACCACACACAAGAACTAATGAGGAAACCTTATTGTGTTTCTTTGATGCACCATTTTTATTCACATGCGTGTTCCTCAAAAATGGTCCAGTCGCATCAATTTACAGGAAATCCTTACATCAAGTCAACTGTTGTTGGCTGCAGATGGAGCAAGTACTGACTTTAAAACACTGACTCAATTACAGCTTCAACAGTCGTCATTGTAGGATGGACAAAACACAAAAGTTCATTTAGATTGAAACCCTTTAAAACCTTGACCAACTTTAACTCTACCTAAGCTTTGCAACAATCTTGGAAAATTTCAGCTTAGAATATTTACCCAAATTAATCACAGACCAGGTCAACCATGGTTTAAAAGTTAAGCTCTGTCTTCTATTGGCAGCATATATTCCAAAACTTACAGTGCATTGCTATGACAGCAAATATGCATTAAATGATGCAAATGAAAAAAAAATCATCCAAAAGAATGCAACTTCCCTGATTTTTTCCCCTTTATTCATTCATGGAATGTGGGTGTCGCTGACTAGGCAGCATTTATTGTCCATCCCTAATTGCCCAGACGGCAGTTAAGAGTCAACCACATTTGGAGTCGTATGTAGGGTAGACCAGGTAAGAATGGCAGTTTCCTTCTCTAAAGGACATTAGAGAACCAGATGGGTTTTTCCAACAATCGACAATGGATTCACGGTTACCATTAGATTCTTAATTCCAGATATTTGTTGAATTCAAATTCCACCATCTGCCATGGCAAAATTTGAATCTGGGTCCCCAGAAGATTGTCTGGGTCTCTGGATTAATAGTACAGTGATAACACCACTAGGCCATCTTCTTCCTTAAAGAGTAAAAAAATTGAGTCCTGTCAATGGAGTCACAGAGTCATAGATACACACAGCACAGAAACAGACCCTTCAGTCCAACTCACTGCACTAATCAGACATCCCAATCCAACCTAGTCCCATTTGCCAGCATTTAGAGTGATACAATACTACAGATATATAACATAGAAACAGACCCTTCGGTCTAACTCGTCCATGCCAACCAGATATCTGAAATAAATCTGGTCCAATTTGCCAGCATTTGGCTCACATCCCTCTAAACCCTTCCTATTCGTATACCCGTCCAGATGCTTTTTAGATATTGTAATTGTACTGCCTCCACTACTTCCTTTGGCAGCTCATACCATAAACGCACCACCCTCTGCATGAAAAAGCTATGCCTTAGGTCCATTTAAATCCTTCCTGTCTCACCTTAAACCCGTGCCCTCTAGTTTGAACACCTCTCCCACCCCAGGGAAAAGAACTTGTTTATTTACCCCATCTATGCCTACCATGATTTTATAAACCTCTACAAATTCATGCTCAACCTCGGTTGCTCCAGGGTAAACAGCACCATTCAGCCTCTCCCTATAGCTTAAACCCTCCAATTGTAAATCTTTTCTGAACCCTTTCAAGTTTCACAACATTCTTTCTGTAGCAGGGAAGCTAGAATTGCATCCAGTATTCCAATTGTGGCCTAAACAATGTCCTGTACAACCACAACATGACCTCCCAACTCCTATACTCAATGCACTGTCCAATATAGGGAAACATACCAAACGCCTTCTTCATTATCCTGTCTACCTGTGACTCCACTTTCAAGGAACTATGAACCTGCACTCTCAGGTCTCTTTGTTCAGCAACTCTCCCCAAGACATTTTTCATTCATTCAGGGGATGAGGGTGTCGCTGACTAGGCCAACATTCATTGCCCATCCCTAATTGCCCAGAGGCAAGTTCAGAATCAGCCATATTGTTGTGGGTCTGGAGTAACATGAAAGCCTGACCAGGTAAGGATGGCAGTTTCCTTCCCTAAAGGACATTCGTGAACCAGATGGTTTTTTCCCACAATCAGCAATGGATTCATGGTCATCATTAGACTCTTAATTCCGGATACTTATTGAATTCAAACTCCACCATCTGCTGTGGTGGAATTCGAACTCAGGTCCCCAGAACATTACCTAGGTCTTTGGATTAACAGTTCCAGCAGTAATGCCACTAAGTCATCGTCCACATCCCCCACCCCGTTACCATTAAGTGTATAAGTCCTGCCCTGATTTGCCTTTCCAAAATGCAGCACCTCACATCTATCTAAACTGAACTCCATCTGCCACTCCTCAGCCCACTGGCCCATCTTATCAAGATCCCATTGTACTCTGAGGTAAACTTCTTTGCTGTCCACTACACCTCCAATTTTAGTGTCACCTGCAAATTTACTAACCATACCTTCTATATTCACATCCAAATCATTTATATAAATGACCAAAAACAGTGGACCCAGCACTGATTCATGAGGCACACCGCCGGTCACAGGCCTCCAGTCCAAAAAGCAACCTCTATTACCACCCTCTGCCTCCTACCTTCAAGCCAATTTTGTATCCAATTAGCTAGCTCCCCTGGATCCCATGTGATGTTACGTTACTCACCAGTCTACCATGCAGGACCTTGGTAAATACTTTGCTGAAGTCCATATAGACAATGTCTATTGCTTTGCTTTCATCAATCTTCTTTGTCATTTCTTCAAAAAACTCACCAAATTAGTGAGACATGAGTTCCCAAACACAGAGCCATGTTGTCTATCCCTAATCAGTCCTTGCCTTTCCAAATGCATGTAAATCCTGTCCGTCAGAATCCCCTCCAACAACTTGCCCACCACTGACATACGGCTCACTAGTCTATAGTTCCTTGACTTTTCCTTACAACCTCTCTTTAATAATGGCACCATTCTAGTCTTCCGACACTTAATCTACTATAACATTACGAGTCCATACTCCATATATGCAAATAACTTGATCTCCGAAATTTCTGTCTGTGGTTTTAACCATTCTCAGAAGGTGTACTGTTGATGTAACACCCGAACTGCAATCAACAGAAATCCACTGAATTGATGAGAATTTCCATCTGTGTATCATTGGTCTCATCGTAGTAACCCTCTAAAAAGCTTCCCCTAAGTGATACATTTATACCACGTTCATTCACTTGGCATCATACCAATTAAACCAATTTAAGTATTACGAAGCAACTTATTGACCCTGAAAAGCAAATTTTATGTTTGTGGAATGTCAAATTCATCTATAAGCACTAAAAGAACTACATATTTTTCAAGCAAGAAAAAAATCGATTATCTTTATTTTAAAATCATTTATTTTGCTTTCTCAAAATTTAATTTAAAAAGCAGGTAAAGGATATCATGTGCTTTTAACTTCCTAAGTTGTGATGTATGAGTTCTTGAAGGTGGCTGGTTCCTTACCAGCCTCCTGGCATCACTGCTATGGACACTAAACCGTTCCTCTGACTTGGCTAGAGATTTCAACTGTAAATGGGGAAAGTCACACCATGGATACCATAGAATTGGCAGCTTTCTCCAAGGTCAGCACTGAGTGCATTTTCACCCACACAATCCATGTCACTATTATTCCATTAATCAGGTCTGCAAATAAAGCCATCTCTGAAATGGATGAATCCTGTGTCTTTCAATGCCTCCAGTGAAGTAGCAAACCAAGAACAAATGGTCTTTACAGTAGGTCGATATTAATGACCACATGCAAATCCAGGCCACAAGCCCAGCAGAAAAATTCACAAAAATTAGTCACAGATCAGTCAGTAGTTAGGTCATATGGAAACTGGCTGTTCATCCCAAGTAAACATCACCCCATTTTCTCAACGTAGCGTCAAGGAAGGGTATCAAATTTATCGTATTATATATTTTGAAGTGTTCAGCCAAAAAAAGACAATTTTGCACACTGAGCTTTGTTCGTCTTCATGTAGAGATTGAAAAACACCCACTTTAACAAGCTGAGTGCTCAAAAGAAGGAATCTTCGCCATGTGTGGGACAGCCTGATCAACAATAGAAGAACACAAACAGTTTCAGCAGCAGAGCATCAGCTCAGCATAAAAAGAAACATCATCTTCATGGAAGTGTTTGGCAAACATTATAATTTGTTTGAGTAGTAAACATTTCACTTCAACAAAGTATTACACTGGACTCGAAATGTTAACTCTGTTTCTGTTTTCACAGCCAGCAGATCTGCTTAGTGGTTCCAGCATTTTCTGACTTTATTTCAGACATTCAGCATCTGTAGTATGCTGCTTTTATTTAAACATTTCACTACACTGGCACATGATGGGATTGCAATGAAAATACTTACCAAGGGTTGGTTTTTCAAGTTGGTCCTATTTAGGAGGCAAGGGGTCAGCCAGGTGGATCCACAGAATATGGGATCCCTGATTGGGGCTGTTAATCTGGCCTAATCAGGGAGCCCTGGCTGACAGATATAAACAGGAGTATCAGACATCTTGTTCACTCTGAGAGCTGGCTCTGAGGGAGCTGGATCAGTGTCAAGGACTTTCCACGTGTAAATAAAGAGTGACTTGGGTGATGGGATACTGGCCTCTGTGGAGTTATTTCTTGACGTTTACTGTTGGCAACACAAACTGCTCCGGCATTTGGCTTTGAAAGGCAGCCAGTAATCTCGAGACACAAATGCTTGTTACGCAACAGGAATGGCACATCGCTTACTCAAGTGAGCACTGAAATACCATCTGTCATATGAGTACTATTTCATATTCAACTTACAGGCAGCAGAGGGGGTAGGCCATGGACACAAACCTGTAATTCCTCACTCGCAGAGCTGTCAACAAAAAGGAAACATTAGCAGCCACATGCTCAGCAAGAGTGACACTGACAAATGGTCAACATGTTCTTTTATCGGCTCTGTGTAACCCCTCTCTCCCCCATTCATCGCTCTCAACTGTTTTGCAGGGAATATGGTGGTGCTCTGTAATCCTGTGCAGGCAACAATTTCAAAGTGAGTTACATTAGTATGAAATAACACACACAGGGGGTAGAGCGTGGAATAGAAGTAGCACAGTCCTCTCAATCGAGGCAAAGGTGCTGCTGTGAAGCGACGAATCTTAAAACTCTTGGAATGAAAATAATCTGCCACCTCTGAATGTATCTGTTTCCCAACAGGCTTCATGTCTGCATCCATCAAATATTGAATAGACCTCATCTTAAGTTCTGACTTTGTAAGATTCAGTGGGCGTTAAATACAACTGAAGAAATGAGTCCTTAAATCAGGCAACACTCACCAAAACTATGGTAATGCATGAAAGGGCTATTAGCAGATAATGCTCCACTGTTGGATGTGGGATTAAGAGTTGTGGAGTTTATACAACATGGAAAGACACCCTTCAGCCCATCACATCCACTCTGGTCATCAAATATTCATCTATTCTCATCCTATTTTCCTGCACTTGGCCCATAAATCTATATGCCACGGTGTGTTAATGCCAATCTAAATAGTTCTTAAATGTTTTGAGGGATCTCGACTCTACCATCATTTTAGGCAGAGAGTTCCAGATACCCACAACGCTCTTGGTGAGAATTGTTTTCCTCAAATCCCCTCCAAAGCTCCTGCTTTTTATCTTAAAACTGTGCACCCTGGTTACTGACCTGCTACTAAAGGGAGAGGTTGTCCCTTCCCATCCTGTCTATGCCCCACAGAACTTTGTGTACCTCAATGAGATCCCCCTCAGACTTCTTCGCTCGAAAGAAACAACCAGCCTATCTAAGATAACAAGCATGGGGCTGGATGAACACAGCAGGTCAAGCAGCATCATAGGAGCAGGAAAACTTGACGTTTCGGGCCAAGACCCTTCACCAGAAATGGGGGAGGGGAAGAGGGTTCTGAAATAAATAGGGAGAGAGGGGGAGGCGGATAGAGGATGGATAGAGGAGAGGATAGGTGGAGAGGAGGCAGACAAGTCGAAGAGGCGGGGATGGAGCCAGTAAAGGTGAGTGTAGGTAAGGGGGTGGGGAGGAGATAGGTCAGTCTAGGGAGGACGGACAGGTCAAGGGGGCGGGATGATGTTAATAGATAGGAGATGGGGGTGTGGCTTGAGGTGAGAGGGAAAACAGGTTAGGGAGGTGGAGATGAGCTGGGCTGGTTTTGGGATGCAGTTGGGGGAGGGGAGATTTTGAAGCTTGTGAAATCCACATTGATGCCATTGGGCTGCAGGCTTCCCAGGCTGAATATGATTTGCTGTTCCTGCAGCCTTCGGGTGGCATCACTGTGGCATTGCAGGAGGCCCAGGATGGACATGTCATCTGAGGAATGGGAGGGGGAGTTGAAATGGTTCGCGACTGGGAGGTGCAGTTGTTTGTTGCGAACTGAGCGCAGGTGTTCTGCAAAGCGGTCCCCAAGCCTACGCTTGGTTTCCCCGATGTAGAGGAAGCCACAACGGGCACAGCGGATGCAGTATACCACATTGGCAGATGTGCAGGTGAACATCTGCCTGATGTGGAAAGTCTTCTTGGGGCCTGGGATTGGGGTGAGGGAGGAGGTGTGGGGGCAGGTGTAGCACTTCCTGCGG
>JAHRHZ010000024.1:13130471-13140631 GCA_024137785.1 Ginglymostoma cirratum
TTGGGGTGAGGGAGGAGGTGTGGGGGCAGGTGTAGCACTTCCTGCGGATACAGGGAAAAGTGCCGGGTGTGGTGGGGCTGGAGGGGAGGGTGAAGCGGACAAGGGAGTCGCGGAGGGAGTGGTCCCTCCGGAAGGCAGATAAGGGTGGGGAGGGAAAAATGTCTTTGGTGGTGGGGTCTGATTGCAGATGGCGGAAGTGTCGGAGGATGATGCGTTGGATCCAGAAGTTGGTGGGGTGGTATGTGAGGACGAGGGGGATTCTTTTTTGGTTATTGTTGCGGGGACGGGGCGTGAGGGATGTGTTCCAGGAAATGCGGGAGACACGGTCGAGGGCGTTCTCGACCACTGTTGGGGGGAAGTTGCGGTCCTTGAAGAATAAGGACATCTGAGATGTGCGGGAGTGGAATGTCTCATCCTGGGAGCAGATGCGGCGGAGGCGAAGGAATTGGGAATAGGGGATGGCATTTTTGCAGGAGGGTGGGTGGGAGGAGGTGTATTCCAGGTAGCTGTGGGAGTCAGTGGGCTTGAAATGGACATCTGCTTCAAATCATATTCAGCCTGGGAACCCTGCAGCCCAATGGCATCAATGTGGATTTCACAAGCTTCAAAATCTCCCCTCCCCCAACCGCATCCCAAAACCAGCCCAGCTCATCTCCACCTCCCTAACCTGTTTTCCTCTCACCTCAAGCCACACCCCCATCTCCGATCTACTAACATCATCCCGCCCCCTTGACCTGTCCGTCCTCCCTAGACTGACCTATCTCCTCCCTACCCCCCTACCTACACTCACCTTTACTGGCTCCATCCCCGCCCCTTCGACTTGTCTGCCTCCTCTCCACCTATCCTCTCCTCTATCCATCCTCTATCCGCCTCCCACTCTCTCCCTATTTATTTCAGAACCCTCCTCCCCTCCCCCATTTCTGATGAAGGGTCTAGGCCCGAAACGTCAAGTTTTCCTGCTCCTATGATGCTGCTTGACCTGCTGTGTTCATCCAGCCCCATGCTTGTTATCTCGGATTCTCCAGCATCTGCAGTACCTTTTATCTCTGAACCAGCCTATCTAATCTCTTTTCATAACCAAATCACTCCAGCCTGGCAATACCTTGGTGAATCTCTTCTGCACTCTCTCAAGTGCAGTCACATCCTTTCTACATTGTGGTGACCAGAACTGTACACAGTGCTCCAGCTGTGTTATATACAGCTTCATCTTAACGTCCTTGCTCTTGTATTCAGTGTCTTGACCAATAAAGACAAACATACAATATGCCTTCTTCACCATCTTATCTATCTGTCCTTCCACCTTTAAAGATCTCTGGACATGCACACCTCAAGATCTCTCTGATCCTCTGTACTTCCTAGGATCCTACTAGTCAAGGTGAACTCCCTTGTCTTCTTAGTCCAGTAAAAATGCATCACCTCACAATTTTAAGGATTGAATTCCATTTGCCACTTTCAGCCCTCCTGACTAGTCCAATCATTTGTTCCTGTCGTCTCAGGCTTTCCTCCTCACTGATGACCATACCACCAATTTTCATGTCATCTGCAAACTTACTGATCATGTTTCATACATTCTTGTATAGATCATTAATATATACAACAATATGCAAGGGATCCAGCATTGAACCCTGCGGTATGCCACTGGACAGAGGTTTCCAGTCACAAAGACAACCTTTAACTATCATCCTCTGCTTCCTGACACTGAGCCAACTTGGATCCAATTTTCTCTGGATCCTATGGGCTCTTGGATTCTTGACCAATCTGCCATGCAAAACCTTTTCAAAAGCTTGAAACAAGTCCATGCAGACTACATCAACTGCTCTACCCTCATCTACACACCTAGTCACCTCCTCCGAAAATTCTACTAAATTTAAGAAGTGATTCCCCCCTTACAAAGCCACGCTAACAATCCTCGATTAACCCATGTCTCTCCAAGCATAGATTCATTCTGTCAGAATCGTTTCCAAAAGTTTCAAAATGTTCAACTCACTGGCCTGTCGTTTCCTAGTTTATTCCTTCTTGAATGACAGTACCACATTAGCTGGCCTCCAGTCTTCTGGCATCCCCAGTTTGGCCACAGTGCATTGGCAAACTAATGTTAGAGTTCCTGCAATCTCCTCCCTTGTCTCCCTTGGCAGCCTCGGATTCACATCATCTGGGTCCTGGTGATTTATCTACTTTCAAACCTGCTAAAACTGCTAATACCTCCTCTCTCTCAATGTTAACTTGTTCAAGTATACCACAGACCTCTCCCTGATTTCTAAATCTGCATCATCCTTCTCTAATGTGAATATGAAAACAAAACAGTCATTGTCACTTTGGTCCCTAATGGGCTCCACGTTTCCCAGTTTTTTTCTTGCTCATACTCACACTTTTAGATTTTCCTTAAAGTCACCAACCAATGATTTTTAATGTTCCCTCTTCACTGTCCTAATTTCTTTTTTAAGCAAAACCTTGCCTTTTCCCTACTCATTCATCTGTTGAGCTGTTTTCAGGCTTTAGTAACTGCCATAAGCTTCCTTTTTTTCAATCTAATCCTTTATAGCCCTGGACACCTTCTCTACTTTTGTTGGTTCTACCCCTAACTTCCACAGCAAAATACTGGCCCTGCAATATGTTACCTTTCTGAATGTCTCCCATTGTCATGGTTTGGATTTTCCTGCAATGAGGCTACTTCAAGTCCACTTGCCAGATCTTGTCTTGTCTTCCTAAATGAACCTTCCCCCATTTCAGAACCTTTATTTCTAGTTCATCTTTATCCTTATCTATAATTACCTTAATTCTTCTGAATTACGGTCACTTCCATCAAAATACTCACCCATTGGTACACTTATCACTTGTACTAAATTTAGATCCAGCACTGCATCCTGTCTTGTGGGACTTTCTGTGTGTTGGCTTAAAAAAAATCCCTGTACATATTTTAAGAATTCTACCCCATCTAATCCTTTCACAAATTACACTTCCCCCAGATTTGCCCACATAGCCGTCATTCTGTGCCTCTCAGATGATAGTCCGGTTTTGTTTTGTTTTTAAGTTCGATTCAGTTTGAGGAATCTTCTAAGGTATCATTCCTCTGTACTGCCATAATTGACTCCTTGATTAAAACTGCAATATAACCGCCTCTTTTAAATCTCCCTCACTGCCCATCCTCTCACCTAAAGATTCCATGCCCCAAAATATTGAGCTTCCAGTCATGCCCTGCCCCTCAACCATGCCTCCATGATAGCAACGATATGTCCTTGTGCATTAATCAACAACCTCAACTCACATGCCTAGTGACAAGTCTCCTCGTATAAAAATAAATGCCACTGAGCCTTATCATGCTCCCTTGTCCCTGAACTTGACTACATTAGCGATGCCTTCCTGGCTGACTTCCTTCTTCCTCTATATATGTCTGTGCATCAGCCCTTATTCTGCCTCTACTCCCCATCCCATCTCTCTACCAAATTAGCTCATAGTCCCACCAACCGCACTTGCAAACATCCCCAAAAAGATGTTGGTCTCATTTCAATCCAGGTGCAACCCATCAGACTAGTAACATCCCATCTTCCCCAGAAACAAACCAGGCAATCCAGGAAGCTAAAACAAATGGGACAAGTTTAGCTTTGGAAACCTGGTCAGCATGGATGACTTGAACCAAAGGTTCTGTTTCCATGCTATACGAGTCTATAAATCTAAGATTCTCCCTCCTGCACCAACTCTTCAGCCATACATACATCTCTCTGCCTATTCCTATGAACACTATCACATGCTACTGGGAATAATCCAGAGATTACAACCTTTGAAGACTTCCTTTTTAATCTGTCACCCAGCTCCCTAAATTCTTGCTGCAGTACATCATTCCTCTTTCAACTGATGCAATTGTTCCCACTATGGACTATGTTCTGACACTGTTTGCCTTCCCCATACAGAACTTAGATGCCTTTTGTGGCAATGGTGGAGATCACCAAACTCTAGTTGGGATGAATCAATTCCATAAAAGCTTCAACTTAATATAAAACTAAAACCAAAAATTTGTGGTTGTAACTTTTTTTAAAATTCTCCTACCTTCAACAATTCACAAAACATGGATTACCATGTCAACTCCAACAGCATGATCATTAAGACTCAAGGTCAAAGGGAATGCACAGACAATTATTCGGTCAGGTTTAGCACCTCATTTACTTCAGCAAAATAGCACAGTAAATATGTTTAAGCCAAATGAATGTCACTGATTTTAACAACATGCTGATAGTATTTGACCTCTGAAGAGAAGGTTGCATGCACACCCTGTAGTTCCACAGTTGAAAGCTAAATTCTGAAAGGCAAACATATTGTACTGCATGTGAATAAAACATGGACTATAATTTTACCATGTTAAATTGTAATTTATGCAGTAGGTGGCAATTAACATTCACCCCTTCTTAAAAAAGATTCTCTCCCCTTTTTGAACTTGGAACTCACACAAGAGCAGTAGAAGGCGCAATACTTCAAAGCTGTAGTTTCACTATCTTGTCCAAGTAATCATTGTTTGAGTGACAACATGGGCATAAAAGGGACAGAAATTCTGTTTAGGTTTTATCAAGTTTCAGATTTTCACAGTTATTGAGATCACCTAAAGCAACCAGCAGAGTCAGATATTGTTCAGTAATGATGGACGAGGGTCAAAGCAAGATAAGGGTCTCATCAAATTAGAAGTCACTGTTTGTGCTCCACAATGTAGTTATAAGTTTAGTATGGACTGTAGTCCATCAAGTGAATGTTAGTGCACTGGTACCACGAATGATGCAACTATCACATTTAATAAAGTAGCTTTCACTGACCCCACAAATTGGGGTAGGGTACGTGCCACAGGTCTAAGATGCAACCCTGACAGTTATGGTCCAATTGCTTTTTGAAGAATTTTAGCAACAAAACTTCAAGACATTACTTCGAATCATTTGGGAATGCTATGAATAAGACAATTCACTATCTGTCTTTGCTTAACAGGATCGTAAACACACTTTGCATTGGTCATCAATCAGATTGGTCATAGTCAGGCAAAGAGTCCCTGGGCAAGGTTGGTACTTCTTGGATTGGAAGACTTAGGCCACCTCCAAAAGGCAACTGTGCCTTCCATACAAAAGGGTATGCATTCAAGTGAACATCTGGCACAATTAGTTCCTCATTAAGTGGAAACAGTGTTGTCACTGAATGGACAATCTCAAACAGTGAGATTGCTCCCAGAGGCTGGGTTCTTCACCACACTGCAACATTGTGGAGATAACAATACCAAAGAGAGTTCAAAACCAGAGGGCATATTTTTAAAGTGAGAGGAGAAAGATTTAACAGGGACCTCAGAGGCAACATTTTCACAAAGAGGGTGGTTCATATGCAGGATGAACCGCCAGAGGAAGTGGTAGGTGCAGGTACAGTTACAACATTTAAAAGGCATTTGGACAGGTACATGAATAGGTAATGTTTAGAGGGATATGGGCCACATGCAGGCAAATGGGACTAATACAGTTTGGAAAACGTTGTCGGCATGGACGAGACTGACTGAAGGGCCAGCTTCCATGGTGTACGTCAATATAACAAGCTTCTTGACAAGCAGAGTACATCTGACAAAACATGGTCCAGGGAGAGGTGAGGCACTGGGTTAAGAAACAAGACAGGGATGAATCTCTTTAGAGAGCAAATGTATTTTTTTTTAAATCTCAAAGACTCTCCATCCTCAAACTTTTCTCACCTATATTGCAGCCATCCAAGAGTATCGATTCCATTTTAACTTTGGGCAGTAAGCCAGTCTCCTTGGAGGAAGGAAGAACTCATTCTGTTGCCCTTCCAAATTATTAACAACTTGCAGTATGCCTCCTTTCCAGTAACAATGCGTTGGCAAATCACCTCTTGCTTGTTTGCTTCCACATCTGCAGGTCCATCAAAGACAGAAATGTTTGCCATGTTTTCAATTCAAGTTTTATATTTAATCGGATCTGGAACCACTTTCTTTGAACACGAGCAGCCCAGTGCTCATCGGTTGCTTGTAAAGTATGGTTTTAGAAAACCATTCATCTAAAACATAGATATATTTGCCGCACCCAATCTGTCTCAAGAAATGCTCCTTTGATGGCTGCCACATTAAGGCTTTGAAGAATTTTAATGTTCATCATATGGTCTTGACACTTCATTTTCATAATGTATATCTTAGGTGGACTCTCCCCAGCTGTTGCACATATTTGGAAGCTTCTACTCTCAAGAGTAAAGCTTCTTGCTGAAGAGATTATTTCAACAACACTGTTGTACATACCTCTTAAAAATAGGCTAGCAAGCTGTTTTTGCGATCATCAGCTTAGTTGGGAAAGATTCCACAGGTTAAATAGTATAAAATATTAACTTTTAATTTCCACAAAAATGGTCCATACGAGGTAGATAGAGGTCAGAAGGTAGACACTGGAGAATCTGCTTAGATGGTCGAAATAGCAATCATGCTATTACACTGTGAGTCAGTGTTGTAGAATTGTAAAATAAGTTCTTACTCTGGATGCAAAAGAAGCTTTTTACCTTCCACCTTCCACCTCAACCTTAAGTTCACCTAGACCATCTCCAATACCTCTCTCTCCTTCCTGGACCTCTCTGTTTCCATCTCTGGCAACCACCTGGAAACTGATATCTATTTCAAGCCCACTGACTCCCACAGCTACCTAGAATACACCACCTCTCACCCAACCTCCTGCAAGAATGCCATCCCCTATTCCCAATTCTTTCACCTCCACCGCATCTGCTTCCGAGATGAGGCATTCCACTCCCGGACATCCCAGATGTCCTCGTTTTTCAAGCACCGCAACTTCCCCTCCACAGTGGTCGAAAATGCCCGCGACCGCATCTCTCATGTTTCCCGCAACTCATCCCTCACACCCACTCCCCGCAATAAAAACCAAAACAGAATCCCCCTCGTCCTCACGTACCACCCCACCAACCTCCGGATTCAACGCATCATCCTCCGGCACTTCCGCCATCTGCAATCTGACTGGACTACCAAGGACATTTTTCCCTCCCCACCCTTATCTACCTTCCAGAGGGACTGCTCTCTCTGTGACGCCCTCGTCCGCTCCACACTCCCCATTAGCCCCACTACTCCAGCTCCTTTCCCTGCAACTGCAGGAAGTGCTACACCTGCCTCTACACCTCCTCCCTCATCCCCATCCCAGGCCCCAAGAAAACCTTCCACGTTAAACAGATTTTCACCTGCACATCTGCTAACGTGGTATATTGTATCCACTGTTCCCGATGTGGCCTCCTCTACATCGGGGATACCAAGTGAAGGCTTGGAGACCACTTTGTGGAACACCTATGCTTGCTTCGCGACAAACGACTGCATCTCCCAGTTGCGAACCACTTCAACTCCCCCTCCCACTCCTTGGACGATATGTCCATCCTAGGCCTCCTCCAGTGCCACAATGATGTCACCTGAAGGCAGCAGGAACAGCATCTCATATTCCGCGTGCGAACCCTGCAGCCCAATGGGATCAATGTGAACTTCGCAAGCTTCAAAATCTCCCCACTCCCGACCTCATCCCAAGACCAGCCCAGCTCGTTCCCGCCTCCTTGACCTGTCTGTCTTTTCGCCCACCTATCTGCTCCTCCCACCTTACTGACCAACCCCAACCCCAACTTCCTACCTACTAGCCTCATCCCCGCCTCCTTGACCTGTCCGTCTTCCCTCCCACCCACCTGCCCCTGCCTCCCAACTGACCAAACCCCATCCCAACCTACCTACACTCACCTTTACTGGCTCCATCCCCGCCGCCTTGACCTGTCTGTCTTCTCTCTGCCTATCTGCTCCTTTATCCAACTTCCGTCATCGCCTTCCACTCTCTCTATTTATTTCAGAGTCCCCTTCCCATCCCCCATTTCTGAAGAAGGGTCTAGGCCCAAAACGTCAGCTTTCCTGCTCCTCTGATGCTGCCTGAGCTGCTACGTTCATTCAGCTCTACACCTTGTTATCTCAGACTCCAGCATCGGCAGTTCCTACTATCTTGAAATTTTTTATTCTATTATGAAAAGTCAGGATCAAACAGGCAAAATGTTCTTCAGACAAAACAGCAAACAACTATAGGTACATAAAATAGTATTAATGCTTCAGGTCCAGTAGACTAGAGAACATGAACGCCAATCTAAACAAGGTAACTTGAAAACTTGAATTCAAATGAAGAAATAAGCAAATAGGTCAGCATGAAACAGTCAGATCATCAAGTGGTCCTGCCATCCCGAACTGGTCTAGTCAAATGTGACTACAGTCACATGGATTTGTTTAGAAAACAGAATACCTGCATTCTGCCTCAAAATGTAATTGCCAGCATTCCAAAAGAACTACTGATGGAAAATGGTACACTAAGGAGCACTTTACTGAAAAAAAAGGATTAATTAATATAAAGTTTTAGTGTTCTGTCAAGCTACTAAGCATTTTGTAATCAGATCTCTAGTTGTCTTTTTGTTTAAAATGAAGCTTTCCCATTATCCATCGCAAAATTCACAAGTACATGGAAGTTTTCTTTGTTTTATTTTTTCACAGCATACAGATCCAATTGGATAGTCAGCTTTTTCTTGGAAACTACCCACTTACATGTTCCTGAAAAGACAAAAAAGTCTTGGACACTCCTATTCCACAGAAATATGTTTCTGGAGGTGCTCACTGCAGCTGCTTTTATACATTTGAACTTCCTCTGTTTCTTCCAAACGACTTTAGCTAAAACTTCATCAAGTCTTCCGCACCATGTTGAATGTTTGTGATGTCCTACACTAAGGAATTCAATGTTTTAACCTGGGTTCTCGGGCATGGCTATCAAATGATGTGAACAAAGTTCAAACCTGCTCTTTGTGAGTCTTCACACTCCTGTATGTTCAAAATCGGACAGAATTGCAGGCTGATGATAATGTAAGCAGTGAACCACACATGTGCAAATCCTAACCCACTGTTGGCCAACAAAATGGGAAGTGTTGTGTTCAGGGGAGGGGGCTTACAATATCCATACTCATCCACCATTTTCACCACACTCTCAAAATACAGCTCTCAAATCGTTACTGCAATGTTCTCATTCTTATAGCAGAAAGTTGAAGACAAAGTATAATGCTTGGAATATTTTGCCACAATTGCATTTCTTAGCGAACTGAAGCAAGAAGTTATTAATAATTTCACCTCTCAGACAAATTACCACAGGCAGTCAGGCAGAGTATACTAATTTTCCACTTGCTTGCTAGTGCTATTCAGACACTGCTACTGAGAAGAATCCTTTCCCTTTTTTAAAAAATCCTGGCCTTCACAATCTCAATGGTACCAGTGAGCCCAAGCTGAAGCATTGACAGCAAGAGTTTTCATTCAGATCTGCATGAGGTACCATTTTGTCTTTGTATCTTACTGGCATTTTGTCTGTTTAATTCAATATATTTTTGACCTTTACATCTTCTCTTCCTACATCTATGTCTTATATGCAGGGTTACAGGGAAAAAGCAAGAGATTGTCACTAAGTTAAAATGCTCAGAGAGCCAGACCAGACACAATGGGCCGAATCCTTTTGCACTGTAACACTGCTATGATTCTGCGATCTACAATGTTTTTTACATTTGCCCTAACACTTGAACAATGTTAAAGCCGTGCTCAGAATAGAGAGGTTTAGATTGCCTTAGCTGGAGGATCTGTACCAGAGAGAATCTTCACACTGTCCAAAATGATGCAATGGCCAGAGCTTAGAACAGTGATTCACAAACTGAGCATTACAACCCTAACTGGTGTCACAGGAACAGCAAACAGTGTCACGAGATTCCCCTCCTCCAAGACTATGTCCCAGACCAGTGCTGAGGCACAGGCAGCATGACCTCCTCATTCCTCTTTTTCTCTCTTCAGGTCTTTGGTTCGAGTTCGTGGTTGTTTCAGCTTCTTAAAGCACGTCCCCATTCTGAAGTTCTGGTACAATGCCTCTGCTGAACTCTGACCTCATTGCCCTGAATCTGCTGAATGGCCTGGGCTATGAACTCAGCCACTTCAACACAATCAAACTTACACTTTAAGATAGTAAGAACTGAGACGCTGAAGTCAGAGATAACACAGTGTGGAGGTGGATGAAGACAGCAGGCCAGACAGCATCAGGAGAGCAGGAAAGTTGACATTTTGGGTCTGGACCCTTCTTCAGAAAGTTTCTGAAGAAGGG
>JAHRHZ010000024.1:13145631-13175649 GCA_024137785.1 Ginglymostoma cirratum
CTGTCTGGCCTGTTGTGTTCCTCCAGCTCCACAAACTTACACTTTCTAGTCAAAGTTGACAAGCTGCTATACCTCAGTTGATGTAATGGACTGGCAAGCAATGTGATGTGGTTTTCTACATTGATCCAGGTAACATTCGAGTTGTTCATGATGTCAGATGTCTGGACATTTATTAACAACCAACCATGTACACTAATGTGACATAAACTTACATATAGGCTGCACTTATGACTACTTACATCATTACATTTTATACATTGTTGACTGACTAGCTCACTGACTTTTATACTGTTAGCCTGACTGACTGACTATTCAAAGTCTAAGGGGGGGAACTTTTATACAGAAATGTCACATGTCACGATATCATCTAGCTTTCTTAAAGTTTCAATGCCTTTGAAGTCTGTTCAATGACACATTAGTGAGCACATAAAATAGCAACACTTTAACAATGCACTTTCAAAATACGTTTTTCTCTTCAAATTATGTTAATATTGAAAATACATAAACTTCATAATTACATACTATACTACTACGCAGCTTTTTTGCTATTTTGTAGCTGGTCACATCCAGTTTGTGCAAATTAAGTATTAAAACTGGGGCATTTTAGAGAATAGTTTGGGTAGCCCTGGTTTTGAGCTACATGACAGTTGGCATGGCAAATATAACTGGGAAATGTTAGTTGAGTAACTTACAGTGGTAAATGTGGGCAGAGATATATAATTAAAACTTTTAACAGTAATGATCGTGGACAATGAATGTAGATCATCAGGAAGGGTTTTTATAATCATATATCAGCCACTCTTGCCAAATGCAGTGAGAGACAAGAGAAGGATAAAAGGGAGGGTTTAATTGGATCAGGGTTTTCAACAACATTTCAGTCCTCATTCTATGATATTTTTAACATAACATCCTGTCATTTTAATAGAGGAAGACAAAATATTACAGTAATTTGAGAAATGATAATTAGATTTTTTGAAAGCACAGGAGTTAAAAAATCAAAACAGAAAATGGGTGAAACATTCAACAGGTCAGACAGTAACTTTAGGAAGTGAAACCAAGTTAACACTTCATATCCATAACCTATCACAGCTATAGCTTAGAGACTTAAATGCATAGGAGGAAGCAAAGAGCTAGGGGAAAGGCCATTCTGGGAGGTTAAAAAAGGGAATAAAGTGAGAAATCTGTAATAAACGTGATGGCACAAGTAATTAAATGGCAACGATTGTGCCAGACACTTGGACAAGAAACATCAATAAATCATTTAGTTATTTAATCACTCTTATTCTCCACTCCATCATAGACCCTGTTCCTTCTGTCCCATCCTCTATTCCGGCTTTATCCCACAAAGTGTGTATTGCTAAAACAAAGTTAAATTGACATTTCTTGAAGCTCTAATGGAAACTCCAAAAACTGCCTGGTGCTTGTGAATTGGCTAAATGTCAGCAAGTCCCAGCAGAGCAGTTAGACGTGATTGATCAAATTACACATAATACATTCATCTAAATTATTATTTGATGGAGGAGTCAAATCATATGGTTCACAGGCAACTGAAAGTAGCGCATGCAACATTCATTTGGTTTAAGGTAGAGAAGGTATCCAAGAAAGCAATTAACTTTTAAACTTCTATACGCAACTGAATGTTAAAAATGAAGGTAACCTTCACGCTAACATTTTGGGAGAGATCTGCATTACTGCCTTCACACCAAACATTTGCAGCCAACTTCACTATAGCAAAAAGCAGATTCATAATTGGCAAGATGAAATTTAACCACAAGACAAGTGTAGTGCTCCAATCATAGGAAGGCTTAACAAGTTGATTGAAGCTGTACCAATCAGCTGCAGTGCTGTATGATGCCCTGTCAAAAAAAGGTGCAAAGTGTGCACATGTATTTGCTCCCTGTTTACATTGACTGATCCAAATGAAAAAAACACACAGGCAGACTTGAGAGACATGCATGAAAAACAAATATCAATTGGTTTAGAGATGGTGTAGAAACTGTTCTATAGGGAAATAAACAACCTTTGTTTAATCATTCAAAAGTCATGTTGAACAAATTACCTCGCAAAAAGGCTGCAGTTGGGTTTCAAACAAACTGCAGAGAGTGCTTTGTTCTCCTTCAATCCACTGTCATGAAAGAATAATAAGCAAGCTCGTGTAGCTATTTATTCCAAATCCCAACATAACCAAAATTATCACAAAAGTAAATAACAATGATTGTTCTACATGAGACTTTGGTGCTTTGAATGGGCATTATCAGTTATGTGGGACAGGGAAAAATTGCAACTGTGGGTATACATAGAAAGGAAAGCTACCACCTTTTTTGCTGACCCATGTGAGAAGAGGGTATGAAATCTAAATCACAGGTAACCCTGTGAGTTTGACTTCCCAATTAGGGTAGCGTTTTGAATGCAGTGAATGCCAGTGGGCTCCCAAGTGTAAAACTCAGCTTTGTGTTCGCACAAAATCCCAGTGTTTTCATGTTACAAGACTTGATTTAAGCAAAGCTGCTTCGCTGCTGGCTTTCAGCATGGAGCCACTCTGCTCAATTCAGTTCACACCACACATACAAACGTGTGCTTTTTTAAAAAAAATGTATATATTAGATAGATCACACAGCTACAGGGTGTACAATATAATAGTACATAATACGTTCCTCTGCATGGCTGCTAACTTGGACAGTCTACATGAAACAGCTGAAAAGTTTGTCATAAATGCACAGAGCACCAATTATGAACATGAAGCATCCAACAAAATGATAAGGATCAAAGGCTTGCAGCACATGGGTTAGTGTATCAATTATAATGGTTCGTTAGAATGCTCTAAGAGATGGGATTAAAGAAAAACTCTAGAATTGTCAAGCATTACAGCATTGTCACACTCCATTCGTAACCTGCCTGGCTACAGTTGAAAACTGCTGGGTACCTGGCATCTCTTTTGAAAGCTACTCACAGGACAAGTCCAAACTATGAGCCCTCAACTGCCAGGATGTGGCAATAAATAGATCAGTGCTCTCCTCTCCACACATCCCCCCGCCCCTCCCCCAACTAAGGAATTCAGTGTTGTTGCAGCTTTCATTATCTTCTTCTTCGGCAGACGTCTAGGACTTATGATGATTTCCTTTCACACAGGATTTATGGATCCCAAGGTGACACAATAGTCCATTGACTTATCTATGCTCTGTACCATAACTGGGGCAGATTGTGTTTGAAGAGCAAGTTGGGTGGGATGCTCAGATTTTGCCATGAACCTCCAGTAGTTGGTACTTGGTCTCTTCCGGGACCTATTGGGGATGCTTGAAATGCCTGGCAGCGTCATGATTGCTTCTTCTCCAATTGGGCTGTCTTGGTGGGTGCTCCACACTTTTTACGGGAGGCTTTGAAGACAATCTTGAAGCATTTCCCCTGCCCTCTGTCACAACCATTTTCTGTGATGTAGCTCAAATTAGACAGTTCACTTTTGAGCTTTGTGTCAGGCAAACAGACAATGTAGCCTGCCCAATGCAGATGACAGGCAGGAAGCAGTGCCTTGGTGTTTTTGGGAATGGGGGTGGGGTGGAATATCAGCTTGACAGAGGGCACTAACATTGAATTGCTATGGGTTTTGTAGAAATTTGTGAAAGCATTGCTGGTGATAGGGATTTGCGATGCCTGCTGTACATTGTCCATGTCTCCAATGTATACAGAAGGACAGCTAATAATGTTGCCCTGTCGTCAATGCTGGTCTACCACATTTTTGCATTGGGAGGATAGCAACAGGAGTGAAACACACAACTTCTGTTCCAAAAACAGGAGTGACATGGTTTATTACTCATTTCTAACATCACTTTCTCTGTCTTTACCATTGACACAAAAGATTGGAGTCACATATAGGCAAGACCATATGAGGATATCTAATTTCTTTATAAAAACAGTAACAGTTGAGCAGTTGGGCTTTACAACTACTCATTAGCTTCACTGCTTTGAAAATCAGCATTTAATTTCCCCTTTTCAAAAAAAATATAAAATGCAAAACAAATTCTGAATTTGACACGTTTGGCATCAAACTCACGGGGTTGGATTTCTGATTTCTGATTTAGTAGGCCACCTCCTTTAAAAGAGAATCCACCAGTATATTGTCATTCCAAGGAAATGATGGGAGGGTGAAGTCCTGTCTACCACCTCCAAAGACACAGTTTGCAGGCAGCCACAGAGATGGATGAGTGCTGAAGCAGGATAGTTAAAAGTTTCACCTCAAACTCTCGGTCACAGTCCTAGAGAACTAAGGGCTGTTGGAACCTCTTATAAGTCCTGATCCCACACACCATTATCCACTTGAATGCCACATTACAGCCCTTCCAAAGCCCCTCACATAATTCATGTTTGACATGCAAGCAGACCTGTGCTTTAGTTTTACCAGGCTGACATCTCATTTTAGGGATACCTATTCCTGCACTTGGCATATCCTCCTGCACTCTTAATCAAACCAGGGTTGATCTCCCAGCTGGACAGCAATAGTAGAATAGGGTCTACGCCATGAGTTTATAAATACTGATTTAATACAATTCTATTGCTACTGATGTGCACCCAGAGCTTTATGGATTCCCAGTTTTAAATTGCTGAGGTTGGGGGATGTGTATGGTGGCATTAGTAGTCAGTAGTTGGCAATTAGCAACTCTGTCCTCGTGTTTGACCTGTCACGACAAAATCTCTTGGGGTCCCAAGTGAATGTTGAGGGTTCCTAGGACAGCTCGCTCCAGACTGTACACCACTAGGTCACCACTGATGGGACAGGACATACCCTGGTATGGTGATGTGTTGTCTACGACATCGACTATAAGGTATGATTCTACAAGTATGACTGTGCGAGGCTGTTCTTTCAGTTCTGAAGAAGACTCATACCAGGCTCAGAACGTTAAATTTACTTGTCTCTCCATAGATACTGCCAGACCTCCTGATTCTCTCCAAGATTTTCTGTGCCTGCTTGAGATTTCCAGCAAATGCAGTATTTTGCATTTTTGTTTCATGTCAGGCTGTTGCTTGACTAATCTCTAGGACAGCTATTCCAACTGTGGCACAAACCCCAAAATCTTAGCACAAGGAATTTACAGGTTCAGTAGGTCTGGACATGCCCCATTTGATTTTTCCCCTCCATTGGTTTATCCAGTTGTATTTCTTTTAGGCTTTATTTCTAGGGGTTTAATACACCAGAGTGGATCACTAAGCCATTTAAGAGTTGATCACATTGTTGATAGTTAGGAGTCCCACACAGACAAAGATAGCAGATTTCATAAGTGAATGGTAATCAACAATGGTTTCATGGCCATTACTGAGATTAATTGAATTTAAATTCCACCCGTTATTATGGTGCGTCTGAACTCTTGTCTCCAGGACATTTGCCCGGCCTCTGGATTGTTAACATTATGGTTATTATTATCTCCAAACCACAACCTCCCCATGAATTAAGAGAACTTCTGTCCAATTTAATCTCCAGTTACAATATATTGACTTCTTATTCAATAGGCCTGCTCGCCAAGACATTTTTTTCCTCCATTATTTCCACTGAATACATACCGGAGTTATATTCGGCATACACCAATCCAGTCATTTTCATTCAATAACAGTTTTACAGAAGTGACAAAGTACAAATTGCATGTCTGCAAAAACTGAAAATTCAACAACTAATGATTTTAATCCACTGCTGCATCACACACAAATTACATAGCACTTTTAAAATGAAATTCCAAGCAGCTTCACAGTACATAGTTATACAACACAGAAACAGGACATTTGGCCCAAATGATCTGTGGTAGATTTTGTACTTGACACAAGCATCCTCCCAACCTATTTTATAACTTAAGCTTTTGACTCCATTCTCACTTGTACTTTCTTCTTGAACACTATTCATCTTAGCCACTTCCTGGGATAGCAATTTCCACATTCTACCAATTCTCCATTAGAGAAGGAAACAAACACCAGGACTTGATTTTCTAAATCCCAAGCCAAGCACTCTCAGAGTTGGCAAAATTCCCAGTGCCACAAACCGGGCAGCCTGTTTCTCGCTGCAGAGGCAAGCTTTCAAAGAAGGTCCAACTTGGTGCCTTGGAAATTTATCACAAAAATGAAAAGCCCTCCAGCCTTTATTACGCACATGCCAACCTTGCCAAGTCATGCCATCTCCCATGTCATCCATCTACCCCCATAGCCCTTTAAATCACCAAACCAACCTGGTGCCAACCATTACCCCGAGTTACTATCCGCAATCCTTACACAACTCAGATATGTTGAAAATTAGCAAAGCAGTCCAAATCCTTTGATGGAGCCCTTAGGTTTATGATAAGCAAGTGTGAAATAGCAAGCACTGATGTTTTTCTAAAACTGCTCACATTTTTTTTGAAAATGCCTTATTTAAATATCTTGACGGTTCCCTTGCTAGCTCCAAAGAATCTATCCACTTTTTATATATGGTCATATTCAGTTTCAACAAATCCAAAGGGCAGCTGTCCTCTCCCACGTTGTCTACATGTCAAATCTAAAAAAAAACTTTTCATCTGTCCAAAAGGATAGTCGAGCTCTCCAAAGAACTCCAGCAGGTTTACACCTCTTCCTGAAAGTTGTGAACTCCACAAGCTGTGTTTTCGATATTCTATGAATGGTTTTTTGATCTGACTGACAGACGCATTACCTAAACTCTTGACCAGCCACGGATGCTCAAAGTACAGCCTGACCCAATTCCACGTGCACCAGTGAAAATTACAGTTGCTGAGTTTGACATGGGACTTTTAAGTTTGGGGCTCCATGCGTCATTTTGTAAAGCTGGTGAGTAGCCGTCATTACCAAAAATAAGATCCAAGTGACTCACAATGGTGATATTTGAATGGATTTCCAAAACGGTACAGTGAATATTGGAAATGGATGGGAGTTAGTAAGACAGATTCATCCAGGAATACTGAGTTAGTATCAAGCTATGTTAGTTGCTTTCATTTTTTCTGGAAGTGTCAGGTTTTGTTGGACACCAGCAATCCTCTTTTGTTTTCCCATTCTTGTTCAGAAAACAGAAACTGAGTGTTGACAGACTTTATAAGGTAAGCAAATTAACGGGGGAGAAGAGGATTGGACTTGGCCGTGGTTCATAAATGGTTTTTCAGACAAAAAAAATCACTAAGAATTCAGAGAATTTTCCAAAATCGTAGCAACAAGCAAAACTAGCACAACGATAATGCCATCCTGGTTTAGATAAACTAATTCAGCACATAGTTAGGATTAAATCAGGAACACCCTGTGCCAACACTACATTCAGCCCTTGAGGCAAAGTGCTCAAGTTAGCAAAAGAGATGTAAAGACAATCAAATTTGGGAACAAATTATTTTGTTGCAAATGGCAAAATACAAAGCTAATCTTTATAATTTATATAAATGATTTGGATGAAAGGATTGATGATATGGTAGCTAAATTTGCTACTGACAAAGATAGGTAGGAAAGTGAGTTGTGAGGAGGACATATACCGCCTACAAAGGGAAATAGATTGGTTAAGCAAAGATCTGGCGAATGAAATACAATGTGGGAAAGTGAGAAACTGTCCATTTTGCACAAAGAATAACAAAAGCATGCTAAGTGGTGAGAGGTTGCAGAGTTCTGAGATGAAAAAGAGATCTAGGCATCCTAGTACATGAATCACAGAAGGTTATAATGCAGGGACACCAAGTCGTCATCAAAGTAAATAATGTGTTTTGCTATCTTTTATTATGAGGGAAATTAAACGTAACGGTAAAGAAGTTATGCCTCAGCTACACACTGAGACCACATCTGGAGAGTACTGTAATAAACATTGATCACCCTACTCACAGAAGGATGTTAATACAATGTTAAAGCAGTTCAGAGAATGTTTATTAGACTCAAATACTTAGAATAAATGGATTATCTTATGAGAAAAGGCTAGACAAGCTAGGCCCATATCCCCTGGAGGTTAGAGAAGTCAGAAGTGACTTTATTGAAACATTTAAAGGATCCTGAGGGGATTTGACCAGATGAATGAGTAAAGGATGCTTCCTCTTGTGGGAGAATCCAGAACTAGGATGCATTGTTTAGAATTATGGGGCTGCCCATTTAAGACAGAAATGAAGAATTTTTTTTTCTCCCATTGGGCTAAGCGTCTTTGGAATTCCTTCTTCAAAAGGCAATGGGTGCCAAATCTTTAAATATTCCTATGGCAGGGGTATCAGATTCTTGCTTATCCAGGGAATGAAAGATTATTGGGGATTTGCAAGAATGTAGATTTGAGGTTAAAATCAGATCAGCCATGATCTTACTGAATGGTGGAGCAGGCTCAAATGGCCAAATGGACTACTCTTGTTCATTGTTTATATGTTTGCTTATTCTCAAGCCTTCAGAAGGTAAGTTGGATATCAATTCAATTCCCTATAACCACTCGTAACAAAGCAGACTGACAGTAGATCAGGGCCCCTTTGTCAATGTTAGTTTCTCTTTTAAACAGTTAAAGGATCATATTGCAAAGGTTTAAATTTCTGCATGACTCAATTGGACTGGTCAGCCCAAGCAAAGTCCTTTGTGATTAGGTGAGGGGCCCAAATAATTCTCATTGATCATTCTCAGAATGCCAAGTCCTCATATGAGAGTTTCAGATAAAAATAAGATCGCGCATCACTTTGCCAAGCACTCGTGGTTATTGGCAGCCAGGAGCTTATTGGATCTTACTGAAGACAAACCTGTACCTACTAAACTACAAGTTGTGATTAAAAGCTAATTTATTATGTTTTAAATTACACAAATTAATAACACCGAGAAGCAC
Source organism: Ginglymostoma cirratum (assembly GCA_024137785.1). Taxonomy (NCBI): domain Eukaryota; kingdom Metazoa; phylum Chordata; class Chondrichthyes; order Orectolobiformes; family Ginglymostomatidae; genus Ginglymostoma; species Ginglymostoma cirratum. The sequence continues at coordinate 13,154,417 of JAHRHZ010000024.1, forward strand.
GTTTCTATGTCACAGAAGTCAGAAATCTTCACAAATATGTCACACAATCCTCTATCATCACACATCTTGCTGCAATTAAAAGATCCAACACACAGGATATAGGATTCATGATGCACAAACACTTGAATATGATGTTTTACAGATATTGTCTCCATCCAAAATCTCATAATATACTGTAGTTGGTGTTGAAACACGGAAAACAGATGTCCTTAAGAAATGTTCATATCACATGGGAGGAAGATTATGTCCGAACATTCTGAAACGCCAGCAGCAGACTCAGCTTCATGCAAACAAAAATGAGACCTACGGTGTCCCGCTTTGGTACTCGCCAGCCCGTAATTTTCATCCTTATTAAGACGAGTGAGAAATAGCTACAAAATGGCACAAACATAAAACTCCATCCCAGGAGAATGAATGTACCACAATGTTATTCAAACACAGCCAGAACGTGTTTGGAAACACTTGGAAGAACAAACACACAGCAGCATCTATGGTTTATTTAGAGTGATTTCCTTTCTCCTTCATGCTGTCAGGCGTAAGACAATCACTTCCTAATTTATAGAACTCACTCCCACTTGGTCTGATGAAAATTTGCTTGAACACTACAGACATTCTGTCCTTTCAATGCAATGGATTTATGTACCAACCAAAACAGGTATATCTCAAAATATTCATACAAAACGCCACAGACTATTCACAGTTAACTTCATCACATCAGTCACTGAATTATTTCTTCTACTTGTAACACTACGAAGAACACAAGGGACAATTTCCAAGTCAAATCACAAATAGTAAAATGAGGACTTCTGCATACTAATGGGTAACAGCATACATAGTGTAGTGCCTAATGCGGCCTAGTGAGGGTGATGCCAAGAAACTGCAATTATAGCCAAGGAAGCACACAGGTCTTAAAACATCTCCGATCTGCTGAAACCATGTTCAATATCTGAACTTAAACAGGTCATCAATAAAGACCAGACCTCAAACAATGGATCCAGTTCAAGTGATACTGGGGGAGCCATTTATATTTGTCATCACTGACATTCAGTGCTAGTGTCAGACTGAACACATTATGTGGAGTCACTGAAATTTGTGGGTTTAAAAAGGTGGATTTTATTTGCATTCTCACGGGTTTGGATAGATTGGAAATGATAGCCTCTAATGATAACTGATAATTCACGATACCCTCTCACCCCACCGTCTAAAATCCAATACTGCAGGAATACCTTTTTTTAATTCTGCCCCGGGACAAAAATTTCACAGCCACCAATTAAAACAAAAGCAAAAGGTGGAAAATGCACCCATCTATTGATAATGCAATGCAACAAGCTAAGATTCCTCAGCGTCAGGAGACAGGTCAGATCATTAGAAATACTAAATACAGCAATAATACTACCGAGATCTGAAAAGGAAATGAAAGTTCACTAGGACTCACTTGTGCAAACAGAGTTATGGAATATCATATAATGGGATAGTTCAATTTTGGGTGATGATGTAAAACTGGCAATAGCAGTTCCGTTCTGCATTTTTCCTGATTTTCTTTGCCTTGTATCAATGTACTCTCCCCACAAGGCCAAAGCCCAAAGTATACACTAAATAAATAGAAACACTGTGCAACACAATGGCTATGGCACACACCAGCAAGTCTGGTTCATACTGAATACCTCTTCAGAGGTTACAATGTGGCAAATTAAAAGGCACTGAGCAGTACAGAAAGAACTGTTAAAAGACGAAGATCTACAAGAACAACATGGAAATTCAACTGGGCTTTCTTTTAACACCAGTAACCCTCTTGCACTCAAATCTGCGTTTAGAAAATTTGAGCTAATAAATTTTGGAGACGTTCCCATCCATCGTATTCAATTGAAAATTTCTCCACAGTTCTATATTAGCTCAAAATTCCCTTTTTTGTGCTCATTCCTCTTAGCTGATCTACAATTTCTTTGTCTATTCAACAAATGCCTGCTGAATTAATTTTCTCCCATGTCTTGACTTCAATTCAGTTTTGCCACCCAGTGCTTTCCACTCAACCTCTGAAGGACATATCTCACGTGACCTATACAGTGAGTCAATTAAAATACAGCACAATAGTCATGACTATCCAATGTTCAATTGACTCTTTGAATACCTTGGTTAAATCAGAAATTGGCTGCTTCAGGACATGCACTAAATACTCTTGTTTTCAACAACATCTTGCTAGAACACTTCTACTTTAAACATTAAACTTCTCCCTCCACTTCACTTGCTTCCATTCTTGAAACTAATGACACAGTGACCACAATGCTATGAGTGATGGGTTTCCTTCAGTACCCCACCCAGGTCTCCACCTTTTTTTAAAAGAATGTGAGGAGTGAAAATTGGCAAGTTGTTTGGTCATGAAGGGCATAAGATCAAAGGCGCAGGTAATTGTTCCTATTCACTTCACCACACAGAAGGAGAGGCATGTGAACCCTGCTTAGGACACATAAAACTACATTCCTGCACTGTGCTTTTGACCTTGCTACAAACGCCTTTAAAATTTAATTTGTTTGTGCAAGATCAACAAACCAGACGAGAAGTTGCATCCAACAAAAATATATTATGTCTGACTTTGGTGTCCTTGGAGTGCTGTAATTTTTTGATTACTTTTTGCTACAGCTTTACAGTGCCAAATGAGCTGAAACTTCTTCTGAGACTAAACCACATCAGTAAGCAGTGATCACTGAAACCAAAACAGACCAGTGCAATACTAAATAAATAGCCTGCCATCACACACTGCCTATCGTTCGTCACTAACAGTCTCCATTAATGAACTATTCACCCTCCTCGCCAAATCGTTACAACTCCTTTGTCTATCTAACTGCTCTTCTTTCTCTTTGGGCTCTGTCCTGTGGTTTACACCCTACCCCCTTCCCGTCCCTATCTTCTGCATATCAACCGACGTTTTCCCAGGAGTTCTGAGGAAGGGTCATTGGATGCAAAACGTTAACGCTGATATTCTTCTTCACAGACCTGCCGAGCTAACAGCAACTTCTGTTTTTGTTTCAGACCAGTACAATTCTATCCTCACTCAACATCTAATGTATTGGTTTGTAGCAGAGCTCACTGGATGGCTATCGTGTTGTTAGCCGACTTTGTTCTCGAACTGTGGCAGCCCCTTGGTTTTCCCAGCTGCAATCAGCTAACTTAACCCAAAATGAGGGCCAAATCTGGAATAATTGCTGACAGGCTACGGTTAAACAACTGAAACGTCAACTTTAAAACCTTGATTTAAAAGATGTCACATTCACGTAAAACATGGCACCTACTTTATATCATTTCAGAAAGCAGCCTTTTTATATTTGACCATGTTATGTGTCTAAAGAAGTGAAGTTGATAAAGAGAGCTGCGCCCACAATGCTGGGTTCATGTATTCAGGCAGGCCTAAAAGGTAGCAAGAATGTAGAGTCACTGCACATTCCTCAGAGGTAATAAGGATAATCAGAAGGGATGGAACATTAAAAGTGCTTTTATGTTAGCTACCTATTCAGTTTGGAAATTTTTAGCTTGATTTTAAACCAGCTCTTTTGCCGCAACATCAGAAATGCAATTTTCATGAGTGTAGAGTTAGACCTTCATTACAAAAGACATGATATAAGTAAGATAAACTAAACAAGGTGTTGTACAATCATGGTTCAATTGATTACCAACAATATAACAAATAGGAATGCACACATTGGATAAAAACAAAGCATAGTTACAGGGCAAAATATTCTTTAAACTTGAAAGAGTTCTATTCCTACAGTATTAACTGCATTTATCTAAAGGCAGTTCATCTCTTTTATTCCGTCTCCAAGCTCCTTCTACTCTCCCTTAAAGCTGATTAAGTCATGTTGGTACCATTCCTCTCGTATGTCACAAGTGAACATTGGCCTTGTCAGCAGTCTATTCAATCAATGGCACGAGCATAAGCTTATCCTTCACTTGGTAACCAATATTTTGCAATTGGATGATTGTGGGGATACAAACTAACTTTCCTTTCTAACTACGGAAACAAAATGGAGGCTCACATAGAGCAGTCATAGTGTCCCTACCTGTGGACAGGTCTGGGTTCAAGGCCCAACAGTCACTTAAGAAGAGGGAGATGAGGACGCGACCTTTATCTCTGAGGGGATCAGGAGCCTATTGAATTCTCTTTCCTGAACAGCAGTGAAGGCAGGTTCACTGAATATTTTTAAGGCAAGGGTAGATAGATTATTGACTAATAGTCATCAAAAGGTATAGGTTACAATGAGATCACCCACATTCTATCAAAGAACACAGCAGTCACAAGGGTTGAAATCGCCTAACCTGCATGTTCACATTTTTTAGATTAAACTGCAACGTAGATACCACGGACTCAACTTGTACTGCCTTAAATAAAGATGATTAAGGTCCAAACTAACTGAGGTCTTTGGATGATTAAAGTTGATAGAAAATGAGAAACTATCTCCTCTGGTGGGGAGAGCCCAGAACAAGGCTACACAGCATTTAAATAAGAGATAAGTCATTCACAGGTAAGGATAAGGAACAATTCTTCATAGAAAGGGTCGTGGAAGTCCAGAATTCTTTTCCAACTAAATACTGCAGTTCTGAGGAAGGGTAACCGGACCCGAAATGTTAACTCTGTTTTTTCCTCACAGATGCTGCCAGTTTGCTGAGCTTTTCCAGCAACTTTGTTTTGTTCCTAAAAACAGTTGAGGCCACATCTGTCAATAATTTGAAAACTGCAAGTGGTACGTTTCTGAAGCAGAGTGGGTAGATGGAGTTGAGATACAAATCAGCCGTGATCCCACCGCCTTGAGCAGCTGAATAACCTACTCTTGTTCTTAAGCCTTCAAGCAACTTGCAGGTGAAGCACAGCCTTCAAAATATATCACTAAAATTTAATGCAACTTCACGTGACAAAATTGTGCATCAGTTAAGGTCTAAATGTTTATTTCACTCTACAGCACTACATGAGCCAACACAAAGCCATAATAATTTAAATGCTCAAACAAAGGGAAGGACATTGTGAATGAATTTGAATTCCATTCATTATGCATTGGTATTTACATGCAAGAATGACCTGACAAAAACCCTCAATCATTTCAATGGGTTATTAAATTAAATTGAAATTCTCAAATTCACAAAATTGAGTTCCAGTTCAGGAGACGACACTTCCTTCACTCGGTACTTGCAGTCTTTAAAAATCACATGAAAAAAAAATGCACCAGTGCAGTATGGAGAATAATTAACCTTTTACAAATAAAATATTAAGGCAGTGATGAAATATTACTTCTTCTTCTGTCATATTCCTCTATTCCGGACCTTCAATTTCATCATCTTTACTGCATTTACACATACAAAACAATATTTGCAGCTGCCAAGTTCAAAATCTGATGAAAAGGCCCTCCATTATGAAATCTTTCCTAATCACAATATGTTGTGCTTCTTCCGTGCAAAAAGCACACATGCAGAAAGATGTCAACTGTCTTAAATGAATATATGCAGCACTTGTTAATCTCGGCTAAGTTTGCCACAGGGGTCAATATCTGTGCTGGCACCACTCTGCCAAGGCTGAAGGCTTGTAATGAATGCCTGCTACCTTGCAGCAGCATTTCTGTGCTTATCACAGAGACACCACATTTCATTTTCTCACTAGTCAAGCTGCTTCTTTTAAAACATCCGATAAAATTAAACATGTCAAACTGAAAGGAGTTGTTATTCACTTTGTGTCAATCCCATCTATTATCTAATTGCTGACCTCAGCAATAGCCAAGTATAAACCCTCAGATGATGACAAACAGCAATAAATTTATCAGTCCAATGATATCATTTTCAACATCAACATGATTCTTGTTGAAGGGAAGGGTGCTAAACACTGCTCCCATTAAGGTAGCTACCGTCTGTCTATTTCATAACATCCCTTTCAAAAGATGCTCTCCAATTCTACAGGGTGTCAAGCTGCAGAAGCAGTGAGTCATCAGCACTTCAGTACCAGCTACAGTGCCCATTCTTAAAAGAAACAGCTCCATTCAAACTGTGGCAAGTTTGATGCAGCAATGTTCACATTCCCAGTGACCTTAAAGTGACAAAATATCACCCATTGACTTGGATCCCATCATTCAATGACTGTAAAAACATTCCTTTAGACAACACACCATGAATTTGCTGTCCCGTGTAACAGAGCATTTTCATGTACTTTGTTATTCAATCTGCCAGTACCAAACGAAACACTCAAATCCGAGGGAAGGTATATTGACACCACTTTCTATGACAGTAAACGTTTCCTTCACTCAAAAGGAGCATCATATCATATGCACCATCACTGATCAAGATCAGACCTCAAAGTTACATCATTTGCTACAAACAAATGTAGTTTTGGGATACCCTGAGGTTTTGAAGACATTGTCCAAATGAAAAGTCAAGTTAGAAAGGGACATAGGAGGCTCTGAGGGTGGGGGTACCTGGTGACCAGGCGGAGCCCAGTGTTGACAGTAACCTTCATAAGCTGCATTCCCTTCCATCATTCTCTAGTTGAGAAACACAACTGGAAAATGGCTGGGAAAATGCTAAGGGTGGCTAGAGTCAGTATCAGTATGATCAGTGGAAGTATGAGAGCCAAATCTGATGGATGGTAGAATACTCAAGTGGAAAATACATGAAACATGTGATTTGTTATGACTTACTGACAACGCATTGGAAGTCAAGCCCCACTATTCCCAGGGTCATCACAAAAGTTAAACATTTCATAAAGTACACAAAATTCCTCAATTTACCTGACTTTTAGACTCAGATTGATCGGAAATGCAAACTAAGTTTCTGTCCTGAACAAGAATCACTATTTATTACAAATAATTAGATTTTATCTACAGATAAACAGTTATAAACTGTCAGCATATAATTTTCATTAATTAAACCTCTAACGCCCGTATAAAATCCTTCATATAGACAGAGAGAAAACACCAATGGTTAAACAAGTTATGGAAAGAGGGGAAAGACCAGAGAGTCCATTCAGTAGTCTTTGTTCCAGGTACTATGGTTGAAATGATCTTTATGACTTTTTTGTTAGTCAGCACATTGCTTCAGTTGTCTTTATCAGGTTGCCTCTGCTGGTTGGTGTGAATGAAGAAGAATAAAGACGAGGAAGTGTAAGACCAAATTTGAAATGTTAACTCTGATTCTCTTGTGACAGATGCTGCCCGACTTGCTGAGTTTCTCCAGCATTCCTTGTCTTTATTACAGTGAGTATTGACTGTGGAGAACAGAGAGACTGCTCCTGAACTGGGAAGGAACTGAACACCCCTCTCTCTCTCTGTAACTTGTTCCCAACTCCAAGCTGTTCAGTTACCTGAGAACCAATCACTCAGTGTTGGCAGGAAAAAAGGTCTCTTTTGTTGATAGTTGTTACTAGTCCACAGTCCAATCAACTTTTTGTTGCCAGCAAAAGTTGTACTGGTACATCCCCTCCGCTCCAAATCATTGCAAGTCAAACTTCAACTACAGCTTTTCTGTCATTTCCATATTGTCTACAATAGGTGTCAGCGTACTTGTTTTCCAAACTGTAGCCACCTTTTCTAAAACAACTCTGTATCACTTCAGTCTTTGATTTAAAATAAAATTCCAATACACACAGTCCTTACAGATTCCAAACTTCGGCTGCATTTAATTTGCAACCATTTCTTCACCATTTGCAATGCATGCAGAATGAATGTGCTTAGGCTTCAAGTACTAGTCAAAAGCTATTTGCACAATGCCATTGGTACTTACAAATCTGACACTATCATCTAAGTAGTGAGGAAATTAAAGGCAATGCCCACTTTGATGCATATGCTGCAACCAGGGACATACTGGATCAGACGATAAGGTTGCAGATAAGGTTCCACTGCTTGGACCTGTTTCAGATTACCTTCCAGCATAGTCCAATCAGAGTGCGCTGCATCATCTTGGCGTGCTATGCTCTGCACAACTGCAGCAGGCTATGAGGCGATGCGATGGATATTGAGAAACTGGGTGAACTATTCTTCAGAGGGGGACAAAGGCAGCAGGGAGCAGGAAGCTCTCGTTCTCTCTAACAGTTGAATCAGATATCAAAAGCCAGAGAGACCCTGACTGACAGCTGGTTCCAGTACATGAGGGCTAGGTGCAGCAAACCATCGTGGAAAATAAAATAATCATTAGTCACGTGCCAGCATTTGATTTGTATTGGTTGGCGGTTGTAAGTAACTGCAGCCTCTACTCATTTTGTTTGTGTCACCTTATGCTATCTGTAAACAAAGTTCAAGTTTTCAAACGTCTGATTGTTTGCCTATGTCAGATGTTTCCCTATTTGGTAAAGACAAGCTATGGGTTTCTGGGAGATAGTGTGGGCAGAATAGCAGTGAGAGGGTGTTTAGTTGGGTACGCACCTAAGGACAGATAAACTGTGTGGCTAAGTGTTTAAGCAGTGACTAGGATGACAGAATAGTGTTGTACCATGTAGGGGGTTCAGCCTTGCCACTTATGTGCCATGAAGTGTGGCTTTTTGGCTGCTGTACCATAATGTTATTAGCGATTGGCAATGTCTGTTTGCCAATACTTGTCCAGGTGCACAGTAACCTTTGAAACGTGCTAAAGGTGCAAAGGATGCTCTCTCTCTGTGGATATCCGCTTGTGTGGTGAGTTGTTCTAGGACAAGGGTGTGGTAAAACAGGGCTAGAATCTGACAAAAGAGATGCTGTAGGGGTGGGTTGCGCAGTTATTGAGGTAAGTTTGATAAGCTGCAGTGATATAACCCATGAGGTCTCATGACAAAAAATCCTCCAATAAACTCTACACGACTGGCATTTAGCCAAGCAAATATAAATTTCAGCCCGCTGAGATAAACGCTGAACAAAGAAAATGTTGAAACAATTTTTCAAGAAATCTAAGCGATAAAATGAGGACTGGAAAACATAAAACCAATAAAAGCTACCGTATTTACAAATAAATTATGTCTTTCAGACCACTGAAATGTATCCAAGGTAATGCTTCTTTAGTGATTTATGTAGTTTATGGGATTAACAGCTATAATGTTAACAGCTAGAGAACAATCATGTCAAATGATGTTTGGTCACATAAAACTGCATGAAACCTGTTGACGAAAGGTTCCAGGGAAATCCTCCTCCCCTATACTTTTGTTCAAGTTTATAGTTGCTAGTCTGCACTGGTGTAATGTCCAGTCACCGACTATCTACAACTCCCAGTACCTAACCATGATATTATTCCAAAACATTGCTTAATCCAAGTCTTTCCAAGTTTTTAGAAAAATAGAAATTTACACCAGGTCCATTTTCTACTACCGCTCAAAAAAGTGTTCTCCAAAGCAGGGCACAAAATGTCACTCAGCCAGCAAGATTAGGTTTTGGGGAATTAGCAACTGATGCAATCATCCAATCTTCAACTGTCAATGTTCTGATCTAATGTTAGATGCTGAACATATTTCATTCAGATTAACTGAGTAATTACAGAAATAGTGGCCATTCCATCCTCAGTACCACTACCAACATTTTCAGTGCAAATTATAGATGGGTGGTATACATGGTCACTTGTTTCAGTCAGGAGCTTATTTATAACACACAGAGTTGGGCCCTTACAAATATCACTGCAGGCCAATCGTAATCACTCAAGTATGATTGGGTGTGAGAATTTAATGAGCTGGAAACCAAAATTCATCACACACATCAACAGTGGGCAAATGAGGCCCAACCATCAAATGGTTTGAGTCTTGTAGTAAGTATTTTTGTAGGCAAAATGAGACCTGCTCTCAAGTGAACCATCAACCCAATTCAGGCTGACTTTGCTTCAAAATAAGTTCCAAATTTAGAAATGACGTTGCCTAAATAAGCTGGCTATCACTATAAAACTGTTTGGATTTTAATATAATATTTATCCTATAGCATGACACAAAGAAGGTGGATTTTGTCATTTTTTTGGGTGGATATCATAGGTGGCATGATGTAGTACTCCCGAGAAAGGAGCACCAGAAAATGGTCATCACAAAATAAGGCAGTTAAGGGCTGCACTCATTTCAACTACTTCCTTCCTATCACTTTAAAATCGAACAAATAAAACTGGCTGCCTTGATTCAACCGGATAACAAGGTGTGGAGCTGGATGAACACACCAGGCCAAGCAGCATCAGAGGAGCAGGAAAGCTGATGTTTCGGGCCTAGACCCTTCTTCAGAAATGGGGGAGGGGAAGGGGATTCTAAAATCAGAATCAGAAAGGGTTCGGAAAAGATTTACAAGGACGTTGCCAGGATTTGAGCTATTGGAGAGGCTGAATAGACTGGTGCTATTTTCCTTGGAGCATTAGAGGCTGAGGGGTGACCTTAGAAGAGGGGCATGAATAGGTCTTTTCAAGGACTTTTCCCCAGAGTGGGGGAGTCCAAAGCTAGAGGGCAAAGGTTTGAGGGTATAGGGGGAAAGATTTAAAAGGGACCTAAGGGGCAACTTTTTCACACTGCGGGTGGTGCGTGTATGGAATGAATTTCCAGACGAAGTGGTGAAGGCTCGTACAATTACACCATTTAAAAGGCATTTGAAGGGTATATGATTAGGAAGAGTTTAAAGGGATGTGGACCAAATGCTGGCACATGGGACTAGATTAATTTAGGGTATCCGGTCGTCATGGATGAGTTGGACCAAAGGGTCTGTTTCCATGCTGAACAGTTCTACGACTCTTTGACTCGAACAGTTAATGAAGTAAATGCAACGAGTTGTATCCCACTGCAAATTAACATCACCCAACTGTTAGTTTTGAAATGAACAGGGTAAATGCTATTTCTTTTGAAAAGTTCAAACTTTACAAATTCAAGGTGCAGTGGACAATGACAGATTACTTTGTCCTATGCCAAGAACAACTTGCAATTATACAGAACCACTAACATAGAAGAAAAGATTTCATGGTGGCTAGAGGTGCAATTAGTGAAAGGGACCTAAGCCAAAATGGAAATACAAGGGACTGACTTGCTCAAAGACACGGGCTTCAAGCCAGGTCCGAATGAAGAGAGAGGGGTGAATTGGGATATGGATAGAATCACAAAGCATACAGTCTCAGCAGTTGAAGGCATAGATATCAATAGTGGAATAATGGGAGGATGGAGAGCATATAAACTTGGAGTTACATAAAGTGTTACAGAAAGTGTGTTTAGAGTGAAGAGGGAAAATTGTAGGACCAAACATAACACACAGGGAGGAGCAAAATCAGGAAATTTTAACTTGTCAGCATTTCTGAAGCCGGGGTTTTTTAAAGCAGAATGGCAGAGGAATTGTGAATGAGAACATGTGAAGAGTTTTAAGAGCCAACATGGTAAACATTGAGGAGCATCAACTCGCTTTCTATTTAAAAGCAAATTGTCCGATGTTCAAACTGAGATAGTTATGAAATAGGTGGAACTATATTTTTATAGTCCATTACAAAATATTTCAAATTGTATTATTTGCAAATAACTTGGTTTACTTTTTTTTTCTTTTCAACATAAACTTCTATTTTATTGATAAAATCAAATCTGCAAGCGTTGTGTGCTTATGTTTCAGTGAAAGACTACCACATTAAATAAAACAACTAAAAACAGTTCCAGAGATAATAGGTACTGCAGATGCTGGAGAATCCGAGATAACAAGGTGTGGAGCTGGATGAACACAGCAGGCCGAGCAGCATCATAGGAGCAGGAAAGCTTGACGTTTCGGGCCTAGACCCTTCATCAGAAAATTTAGAGTCCATTTCAAAATATTTCAAATTGTATTATTTGCAAATAACTTGCAAATAAATTTTCTGATGAAGGGTCTAGGCCCGAAACGTCAAGCTTTCCTGCTCCTATGATGCTGCTTGGCCTGCTGTGTTCATCCAGCTCCACACCTTGTTATCTCTAAAAACAGTTCCATTCAGCCAAATTTCAGTCATGGATCTGACCTGTCCAGTAATAACTGGCATCATAACAAGGTTCAGTGAAAGACACTACAGACAAGGGTGATGAGTAAACAGGTCCAAAGATGTGCAGGCTAGGTGGATTGGCCATGCTAAATTGCCTACAGTGGTCAGGGATGTGTAGATTAGGTGGGTTATAGGGGGATGGGTCTGGGTGGGATGCTTTGTGGGCCAGTGTGGACTTGTTGGGCGGAAGTTTCCACACTGTGAAAAAAAAGACACCACACTGTGAGCAGAGGACACTAGTAGGTGAACACATGATTAGTCAAGTTTAGAGCTATCAAGGGAGAAAGCCATTAGAATTTTCACAGCAAACAAAGTAGTGGCAGAGGTGGGCAATTCTGTTGACATCAAAGTAGAAAGAAATTGTTATGGGAACAAAAAGGATCCGAAACTCACGACCAAGCAACAAGTAGGGACTACTGGTACGGTCTAGTTGATGATGGTGACTGTAGGAGTGAATAATTGGTGAGAGCCAAAAGGTGTGGACAATTTCCTTCTAAAAAAGGTAAAAAAGATAAAAAGGAAAATTGTGGTTCATCCAACAATCGGCATCAGTTAAGCAGCCTGACAATACAAAGGAGTTGGAAATCAAGGCAGATGCTAGCAAGCAAGAGCTGGTATTATCAGAATTCGCTGAAATTGACACCATGTGTGTCCTTGTGCCCTCCCCTGAAGTCAGTTTGATGGTGGACTGGGGACTTTAATAATGGGAAGGTGGCGGGAGTGTGGGGGTTGGGGGTGGCAGTCACCCTGCCATGTTTCCATCTCCACCCTGATTAATCCACAGCAGGAAGGCTCGTGGACAATGTTCCCACCCTGTCACAAAGACAGACCCTCAAGTGGGCAATTAAACAGAGAAACGTGGAAACATTTGGCCCTTTGAGCCTGCTCCACTGTTCCATCTGATCGCGAGTGGCAAAAAAAATCTGCTCTGCGAAGTCTAATTGGGTTTTAATTTGTTTTGAATTTCCTTTCCTGCCTGTTTCTGAAATTGCTGATTGATGACAGAATAGAATTTCAGAATAATGACTCTTGTGGCACAATGCTAGTGTCCCTACCTCTGGACCAGGTAGCCTGGGTTTAAGTCCTCCCTGTTACAGAGATGCGTCTGAACAAGTTGATTAAAAATATCTAGAATTCCAGGAGTATATCATTAGAAGCTCTAGCTATCTCACCATTTTTGATGTGATTTCAGACAACAATGTATTTAATCGTACAATGCATCAATTGTCAATCTCTGACATTCATGTTTGCAGAATTTCAAATAGGGCCTGCTGGGTAATGAGCAGAATTAGGAGCTAATTTCCAGTTTCTTACACCAAGGTCATTGAAGGTTGTACCCCTGCCAAGGCTCTGACCCATGTAAACTAACTCAGGAAAGGTCTGCAGTGAATGTATTTCCATCATTAACCCCTCCTGTTGGCAATATACCTGATCGGAAACCTCTGAAGTGGGTGACAGAAATGTTGAGGTTTAGGCACTTAATTAACTAAGGAAAATTAGACTCAGTTACATTCTGCTTAATTAATCCACATGCAAATGTTGGACAAATTTCATGTTTGAATGCAAGACGTTCAAATCCATTGAGCACTTATAACTAAGAATGAAGACGAAACAAAATCAAAATGATGTACAGCCAGATCTGGCCTGAATAACCAGTGCCAGAACTGGCCAGGTAGTCATGGAAACTTGCTGAAGACCTGCAAAAAATGCAATTTTCAAGTTTTCCCAATAAACAGCAACGTGAAATTGTTCCAGACGACTGCATCTAAATAAACTGTGGATAAGGGCTCAAGTGATAAGCAATTCCACAACACTGATAGGTCTGCTGCTTATTAATCTGCCAGTCAATCCTGTTTGCTGCTCTTTAAGTAAGCTGCCATTAACAATAAAATGAATGCAAGAGCCTGACTGTGGCATCACTGAGAAGTCTAGCTAATAACATAACAGACGCATTACGGTTCACTTAATATCTCAGAGAGTCACTGTTCATTGTGATAAACTGCAGCCTTTGTGCATTTTACTGTACAAAAAAACAAATAGCTGTATTCATTTGAACAGTTCAGCAATGTAAGTCAGTTTACCCGAAATAAATTTCACCCTCGCAACAGAGAAAGGGAACAATTCTTCTCTCGAAGTGGCCATGCTAGCTGCTCAGTTCGGCCAATACAGATTCAAGCCACTCCTTCATTCCCCTACCACAATCTTTTCTGTCAATCTGTTCTATATCCTCTCTATTGTTCACTTTATTGGGACTAAAAAATGTTTTCAACTTTCACCATATTTCGAACTCTGTCAAAACACTTGCAGATACTATTCTCTGTCAACATTCTTGCTTTTTTTTACCACATTTGTGAATGATACGAGGAAAAGTGCCTTCATCACAGCAGTGGCAAAACAACATCTGCTAATTTAAATATCAACTAGAGACTTTACTGACCAGATTCTTGCTTAACTCTTAGTTCAATAAAAGCTCCAACAACTCACAGCCTTCACCTTCAATGAATGAAAAGCTGACTTGAGAAATCTTGCGAGTTAATTTGAGAAGTAATACGCAAGAAAAGTTGTAACCTGTTCATTCTAAATTATTGGTGGTATCACCCATTAGCCATGTACATTCTAATTCTATTCTAATACTTCATGAAAATCTAATTATTTTGTTTGTTCTCCAAAATGACAAAGTTATGTAAACAGTGTTACCAAGGTGCTATTGAGATTACTTGATGATTCAAAGCCAGTAAATTTGTATTTTAGTATCTTCCAATACAGACAGCAAATGAACTACTCTTTAAATCATCAAGTTATGTTTGTGTACAGTAGGTGCATGAAAATATATGTCAATCTATACAGAAATAAAAAGGGTCTTAGCTCTGTCCAATAGACTGGGCAGATAGCAAGCCTATTTCATAAATACCGTGCATGGAAAACAAGAAAGGACTCGAATCATATATACAGCATCACCAATTCACCTCAAGCTCTATTATTATAATTGCCAACAAAGACACCTCAACAAAATCAAACGCTGCCTTACCTGAAGATCTCTCTATTCTCATCATGCAAAGATATTCTCAATGGCAATTCGAATGGGAACAGGAAGGACACAGAGGCTGAATGGGTTTTTTTTCCTATTCTAGCAATAAACATTGGCGTTAGCAGCTACACCTTCTGGGGCCAGAGGTAAAACCACATCCTATATATTTGTAATTGATAAGCAAACACAGAAGAAAATAGTTTTGCCAAAAGCATATACTGCCACTTTCTCTCTTCAATGAATGCTGTTGAACTTAAATTTCAATTCTGATTGAGATAATCTAAAAAAAAATCGAAAAATATTTCCACATAACAAGGTAAAGAGTTAAAGAAAAGGCAGTGGATAGCACAGATTTTAATGAAAGAAACAACTGTGCTTACAAAACCCCACTGGAAGACTGAAAGCAGAAAAGCTTTCAGGAGCACACGCATGCAAATAAAATAAAATAATGCACTGCAGATAAAACAAATTCTAGAGAAAAAACAATATGTCTGGCAGTATCTGTGGCAGAAAAGAAACAAATCCAATGTCAAGTCCAATGATTCCTCTTGAGAACAATGAATTATATAGATAAATAAAATTAGTGTTATGGATGAAGGAATAAAGAGTAGAGCATCAAACTTTTGCAGACAATACCAAGTTAAAATGTATAGTAAATTGTGATTGGGAGCAGGAAGTTTTAAAAGGTTACAAATTACACAATTGGTTAAAACGTGGCAGATCAAGTTCAATGAGAGAAAATGTGAGGTCATCTCTTGTAAAAAGGTTAAAATCTCGGAAGTAAAAGGAGCAGGATTTCCCAATTCTTCAACAAACTAGTTTTTTTACGTGACACTCATGGTGTGCAGTCTACCATGGCACACTTTTCCCACATGACTTTTCCCACACAACATTGTGTTCTTCATCTCATTTATTATGCAACTTCCTCTTGGATGCCAGTTTCATAGAATCGTCCAGGAGCAGGAGCTAAATCCATCACTGCCAAGACTTAGCAGCATGCTTGCTGCTGGCATCATATTTGTGCTGCAAATCAGGAGGAGCCACTCACACTGTGGTGTTCCAACGTTATCTCCAAGGAAACGGCCAAGAAGTGCAAGTCAACCCCTCTGTTAACCCAGGGACCTGGAGGTACTGACAGATTGGGTGGTGGAAAGGAAGGCAGTACTGTGTTTTGCTGACCAGGGAAGGAAGTTATACGACTAGACTCAGCCAGCCCGGTCTGAGATAGTGGCCCAGGTAAATGCTGTGTCATAAAGGAAATACAAATGTACAGCAGTTCAGGAAGAAGGTAAATAATCACCTGCACTCCTCCTGGGTAGAAGCTGCTCTCCTCTCTCTTCAGCTCATACTCAGAGGATCACCAAATCTGTCAATGCATATAACTCATTCTGAAGTTCGTGACAACATTACACATGTCATATGCGCATTCAATGGCTCGCCAACTCCTCAACCTCCCAAACTGAAACCACGCTGCCTACATGATTTCTATATACTCTCAAGAGACACCTTATCACCTCTCCTGCTCCCACATCATTACAAAATGCTCTCCCCCTCCAATGTCATTGTACTCAGTTGCTCCCTTTTCTAATTGCAGCAAAAATTGCCCAGTCCTCTTGGACTGACATTTCCACAGCAGCCAAATGGTAATCCCCTGACTGGTTGCATCCAACCTTCAAGAGTGACAATAAATAGCCTCTGGACTGTAGTCAGATGAGCCCTTGCACTGCCTGTGACACTGTGACCAACCACTGTTCCCAACTAATCACTGCTCCCCTTTGACTTACAGACATGGAGATTTGTTTGAATAACATACAGTGTGTCTACCACATAAGCTGCTGGTGTATGTTGTAAGTGTGACAATGATAATACAGGCGGCTAGACGACAACATGTCAACCCCCTTGACTTGGTAGTGCTCTGAGCCGGGACATGCTGATGCCACTTACTATGGCCTCAGGAACAATGCACGCCACAGCTAGTAATCTCCAAATAAGTGCAAAGTAATTGAGCATTTGGAAATTAAGCTAAAAGTCAAAAAAGTGCATAAGATGTGCGTGAGTCCCCAGTGACGATGCGGCCTGGCAGAAGCACCACTTAATGTATTTAAGTCTTAAAATGAAGTCTAAAGGACTGAAAGCAGTCATCATGATGTGCTGAGGCTGATGGTTTGCCATTGATGACTTGTATGGACAAATTGCGGAAGAGAAGGGTTTCCATAGGGTATGCCAGACTGATATGTGATGAAGACAGAAATGGATGGAGGCCCAGAGAAGGAAGCAACAAGCTGCTGACACCTGGTAATTGCTCTGACTCTCATCTCGAGACTTGGTGCCATTTAATTTTTTAGATTTCTTCACTCGTGGGACTGCTGGCCAGCATTTATTGCCTGTCCCTAGCTTTCTTTGAGCTGCTGCAGTCCATATAGGTAGACTCACAATGCCCTTTGCAATAAAAATTCCTTGCAGAAGGAAAGTCAAATTGGGAGCTGCATAGAAATTTGCCATATTTGGTTGATAATGAGATGCAAATACAAAAAGAGAAGGCAGTCATCACTCATTACCAAGGTATTCTCAGTATCAGGAATTTGATTTTCACTGTATTTTGCCAACTTCCTTGTCATTGTCTCTGCACTTGGGTGTCTATTTGCAAAAGTCACTAAACAGCTAGAAGAACATAAAAGTGCAACACCAAAAGGCACAAGTCAACTGAAACCTCAAAAAAAAGTGATCAGCATACAAGAGAAAGCAAAGCTATCATGAGTTTTTGACCAAACCTAAAATGGAGAGAGCTTAATGGAATGAAAATAACACCATGCTAAGTTCTGAAAGCCCATTAGACTGTTTGGCTCTCAGACACCAAAATGTTTGTCAGTGGGCTTTTGACTAGTAATAGGAATCCAATCAAGGTGTTCTAGTAACAAAGAGCTGCCTGCAAATCAGAGGCTGGTAGCTCTAGCACTTTGCAACTCCATGGAAGACTGCATAATGTGTGAATGGCGTGCTACAGTTTGTTAGAAAGAGAAGCAAGAAGTTGTTGTGGTGGTGGTGGGGGGGAACATAAGGTGGCATGGGGAGCAAGTAGAGAGTATAGACGAACTGAGGAGTGGATCAGGGCGTGAGAGTCTCTCTATTTTAATTGGAACAAAGTTTCACAGCACCAAGGTGGGCCTGGCACTCAAAATTAGTCTTAAGTTATTTAGGGGTGAAATCTCAAAGCCTTTTTATACAATTGAGGGAGAAATTTGGTACTGTTCATCTTAGTATCAAATCCAAGCCCCATCATCATGCCCGTCCACATCGCCCCCACCAAAAAATTCAAGTTTCAAAAGAATCCAAATTTTCGCGACAGAGATTGATGGACTTTGTTAGTGATGGCTACCAAGGGACAAGAAACCACGGCAATTTAATGGAACTGATATAAAGATTTGCGGGGTTGAATGATTCACACCTGTTGCTGTGTAAAGGCGAGCGACTCAAGTCCATAGCCCCATTCAAAAACAAAACTGAAATCTAGGTTTTATGTGCAGGGAAACAATATAAAAACAAGACTCTAATAATAACTAATGAGCCTATATTAAACCTTAATAAGGCCTCAGTTGGAATGTTCTATGAAGTATTGGGTTCCGCACCACTGGAGTCATATCGAGAGGGATAATTTAGGTATAATGTTTACTGTGGTTTTGGCTGAAAAGAAAGGGAATAGAAATACAAAGATATTTGAAAGATTAAGGATGTTGCAGATTACAGATGTAATAAAAAATATTTCAAATTGTCGAAGTCTGGGAAAGAAAAGGGAGCAGTGAAGCAAGACGAAATGGAACAGATTTTAGAACTGAAAGCAGGCAAAAATAAGCCTACAAAACCGGGTACCAACTAGTATTTAGAGAGATCTATACATTTATAAGATAAACATAATAGTAGTTTTTAAATGGCTTTTATATGATTTCTATAACCATCATAACACCTACTCCTTTGGTACTCTGCCTCAGTCACATTCATTTTGAGCATTCATAAATGAAGGTCAAATCAATTAATGTGCACGTCTTTTGCATTCTCCACTTGACTACATCACTGTGGTATACTGTGGCAGCTCAAAGTAAATGAAGGATATTAAATCGAACCTTGCAGTTAGTACAAATGAGTACCACACAAAAGTTCTTACGTACTGAACAAAACATCTCTGCACTTAAAATATATGAACAAAACATGCTAGATGACATTCTTGGCAAACAACATTGACTTTGTACATTTATGTATGACAAAGACAAAATCATAACTTCAAGAGCTAGAACTAATCAAATAAATCCACATTAAAGATTAAGAGGAGCGATGTGAGACGAAGAATGATTTCTCTCTACTGAGAAAACCGTGCTACATGCAAAATGAGCTCAATAGAAATAGCAGTTAATGAAGCAGCAAACAACTGAGGAGCCATTTCTTCTGAGTAAGAGTTTAACGAGTCTCTTCATGTGTCACGTACATTTTGTGTGAGCAGATAAAGTCTATTTCAGTGTGTAAATCCTGAATGCGCACTTTATGTTAGCAGTAGCACAGGAATTTATGATTTCACTTGTAAGTATCACATCCCTTCCTGAAAAAAAAGGTCAATTTTCGCTGGTTTTGGAGGGTAAACTCGGTTCTGGAAAAAAAAACCGAAAGAAGTGCAGATGTTATAAATCAGAAACAAAAACAGAAGTTGCTGGAGAAGCTCAGCAGGTCTGGCAGCATCTGTAAAGAGAAATCAGAGTTAATGTTTCAGGTCCAATGACCCTTCCTCAAAACTGATTGTACCTTGGAAATTGTTGGTATAAATGCAGAAGATAGGATGGGGGAAGGGGGTAAAAAGTAAATGATAGAGAGATGAACAGTTGGAGAGACAAAGGAGTGGATGACAATCTGTCTCCAATAGTGAACAGCTGTTAATGGGTACCATTAGTGGCTAAGAAAAGGTAGTGTGTTATGGCAGACTATGTGATAACAAGGCCTGGTGTGTGGGGTTGGGAGCTAGGATATGGGAGAGTTCAGGCCCTAAAATTATTGAGCTCAATATTGAAGCCGGAAGGCTGCAGGGTCCCCAAGCAGAAAATGAGGTGTTGTTCCTCCAGCTAGCGCTGAGCTTCACTCAAACACTGCAACAAGTCTGAGACAGAAATGTTGGTGAGGGAACAGGATGGTGTGTTAAAGTGGCAGGCAACTGGACGCTCAGGGTATTTTTTTTTTGTGGGCAGAATGTAGGTGTTCTGTGAAATGATCACCCAGTCTACTCTTCACTTCCCCAATGTAGAGAAGACCACATTGTGAGCAGTGAATGCAACAGACTTGATTGTGTGAAGTGCAGGTAAAATGCTGCCTCACCTGGAAGGTATATTTGGGCCATTAGATACTGGGGAGGGAGGAGGTAAATGGGCAGGTATTGCACCTTCACCGGTCACAGGGGAAAGTGCCGTGGGTGGGTGGTAGTGTTGTGAGTGAAGGAAGAGTGGACCAGGGTGTCCTGGAGGGAACAGTCCCTACGGAAGGCAGACAAGGAAGGGGAGGTGTATCTCACTGGAGGTGGGGGAAATGGCGGCTGATGATCTTCTGAATGTAGATGCTGGTGGGACAGTAGGTAAGTACATGGGGAACCCTATCGCTGTTGAGGGAAGGAAGAGAGGGGTTGAGGGCTCAAGTGTGGAAAATGGGTAAGAACCAGTTGAAGGCCCTGTCAACAACAGTGCTGGGGAATCCTCGGCTGCGGAAGAAAGTGGACATTTTGAAGGCTCCCTTGTCAAAGTTGGCCTCATTGGAACATGTGTGTCAAAACAGAGGAACTGCCATTACACTCTACTCATTGTTAGCCACTAACAGTCTCCATTAACAGCCATTCACTCTCCCAGCCAGGTGGTTGTACACTCCTTTCTCTGTCCAACTGGTTTCTCTCTCTTTGGGCTCTATTCCCACCTATCGTTTACTCCTTACCCGCTCTTCCCACCCTGTCTTCTGCACACAACCCTACATCTTCCTAGCTACCATCAGGGTCACCAGACCTGAAACATTAACTCTGATTTCTTTTCAAAGATACTACCAGAGCTTTTCCAGCAAATTCTGTTTCTGTTTCAATTCTGAAAAACTATGTTTAACTGTGAATAAAAACCAAAAGAGCTGTGGATGCTGTAAATCAGGAACAAAAACAAAGTTGCTGGAAAAGCTCAGCAGATCTGGCAGCATCTGTGAAGGAAAAAACAGAATTAATGTTTTGGGTCCGGTGACCCTTCCTCAGAACGTTAACTCTGTT
>JAHRHZ010000024.1:13184755-13342251 GCA_024137785.1 Ginglymostoma cirratum
ACCCTTCATCTGATGAAGGGTCTAGGCCCGAAACGTCAAGCTTTCCTGCTCCTATGATGCTGCTTGGCCTGCTGTGTTCATCCAGCTCCACACCTTGTTATCTCAGATTCTCCAGCATCTGCAGTACCTATTATCTCGAGGGACTCAGTGCTTCTGCCGTTCCTATAGATTCCATGTGAGTCACAGATTTTATGCATGTTACATTTCAGTGAGATGGTTGGTTATACAAGTTGTTAATGAACATCCATCAGTCCAGGATACACCAGAGGTTATTTGTAAAATCAACCACCACCTGCATATATTGCTGCACAGAAAGATGAATTACATTTTATGGGATAAGCAGCAAGCAAGTACTGCACTGACCGATCTTTTCAGGCTGATAATATTTGCTTTCCTTCTATTGATTTTTGAGTGACAAAACTATTTGTATTGGAGCATGAAGATTCACACTACCAGGGTACCCTGAAGAGACATCTCTTGTCTCATGAGCACTAAACTATGAAGGAATTCGCTGAAATCACTTCTAAATCAATTTCATCAATGGTCTGAAAATGGTGCAGAAAATACAGGCAGATACTGCCCTATCCAAGCTGTTGTCTTATTTTCTATTGTAACACAAACGTCAGTCCCCGGGAAGTTAATGGAGAGTGAAAATGATTTTTAAAATACAACGTTTCTCCAGCCAGGTGAATCAGCAAAAAGTATGCCCTTCTCACTTCCAGATTTTTTTTTCACATATTTTCTTCAGTGATCTCACTTCAGGAAATAATTCATTAAAGAAACTTGTGACTATTTCTTAAGTGAAGACCTCTTAAGCATGTGAAAAATTCAAACTGCACAGATGCACTTTAAAGAGAGGCCTGGGAATATCCCAGATATAGTTACTAAAGCTGATAAAATGGAGGCATTAATTTAGTGATGGAACTGAATCCAATTAGAAACCATTTAAAAATTCACATGAGATTCTGAGAACCAGGGTTTCACCACTGAAGCATATAGCTCGAGACAGATAATTCCCTAGCTTGGCAGATCCACCACAGTTTAAAGAGCAAGCTGGATCTAATTTTAACTCGAGGGAGTTGATATCAATTTGGGCCAGTCATTCCCGAATCAGATGCTGGACAACCATGGCGATAGATGAGTGCTAACGTGGTTCAGTTCTCTGGCACTTAATCTCACTAGCTTTAGAGGTTGTTAGACCATCCACTTCTCATTCCCCATTGAAACATCCCCAGACCCAAGTCCTCTCATATCCCAGTTCACCTCCATGGAATCCATCCCTATCATCTCATCTCCTTTTCTACTAATCTCCTAGTTTCCACCAGAGAAAGATCCCAGGAGTCATTTGGAGACAATGAAGAATTCTAACAATTTAATACAACTCTCACTCATACACATTTAATCGTGAAAATTTCACATTCCAGAAAACCTTTCAATTTTTAATATCTCAAGTGGATCGTCTCTTAAGTGAAACAAAAACTTCTGTTCAGACTCCAGAAAGACAATTAATACATTACCATGTTTTGTAAGCTGTTAATCAGGCAGCGAACTTTAAAAATCTTGTTGGGGGAATTAAACTTTTTGAAACTCAGCCGCGCATTCACAGTGGTGGAACAAGAACCCTCATGAAAGTGTGATCAAAAACCTCTATTCTAGCATAAAATTAGATGGTATTTTTAAAAAATAAACCTACACCAAATGCTGCATCAATCAAAACACTCCAGCAGAGCTTTTTTCTCCTGAAGTACTTGCACAGTTTACGCCTGTACATTTTCCCCCATGTGTGAAGACCAAAATGTTTTCCAAACTTCAGATCCTGGCAAAAATGTTAACTGCTTTCTAACAGTGTTGACATCCACTACTTCAATTTGTGACCACTACATTGCAGCTACATTTCAATAGGCAAAATGGTGCTGAGTTCAAACACATCATCAGTTCAAATAACCCTGGTGAGTTTGCAATTGTCTTCGATATGAATCATGCCATGACCTCCTCCCCCACTGGCAGGAATTGGATCCATTATCCACACAATAGGTTCAAGCTGGTGTAACTGACACATAATGGGCAAGTGTTTGAATCCCATCAACATTCCTGCTAGGATTATTCTCCTGAATGTCTCTATTTGAAATCCCATCTTCATGGGTTTGACCGGTTCCAGCAGCCATTATCATTTTAAATTGCCTCCAGCAAAATGGTGAAGGATAGTCTATCAGCACCTGGGTTTGCATTTTATTTGAGTTTTACACAAATTGCCGGGATGTGTTCATCTCTGTCTGTCCAGAAACCACAAAAGAAGCCACTTGACTTGACCCCAGAGTCCATTTTGTGAAGGTATAGTGTCAATATTCCAGATGCTTTTTGATTAAAGACAGCATGCATTTTCCAACAAGCTTTCTGGCTAGAAGATGTGACCATAAAGGGAAGGCAACAGCCTCATAGTCTTATTACTGTTAATCCAGAGACCCAGTTAATGTTCTAAGGGGCTGGTTCGAATCCAGCCATGACAGATGGTAGAATCTGAATTCAATAAAAATCTAATGTCCTTTAGGGAAGGAAACTGCCATCCTTACCTGGTCTGGCCTACATGTGACTTCAGACTCTCAACAACGTGTCTGACTCTTAACTGGAACTAAATTAAGGCTGGGTAATAAATGTTGACATAGCCAGTTGACATGCCCTCATCCTGTGAATAAATAATTTTAAAAAAAGACACAATGAAGAGAGTGCTCATGACCAAACGAGGAACCATATGGTTAACCTGTACAATCCAGCTGCTACATGTATTATTTACATTGCAGCTTAAGTTGTGTGGGTACAGTCAAAACCATTTGATTGAATGTATCCTGCTGCCTTGAGAGGCAACAATATTGCCTCATTTGTACATGGTTTAGTGGTAATCCACACAGAAAGGCTGAATCACAAGCAAAATCGACACTTCACAGCAGTAATGAGGAAATGCTGCACTGCCAAAAGTACCTCTCAAGCGGACATAAAATACTCCAAGGTGCTATTTGAAGGGAGGCACAGAACTTCTACTGGTGACTGAGGCAATATATATATACATGTATATGGCTCAAACAGCATGATCTAGCCATTTATTTCATTGATGTTTAAAAACATATGAAATAAGAACAGATGCAGACCTTTTCTTCCCCTCAAACCTGCTCCATCATTCAATAACACCATGGCTGATCAGTTTGTGTTTCGAATTATAAAATCAAATCCCCCATAATAAACATTGGACGCCCTTCCCAAAATGAATCTATCTACCTCTGTCATTAAAAAAAAAAATTCAATGAGCCCTCCTCCTTCTGAAACAGTGATATGCAAAGTTGTACACCTTCAAAGAGAGAAAATGTTTCCTCACCTAGTTTCAAAAAGGGTGACATCAATGTCCACCTTGTCAAGATCATTCAAGATGTTATACATTTCAATCTAGTCACCCCTCACCCTTTAAACTCCAGTAGAAACAAGACCAGCCTATTCTAAGACAGCCTGCACATTCCAGGTATTAATCTAATAAACCTCCTGCGAATCAGGTCCGAAACATGTACATTTTAAAACACAAAGAGCTTGCTATACCTACTTTGTCTGGCATAAGGGACAGGAGATTCTGGGATTTATAAGCAGAGGACCAGAATTGATAAAATACTGTTTCAGTTTTACCTAGAATATTATGTCCAATTCTACATTCTGAAATAACACACTGTTAAGAAGAACCAAAGATAACATGAGGAAAAACCTTTTCGGGCAGCATCTGGTTAGCATCTAAAATGCACTGCTTGAAAAAGTGGTGTTGTCTTCTTCTAAGTGGATTTGCGCAAGAGGAAAAAACATTACAGGGCTTCAGGGAAAAGGCACGCAAGTAGGATTAGGTGAGTTACTTTTACAAAGATTGGGAACAGATATGTTGGCCCGAAACTATTCCACAATTCTAGGATTTCCTACATTAAAACAGAAACTGTGAAGTTAAAAGTGTTTCTTTGACTGTGGCACACTTTGGAATCATAGTCATGATGCTTGAGATAGAAATGCAAGTCTGGTCTTTCATATTGCTGCCAGGAAAGTTTGGGCAGTCAACCATGAGCAGCAGTACTTTCAAATACTTGCAAATACTTTCCCTCCATGGTTATTCATTTGACTCTTTGCTTTCATTTCTTGCCAAATTCATCCTTCTGGATTGAATGAAAGTAATTGACAGGTAGCCATAAATGGCAATTTCCCACGGTCCCATAAAGCTAAAATTCATAATTAAGACTTTTTTTTAAAAAAAAGAGACAACAGTATTCAAATTGCACCTTCTAAATAACCCCCAAAGTGAGGGTTCGCTTCAATAAATCTAAGTTACTTTTAGCGTTCAATTTCAAAGCAGTTGCTTTCTACTTAGAAAGTGCTTCCTCTCTAAAATGTCAAAAAATACAGTCAGTCATAAAAAGGGACCAATTTTAAGTTTCTGTCGAGTACAAGCGGTCAGCCGGGGAATTGTTACCCCAGAAAGTCTCAAGCTGGAGTTTCAGTTTTATTCAGTATTGGGAATGGTTTTCCATGCAGCCAGTTAGCTGTCATCCAAAAAAAAAATGGAAACAAATGGTGGTCCACACAGGACAGCAACAGACTGGAGTATTCAGGTAAGACCAGGCTTACTCCTACACTACTCAGTTCTGCAAAACAAAAGAGTCCTCGTATGTTTGAAGTTCAAAAAAAAAAATCCTCTGTAGTCACTTTAAGGTGCCTAAAACTTGGCACAGCTTTGGGTGTACGTTCAACACATTTGTGTCTCACAATTGTAGATGGAAAAGAGACCTTGCATTTTCCCTTCTTATGGGCCTACCCATAAGCCACGGAGCCAGAATATATGGGCTATGTTTGGGCTCAACACTGTCAGTCATTCACTCTTACTCTGCTTACATTTTACATTTATGTTGTTTACTCTGAAGCATTTAAAAACTGGCCCCAAGTAATATAAACCGTTTACAAAGAGATTGAACTTTTGTTTTGTCCTGCCACTACTCACCATTGAATCACTGAGGTAATGCTGTGTCGGCAAGCTGCAAACACTTCCTCAAATCAGCACAGAGTCAAGAACACACACATCAGTATGGCTCTGCTCCCAGTGATGTGCATCTGGACAGTACAGATTTGAGTGACAGAACCTGAATCAATAAAGTTCTTCTGATGCATGTGTGCTCAAATGAAATTACCTGGCATTGCCAGGATTTCTTTCAGACTGAACTGAATGTTAATAGGCTAACTAACAGGTGTCAAATTTGTAAAGAGAGGAATGTGTACCATAAATTTTATACTCGTGTAAAGCAGATTCAGTTTTGCATAGTTTGTCAGATCCTATGACTTGCATTGATTCTGAACTGAAGCAGGACAGTCAAGATTCTTGATTCAGGCTGGTTTTATATTGTAACTGTGTATACTCAAAACTGATTGATGTAAGAGTTCCATTCAGCTTCCTAACAGGTTTCACTGAACAGTGCAATTAATTTGATCCTGACAGAGATGGGCTGTTGAGCTTAATATTAGCATATTAATGAGAGCAGGAGCATGTACTTTTTTTTTTGGCTTTAAACAGCCTAATCTCTACAAATGACAATTCAGACAAAACTACCAGGAATTTTCATCCCATAGTGCAACATATGTCTGATGTACATAAACCATTAGTGAACACACACGAAAATCCCAGCAAACTGGAAATTCCTCACCATATCTCTCAAGTGTAAAACACAAATGCTAGAATACAGTGTGTGCCCCTGCAGTCAATCAATCCAAGTATCAACTTAATTCCTACCCACAGACAATACCACTCCACAGGTATTTGAAAACTTACAGAACAAAAAAATCATTCACTTTATCCCAAAATTTACCCTTCACAACTTTTGAATGAGATCATTTCGGAGATTTCAGAAACACTGACCAGATGACATGAAACAAACAAGAGCCGCGCACATTTTCAACCCTGACAAACACAATTTCAGTCTTCTGTTTTGCTATACATTACGGATGCTGGAGTCTGAGTGAGCAAAGAACTGCAGTAGATGTATGCTCCCCTCCTTTATTTCTGAAATAAACATTTGTAGAGCGATTGAAGTATTGCTCTATTATATAACTTGTGTGGCACCTTGGCACAATCACCAAAAAGCCGTTGCAACATTGCTCCAGACTGCTGCAAAATAATTGTATCTAAGGGTGTTTGAACTAACATGAAGGATACGGGGAAGGTAGATGATTAAAAGAATGCATCTAGGAAGTAAAAAAGATATTTCCCAGCCTCCACTTGCTCTGAAGGATCTCTTCTCTGTAGGGAGGAGATCAGAAGACCTTGAGAGCAGAGAACAGTGGAAAAAAATAGTTTGCCTGTAGCATACCTGGATGTCAGTGATGTGTCCACAGATTACATTAGGCAGGATTGAGAAATGTGTGCAGGTGCAGCATTGCTAGAATAAGTTATTGCCTAGGGATGCAGTGAAAGATTCCAAGGGATAAAGTTTTTAAATGAACAACAGGAAATGCAGGCAAAACAGCAAGTGAAACAATAAAATCAAGGATCGAGTAGCACAGAGAATCCAAAGTTTAGAGTCATGGAGGTGTTCAGCACAGAAACAGACCCTTCCCTCCAACTCATCCGTGCTGACCAGATATCCTAAATTAATCTAGTCCCATTTGCCAGCATTTGGCCCATATTCCTCAAAACCTTTCCTATTCATGTACCCATCCAGATGCCTTTCAAATGTTGTCATCATACTAGCCTGCAGCACCTTCTCTGGCAGCTCATTCCATACAAGCACCACCCTCCACGTTGCTCCTGAGGTCCATTTTACCAACACCCAAGGGAAAATAGCCCCAGCCTATTCAGTCATTCCCTATGGCTTGAACCACTACCCCAACTCCAGCAACATCTTGTAATCAGCAAGTTATAAACATGATATTATCCTCCCAGATTCAAAAAATTCTGAATATCCTTGAATCAGCTCAAAGATGTCACACCAGGTTTCTGTGACTCTATGTTTATTTAAGCACACATCTCATTACGTACACTGATGGGAATTAATAATAAGATGCATTGATTAAGTTAAATCTCACTCTTAAATGGTGACGGTCAGGTATTCAGGAGCAAATAGGAGTTTATAAGCCACTTCCTACTCCTCATCTTGTCCTCAGATATTCGCTAACAGCATGAAAGATAGAAATAACACCAACTGGGTGTGTGTCTTGTGAATAATTCTCCCTCTGTTTGTTTTTGCAAGTTTGAAGCTCCTGACCTCTAATGGCAGCTTGGCTGAAACAAATTTATGGCAAATGAAGCATACTTAAGAGCATGCAATTTTGGACATCTTGCCACTGGTTGCTTCATTTGATGTCTGGTCCGTGGTAGGTTAATGGATAGAGGTCGCTGTCTCGCAAGTATGACATTTTTAATGCTGAATGAGATAGATTTTGGTCTCATTTACTGGTTATTCCAATGTTTCTCTTTTGTTAAGAAACTACACTTGGATTCTGTCTCCACAACTATTTTAGTTATGTAAATATTGCTACATTATGTTATTCATGAAATTAAGTTGGCTGCCTTTTGCAATATATCGGTTTGACATTGGAAGTGAGTTTTCAGGACAAGTGGTTATGCTAAACTCACAATATACAAACTAGAGCAATCTACCCATACATCAGTTTATCAAACCCAGATAACATGATTTACATAGATCTTACGCAGTGTATTGAATCGGAGCAGTGCAGCACTAATTAGGGGGTTAATCATTTCCCGATGTAAATTAATTCTTTTTAAAATAAACGATTCAGAATGGGGATCTGGAGGCGATGGGAAATCTGGCTGGTAGAAAGGTTGAGATAAGTCCCTCAGCTATGGAGCCAGAGTTCTGTGTAGAATTAGCTTGTGTATGTTGGTAAAACAACAGTCACAGAAATGTTCAAGTGTACTACCAGCATTAAATATAAGCCTCACAGAATATCTGGCTGTGCTTCTTCGGAGATTGCATTTACGGGATGTGAGCATTGCTAGCAAGATCAACATCTAATGCCCATGAAGGAACTGAGTGAGGGCTAGGCCAATTCACAAGGCAGCTAGAAATCCACCGTATGGTTTTGTCCAGACCAGAACAGGCAAGGATGTCAGATTTCCTTCACCAAAAGAAATCTGTGAACCAGTTGGACTTTTGTGACAACCCAATAGCTTGATGTTGAGTAGTACAAGTCCATTTTGTATTTTGATTAATTCAGCATAAATACCCCAGGCTCCAGCTTGGGATTTGAACTCGTGTCTCTTTATGATTGGCCTAGAATTTACCATTTTTAAGATAATTGTTATTCTGGGGACAGAATGTCCTCTCGTTGCTCACCTCTCCTCACCTCATTAATGATATAATTTGTTTCTTCAGTGTACTTCTCATGCAACTAAGCAACAGGAGAGATACTGCCATGACCTCTGGTGTATAACATGCTGGCACCAGATTTTAAGACCCAGCTGTACATCACTTCACATACACTGAGATAACAAGGTGTGGGGCTGGATGAACACAGCAGGCCAAGCAGCATCATAGGAGCAGGAAAGCTTGACGTTTCGGGCCTAGACCCTTCATCAGAAAATGAGGTATCTCTGATACTTCACATACACTGTCCTCTTGGAAAACCAAAATAACTCAGAAAGGAAAAACTGACATTTTAAGGACCTGGAGGTCTTGGTGGAAACATGATCCAGAAGAGTGCCATCCTCTATCTAAAGGACCATCAAACGAAGGCCAAAGCACCAAATATGGCCACCCTGGACCCAGCCAGCAACTACAGTGAGTGTCATCACCAGGTTCAAATGGAATGCAGAACTGAGCAGGAAAAATGTACACGATCTTGCGCACTCTACAAATGTACGTGCAACCATCTTCTCTCTGCTGCCTCGTAATCACTCTGACTATGCCACCGCACACAAACCTTATCAACACTCATGGGTTCCCAAACCTTCTAGTGCATGCAGCATCTCAACTCAACTGCTCTCACCCCAAAAAGCTCTCTCAGATTAAAATTGTCCTTAAGTACAGATGGGGAAGAAAAATCAGAGGACTGTAAGCTCAATGGATCATAATCAAAGGTGCTCAGACCATGACTCGAGTGGAGCCTCCAAAGGTTCCAGGGTCAGTGGGAGCATATCCCATTACAAATGATACAGATGGACTTCAACGCCATTTTACTTGGATCTTCAGGACCTACCATAAACTGATAACTGTACACCTCTGCAATTGGGGCTGACCAGGGTACACCACCACCAGCCACCAGTATTCTCACCTCCTTTATTAAATGATCTCTGACAGAAATAACTCTTCTTTAGAAGTTCAGGCCAGTCTCTTAACCTGTAGACCACACACTGGGGCCCTATTTCAATTCTTAAGGACTCCAATACACAACCTCAAATTGATGAAGGGTCTAGGCCCGAAACGTCAAGTTTTCCTGCTCCTATGATGCTGCTTGACCTGCTGTGTTCATCCAGCCCCATGCTTGTTATCTCAAATTGACAGTTCCCTGTCCACACAAACAAGAGTGAACTTCAGGGACTCTGGTACTCCCTGTTGTTACACTGCCATTGTTTGCATTGAAACGGAATGATGGAGGTCCTGCCTTGAAAACCAATGAGAAGTTCTTCCCTCTACAAAATCAATGAGAATCTTCTGGAAACAGCTGAGACACAGTGCAACAAGATCTGTGCTGTTTACTGGGGAGTTCTGCAGGTTTGATGACAGGAAAGCAGCAGGACCCCTGAGAAATGTCAGGACCTTGATTTCAAACTGTTTCTACTGGAGGACTTTGGAAAAATAAAGTGAAATGCATCAGAGGGAATTGTGGAGCTTCTATGCAATGTCATGAGGAAGCTTTCTAGCCTTGTGTCATACACACAATAAGGATTCCAACACAGCATCTCCCCCACAGTTGCTTTACAGTGTAGACAGCAGATCAAACACTTCTCTTTAATCACATTAATCTCAGTCAGTGGGAAAGAGCTTAGACTAATTCAACTTGCAAACACACTTCCTTTGAATCCCAAGACAAAATGGTTGGCCTTTCTGTAAAAATAAATGCACCGTAAAATGAATGTGTTTATTTAAGTTTCCAAACACAGGAAATAAAGCAAATTGAACTTCTGTGAACCTAAGGGACTCAACCAGCATGTAACAAATTAAAAATTCATTTTGTCTATGGCTAATGTCAACCTTGCAAGTGAATTTGATTTGAACATTCAATATTCTTAACAAATACAGAATAACCTTTTCACTTAGCAAGTCAGGAAAACTTTTTTTTATGAAATGTATGTGGGGACTGATAATTAAGCCACTACTTTCAACTCTTACTAGCAGAAAGGAATTTCAATGCATTCAACTCTACATGCAGTAACAAATGCTCAAGTTTCCACATGGCCACTAATCTACACACTAACTTTTGCTGGTATTTAATGAGAAAAATGCTCAAATAAAATTCTTTCCCTCTATTATCAATGCAGATGTCAAGGAACAATATACTTCACCCATGTGCCTTTTGTAGGATCATACTTGAAATCTGAAAAGAATCATCTGGAAATGTGGAGCAGGGCGAACGCCGTGGACATTTTGGCTCTGAGAAATCCAATCTAGTCAGATGGAATTAATCACTCCTCCTCCTTTGCAAGTTATGGGTGGCTTTATATGGGTAATTTGGGAGCCTATTTCCAGTTTCTTGGAAGTTTGCCTGACTTTGGTGGAGAAGATGTTGTACTGACTCAGTGGGGAGCGGCCTTCAGAGTTTCAAAACATAGTACTTTACCTGGAGTACCTTCTGTTGTGACTAGTTGTCCAAAACAGTGCCAACCTGCAGTACACCTCAACTGATGAGCATTAGCATGTACAAAATAATTGCACAAATCATAATAGTACCCACCGTGGTTGATCTCACATGGGCATTGTATAAGATGGGAAAACGAGTTGTTTAGGATGGGAAAATAGGCTGGGAAAGTTAATGGAGATACTCAACAGCTGCATGACCTTGATTGAGACCTGTAAACATTCCTTTACGGGCCGAAGATGGCACCAGCAGCTTATTTTTCTGTAGCTTTTTTTCTGCACTAACTGTTTTTTTACACTGTATAAGAGAGAGAGAGAGAGTTTCATTCCAAGAATTGGACTTCACCTCGGTCTGGGATTGTGAACGGTGCATGGAATGAACTTAAGCCTCCAGAACAACCGTCAATCGAGGGGTGCCTGACAGGCAGAAAGTCATGAGACTTATTGCTTCTTTTTTCCTTTCTTTTCCATTTCTTTACTCTTCCTATTATCATTATTATTATTATTTAGTGAACACCTACATAATTAGTATTACTTAATAAACACGCACATTTAAGCAAATTGCTGTTGTCGAATCTTCTCTTAACTATATTGAACTGAAACCGAAAGAACCACTTGGATACCACCCTGTGATCCAAGACATTTTTGGCAACGAGAATAGGATAGAGAAAATGTTTAAGAGAAGGAAAAAGCAACCTGATGCTCTGGAGACCTTCTGTATTCCAGGGTGGAATGCAACACACTCTGGATTCGGATCCATAGCTAATATGTTAGCACAATTAGGACCCCCAAAAGGATGGGTGACAGTTAGAACTGGAAAAAGAGAGAACTGGAGGCCAGGTAAGTGCACTATGCAAGTGCACTGAACCTTGTGGAAGTGCTCCTGTTGTTGAGCCTTCTCTTAACTTGTGGAAGAAAGTAGCATGTTGTAGAAGGATCGAGGAAAGTCAGTATCGAAACGGCAAAAAGACTATGTGATAGACAGAACATCAATAGGAAGTGTCAACTCAAAGTGATCAAATCTCCCCTAGTTCTTAGTAACTGCGATCTTAGTAAAACCTAATCACATTTTTGCCCTAGTCAGTAAAATAAGTGCATGTTAGCTAAACATTAACAGAAGAATAAAGCCTGCAGCTCAGGAAGATGATGAGATTTCTGGAGAACGTTCAGCTTTGGACTATAAGGTTACAGTTACCTGTTGTGTTGACTTATTTGTCTCTCTCTATAAATATCCTGTAACTCTGCATTGCTGCAGTCTTTGGTATCTAACCTTTGTTAGCGTTGACTCTCCGTGATATCATGAATAAGGAGTTCTCTTTACCTCAAAGTCTGATAGCTGCAGTCCGGTCATTTGCGTATTAGAAGAAATTCTCTAACATAGCTACATTTAACCGAATCTGAAAAGAACCACTTGGATACACCTTGTGATTCAAGACTGACATTTTTCTTCCCTTATGCAACTAAACTAACGGTTCTCATGTTACAGCATTTTCCCTTGGTTCTTGTAGAGGTTTTAATAGGAATAAATATAAAAGACCCGAGGAATGTCTACAGAGAGACTGAGTTGGAAAATTGTGTGTGGGTGAGGAGGGTAGGCCATAGAAAGAATTTGAAACTATGGATGAAAATTTCGTTGATCTCAAGTTTATGGGAATGTTCACTGAAATAATCAAGAACAAAAGGTAGCAAGGACATAGATGAGGGTTTAGAAGAGCTAAGACAGGAGCTAAGGCAGGCAAACGTCATGAATGTAGAAATAGGTGGTCCAAGGGCTGGTACAGATCTGTAGTTGAGCTTTCATCTTGGGATCCTGACTGTGTTTGGGGCTGCACACATGGGAGAAGTTTTCCTTCAAAATACTGAATTTGTCGATGAAGAGTCTTTGGAGTTCAATGGGAAGTCACGTAATCAACTTCCGAGGTTTAAAAAGATGTTTTGGGATGTTCTTTAAATATAGGGAGAAATGAAGGAGGGTCATGTTACCTGTTGTGACAATGAGACTGGGTGGTTTGCTAATCCGAAATCAAGAGAGTCCCAGAGTGAACCTTAAACCCAGCATCTTTACACACGAAGATAATGACAGCAGTCTGCAGGCTAAAAGTGGACAGATGGTCTTTGAAATCTCAGGAAAGTCTGAACAATGTCAAGTTGTAAATATATTGTGTTTTAAAGGGTCCATTTACCACTAAAAGATTAATGTGATTCACACTGCCATGCTGATGGTCTTCGAGATGAGTTAAGTACAGAGGACACCCTTGTGCTATCAGGATATGGGTTTTCCCAAAAGGTCACTGAATCTGACAGACACAGGGTTATGATGGAAAGAAGGAGAGCATAGTAAGGAGCTGAAAACCTTTACAGTCCTCAATGTCAACATATGGACTGGAGATCGCACTCTGATTGAAAAGAAATAATTTGCAAGGAGTTAAAACATTGAGAATTGCTAGAAGTTATTTTGGGCTCATTCTGGTAGAGATGGATATCTAGTTGATGACCATGTAATATATATCTGGAAAATGTGTTCTTTAGATTATGCTAAAGATAGGGGTGTAGGGTATTCTATGCTGTAGTTACCAATAAAGATAGTGTTTCATCAATAGTGTTTTAGTCTTTTATTAGAGTATATATCTCAAAATGTAACATCTTAATCAGGAAGCCAGTTACTGTTCACAGAATTTCCAGCCCTGACCTGATTTGTAACTATTTAATTTGTTGTATTATTTTGTAGCAATATGTGTGTACACATGGACAGAATATTATTGAGGCTTGTCTAGTTTAGCGCATTCCAGTTTCTGGTTTAGAATAACTTCCAGCATGTTGACGATGAAAGATTCAACAATGTTCACGCAGGTGATTAGAAAGGTGGTTAAAATCCATTCTTGAGATAATCATTGCTTGGCATTTGGATGACATGAATGTTGGTTGTCAATTATCAGCTCAATCCTGAAGGGTTGTCCTGTTCTTCTTACATATGGACATGGACCGCTTCAGTATCCGAGAAGTTATGAAAGGTACTGAGTATTGTGCAATCATCAGCAAACAACTCCATTTCTGACCTTATGCTGGAGGAAAAGTAATTGTGAAATAGCTGAAAGTCTGTGCTGAGTATCACCTCATGCAGTGTTCCGGGACAAGGTGACTGACTCACAACAATCGTCCTTTCCTCTCAGTATAATGCCAGTGAGTTTCACCACAAACCTGTTAACTTAAATTTTATTCAGGTTCCTTGATCCCATGCTCTATCAAATGCTGCTTTGGCGTCAAGAACAATCCCTATCACTTTCCCTGTGGAAGTCTGTCTTTTTGTCCATATTCAGATAAGGCCTGTAATGAGCAATGAAATAAAGTGATTTTAGCAGACTCTAAACTGTGCACCACTGGATGTGCTCATAGTGACTAAGAACCACTTGGTAGCACTGTCAGTATCAACTTCCATCATATTGCTGTTGATCAAGAGGAGGCAGTTGAGGCTGTTATACAATTAGTGCTGGCCAAAATAATATAACAAGATGAATCAGTGAGGTGATAACAGATTAATATAAAATTTTCTGAGGTCCAATACCTTTCACAGCCTCATTACTAATGGCACTAAAATCATATTCCAATAGATTGTGAATTCACTTATCCATGCAATGTCATGAATGGTGAGAATTTTCATATTCTGCACAGCCAGATTAAAATATATTGCAGTTATACAGTCATAGTACAATCCCATCAAAGTGATCTTTCCTTTTTTATCCTTCCTATAGCATCTAAAAACAGGAACACTGAGCTGCCAGTCTTGTCCACCTCTCAGCCAAGTTTCTGTAATAGCTATGACGTCCCAATCCCATGCTTTTGAACATGTCCTGAGTTTAGCAGCCTTACTTGAAAGACCCCTTGCGTTGAAATAAAAGCAATTTAGTTCTTCAGAGTTACTACATATTCTTACTCTACTCTTGTCCTTTTTTGTCTAAAAGACATGCTCTCCTCATTTTCAGAATCTACCCCAATCCTTCCATTTACATTGCAAATCAGAATTCCTCCACTCGCCGTCTCCATTAATATAAAGTCTCCGTTAATAGAATGAGCAAATATCCCTGCTAAGAATGAAAACACAACTCCATATTTTAAAAAAAACTATTCAGGTTAAAAATCTTTGCAATGTAAATAAAAAACCCTCTAAAATACATCCAGACATTTTTAAATTTCTGAATTAAGAAGAAAAAATTCAGCCGTTCACTGGAGACCCTTGAAAAAGGTTTTTTTAAAAAGTCCGTTCGAAAAAGCATCTCGACATTTTTTGTTTGTTTTTCTTGTTTGTTTTTGAATTTTAATAAACCTAAATGGAAAAAAAATCTTGTGTATTAGTAAACTCTAATGACTGTAATAACTATAAAACTGTGTAAAAAAAATCTTTAACCAAGCCTGCAATCCCAGAAGCAGCTGCAAAATTCACTCTGCTCCTCCAGAGACAACAAATTTCTCACAAACTATAAAAATGTAGTCAATCATGGCAGTTTAAACAAAATCAATGAAATCAGCTGTCATTCAAATAAGCAGAGGTCAACCACTTTATACGCAGGATTATCTCAATGATCAAGTTATTGAGCTGAACTTTGGAAAAATCAATTTCCAGCAACAGATTTGCTGATGGCACAGTTCAATGGCCCCAAAGTCACAATTTCAGGTTAAATTGTGTGTAACAAAATCCTTTGCCCACTTATTCCTCCAAAACAACTTTAAAAATATATCTTTTCTTCTATAAAACCATTTAGTGCACTCAAATGTAAACCTCAACAGGTCAAACTGTTGTTGAGTTTGCAGAGTTGTTTTATGACAATCATGCCCTGTTTCAGTCTTCTAGGTATCTCTTCAAAAGTAGCACTGTATATGGAAGTTAATCAACTGTACTGCCATGGCCTATCATCATGGATATTGCCCATTTCTTGTGGTGCCACTAGTTTAAGAGCTTAAGACATGGCTTGTCAGATATGCAGAGTCCATGACCAGTCACTTAGGAGCATGGGAGCAGTTTCTAAGCAAGGGGTGGATGTTGAGAATGTTTAATGAGCCTTCACAACAAATTGACAGCTATACAGAGGTAACAGAGTATATCATTCGGTGTTGGACAGGATAAAAAGTTTGAAATTCTCTGTGCGAGAATATTGTTTTGAAAATATATATTTGATGAATTGGTTAAAGTAGAACAATATCTAACATGACATTCTATTGCTCAAGGAGGACTAGAGATAGACCCTGTGAACATTGAGTAAATACTTGCAAATTTCAAATAATGGACAGACTCATCCTAAATATATGGCTGAACGTTTTACCTGAATGGTCAGATCAGTGAAGACATTCTCAAAGACCAAAGGGGTAATGTGATGTAAAGATTGAAATGTTAAAAAATGTGGAGTAATGAGATTAAGCAGGAAATCCAGGAACATAACATCACAACTCAGGTTTACATTTTACACTGTCGTTGGATTACAATGTACAAGTATTTCAGCCAGTCGAGTTATTTTCATGGGTGACCATAGGTGACAATTTCACCGAAATGAGAACAATGACAGAGTGCATTGCTACACATCAGTTGCTGACATCACATTATTCTAAACAGAAGACTGAACATTACATAGAGATAACAAGGTATAGAGCTGGATGAACACAGCAGGCCAAGCAGCATCACAGGAGCAGGGGTTCATCCAGCTCTACACCTTGTTATCTCAGATTCTCCAGCATCTGCAGTTCCTACTTTCTCTGAACATTACATAACTTTTTTTTTAACAAAGGCTCTGCTGTTGCAAAATGCAGCCATCAATATATGGATTTAGTTTTCCAAACTAAAATCAAGCCAAGTCTCCGGTGTCCCATCCTTCCCTGGACAATGAATCCTTGCCGGAAAATAGCTCAAGTGCTAGCTACCCAATGCCAATTGCCAAGTTGGTATAGGAGATAAAAGGTGCTGCAGATGCTGGAGAATCCGAGATAACAAGCATGGGGCTGGATGAACACAGCAGGTCAAGCAGCATCATAGGAGCCGGAAAACTTGACGTTTCGGGCCTAAACCCTTCATCGGAAATGGGGGAGGGGAAGAGGGTTCTGAAATAAATAGGGAGAGAGGGGGAGGCTGATAGAGGATGGATAGAGGAAAGGATAGGTGGAGAGGAGGCAGACAAGTCGAAGAGGCGGGGATGGAGCCAGTAAAGGTGAGTGTAGGTAGGGGGGGTGGGGAGGAGATAGGTCAGTCCAGGGAGGACAGACAGGTCAAGGGGGCGGGATGATGTTAGTAGATAGGAGATGGGGGTGTGGCTTGAGGTGAGAGGAAA
The DNA here is from genome assembly GCA_024137785.1 of Ginglymostoma cirratum. NCBI lineage: Eukaryota > Metazoa > Chordata > Chondrichthyes > Orectolobiformes > Ginglymostomatidae > Ginglymostoma > Ginglymostoma cirratum. Next base: position 13,201,887 of record JAHRHZ010000024.1, read on the forward strand.
AACAGGTTAGGGAGGTGGAGATGAGCTGGGCTGGTTTTGGGATGCGGTTGGGGGAGGGGAGATTTTGAAGCTTGTGAAATCCACATTGATGCCATTGGGCTGCAGGGTCCCCAGGCTGAATATGATTTGCTGTTCCTGCAGCCTTTGGGTGGCATCACTGTGGCATTGCAGGAGGCCCAGGATGGACTTGTCATCTGAGGAATGGGAGGGGGAGTTGAAATGGTTCGCGACTGGGAGGTGCAGTTGTTTGTTACGAACTGAGCGCAGGTCCCCTCCTGCAAAAATGCCATCCCCCATTCCCAATTCCTTCGCCTCCGCCGCATCTGCTCCCAAGATGAGACATTCCACTCCCGTACATCTCAAATGTCCTCACTCTTCAAGGACTGCAACTTCCCCCCAACAGTGGTCAAGAACGCCCTCGACCGTGTCTTCCGCATTTCCCGGAACACATCCCTCACGCCCCGTCCCCGCAATAATAACCAAAAAAAAATCCCCCTCGTCCTCACATACCACCCCACCAACCTCCGGATCCAACGCATCATCCTCCGACACTTCCGCCATCTGCAATCAGACCCCACCACCAAAGACATTTTTCCCTCCCCACCCTTATCTGCCTTCCGGAGGGACCACTCCCTCTGCGACTCCTCTGTCCACTCCACACTCCCCTCCAGCCCCACCACACCCGGCACTTTTCCTTGTAACTGCAGGAAGTGCTACAACTGCCCCCACACTTCCTCCATCACCCCAATCCCAGGCCCCAAGAAGACTTTCCACATCAGGCAGATGTTCACCTGCACATCTGCCAATGTGGTATACTGCATCCGCTGTACCCGTTGTGGCTTCCTCTACATCGGGGAAACCAAGCGCAGGCTTGGGGACCGCTTTGCAGAACACCTGCGCTCAGTTCGCAACAAACAACTGCACCTGCCAGTCGCAAACCCTTTCAACTCCCCCTCCCATTCCTCAGATGACATGTCCATCCTGGGCCTCCTGCAATGCCACAGTGATGCCACCCGAAGCCTGCAGGAACAGCAAATCATATTCAGCCTGGGAACCCTGCAGCCCAATGGCATCAATGTGGATTTCACAAGCTTCAAAATCTCCCCTCCCCCAACCGCATCCCAAAACTAGCCCAGCTCATCTCCACCTCCCTAACCTGTTTTCCTCTCACCTCAAGCCACACCCCCATCTCCTATTTACTAACATCATCCCGCCCCCTTGACCTGTCCGTCTTCCCTGGACTGACCTATCTCCTCCCCACCCCCCTACCTACACTCACCTTTACTGGCTCCATCCCCGCCTCTTCGACTTGTCTGCCTCCTCTCCACCTATCCTCTCCTCTATCCATCCTCTCTCCGCCTCCCCCTCTCTCCCTATTTATTTCAGAACCCTCTTCCCCTCCCCCATTTCTGATGAAGGGTTTAGGCCCGAAACGTCAAGTTTTCCTGCTCCTATGATGCTGCTTGGCCTGCTGTGTTCATCCAGCCCCATGCTTGTTGCCAAGTTGGTATAGTTCATGCGGGAGCTTCAAACACACGATTTGGCACTCAGTTGTGTGAGGAGAGCTAGAGACCAACTATAAATTTTGGCCTGGTCATGACGTTCATCCCAAGAACATTTTAATTATTCATGAGCAATAACTTTTAGCTCTATACACTCATTCTCTCTACAGTGTTTAATTTCCTTATGTTAAGTCCAGGTGAGGAGGGCCAAGTCAATTCTCTCTTTTCCAAATTTTGCTCCCAGTTGGTGATCGTTGTTCTGCCTCACTGGGCCAGTGTGCTAGAAATCACTACTCGCTATTTCCAGGGTCATCACAAAAGTTAAAGATATTAAAAAGTATGCCAAATTTCCCAATGTATGTATCGTTAAGACACAGGTTGACAGAAACCACTGATCAGGTTTCTGTACTTCATATAAATTATTGTTTGTTTTGCTCAAATGGTTTATAATTATTTACCTGTCATTAAAATCTGACCATATACAACCAACTATTTTAGTTTAAAACTCTAACCACCTTAGAAAACAAAAAATTATCTTCTATACACACGGCACAGTTAGCAGTGGTTAGCACTGCTGCCTCACAGCGCCAGGGACCCGGGTTCGATTCTAGCCTTGGGTGACTGTCCGCATGGAAGTTGCAGATTCTCACCATGTCTGCATGGGTTTTCTCCGGGTGCTCCAGTTTCCTCCCACAGTCCAAAAATGTGCAAGTTAGGTGACTTGGCCATGCTAAATCACCCATAACATCCAGGAATAAGCAGGCTAGGTAGGATAGCCGTGGGCCCTGTAGGGTTACAGGGACATGGTGTGGGGGAGTGGGTCTGGGTGGGAGGCTTTTCGTAGGATCAGTGTGGATGTGATGAGCCTGTTTCCACACTGCAGGCATTATATCATTCTATGAACACACATACAGACATAAACAGAAAAATGGGTGCCGTGTGCAAACTACTGAGAAGGAAATTTCAATGGTCCCAGTCCACAATGTTTGCTGAGATCTTTTTTTGACTCATCAGACAATGGTCCTCCATAATCCTCCTTTTGACTTGCTTGCAGGAGGCACAGGGTGACTGACTGGTTCAAAGTTACAACTCTGACTTATTGGTTAAAAGGCACAGCTTACTGCAACTGATGAGAGAAATAAGGGCTTGAAGTGTTTTTATAAGTTCAAAAGTTCATAACAGACAGAAACAGGAGTAGGCCATTCGACCCCTCAAGCCTGCTCTGCCATTCAATAAGATCATGGCTGATCTATCGTGGTCTCAGCTCCTCCTATCTGCATTATCCCCATAACCCTTAATCACCCTACCATGCAAAAATCTATCCAACTGTGTTTTAAATATATTTAATGAAGCTGTCTCTACTGCTTCTTTGGGCAGAGAATTCCATAGATTCACCACTCTCTAGAAAAAGCAGTTCCTCCTCACCTCTGTCCTAAATCTACTCCCCCTAATCTTAAGGCTATGCCCCCTCATCCTAGTCTCTCCCACCAGTGGAAACAACTTGCCTGCCTCTATCTTTATCTATCCCTTTCATAATTTTATATGTTTCTATAAGATCCCCTCTCATTCCTCTAAATTCTAGCGGGTACAGTCCCAGGAGGTGCAACCTCTCCTCATAGGGTAACCCCCTCAACTCAGGAATCAGCCTGGTTAACCTCCGCTGCACCGCCTCCAAAGCCAGTATATCCTTCCTTGAGTATGGAGACCAGAACTGCCCACAATATTCCAGGTGTGGCCTCACCAGCACCTTATACAATTGCAGCTGAACCTCCCTGCCCTTAAATTCAATCCCTCTAGCAATGAAAGTCAAGATTCCTGTTGCACCTGTCAACCAACTTTTAGTGATTCATGTACAAGCACTCCTAAGTCTCTCTGCACAACAGCATGCTGCAATCTTTCACCATTTAAATAATAATCTGATCTACTATTTTTACTTTCAAAATGGAAGACCTCACGTTTACCAACATTGTATTCCATCTGCCAGACCCTTGCCCAATCACTTAACCTATCTAAATCTCTCTGCAGACTCTCCACATCCTCTGCACCATTTACCTTTCCACTCAATTCAGTGTCATCAGCAAACTTAGATACTCGGTCTCCTCTTCCAACTCATTTATATATATTGGGAACCAGAGCATTAGGTTCCCATCTGTTTTCTTTTACATGCAGAGACAAGGACAGCTCCTTCCTTCTGAAAGTCCAATGCCTTTTTACCCAAATATTCATACCCACAAGCTATTCATACACTGTATAATTCAGAACCAACCGTATAATTGTTGTCTTTGACAACGGGTCACCAGTCTCCATACATGCTTATTGCCAGTGAAATCTATATTCATACACATCCTTCAACTTCAGATGACACCCATTGTTTGAACAAACAGTGGCGCAAATAGAACTTATAATTAGTGCCAGGTAACTTGATTTTAAAAAGTGTAGCAATCAGTTCAACATTCCTTGGTCTTAAAACAGTCCTGTTCTCATTTCAGTCCAAATCAAAATGCAGAAAACTGAAAAGATAAGGCTTTATAGGCACGACAACTTTTTCTTTGCATTTCTTTTTAGTTTGCAGCTGTCATAGTTCGATTAGAACACAGCTCACTTGAAAATGAAGGAAGCAATTATCAAGGCTTTCTTCAGTGAAAGAAAGAAGAATTTTACTATTAACTACTGCTGAGAGAAAGCAATACAATGTGGCACACACAAAAACACATGTAATAAGTTTAAAAGAAGCAGGGGTTTGGGAAATTGTCCAGTGCAAACAAGAATATACACAGTCTAACGTTTTGAGTCTTTGACTTGCAAAAGTGGTTCAAAGTCCATAACTGTTTAGCTTATTGTCTGTTTCCTCAGCAATAGTGAAATATGCAGGATTTGGGCTTCTCATGAATTTTGTTTGCTCAAGCTGCATTTTCACCAGGTGCTGTCTTCAGTGGGTGAAAGAACCAGGGAGAAAAACAGCAAACCTTCCAGGTTCTATTATTATGAATCCATATTCTTCCCCCTCTCCTCTGCCAAGCATGCTGCTGGTATGTAACTCATTTGTTCATTCCCAAGTCTAGATCCATGTTCTTACAGTATTATGGTCTCTTTCTGAGCTCAATACACCATGGGCATCTTTCCATCTCCCAATATTCAAACTTATCACACAATGTGAATTAAACAAAATGCAAATTTCTTGACATCTGTTCATGAAGGTGTCGGGGATTGAAAATGAGATAATAGAAATTTTATGTAGCTACTTCATGTTTACCATTATCAAAACATTTCTTAGAGAATATGCTTGCTATACAGCATTGGGTCACACTTGCTTGCGTACAAACTTCAGCATCACACTTGCTTAAATTTCATGTTTATACATTAACCAAATTGATAATAAACAGCTGTGGAATCTGCAAATCAACAAATTGCAAGCAGGCATGAAAACAACCCAACAAAATCCAAATGCTACAAATCATTATTTCCTGCAATACCCAGAAGTGTGCAAACCAGCTGCAATAGTGTCGTTACACTGAGTTCAAAACAAGTAGGAACTCAGAGCCTATTATTTAAAATCGTTTTTATTGTAAGAAGATTTGCGCACTATTAAAAAGCAAAACAGCAACAGAGAGACTGAAAAAGAAATGAGAAAAGAAATTGGATGAAATCATAAAGGAGCTAAATGGGTTAAGTTCTGAGGTTAGGTTGCATTAAAAACTGCTTGTCTCTCATTGTATATAAGTTGCATATAAGTATAGAAGCAGCTAAAGTGTTAAAGAGAATTGCAGAGGATAGAGAAAATAAACTGTAGAGGTCCAGAATAAGGTGGAGTATAAAATCTCAATATTAGACCAAGGCAGTTCAAAGTCACCATCAGAAAGCACTTCTTTTCACATGAAGTTAGTGGAAACCTGAAACTCTCGTTCTTCAAATTAGATTTCAGTCCAAATTAAAATGGTGAGGTGAGGTCAACTGATGCTTCTAAAACTAAAATCGAAAGCCTTTTGTTCAGCCAAAAACATAACTGAAAACACAGTGAACAGCTGGAGTTAAGATAAAGATCAGTCTCTTCCCCTGACTTGATACATAGGCGCTGCATTTTATTCATGCTTTCGTTACCTCTAGATTCAATTATTCCTGTACTTGGCCTGCCATCTTTCAATCTCCATAATCACGAATGATCCAAAACTCCCTTGCTCATATTCTGGTTCATACCAAGTCCTTTTCATCTGTTACCCTTATGCAGTATCAGCTACTACAGTGGTTTCCCCGTCACACACAAAATGTTCATCCTCCTGCTTGATTCCCTCCTTGACCTTGACCCTCTCTATTATTATGCTGTCAATACTACAGATTTCCAAGATCTGTGCTCCTCCAGTTGTGGCCTCGTGCACAACCAGATGTCTATTGTTTTCTGAAGACATATCCCAGGGTATCACATTTTACTGCTGCACTGCAGTCACATGCTGAATAACAAAGGCTCAGCTCACTAACCACATGGAGAGTAGCAAGATCTACACTCAAAGATCTGGGATTTCGAGTCAAAACCGTGATTATTTCTAACTTATTTGGCATCAGGTGTCCATGATTAAAAACCCAGCGTTTAAAATGAATTTAATGGTAAATTAGATTTTAAAAAAATAAATCTGATTAAGAGCCACAGAGAGAGAAAAAAATGAGTGAAAGATGCCCAAAAGAAGTAGTTACAATTATGGCAAGAAGCAAAACATGATGAACTGGTCAGACTGGTGATCTTGTAAAGGTATGTGAGAAGTTGAAACATAAATGCAGGCTGACACTCAGTCACTTTCCAAAAAAATCTTCTAGTTCAGAAACAAAGTGATAGCAATATTCTTTTGTGAGCAGTAGAGAATAAAATTATATTGTTTAATAGCTAAGAGCCGAATAAAGACAGCAGTAGCAAACCACAGACTACATCTTTGAAAAGTCCAGCACAAATATCAACTATATTCACAAATCTCCTCATCTGGGCTTTGCACTCCTGAAGAACACAAAAAAAAATAGAAAAGATAAGTTCACAACGTCACAGGCTATTGACACTCCCGGAAGAAATGAAGCTGAGTAGATAGATGACGACGCCGACAATACAAAGGACGAGTCTTCAAGTAAGGCCACAGGGTTGATGCAGAGAAACAGTGATGAAATAATGCACACCAAACTGAGGTAAAGATGAGCAAGAGATGTGAAAAACCGTAAGCTCACACACAGGAGGAAATGTCCCACATGTGGATCAAACTGCAGAACTTGCAGAAAGCCCAAATGAGAAAAGTTGTACAAAACAAAAAAAAAAGCAGATAGTAAATCATTAAATGTGGAGCTGGAAAAGCACTGCTGGTCAGACAGCATCTGAGGAATAGGAAAGTCAACATTTCGAGCCAAAACCCTTCGTCAGGACTAGGGAGGGGGAGCGGAGCCCATAAATAAATGGGGGGTTGGAGCTGGGGAGGGGGTAAGTGGGAGAGTGATAAGTAGATGCAGGTAGGGGGTTATTGTGGTTGGTCATTGGGAAGATTGGAGCAGATAGATGAATAGGAAGATGGACAGGTTGGGGGTGGAGAGATTTTGAAGCTGGTGACGCAGGAAGGGGGTTATTCGGTCAGTGGGAAGGGTGGAATGGACAGGTGAGTCAGAAGATGGACAGGTTGGGGGTGGAGGGATTTTGAAGCTGGTGAAATCAATATTCAGGCCATTGGGCTGCAAGCTCCCAAGGCAAAATGTGAGGCGTTGTTCCTCCAGTTTACGGCTGGCCTCACTCTGACAGTGGAGGAGGCCAAGAGTGGACACGTCACTAGGGGAGTGGGAGGGTGTGTTAAAGTGGATGGCAAAGGGAAGGTTGGGTTGGTTGGAGCGTGCAGAGCGCAGATGCTCCACGATCCAGACCCGGAGTCTCCGATATGGAGGAGACTACATCAGAAGCAACACATACAGTAGATGAGATTAGATGAAGTGCAGGAGAATCTCTGTCGGATTTGGAAGGGTTGTTTTGAGCCTGAAACTGAGATGGGAGAGGAGGCATTGGTGGGTGGGTGGGGGGGGTTGGGTCAGGTGTAACAATTCCTGTGGTTGCAGGGAAAGCTACCGGGTGTGGTGGAGGGGTTGGTGCGGAGTGTGGAGCTGACGAGGGAGTCATTGGTTGAACGGTCCCTGTGGAAAGCGGACAGGGATGGGAAGAGAAATATATTATTGGCGCTGGGGTCTGTAGGTGGTGGAAATGTCAGAGGATGATGCGTTGTAGTCAGACCAACCTCCAAATATAACACATACCACCCCACAAACCTCCAAATATACCACAAATATAAAGAGTTACAGATGCTATTTCAGCAAGTAATCCATGGATGATGCACTAAGATACAGCAAACACAGCCAACAATATGGCAGTAATGGTTTTTCAGCCCTGACACCTCATTCAAAACTGATGCCCTACTAAATCGATCTAGAAGAATTATATCCAAAATTATACACAACAAATTCCTCCAGAAGATAATTCACCTCTTGAGAATCTAAGGAATTGCCTGCACAGTACAGGCTCAACAATGATCACCACATTACTCAAGCATATGTGGGTTTATAAACATTAGGGGCATTTAAACAGTCCTTGGATAAGCATATGGATGATGATGGGATCGTTTAGGGGGATGGGCTTAGATTAGTTCACAGGGCGGCGCAACATCGAGGGCCGAAGGGCCTGTTCTGTGCTGTATTGTTCTATGTTCTATGTTCTATAAGAAGACAAACCCAGGTGAAGAAACCTTACAAAATGCTAAAAGATAAAGGAAGACCCAAACCGTCACTTACTGTCTCTCCAATCTACACCTTCTCAAAACTGACCTGCAACCATCTGCAAAGATATTGAATCGAAAAAGTACAAGATAACTCTGGAAAGCAAGGTAGTCCCTCCAAGTGATCAGAAGAAAATCCCAAAAAGAACAACGATCAAACTTGTGATGCACAAATCTAACCTTGCCTCCTGACAAGATTACACTCATAGTTGCCATAGAGTCAGTTATACAGGATGAAAAAAGGCTCTTCTACCCAACATGTCTATGCTGATCATTGAGCATAGAATCATAGCAACCCCACAGTGTGGAAGCAGGCCATTCTGCCCATCAACTCCACAATGACCCTCCAAAGAGCAACCCATCCAGAGCCATCCCCTTACCACATCCCTGTAACCATGCATTTCCCATGGACAATCCACCTATCCTGCACATCTTTGGACTATGACAGTAAGTCAGAACACCCACCAGAAACCCACGCAGACACAGGGAGAATGTGCAAACTCTACACAGACAGAAGCCCGAGGGTGAAATCGAACCTGGGTACCTGGCACTGTGCATCTACCTATCCATCCTCATTCCTTTTTGAGCACTTGGCTCATAAGCTATGGCATTTCAAAAGCTCATCGAAATCCAGTCAGGAATCTCCTGGAATGGCGGATAATATTCCTGCCTCTCAGCCAGAAGCTCTAGGTTTGAATCCTACACCAGGGCTTGATGACCACTGATGTGTTCAGAACTTGGTCATCAATAGGTTGGTTACCAATCCTTCCAATACAGCTATGGCAGACAATAGAGCGGGAAAGTCCCCTGGTCAGCCATGCTTGAGGCAGAGTGATGTCCCTGAAGCTATCAACCCTGGTAACAGGCTTGTTACCTGTGCTGGGAAGAATTGGCCCTGCAAACAGACATAATCGTTAGCTTTTCTGCCTCACATATCACCAGACATGGAAAAATCTCAAAGTCTAACTTGTCTTTCATTATATGGTGGTGGGCCTAGCTCTTGAACTGATGCTGCGCTCATCATAAAAGTAAAACTTCAACTGAGCATTTTTTCATGCAGCAAATTACTTCAAAACAGTCTGACCAAATATAATTAGCATTGACCATGTAAGGAGATATTAGTTCGGGTAGCCAGAAACAGTCAAACAAGTAGGTGGTGACAAGAAAAAATCCCAGTCAAACATTTATACTTAAATGTTTCAGCAACGTAAATTGCATATGTTTAGTAAAATTGTTTGGAATTGACTTTACCTTTTCTCCTCTAAGGTTTTATTATTTGTTCATCTTTGCTAGAAAATCCCATCTTAAAAGAGACAGGCAGATTAATTTAATTAACTGTGGTATCTATCTCCTTGCAGGTCATATGGAAGTAATTATTTTCCAGAGCTAAATACTCATTATACTAGAGATTGAGCAAAATCCTTGCTAAGGTGTGGCTCCCCACCACTCAGCTCCCCTTTGCAATCGTAAAACTGACTTGTCATGAGCAATATCATTGATGAGTGATAATTTTGCCATAAAAATGTGCACATATTTGGTTAAGAGTAAGTCTCCCAAGGCTGCTGAACAGAAATATTGCCAAAGTAGGCTGCTAATGCATTCCTCTGTCACATTACAAAGTTTGTCATTCGCGATGCCTCATTCACACTTTAAGGCGCCTCATACTGTCCAACAAACTAATTTGCTTCACGCTTTTTCACAAAATCACATCACGCAGTCTTTTGGAAAAACTCCTTTTAATTAACGCCAGTTACATCCCCCTATGACTGACCCACCTCCAGCAATTACAGAGGAGATTACAGGTCAGGGTACCTAACATCGTATTTTAGTAGCAGAATGTTAGATGATGTAATGCTCCGTTTTATATTATAAAATTGCACACCTCCAACCGTTCTGCTGAATGCTCACCTGTTTCAAATCAATAAATTTCTATTAGTCCTGACCACATTACAGTCTGACTCATTTTAAATGTAGACACTTGATTCAAATTATCTGATCATTCATTAGTTTTATAGTTCAAAATTCTCCAGTTATGTCTATCGTTAGTGCTGTTTAATTCAAATTACTAAATAATTCAAAGTTCTTAGTGCAAAGAACAATAACTTACGATCATAGACAATGGATATCATCAGCAGACTGAACAGTTTTTTTTTATTCAGTTAGTTTCCACTTCCATTGAAATGACTTTTAAAAATCAGTTTTCATGAAACCTTTGGAGAATCGAATGGCAACTCATCTCGGCCACACTATTAAGCCAGAACTCTGAACCTCATGTGCTCATCTTAAAACAAACATCAAAGATGAAATCAAACCACAGTAAAACATGCTAAGATGAGTAACACAATGAGTCATTGTCAGCAGCAAGACAGAGTATCTGCACTTTTGAAAGTGGATATAACGCAATAGATTTTATCCATGAGTTATCCAGTCTTGCCTATCAAGACATTTATCATACTTCCCTGATGCCCACGATACACCCTTCTGCACTTCAGTTTATGATTTCATTTTACAAATAATCTAAACCACTTTGATGTTCAACAGAACTACAGAACAGTTTTCGTAGTCTGTTGATCTGTTTGCTTAGAAACTAAGTATTCATACAGGTAGTAAACAGCCTGGCAGAGACATGCAACATAGGGAGTGGCAGTATCTTTCTAATCTGCTCATGACATACATTTTAAAAATATGGGCTTGAAGTTTCTGCCTGATTTAGTTCCACCTAACAGCTTGAACAAGGCAAATTAATTGAAAGATCAGTGAATTTTAAGGTCAAGTATGTTGCAACCATACGCTGGATTATTTGCAATCTTTCATGAACAAAAACAAAGTTGCTGGAGAAGCTCAGCAGGTCTGGCAGCATCTGTGAAGGGAAAAAACAGAGTTAACATTTTGGGTCCAGTGACCCTTCCTCAGAACAATCTTTCATACTCATCCAAGAGCCGACCCTTCATCCAAATGAATCCCAGCCCATACGATGAAGATATCCGAAGAGAGATTTGTTGGAATATTGTTAGGAGTTTGACACAAAAAACGGCTAAATATAAGTCTAGCGCAAATCATTAACATTAACTTTTAACAGAAGCATTGTACAGCAGATCTTCATTAGTGCCTTGTCAAATCAAGTCTCAATGATCTAGCTACATAATGACACAGTGCCCAATGCCCATTCTCAGTAATGGCCAGATAATTGGTACAGTTAACTCCTTACACTACAGAATTCATCACATTACCCCCAGACTCAGCCGCTTAGGCATCCGAGTCAGAGGTAATCTGGCATTTATCATTAGACTGGTCAATTGCAGGCTCATTTCTGTTTCATTGCTACAGAAATATCAATTGGTTGCAAATGCTGACGACCACAGCAGCAGATCAGCATGTTTAGGTAACAGGTCTGCTCTGCTGGTGCTGAAATCAATAAAGAGAAAGCCCTACTTACATGGTAGCCATTTGCCTGAACCTGCAAGAAAAGCATTCTTTTTGTTTATCTGTCATTCCCTCTCATCCAAGAACTCTGAGGCCTCAGTCACCTTGTTCCAATCAAGCATCTAGTACATTTGATTCATGGGAATGTTTAAAATTTAGACAAATGCTAATGAATGTGAACGAGAACTTGGGCACATATTTATCTTGGCATCATTAGTATAGATTCAGGCTAATTCTTAGTGCAATCTACCGAATGGGAAGGAACTAATATAAACACAGCATTCTGTTGGAAATACAGACTGATGTTTAAGGATTATTTGGAAATAAACAATTTTGCATATTCGACAGATTAAGAAAGATTTCATCGTGTGATTTTGTGAAAATTGAACTCAACAGTTTAATGCGTGTTGTAAGCATCCTACATTTTATTGGAAATCAATGATTTGCAGAAATCGTTAAACAAAGCTTTCAATGAGATAGAAAACAAAGTTTTTGCCTTCCTTTCACTGGGAAAACCTAGCTTTGAGAGGATCAGGGGATGTTTATGCCAATGGTAGCAACATTGAAGAGTAGGCCATTCTACCCCTCAGGCCTGCTCCACCATTCATTTGTGATCATGGCTCATCACCTAGCTCAATAACCTCATTCTGCCCTCCCCCAAAATCCTTTGATCCCTTTAGCCACAAGACTTATACCTACCTCCTTAAAAACACAATGTTTTGGCCTCAACCATTTTCAGTGGTAGTGAATTCCACGACTTGTCACTGTCTGGGTGAGGAAACTTCTCGTTATCTCAATCCTAAAATTATCCTTAAACTCTGACCCCCGTACTCCTTCACCATTCAGACATCCTTCCTGCATTTAACCTTTCTAGTCCTAATAGAATTTTATAGGTTTCTAAAAGACACCCTCTTTCTTCTTAAACTCTAGTGAATACAATCCTAAATGAATGAATCACTCCTCATACATCAGTCCCGTCACTCCAGGAATCAATCTGATAAACCTTCACTGCACTTCCTCTATAGCAAGAACATACTTCCTTAGATAAGGTGACCAAAAATGCACACAATATTCTAAGTGCGACCTCACCAATGCCCTGTATAATTGCAAAGAGACATCCTTGTTCCTGTACTTGAACCCTCTCACTATGAAGGCCAACATACAGTTTACCTTCTTTACTGCCTGCTGCACCTGCACGCTTACTTTCAGTGACTGGTGCATGAGGACACTCCGGTCTTATAGAAATGGGTCATTTACTGCCATTCAAATAATAATGTTTTCCTATTTTTGCTACCAAAATGATACAACCTCACATTTATCCACATTATACTGCATCTGCCATACATTTTCCCTCTCACTCAGCGTGTCCAAATCACACTGCACCCTCCTCATAGCTCAGCCTTCCATCCAGTTTTGTGTCATCTGCAAACTTTGAGATTTCACATTGAGTTCATCCATCATTAATGTATATTGTGAATAGCTGGAGTCCAAGTACCAATCCCTCTGGTACCACACAAGTCACCACCAGCCATTCAGAACAAGACACATTTATTCTTAATCTCTGTTTCCTGTCTGCTAACCAACATATTTTTCCACCTCAATACACTATCCCCAAACCTACGCACTTTCATTTTGCATATTAATCTCTTATGTAGGACTTTGTTGAAAGCCTTTTGAGAGTCCAAATAAATCAGATCCACTGGCTCCCCTGATCAACTCTGCTAGTTACATCCCGAAAGAATTCAAGTAGATTTATTAAACCTGGTTTCCCTTTTGTAAATCCATGCTGACTGTGTCTGATTCTAGCACTGTTTTCTAACTGTTTTGCCATAAAATCCTTGATAACGGACTTTAATATTTTCCCCTGAGTGATGTCAGATTCACTGGTCTATAATTCCCTCTTTTTTCTCTACTTCTCTTTTGAAGTAGAGGGGTTACATTATCTACCCTTCAATCTGCAGCAACTGTACCAGAATCTTAAGATTCTTGGAAGATGAGCACCGACGCATCCACTATTTCTCAGTCCACTTAGAGTCACAGCACAGAAAGAGACCCTTCGGTCCAACTTGTCAATGTGACCAGATATCCTAGATATATCTAGTCCCATTTGCCAGCATTTGGCCCATATCCCTCTAAACCCTTCCAATTCATATACCCATCCAGATGCTTTTTAAATGTTGTAATTGTACCAGTTGTAATGTTGTAATTCCACCACTTCCTCTGGCAGCTCATTCCACATACACACCCCGTCTGCATGAAAATGTTGCGCCTTAGGTCCCTTTTAAATTTTTCCCCTCTCACCTTAAACCCATGCCCTCTAGTTTTTGACACTCTCACCCTGGGGAAAATATCTTGTCTATTTAGCCTATCCAGGCCATTCATGATTTTATGAACATCTGTAAGGCAACTTCTCAACCAGTGATAATAGGCCCAGCTCATTCAGACTCTAACTAGCTCAAACCTTCCAATCCTGGCAACATCCTTGTAAATCTTTTCCAAACCATTTCAACTTTCACAATATGCTTTGTATATCAAAGTGACCAGAACTGCACACAGTATTCCAAAAGTGGCCTAACCAATGTCCTCTACAGCCGCAACATGACCTCCCAACTGCTATACTCAATGCACTGTACAGTAAAGGCACGCATACCAAACATCTTCTTCACTATCCTGTCTACCTGTGACTCCACTTTCAAGGAATAATTTACCTGCACTCCAAGATATCTTTTTGCAGCTATACTCCCCAGAACCTTACATTAAGTGTATAAGTCCTGCCCTGATTTGCCTTTCCAAAATGCAGCACCTCATATTGATCTAAATTAAACTCTATCTGCCACTCCTCAACCCATTAGCCCATCTGATCAAGACCTCATTGTATTCTGAGGTAACCTTCTTCGCTATCCACTACACCTCCAATTTTGGTGTCATCTGCAAACTTACTAACCATACCTCCAACGTTCACATCCAAATCATTTATATAAATGACAAAAGGCAGTGGACCCAGCACTGATCTTGTGGCACATCGCTGGTCACAGGCCTCCAGTCTGAAAAGCAACCCTCCACCACCACCCTCTGTCTTCTACCTTCAAGCCAGTTCTGTATCCAAATGACTAATTTTCCTTGTATTTGAAGTGATCTAACCTTGCAAACCAATCTACCATGAGGAATCTTCCATAAATTCTCTAGGTTGTAGATTATCAGGACCTGAGGATTTATCAGTCTTCAGTCCTATCAATTTCTCCAACACCATACAGTTTTACTTCAGTTTCTCCCCCTCACTAAACCTTGAGTTCCCATCATTTCTGGCATGGTATTCAAGTCCTTTTCTGTGAAGACAGAAGCGAGCTATGAATTTGGTTTGTCAGCCATTTCTTTGTTCCCAATTATAAATTTTCATTATCAACTGGAAGAGACTTACATTAGTATTCACCAATCTTTTTCTCTTTACAGGCCAGGAGAAACTTTTGCAGTCAGTTCTTACATCCCCCCACAGGCGTACTTTTATGGTCTATTTTTCCTTCTTAATCAAGCCCTTGGATCTCCCCTTCTGACTGCTAAACTATTCCCAATCCTTAGATCTACCATTCTTTTTTCTGGACTAAGAAATTCTGCTTTACATACCAAGGATTCACCCGAGCAGCTGCAGGCTGTCTCCCGAAATCCTGCTTCCTAAGTACCGGGGTACCTAAGAGTTTTCAAAAACCAGTACTTCTGTCCACCTTGCAAAACTTGAAGGAGCAAACTGTGACAAATCCTCAGCAATTTATGCCAAGTGGACTAGAGTCAGAGCTGGTCATTTATCAATCGTCAACATTCTGGCTTCATTGACGGGAATTTCAGTCAACATAAGAAATTATCGGACTAACCTTCTGCTCCTGACCCTTGAATCAATAGGGTTGACAACACTTTCCCCCTTTTGCTTTTTTTAAACAAAAAAAACTCTGCAAAGGTTGTGGTCCTGTGGCTGTGTGTGAGATTAAGGGGATATGGTTTTAGTACTAGATCATAGTCTAAGTGTTCACCAGCGTTCACCACCTGTTTTACAAATAGGTTTTGGTCATAATTCACATAATTCACAGATTATTTACGAGTTAATTGAAGACAACTGGTGAATATATCTTTTATTCTGGATAACAGTACTGAAGGACAGCAATTGACCTTCTTGGTAACTGAATCAGCACATGTACATCACTGACGCAAACTGGAGTCAGCATGGGACTTGATTATCAGCTCATTCCTTCAGTCACCATCATAATAACACTCATCAACTTAGATTCTTCAATTTAACTATTTCTGATAATAATGCTCCCTTCACACAGCTGGTTTTGGGGGGTTGTTCGACATGAAATGTGGTCCAACCTTTCCCTGTCAATTATCATAAGTTATTTGAATACAATAAAAATGGTAAATTTTCAAACAAGAACTAACTGGTACTTTAAACCAAGTTTATATTGCCATTCCATCACCGTCACTGGTCAAAATCCTAGAATTCCCTCCTAAAGGGATTCTAGGATTTTCCTGCAGAAAATAGACTGCTGTGGTTCAAGAAAGCAGCTCACCGCCATAGAGATGGGTGTAGACCAGCTCAAGAGTGCTGAGAAGAGGACTGGCTGTGTGATGAGCACGGATAATCAACTTTTAAGCGCATAAGAGAAACAATTGTTCCAGCTTATCACAGAGCCTCATACAGGCAAAGAAAAGCATCCAGGAGGAGCTGCACAACAGTAATTGCATTGAATCAAAACAGAATGGCACAGCACTATCCTCCATTGGATGCCTATTTCACTTCTTGGGTCCGTCTTCACAATAAAAAACAGCCTAGCAGAAATAAGGGGAAACCAAGGAGTTTTTTTATATTCCCACCTTGGATTCTAAAGGATGCATGATACAGGCTGTCACTATTTTTCTAATCCTGTCTTGGTTTGGAACTTTGAGTTGAGGTTAAGAGTTAAATATTGAACTGCAACTTGTTTTAAAGGAGAAGAGAACAAAGACAAATGTTTGCTGTTGGGAACTTGCCTTGCAGATAACACAACTTAAATACTGTTCTAAGGACACTGTTGATAAACCAGCAACAAACTCTTGCTGTGGTCCAGGCTGGCAGTTGATTGGATGTTGAATTGATCAATCAAGAGAGGGCCAGTGCTAACTAGTCAACCGTAGAAAATGTTGATTGGAAAGAGAAAAACGATGGTTCTGATTGGATTTTGCCAGGAGTGTGATTTTATTTTGGAAGCTCTGGAGACTGCTGTTGCGTCTTGCTCTCGAAATTTCTATTGGATTTTCAGATTGTTCTGAGAAAATATTCTGTAATAATCCAAAAACAGTCTGTAAGAAATAAATGAATATTGATGAAGGTCTTCCAAAGCTGTCTGCATTGACTGGTGACTTCAGAGTTCAAGCAAGATTACACAATTCTACTTCCCTGTGAACAAATCATTGACCGAGGATTTCACGAATGTCTGGTATATATTGTATGAAACTGTAAATCAAACTGGCAAATTATTACTCTTTTATTTAAATTAGATTTATTTCTTAAGTTTGTCTGTCTTTCTGTCTGAGACAGTGGACCTTATGCTAAAAGGAAATTGGGCTTTCGATCGTAGATATTAATTAGATTACCTTGATGTCTGTTCTGCTTAAGTTACATTATTTATAACTGTTAATTTTTGTGGTGAGTTATACACTTATTATTCAAAATCTGTTATTCGTAAAGTCTGATTTGAAAAAGTTGGGCAATTTTGAGTGTCATTGTATGTTTTAATTTCACTGCTTTGTGAATCCAGTGATAATGAGGTTGATTTTGTTGGGCTTGCTTCCTGTATCGTAACATGCAATGCTTAATAATTTCTCCAGATTCCAAGGCACTAAAGAACAGTTCCAGCAGATATGAACTTTCTCAAATGTAACACTGCTCGTCATGAAAGGATGGAAAGAGAAAACAGAAAACTACACTCCAGTTAGCTTGACATCAGTAACTGGAAAATTGCTACAACTCATTATTAAGTAAATCTCCCCAATGAACTCAAGAAAAACCAAGATATAATTAAAGTCAAAGACAAAGATTTACAAAGAAAAAATTTTGTTTTGAGAAATTTATTGGAGATTTTTCAGGATTTGACGAGCAAGGTGGATAAAAGGGAACCGATGGCATAATTGGAATTCCAAAAGGCACCTAAAGAAAGGCGCCACACAATACACAAGCAGTTCCAGGTGCAATTTCCCAAACTGTTATGCTCCCAGGTGAGGAGGTATAAGCTGGCATTCCATTCTTTATTCACCCACCCGCTCAGCTGGTTTGAACAATGGTCACCAAAAACAATCTCTTTCCTTAAAGTTGTATCAGAGATAATAGGAAATGCAGATGCTGGAGAATCCGAGATAACAAGGTGTAGAGCTGGATGAACACAGCAGGCCAAGCAGTATCATAGGAGAAGGAGAGCTTGACGTTTCGGGCCTCGATCTTCATCAGAAATGGGGGAGGGGAAGGGGGTTCTGAAATAAATAGGGAGAGAGGGGGAGGCGGACAGAAGATGGATAGAGGAGAAGATAGGTGGAGAGGAGACAGACAAGTAGTTGCAGTGGGAGAGAGATCCCCTGAGGTTTGTCCGGAGGGACGAGGGTAACTTCTTTAGGGTAGACATCCTTAGAAGAGGCTTCGCAGTGGGGTTAAAATTGTATCAGAGATAGTAGGAACTGCAGATGCTGGAGAATCCAAGATAACAAGGTGTAGAGCTGGATGAACACAGCAGGCGAAGCAGCGTCATAGGAGCAGGAGAGCTTGACGTTTCGGGCCTCTACCCTTCATCAGAAATGGGGGAGGAGAAGGGGGTTCTGAAATAAATAGGGAGAGAGGGGGAGGCGGTAGAAGATGGATGCTGCTTGGCCTTCTGTGTTCATCCAGCTCTACACCTTGTTATCTTTCCTTAAGGTGCCTTTCTACCAGGCCAATTTATGTTTCAATTTAACCAGGCTTTTTGTGTTAAAGACGAAGTAACTTCATCAGTCATCGAGGGTGCGAAGTAGGAATAATGTGATGCATTTACACTGAGAATAGAAATGAGAAGCGACTTCAAAAAAGATACAACTCAGAAGGTGTAGAAATCATGCTCTGCATTGTTCAAGAGAAGTAGGCAGTGGAATTTTGCCATTGTTATTTTGGGGAATATCATTAGCATTGTTGGTCATTGAACAGTTAACTTTGAGATTCGTGGCTTTTCACATCAGCTTAAATTCTTTGGTGCTGTTTCCTTTCAACAGTGACTGGCTTGTCGAACTCAGAACAAAAGTGTACTGTTTCTGTTTAACTACAAAGCATCAATTTTAAGGGCTGTCCTCGAGCTGTCAGCTTCACAGCACACTTGCTCACACCAGCACATTAGGCAGAAACCCACATAGTTCAGGTGTTGTAGTTGCTTTTTAAAGCTCAATATATCCCGAAAAAAGTAAAACACAATGTCTTTTGGCTTTTGTCTCTTGTCTGGAATACAATTCACAGAAAATGTTTTCTTGCTGAGAGAATGTAATTAGATTGCATTACATTTATGCCCTTTTAAGTCGATCGCTATTTTAAGCCTCCTTGGCACTCTACAAGGTGTGACATTCCAGGGGTTCACACAGGGAATCGTTCTGGAGTCTGTGAATTCAATGCTTAGAAGATGCAGCACTGGCTTGCTGTCTTTGTTTAATAAAAAACGTATTGTTCAAAACTTCAATGTGTCTGCAAGTAATTTAGGGTTTTGATCAGTCAGCATGAGAACGTAGAAAGAAATGTGAGCTCTGAGGCAGTCACAAAGAAGTTGGAAATAGATATTAACGTGTTAGGTAAGTGGGAAGCAATGTGGTAAATGGAGTATTATGTAAGGGTGTTTTATGGTCATTCACATTGCTAAGAATAAAGAATCAGAGGGTGTGAAACTTGGAAATGATATTCAGAGACATTTAGGTATTATCATGAAAGGAACATAAAGTTAACAGTTACAGTAGGCAATGAGGAAGGCAAATCGAGTATTAATCCTTCTTGCAAGGGAACTGTAATACAAAAATAAAGAATCCTTCCCACAATTTATTAGGGTTTTGGTGTGACTATAGCTGGAGTATTGTGCAAAGTTTTGGTTTCTATAGCCAGGGAAGGATTGACTTGCAGGCTGTACAGCAACGATTCACTGGCTAGGTCTCTACAATATGAGTGTTATCCTATGATGAGATTTGAATTAATTCGTTGCTTACCCTCTGCAGTTTAGAAAAAGAAATGAAAAATGATCTCACTGAAGAAAAGGTTTATAGATCTTGGGAATTTTCTACCCTAGAGAGTTGTGAATGCTCCATTGTGGAGTGCATTCAGCGCTGAGATAGTTCACATTTCGCTCTCTCAGGGCATTGAGGGATATTGAGAACTGGTGACAAACTGGGCAGAAAATCAGCCCTGAACATACTGAATGGCAGTGAAGCCTGGAGGTAATGCATGAGCTACTCCTGTTCCTCTTTCTTATCAGTTCATGAAACATTAATTTTCTTTCTGCTCTCTCTCTTTAGTTACTGCCTGGTCTAAGCATTTTCAGCATTTTGTTTCAGCTCGAATTTGAGTTACAAATACAATACTGTAAGAGCGTACACCTTAGTTGTGTTTATTAAACATTGTTCCTTTAAGACACAGATCACAATTTAAATTTAAGGTAACCGTCACAGAGTTATGATTCCGTTTCACAATTTTAAGATATCTCAGAGTACAAAACAAGCCTCAGCCTGTTAAATAATAATAGCATTGTTTTAATATCCCCACATTTAAAAGTCAGCTTGCTGCTGACAGGTTCAGCATTTCCTTGTTCATTTGCAATTAATTCTTTCGTGAGCACGGACATTAGACACATAGATACTGATGATTTTCCGTCTTGACTGCCCACACACCAACTGCGCTTTCAGGAAAATCTTGTTTTATATAGGAATCACAAAATGCAAGCAATCATCAGGATAAAACAGTAAATTTACTCTTTTGTGAAGTGCAGCACTCTACGGAGTGAGTACTTTGGACTGGATTACAGAACTGTACATTTACTGGTGTCTAAGACACTTCATATTTGCCCGCTGACTCTACAGTGTTTAAAACAGTCATACAGATGAACACTATAGGAAAAGGCCATTCAGCCCATCAAGTCTGCACCAGTTAAAAACAACCACCTAACTGTCCTAATCCCAACTTCTAGCACTTGGACTGTAGCCTTGTATGCCTTGGTATCGCAAGTGTATATTTAAATACTTCTTAAATGTTATGAGGGTTTCTGCTTTTACCACCATCACAGCATTGAGTTCCAGATTCCCACCACCCTTTGGATGTAAATCTTTTCCTCTTGTCCCCTCTAAGCCTTCTGCTCCATACCTTATATCTATGTCCCTTGGTCATTGATCCCTCCACAAAAAGGAAAAGTTTCTTGTTGTCTACTCTGTCTTCATTCCTCACAATTTTAATAATCTTAATCATATATCCTCTGCTACAAAGAAAACAACCCTAGTCTATCCAATCAATCCTCATAACTAAAGCTCTCCAGCCTAGGCAACATCCTGGGAAGCCTGCTTTGCGCCCAGTGCAATCATATCCCTCCTATGATGTGGATTCCAGACTACAAACAGTACTCCAGTTTTGGCCTAACCAATGCGTTATGCAGTTCCAGGCTAACCTCCCTGTTCTAAACTCTGTGCCTCTGCTAATAAAAACAAGTACCCAATATGCCTTCTTAACCATTTTATCCACCAGTCTGCTATTTTAAGGAATCGGTAGACATACACACCATGGTCCTTTATTCCTCGCCGCTTCCCAGGGTCTTACCATTCGTTATGTACTCCCTGGCTTTATTTGTCTTACCAAGTGCACCACCTCATGCTTATCCACATTGAATTCCACGTGCCACTGATCAGTGCAGCAATATCCATCTATAATAAGGCTGCCCTTCCATTTACCACCCCACCAATTTTCATATCATCCGAAAACCTACTGATCAACGCTCCTACATTCTTTTTCTTTTAATTCATTCATGTCCAATTCTTGGTGCATTTGAATGTGGACCGTTTCAGTACCTGAGGAGTCACGAGAGATGCTGAACACTGTGCAATCTTTGACGAACACACCCACTTCTGACCTTATGATGGAGGGAGGATGATTGTGAAGCAGCCGAAGACGGTTAGGTTAAATTGCAAACAGCAGTTCGTTACAATTATAACAGCAACTACACTTCAAAGTCCTCATTCATTGTGGATGGCTTTCAGAACTTTGAAAAGGCACTGCTATTAAGAGCAATGCATGTCTTTAAGTTTGAATTATATGTTGTATGTTGTGTGATAAGGTGAGGACATGATCAGTCATTTTTACAATTTCATTTGAAAGCTTGAGGATTGGGTGCTGAGAAGTTTGGGATTTAGTTTTATCTACATGCATTTTAATAACATTTTAAAACCTTGCCTTTAAGAGTGTAGAGGATTTAACAACTCTGTGCATTAAAGATGGTAGCAACAAAAAATGAAATTGCATTCCGATAGGGGCCCAGTAACACAGCATTGTCAGTCAGTGTATAGGTGTGCCAGAGAGTGAAGGGTGGACACCTGAGTTCAGGAAACTCATGGGAGTTTGCTCTGAAGCTAAAAGTGACAGTGAGTTTAGTTTGCAGTTTGTTTTCAGGCATCACAGGGAGAGATTTTAAAACTGGTTGCAATGGCCTGGTATTAGCACAAGTGGAAATCTAATTATGAAATCTGATCATGTCACAGTACAAGGACACTGATGCAAAATATCTGCCACGAGGCCGCATCATTCTAAAGCATCGAGTGGAATTAGCAAGCTAGACACGACAAAAGCACCAGTAACTCAACAGATTCTCTCTGCTCAGCATTTGGGCGACAGCAGAAACAGGTGAAGCCCAGATTCTGGGATGCAACTTATTATTTAATAAATGAGTCCATTCATCGAAAACTTGTCCTTTGTAATTAACCAAGTCAAAAGGAAACAAAAGCAAGCGGCATAACTACTAGCTTTCTCATTCTAGAATATTCAGTCAATATTCCCCTACAGGGTTGATAAACTTGCCTTTACATTATTAATACACTATCTGAATTGGAATTGGTTTTCTGATATTGGTTTGTGAATACCACCTCAGATTGTCGCACCTGCACACAGTTTGCACAGCACACTTGGGTTGAAAGGGTGAACAAAAGGTCGACAACTTCCATTTGATTTTTTTTGTTGATTCAACAAGCAGGGAGTAGTTCCTTCTTTCTTGGGTTCTGAACAGACTTTCCAGAGGCCAGCTACTCAATAACTGACTTGTGACACAGGAAGAAAAGCATGAACAAATGCAGCTCAGGTATTTGTGTACATGTCTATATTAATTACATGCATTGCACATAGGCCAGCTTGAGTCTGTTCTGAGAACCAGGGAAGTTTGTAAAACAAGGAAACACTTCCTCATAAACATCAGTACCCACCACCCAAAAGTCTACAGCTTTAAGAGCAACAGGGAAATATTCTGCTGTCAGACCATAATTAAATTGACACACCAGTGGCCATTTGTGAGGCACTGAAAACTGTCATCACTGACAGACAACAGACAGCACCTTCAGAAAAAGCAAGAAAACTCAACTGCAGTAAGTGCAGAATTTAAAGGGTTACGCAAAAGTGTGCAAAGAATTTTTGCAGATAGGATCTTGTATTTGTCGCAATTAATACTTCCCAAAACTCCACAGCACAGGCATTAAACTGGGAAATGTAAATTGAGTGTGAAACCTTGAACTAAATTTCTCGAAGGAACATCATGAGTCTGTTTCCTCCTGGTATTAGACTGGGACCCAGGTGCAAACACTGTGCAAAGCAACACTGCTTCATCAGCGGATGAGAATGCACAACAAAAGTCCAAGTAATCAGGCTTAGTTTTCAATTAAACTTAGAGTTGTGAAAATAAATGTTAACAATTCAACCAGGATACAGAGAAATGTTCAGGCTAAATAAAAACCAAAGTAATGCTCATCCATTCCTCACCACCAGTATTAAATATATTTTCATCTCAATTCTACATGGCAAAGGTATCTTATTAGACTTCCAATAATTTGATCTGTCCCACACAAGCACACATCTGTCCTACTCCACTGGGGGAGTGGGGGAGGGGGGAGAGAGCGACTGCCGCTGAACTGGAATACAGCTGCAGAATAGCAGGGGTTTAATTAAAATACTCAGTCTCAAGTACACTCTGTCTCTTACTGCAATTATTTAACCAGCTTTCATTACAACAGCACACAAAAACAGACTAAAGGTCTCAAGTGTCAACGATAACAACAATCACAGTTAGACACAGTTTTTTAATAAACATCAGCACTCAGGTAGAACATGGCTATTAAGAGTCAGATCTGAACATGTCATGAGACCAAGCAGCCTGAATCATGGAAACTGGGTTCAAGCATTGACCTTTTGTTTTTTTTTGGGGGGGGGAGTAGAAAGAGAATGCCCCAGATAAGGGACTAGGCATATTTTCAGGAATGAAGACAGCATATATCCACAAGGAACTCAGGGTTCTAAATGCATATGAATTTTCAATTGCGGTTGCTTTGTCTGATGTAGGTCAGAAGCATAGCTTTGAGTTCCTGGGGCAGTGAGAAGTTAAGATTAAAAGACAGCCATAAATTTCCACTCCGTTGCACGAAGAAAGACATACAGACAGGGCAGTGCAGATGACAGTAAAATGGATCTGCGCTTTCACTAAAAGTAACACAGGAACAGGAGTAGGCCATTCAGCCCCTTAAGCCTGTTCCACCATTCAATGAGATCATGGTCAATCTGTAACTGAACTCCATATACCTGTCTTTGGCCCATGTACCTTAATAGCTTTGCTTAGCAAACATTCATCTATCTCAGACTTAAAATTCATAACTGATTCAGCATCCACTGCAATTTGTGGAAAAGGGTTCCAAACATCTGCTTCCCGTTATGTGTAGAAATGCTTCCTGACACCTCTCCTGAATGGTCTGGCCCGAAGTCTCAGACTATACCTCCAGTTCCAGAATCTCCAAACTGTGGACATAGTTTCTTTATCTTTTTGTCTTTTCCTGTTAATATCTTGAAGACATCAATCACGATCATCCCTTAACCTTCTAAATTCTAGAAAAGACAGGCCTAATTTGTATAATCTCTTGTACAGTAGAGTTCTCCGTGTAGGAACCTTCACTGAAGCTTCCCTTTAATTTGTAGATTTTTCAAAACAGTAGAACTTCCCAGATGATGGGTAATTCATTAAAATGTACACCCAATTCCCTTTTGAATTTCAACATGGAAACAAACAGTGCATTTCAGACTCTAAGAATGACATAAATAGAATCACAATCTATGACAGCTTTGCTACAATGGAGGATGATCAAACGTTTCTAAGTTAAAACCATCAGAACAGGTTGTAGGGTTGGGGGAGCTGAGCAAACATGGATCAGATGGGCCAATGCAGTGCAGAAATATCTTATGTTTCTACTCCAATGTATCATGCCATTCATATCAACACACAGGATGGCACCTTCATAGTAGTTGTATTGATAGCCTAGAATTTCCTACACAACAACAATTGTCAGACTACCACCAAACACTAATCAATTTCCTTTTCAGAGCAAAGGGAGAAGTGAATCACTGCACAAATGTTACTGTAAATGTAATGCAGCTTTTTTTTTAACTTTAAATTCACTCACGGGATGCAGACATCATTGGCTAGCATTTATTGCTTGTTTCTAGTCGCCCTGAGAAGATGCAGTGAGTTGCCTTCTTAAACTGCTGCAGTCTATGTGTTGTAGCTAGACTCACAACGTCCTGAGAGATGGAGTTCAAAATAATGCCCCAGAGACATGATTTCAAATTCCACCGAGGAAACTAGAGTAATTAACGTTCGATCAATACATTATTGGCAGCTATGAATTAAATAATCAGCTTACCACAAGAAGCTATCTCGCTCACTCATGTTCTTTGCAGAAGGAAGTCTCCTATCCTCATATGGTCTACACAGGACTCCAGACTCACAGCAAGACAATGACACTTTATAGCCCTCAAAATGGCCAAGCCAGTCAATCAAACAGCAACCAACATCTGTTCTAACGGAAATGCATTTCCAAGACCATTCAATTTTTATTCAAAAGGTAACAGAACGTTCCAAAAACAAGATTTAAAAGAATTAGTTTAGGATTAAATATGATATTAAATGGGAGGGAAGCACTAACATTATGGTCACAACAGTGGACAAGTAGCTCAGACGCCCAGGCTAACACTGGGGTTTCCTGGTTCAAATCCTGCTACAGCAACTGGAGAGACTTAAATTTCAACCAATAATCCTGAAAATTAAAAAGCCAGTTTCAGTAATAAGGACCACGTTGATTATTGCAAAAACTCATCTGATTAACAAATGTCCCTTATGGAAGGAAATCTGCCATCCTTACTTGGTAAGATCAATGTGTCCCCAGACCCACAGCGATGCAGTTGATGCTCAACTGCCCTCTGAAATGGCTGAACAAACCACACAATTATATAAAACTATTTAAAGTCCAAAAAGTGACCAAACATTCAATGTCAACCTTGGGACCAGAATTGACAAACTTAACCTTGTCAACCCTGCAAGGTTCTCCTTATGAGTAATAGGGATCTCCTGACAAATGTGACAGACTTGTCATGTAGGCCTGTCAAGCAGCAGCCTGATGTAGTCACATTCATCCTTACCTTACAGACACAGCATTCCAGACATCACCTGGCTGGAAAACCCAATAGAGGTGGTGGCACAATGGTCACAATAGGGAGGGAGTTGCTCTGGGAGTCCTCAACATTGACTCTGGACCCCTCAGGTCTTATGCCATCAAGTAACACAGGACAAGGAAATGTCTTTGTCACCCCACTCTTCTGTTAATCAATCAGTACTCCATGTTGAACACCAATTGGGAGAAGCACTGAAGGAGGCGAGGATGGACTTGGGGTTGAGGATTTCAAGATGTGTGGTATGAATGTTACTTGCCACCCAAGTGTCAGGCTATCATCATCTCCAACAAAAGACAACCTAATTATCTTTTCTTACATCCAACGTCACTACCATTGCTGAATTCCACGTTATCAATATCCTGAGGTTTAGCACTGGCCAGAAACTCAACTAGACTGACCATTTAAATGCAATGGCTACAAATAGCAAGGTTAAAAGCTTGAAATCCTGCAGTAAGTAAATCATCATCTTGGGCGGCACGGTGGCTCAGTGGTTAGCACTGCTGCCTCACAGCACCAGGGACCCAGGTTTGATTCCAGCCTCAGGTGACTGTCTGTGTGGAGTTTGCACATTCTCCCTCTGTCTGTGTGGGTTTCCTCCAGGTGCTCCGGTTTCCTCCCACAATCCAAAGATGTGCAGGTTAGGTGGATTGGCCATACTAAATTGCCCATAGTGTTCATGGGATGTGTAGATTAGGTGGGTTACAAGGGGATGGGTGTGGTTGGGATACTCTGAGGTTCGATGTGGACTTGTCAGGCTGAAGGGCCTGTTTCCACACTGTAGGGATTCTAACAAAATAAAACATTATTCTAATATCTGACTCCCCAAAGCCTGGCTTTACTCGCTGACTGGCACTTATTTCCTGTACCCACTGTCTGTGAAAAGATGGTAATGAGCTGCCTTCTGGAACCACTGTAGTCCATGTGTTTTGTTTGACCAACAATGTTCTTTGGGAGGGAGTTTGGATATGAGCACGATGGAATCCTCTCCCCACTTACCTGGGCACATCTAACTCCAACAACACTAAAGAAGCTCAAAGCCATCGAGCACTTAGCTTCACCACATCCAATCTCTCCAAAACTGATCACAACAGCAGTAGCTTGTGCTATCTACAATTCCTGAGACTCCTTCAACAGCACCTTCCAAAGTGACAACCTCCATCGCCTAGAAGCGCAAGGGCAGCAGATGCAGGGGGGCACCTGCAAGTTCCTCTCACAGCCATAACCATCCTGGCTTGAGCCATGTGATCAGTCTGTCACTGATGCGGGCTCAAAATTTTGGATTCCCTTCCTAACAACCCTGTGAGATAACATACCAACATCCTTACAAACTGCAGTAGCACAAGAAGGTGGCTCACTGCTATCTTCTCCAGAGCAAGTAGAGATGGGCAAGAAATGCTGGCCTAGCCAGTTTCACTGACATCGAATGAATTAATATGTTTTCATAAAAAGTGATGCTGCTCGCTTGTTCAACCTGAACAAGTGGCTAGAGGTGGGAAATAGCACCAGTGGCAATGGGGCACGTACAAAAAGTTTCTTCAAAGAAGTAAATGTGCTGGAATTTGAATAGCTGTGCAAGAAACTGTTACTTTCGCTTCAAAGATTCCACTTATCAAAGCAAGTGCACAGCTTAATAAGAAGGGCTCTTATGGCACTGTGGGTGTTTCTCTTCTTCTGGAACAGAATTGCCTGGCTTCAAATCCTATCTGCTCCAGAGCTGTATCAATAAATGTCTGAAAACGTTGAATGAAAATATCTATAGGTCAAGAAGATAAATGTACTGAGTCACTTCAGGGAAGATAGCTACACATAGACAATATCACAATGTTTTCTGTGGAGAATCTGCATTCACAAAATGGACATAAAATATTCTCATCAGATGGCTAATCATCTGAAGCCAAGGCAATGTAACAAATGCCTAGTAATGTAGTCTGGGAACTAACTTTCAAAAAGGGCTAAGTCTTTAGAATTAGGGCCAGTCCATTCAGGACAGATGCCAGGAAGCACTTCTACACACAAAGGTGTTTGGAACTCTATGCCATGAATGTCAGTGGATGAAAGATCAGTCATTAATTTTAAATCTGAAGTAGATGATTTTTTATTAAACAAAGGTATTAAGGGACATGGTTAAAAGGCAGGTATTAGGCCATTGATCAGCCATATTCTCACTGAATGGTAGAACAGGCTTGAGGAGCTAAATGACTTATTCCTTTTTCTATCTTCCTGTAAAACGGTCACTCAAAAAATTCACTTTTTGATTTTGGCATTGGCATTAAACAAAAGGGGTGGAGGGTACTGAAACTATTTTTAGCTTGCCATAACATGGTTTTCTATGGAAATATACTGCAAGTTATCCGTTCAGTTTCTCATATGAAACAATGGCTTATTGTGCCCTGGGTAAAGGCAAAAGAATTTGTTAGAATAGGTCATAAAATATTGAAACAGGTGGGTGTGTACAGTTACATGATCAGGACACACCCTGAGAACTGGTGAATGAGACAAAGTACAATTTATGACAGCATTCTCTTTCTCTTAAGCTCCTGATCTCTATTACCCACGGGTACTTTGCAACAACACAGTGATCAAATTATGCCTGTGCAAGAAATAATTTCACTGAAAATAAAACAGCCCACCAATCACATTGGTTCTTTTATGGATGAATGCAGTACCAGTTCTATAATGTTATTCTGAATACTGTTCCTAATTTGTTTAAGCATTTTTTAATTCATTCACAGTTTGCGGGTGTTGCTGGCTGGGCCAGTGTTTATTGCCAATACCTATTTCCCTTTGAGAAGGTGATGATGAGCTGTTTTTTTAAAACTGGTATAGTCCTTTTGGTTTTGGTAGACCCACAATGCCATTTGGGAGAGTCTTCCTGGATTTTTACCCAGTGGGCAGTGAAGGAACAGCAATATATTTCCAAGTAAAGCTGATGAGTGGCTTGGAGGGAAACTTGCAGGCGGTGGTGTTCCCATGTATTTGCAGGTGTTCCATGTATGTCCTTGTCTTTATTGATGGTAGTGGTCATGGGTTTGGAAAATTTTGCCTGAGGAACCTCGGAGAGTTTTTGCAGTATGTCTTGCAAACAGTACACACTGCTGCTACCAAGTGTCAGGATGAAGGTAGTGAATGCTTATGGCCATGGTGCTTTGTCCTGGATAGTGTCAACTTTCTTGCGTGTTGCTGGAGTTTCTCACATCCAGGCAAATGGGGATTAATCCACTACACATCTCACTGGTGTCTTGTAGGTGGTGGATAGGCTTTGGAGAGTCAGGAGGAGAGTTATTTGCAATTAATTTTATACATAATCTCACTGTTGCCATGCAGGAACAAGAAAAGATGTTTATCCATATTAGAGCAGGCATTTACACAAAAGTGAAACAGATAACAAACAAGCCACAAGGACAGGGCAAGATTGGATAGCATGATTTGGAGTCAATCAGGTCTAAGTAGAAGCTCAAAATCAAAACCATGTATCCAGAATCCTATTTTGGTCCAACATAATGATATGCATGGAGATTTATTACTTGCAGCACAGGAAAACAAGCCTGCAGGCTAAATCAGTGAAGACAGCAGGCAAATGCTCAATGTGGATGACATTGCTCTGTCAGTGATTCTGAAGGAAATATGGTCAAAACCTTTGTTAAATACAGAAAGGGAAACACCTAGTATGTGCTGAAGCATCCATTAAAGACGTGCTTGTCAAGATTTCAACAGCTGATTTTTTCATCCATAGCAGACTGATTAAATCCCCATGCTGTGAGCCTTCATTAGAACTTCAATTTTCAAAAGTTTTTTTTCACACCCCCAACAAACAATTCTGAAATAATTTGATAGTTCCCTGCAATCACCATGCCGCAATCTCCAAACTGACTTCTGGGCTGCAATGGTTAAAGAATAATAACAGGGATGGCAGTTGTGGTATGTGTCAAGTAAGTGTATGTTTACGTATAATCATCGTTTATCAAATTTCCAGTTACCAGGTTAAATACAGATATTCTCATTTAAAATATCACTAAATTCTGCAGGAGATAATCATTCCTGGCATAAAAAGTGAGAACATCGTAAGCTCAAACATACGTGAAAATGTTTGATATGGACTAAAAAATATATTTTTTTCATTGTTAGGCCTCCATGACAGCCTGTCAAACGATGCCTGTCAAACGATTCCTCTCATTAGAAATTAATAAATTCAACACTCCTGTAAGTTGTCCCCTCAGGTAAATTACACTTTGTGCTCTTTCCATCTCCACAATAAAAATCTTTTAATGTTGCACATTACTTATAGTCTAGGTTTTGGCAAATCCACTGCATTCTAACTCTTGCTCTTCGTCAGCAGTGTACGTTCAGAGTTGCTTTTTAGCACTCAGAGTGTCCCTTTTTTTTTAAACTATTGCTCACAGGATGTGGACATCATTGGCTAGGTAGCATTTACTGCCTATCCCTAATTGCCCAAAGGGCAGTTAAGAGTCAACCACACTACTGTGGGTCTGGAGTCACTTGTAGGCCAAACCAGGTAAGGACAGCAAATTCCCTCTCTAAAGGATATTAGTGAACCAGACAGATTTTTTTTCCCAACAATCAGCAATGGATTCACAGTGACTGTTAGACTCTTAATACCAGATTTTTTTTAATTGATTTCAAATTTCTCCATCTGCCATGGTAGCATCTGAACCCAGGTCCCCAGAACATTAGCTGAGTCTCTGGATTAACAGTCCAGCAATAATACCACTAGGCCATTGTCTCCCCTGTGAGTGGTGCAAATTCAAACAAATCTCAACACAGAACTAAAAGATAATCAATGTATGAAAAGGCTTTTTGAACACAGGCCTACAATGATTTGAAACACAGTCTGGAAAGACTGAATATCTTTATGGCTTTCCAAACGCTGCTCAGTGTTTCGTCACTCAACATCTGATATCTTACAGCTGCATTTCACATCCTGCATTCTTCCCTTTCATCTGAGCACCTCAACAGGAAACAACACATTTGCCCGCAGCTGAGTCAGTAGTTAAATGTGTGACATTTAATGATAATCAGATTCTGTAGATAACAAAAATAGTGACCAATATAGAAAGCCTGTGTTTCATAGTTCGTTGTAACTCATTGTGATAAACTTCTCCCTCAGATATCTCAAACTCCACAACAGGCATTGTGTAAATTGATAGATGTTAACTTCTTGAACTGAAAATGAATTTTCTCACAGAAACACATTGAGGTTTGGGGATAATTCATGCTGTTAGCTTCCAGCAAGGTAACCAGAAAATCAAAGCAATACATAGAGGCCAAAATCAATGCCAAGATTACATTAAATGTTTCAATTCAGTTCACTGAGGACAGATGAAGCTGAGCCATCAAACATAGCCTAAACATGGTTCCATTTACTTACTTCAGACCTGAAATCCGCATAACTAAAAACAGTGGTCGCAATCAAATTGTTAAATCACTCATTTCCATAAAACATTCCTACTTGAGCTCAGACTTTGATTTCACTACAGATATCCATGAGGTTACTGCTACCTATTGAGAAGGATTTTCAGGGAAGGACAGGCACCAGTGCACACTACACATGCTCATAAAATATAAATGCATTACACTGCACTCCCTCTCTTTTATAAACATTTTCTGAGAATCTATTTTCTGTATGATTACCGAAGCAACTTCAACCATGGAAAACAAATAAACAAATTCTTGTGAATATCCACACTTCGCAAAATTAAATCTTCTGAAGGAAAAAATTCAGTTACAATTTTAGTTTATTTAGCAGGTTTACTAAGCCACTCTGATTTTGTTCCAAGTTTGGTGTTGACTGAAGTGTTGGACTGTTTGATTTCATTTGAGAACTCTCAGAAGATCCTGTTTCTCTTTTCTGCACATCTGGTGTAGTTGCTTTCATTCAATCAACTTTTACATCTTTGGTGCTGGAATTTCAGGGCGTTAATAAACGGCCTGCATTTTCAGTGTATGTTGCTCGTGAATTATCTTTTCAAGACTAGCTTTCATGTTTAAATATTTCTCACTCTCTTGCTTCGGTACCTCTTTTTGTCATCCATTTTTACAAAAGTCTGTTAAACAGCTTGAACTGCAATTTGACCATGACGACAGCTGCAAAAGGAAAGTCTGGCAGCTTATTCCAATAGTTTTGAGAGATAGTACATTTAGAACATAGAACAGGCCCCTCAGCCCACCACATCTGTGCTGACCATGATGCTATTCTAAACTAATCCCATCTGCCTGCAGATGGTCGACACCCTTCTCTTCCCTGCTTCGTCATGTGTCTGTGTTAATGCCTCTTAAATGTTGCTTTTGTATCTTCTTCTACCACCTTCCCTGGCAGCATATTCCAGGCACCTACACGTCTCTGCTTAAAAAAAGCTTGCCTTGCACATCTCATTTAAACTCTCCACTTCTCACCTTCAACCTATGCCCCCCCTCCTACCCCGAGTATTTGACATTTTCACCCTGGGAAAAACAGTCTGACTAGCCAACCTATCCATGCCTCTCACGATTTTACGTACTGTTATCAGGTCACCCCTCAGCTTCCAATGCTCTAGTGAACACAATCTAAATTTGTTTAACCTCTCCTAATACACTCTAATCTAGGCAACATTCTTGTCACTTTGAAAGAACTATGGACTTGCAGCACAAGATCCCTCTGTACATTAATGTTCCTAAAAGTCCTGCCATTTACTGAATACTTTCTACTTGCATTTGCTTTTCCAAAATGCATCGCTTCACACCTGTCTGAATTAAACTCTGTCTGCCGTTTCTCCGCCCAACTTTCTAACTGATCTATATCCTGCAGTATCCTTTGACAGGCTTCCTTAGAATCCACAACTCCAATTTTTGTGTCATCTGCAAACTTATTAATCAGACCACTCACATTTTCATCCAAGTCCTTATATACAGAGTGGCATGGTGACTCAGCAGTTAGCACTGCTGCCTCACAGCACCAGGGACCTGGGTTCAATTCCACCCTTAAGTAACTGTCTGTGTGGAGTTTGCACATTGTCCCTGTGTCTGGGTTTTGTCCCACAGTCCAAAGATGTGCAGTTTAGGTGAATTGGTCATGCTAAATTGCCCATAGTAGTGGCCAGGGATGTGTGAGTTAGCTAGGGGTATGGATCTGGATGGGATGGTCTTCAGAAGTTCAGTGTGGACCTGATGGGCCAAATGGCCTGCTTCCACGCTGTAGGGATTCTATGATTATAAAAACAACAAGAGGTTCACAGCACATATCCTTATGGAACTTAATAGGTCACAGATCTCCTGTCGGAGAATTGCCCCTCCACAACTACATTCTTGTCTTCTGTAACCAAGCCAACACTTTTTATTCAACTTAGCAACTCACCATGGATTGCATGTGATTTACTCTTCTGGACCAGCCTACCATAAGTGACCATGTCAAATGCTTTATTAAAGTACATGAAGTCCATCCACTGCCCGAACCTCATCAATCACCTTTGTCACTTCCTCAAAAGATTCAATCAAATTTGCGAGACAAGGCCTCCCCCACTACTCTCCCGTCTTCCACGGCCTGGCCTGAAGCTAAAGAGGATACAAAGGTCTCTGTCAAGGCCCACCCTTGCTTCCCTCAGTATCTCGGGATAGATTCCATCAGGCCCTGGTGACTTATTTACCTTGATGTTTTTTCAAGACACCCAACATCTCCTCCTTCTTAATGTCAACACGCCCCAGAATATAATGTGCCCCATTCTAATCTTACCATTATTCATGTCCTTCTCCTTGGCAACTATTAGGCAAAGTACATCAAAAGGACTTCATCCACTTCCTCTGGCTCCTCACATAAATTCTCTCCTTTGTCCTAGAATGGTCTACCCTTTCCCTAGTTATCCTGTTGCTCCTAATACACATACTAAATGCCTTGGGATTCCCTTTAATTCTACTTGCCAAGGACATTTCATGACCTTTTCTAGCCCTCATAATTCCTTGTTTAAATTCTTCCCTGCTTCTTTTATATTCCTCAAGGGCTTCACCTAACTTCAGTTTCCAAAACCTTACAATATACTTCCCTTTCCTTTTTGCTTACCATTGATTCTAGGTCACTATCACTATCTAGAACTCTGTCTACACCAGGTCAATAAGTGAACCCTCTTGCTATGGACATCTTACTTACAATTTGTGCGTGATCAGTGTGGAGAATTTGATCCAAACTATGACCCTATTTGATGCAGTCCTGTTTACAGGACAATTCATTACAATGACAATGGAATATTGTCAGTTCCTCATCTGCACACTGGTCAAAATCTACCCACTGATGAATAAGGATCCCAATTCCCTCTGACAGTATATTTTCTTTCAGGCTCTGCCATTAATTCTACACTGCTCAACCTATATCCTCTGTCAAAATGCAGTGGCTCTCATTTCACTGTGTTGAATTCCATCTGCGACATGCATGCCCATTCCGCTACTCTATCTAAAATCACAGAATCCCTACAGTGCAAGAAGCAGGTCACTTGGTCCATCAAGTGACCCTCAGAAGAGCATCCCACCCAAACCCACTCCCCTACCTTATCCCTGCTTGTTCCCGTGGCTAATCCACCTAGCCTGCACATCCTGGGTAATTTAGCATGGCCAATCCACCTAACTGTACATCTTTAGACTGTGGAAGGAAACTGCAGCACCCAGAGGATACCCACACAGACACTGGGAGAATGTGCAAACTCCACAGAGACAGTTGCCCGAGGGTGGAATCGAACTGAGATCCCTGGTGCTATGAAGACGCAGTGCTAACAGCTGAGTCACCATGAAACCTAAGAGCCTGGAGGTGCATTTTCCATGACTGTCTGCCAGCCTCTGGTTTGAAAAACAACCATTTACACACCTTACATTTTTTCAGTCCTTAAGCGAATTATTTTATTCAAGCTGACACTAATCATCCTATTCCACGATTCTCTATTTTGTTAACCAGCCTTTTATATGATACTTTCCCAAATGTTTTTATGAAATTATTACAGACTTCATTAAGAAAATGAATAAGATTAGTCAAACATGGTCCATGCTGGTTCTCCTTAAAAGACATAAACTTTGTCAAGTCCCTGCTCATTCTTTCACCAGTACTTTTTGATGTTAAACTGACTGGACTACACTGACTAAAGTGTCTTTACCCCTTTCTTAACCAGGATATCAGGCATTTGGCACTGTACCACCCTCTGGCACCTCGCCCCGATTGTAGAGCCGATTATAAGACTATGTTTAAAATGATATCAGGCCTTTCCACTGTTGCGCCACTTTCCATAGCACCCTGGGATACAACACATCCGCAACAACGGAGTCGAGTGGCAGACTGTCGTAAAAACAATAGTTCTGCAGAGAATTTGTTTCTTTCCTCAAGAAGTGGTGCTCAGTACATTAACCAACACTACAAAAGAAAAACATTGTTGGGAATTTTCAACACAATCAAAATGGTTGACGCACAAATGTAGCATCTAAAGCCGAAGCAGCACAGCTGTCAGCTTCAAAAGAAACATCATTTATGATGGGCAAAAGTAGCAGAGTCAACAAGACAATGCATTTAAATATAGGCTGACCACTTATTTTGATAGACAAAGTACAAGAAGGATTTTTTTTAAAAAGATAAATAATTGACAGCACTAACAGTGACAGGTCAGGGATAACAGCCAAATGGTAAAGTAATCTACCCAAGGGAATCAACAGACAGATGCTGCCATATGGTCCCCGATTGTCAGCTTCATAAAGCTACCTCCTTTGACCTGAGGTGTCATTGCTCAGGCTGCAGTTTCTCTTTAGAAGGGAGATGCAGCAAAGACCAACATTTTACAACCTGAGATTAAAAGCAAAATAGAGACCATGTTCACCAGAGGTGAAAGAAGTGAAGAATGTACGAAAATAGATACAAGTTTGGGGAATCAGGGCTATCAGGCCAAAAGCAAAGTAATTTTATAGACTAATATGACACAAAAGGTGGCCACTGAGCCCTTTGAATGGGCTAGCTGTCTGACAGCAATATCAAATTAATACGGCTCTTCTGCACTTTCCTGATCATCCTATATATCAATTTATTGCAGGTATTTAACCAATTTTCCTTTGAAAGTTGCTATTCAATTTATGTCAACCACACTTTCAGGCAGGGGGTTTTCAGAGCACAACAACCTTCTGTGTTTAGAACAAAGGTTTCCTCATATCACCTCTGATTCTTTTGCCAATCATCTTAATTTTTTGTTTATAGAGTCAAAGAGTTGTACAGCGCAGAAACAGACCCTTCTGTCCAACTTGTCCATGCTGACCAGATATCCAAAATTAATCTAGTCCCGTTTGCCAGCATTTGGCCCATATCTCTAAACCCTTCCTATTCATGCACCCATCCAGATGTCTTTCAAATGTTGTAATTGTAGCAGGCTTCACCACTCCCTCTAGCAATTCATTCCATCCACACACCACACTCCACGTGTGTGAAAATGTTGCTCTTCAGGTCCCTTTTAAATCCTTCCACTCTCACCTTAAACCTATATCCTCTAGTTCTGGACTGCCCTAGCCTGGGAAAAAGACCTTGGCTATTCATCCTATCCATGCCCTTCATGATTTTATAGACCTCAGTCACCCCTTAGCCTCTGATGCTCCAGGGGAAATAGCCCTGGCCTATTCAGCCTTTCCTTATGGCTCAAATCTTCCAACTTCAGCAACATCCTTGTAAATCTTTTATGCATCCTTTCAAGTTTAACAACATCTTTTCTATAGCAGGGAGAGCACTATTCCAAAAGTAGCCTTACCAATGTCCTGCTCAGCTGCAACATTACATCCCAACTCATATATTCAATGCACTGACCAATAAAGGCCAGTGTACCAAAAACCTTCTTCACTATCCTGTCTACCTGTGACTCCACCTTCAAAGAACCTTTGTGGCACTAGAAACAGTTCTTTTCTTACTCTAAGAACCATTCAGGGTTTCCAACACCGCCATCAATTCTCCACTTAACCTTCTCCACTCTAAGAAATGAGAAAATCAGTGAGAAAAATGTGTTATAGACTTTTCTTATATTTCACATTGACACAAGACTTCCTGGGTGTGAAGTGATTTAGGATCAGCTCCTTCCTTTTAATCATTAATTTCAACAAATATTTCAGGAACACTGACAGCTGAATACTTAATGCCACTTTATCAAAGAACATGACACTCTTTGTTGACCAAGTTTACCTGCAACTTAGATTCAGCTGCACTTTTGCTATTTGCAGAGGTTGTGTACTGGCCCTTCTAATGTTTAGCAAGAACTATCAAAAAACACTTTACATTTTGTACAATATAGAGATATACGTGGTGTAACATCTGTCTTTGTCAAATGACATTTGTCGAACAAGTTGAAACTGATTGCAATTCACCATTAGAAAAATGATTAGATCCTGCTTTCTTTCAATACAGAAATGGATTAGATGTACTTGACATTAATTCAATACAACTTAAACTATTATACAAAATATTTTCAACACCAAAATAACGTCAAACATGTGCAGGTTTGCATAGAAATTCCGCCTGGATATTTTTATTCAAAGAATTAGCAAATGATAATTTGTCTTTGCAGATCCACCAATTCCCCTGTGATGCAAATATTGCAAAGTATTTTTAAATTACAAAGCACTGCACACTGGAAGACAATTTGAAAAATTAATTTTTACAGCACCTATATGGCATAATGCCCCAAAGCAGTTTATAGCCAAACAAGTACCTGTGCTTTGAAAGTGTAGTTATTGCTGTTATATTGAAAACACAGCAGCTAATTTGCCTACAGCAAGGCTGCAGCAATGAAATAATGACAACACAGTGTGGAGGTGGAAGAACACAGCAGGCCAGGCAGCATCAGAGGAGCAGGAAAGTTGACGTTTCGGGTCGGGACCCTTCTTCAGAAATGATAATGACTAGATAATATGATTTTCTAGTGAAATTAGCCAAGGGAAAACTTCAATTCTTCCTCTTACTGGGAGTGTCCCTTATATAACATCTCATTAAATTCCAAATGATGGATAACACGAACCAAACAAGGCAGCTTTCGCATCCTTCTAAAACTTTTTAAGTAATTTTATTTCAGTAATAGCAGGCAAGATAGATGAAATACTGCAACAGAGAATTTGAGAGATAGTTTACATCTAGATCACGCAGAGAGATTGTGCCCAAGTGGGCAGTGCATTTATCTGACAGTAAGTCTTCAAGAGACAAACTCCAAAGTTTCACGAAGCCATAAATGTCTTGTAATAAAGCCAGGTGGAGGAAATTTAACTTGGTCTCAACCCTTTGCAATTGTAGCAATTTCTAGAGTTATTTCAATGGTTACATCTTTGCAATGTAAGCCAACAATACCTCCAGATATTATCTGTCAAGCAAACAATCTGGAAGACAGACAACAAATGCATCTACTATAATGGCTTACAAGGCTACAGTTTTGATCTCAATGCACTATTGCGTCAAAAGGCACACCAACAATGATAAAGATTTTCCCATTCTTCCATTTCTTCAGTAAGGTCTGGAGTTCGGCAAACAATGATCTGACCTCAAGATGTTCATCATTATCAAATCACACGAAATGGTGAAGATAACACAAAGAACAATGGAATGCTCAAAATCTGAAACAACAACATAAATTATCAGAGAAACTGAGCAGGTCTGCCAGCCTCTGTGGAGAATAAAATGGAATTAACTTTGAGTCCCATTCTGAAGGAAAGTCACTGGGATACAAAATGTTAACTCTCCTTTCTCTCACAGATGCTGCTAGACTTGCTAAATAGTGAAGAGTTCTGTTGCTCAAAAATAAGTGTAAAAAGTTAGAAGAACGAAGAAGTCAGGTGGAATTTTTCTGGCCATAAAGATTATTATAAGGACAGTGGGCTTAATTACTAGGGAATGCCACTGAAGGGGTCAGTACAAGTGGGCTCAGTAAATTAGTGTTTCTGTTGAGAGGTAGTGATTATGTATCATTTAAACCTAGGGTCTTGCCATCTTGCTATGAAATAAAGGACCAAACCTTACCTCGCTCAAAAATGCAAAAGACCTGGGTTCCAAAATTTCACCTCTGCATCGAGGGCACAGAGCCAAGAGAAATCCTGGATCTTGACCTTTAACAAGGGCCACTCAGACTTTAAGATTTCACATCAGCGGTGCACTGCACTGGGTGTTGAGCGAGGTGACCAGAGAAGAGCTCAAGAGGCTGCCCACTTTGAGGCAGGCTAGGCAGAACGTCAGAGGACTCCAGCATTGTATTCAAAATGCAAAAACAAAAAAAAATTAAAGAGAAAATAGCTCTCCTGCTCTCACTCCCTCATTCCCAACACTCCACCCATCAATGCCCCTCATATCCAATAAGCCCCAGGCATCTCCATGGCTTTTTTTAGGCCTTATGCAAAGTCAATTTCCACTTAGTCCTTCCCTCCCATGCCAACTCACTTATTATCCAGCACAAGTATTAATCAGAAGACATCAAGGCAGAAAATAAAGTTACTCGTCTATGGTTATATCACTATTTAAAGTAAAGCACCCTAACAGGTATAAAATAAACAACCAAGACAGTGAAACTGCAAAAACAAATTCCTTGTGAAAACAAACACTTCAGTTAGTTTCAATGACTTTTCTAAATGAACATTTAAGTTGTGTCTAATAGCTTACATTGATAAACATCTGTAGTACTTAAAAACCTTAAAGTCAATAAATAGTTTTGGTTCAATAAGCAAGTGGAACTGTCCATCAAGAGGCACTTCATTGTAAAAATGGTCGTTTGAGAAATCAGGCATGCAGCACACATCCTAATGATAGTTTGATATGGCCAGGCACTCTCAAATACCTTCACTGTCTTTATTAACTGTGCAATATTTTCAAACAAGTTCTTGACAATTTTGCTAGTCCCAATAAGTTGCATGGCCTTTCATAATCCAAAGGGTGCATTACTGTTCCCAAATGTGTCCCAGGATCAGATCAATGCGGTGCTTCACCTCTCCCAGGCGAGAAATATAAAACAAACCTCCAAGACATGTCACTCATACACCTTCACCATGACACATTCCCCATAGCCCACCCATTTCAGTTCATGCAAACTAATGCATACACTCACCACCTATCACAACGGGGGTCTATCCATGTATCTGCTGTCTTCATCCTTCTAGGTAGTAGAGGTCACAGGTTCAGTAGGTACTTTGAATTTTGGTATATTCCTGTGTAATATTTTTACACAGTACACTCTACTAGCACTATGCATCAGTGTCACATGAAGATGAGTGTTGAAGGTGTCAGATGGGTGCCAATCAAGCTGGCTGATTTATACTGGATAATGTCAAGTTTCTCGAGAGTTGTTAGTGATGCACTCTTCCAGGAAAGTGGAGGCCATTCCACTGCACTCCTGACATGTGCCTTGTAGATGGTGCATTTGTTTAAGGAGTTACTAGCCTCTGAATTCCTCTGGTATACACAATATTTATTTGGCTGATTCATTCAGTTTCTGGTCAATGATAATCAATGCTTTGAGACATCCGGACACTTGTTTACAGATCGACTCTTGTTGACAGGTCTTGATAGAGTTAGATAGTTCCAGAGGGTTTATGCATCACTTACATACAATCTTCTCCACAATTTACTGTGCAAAAGGACCTACGACCCTTCTCCTCTCAAAAGGATCATTGACAGCCCCGAATGCAAAGGATATGGGGTGACCATGCAGCCCTCTCCCAAAGGATACAGGATGCTCCCCCTCTACCAATCCCACCCAAAGAACCTCTGCTAAACTCCACCAAGTTGTGTTGGGACCACAGCCACATGGATCCCTCTGTTCATCAAAGGGCAGTCTGACTATTAAGAAGAAATGCACTGAGAACAGACCTGCTCTTACCTGGACTAATCTTCACATTCCAAGAACTTCAAATTCCCATTCCAGTGGAAACAGCTGGTCAATTCAATGACTAAAAGACTGCATATTTGAACCATCACGCAGCCTTCAATTCTGCCCCATGAAAGTAAGAGGGATCCAGTTCATGGCAATGAGTTCTCAACAAATTCCAACATTTTTGTTCCAGCAGAGAACCTCTCCAAAGCTGCTGAAATTTGAAGACTTACTGCTAGAGATTTACGTAAATGCTGATCAACATAACTCAGAGCATGTAAAGGGATAGGAGGAGGCCTATTTGGCCCACAAGGTACAGGGTCCAGGTTATTCACTCAATGAGGGGGAAATGATGGCAGTACAGCTCCCAGTCAGAAGTCACATGACACCAGGTTATAGTTCAACAGGTTTATTTGAAATCACAAGCTTTCACAGCACTGCCCCTTCATCAGGTGAAGTCCAGCTTCCAGTCAAGATGGCATGTGGTCTGGAGGTCACTGCTCCCACACATTTCCTTCACCCAACGCCCCACCCCACCCCACCCCACCCCACCCCACCCCTCCACCCACCAAGATAATAATGGCCTCATGTCTAGAAGTCGCAATCAAAAGAGCTCTGGAATGTTGCCTTGTGCATCCTGCAGATGGTAAAAGTTATCACAGTTCCAGAGGGCCATAGGCCGCTCTGTTTTTATAGCAAGCAAGAGGTGGTGCATTTAGCATCCAAGTCACCACATCTCAGATGAGGAGCAAGGCTGAGAAGTCAGGACATTTCGTGCTGGCCTCATTCAGTATGGGAATCGAACTCACACTGCAGGTGTTACTCTGCATTGGACACCAGCTGTCCAGCCAACTGAGCTGAGATCCAGTTCTGAAGAAGTCATACCAGGCTCAAAACGGTCACTGTTTCTTTCTCCACAGATGTTGCCAGACCTGCTGAGTTTCTCCAGCATTCTGTGTGTTTGTTGCAGGTACAATACAAAGGTAATGGTGTATATTGGCAAATGGTGTCTCAAGTAGCATTCTGTCCCACTTCAACCATTCACTGCTGCTACGCATTCTTTCAGACTGACTATCCAATTAACTCAGCCTGAGAAAACTGATACTTTAACAATTATGCAAAATTTAGAAATTTGAAGAGGTTTGTTTTTGAAGCAGGTAATTCCAAACAATCAAGCATTAATTTCAGATGACAAAAGTTGACAACTAAGCAAGGCATTAAAACTGGCATTTTGTGATTTTTATCATTCCAAAAAATGCTGGCTCAGCAATAAACAAATAAAATTAAACGAACTAAAACCTACACAAGATTGGACATTTTATTCTCTTAATGTCTAAGAAATAATCCAGAGTTATCCCTGCTCAAACTGACAGAGGTTTACAGAATTGATAGCATTTTCATGGTGAAAGACATCTCACACGAGCAAAGCAGTTAAGTCCTGACAGTGCAAATACAGTACGCTGTTTACCAATCAATCAATAATGTATAAGACCATGCATATTATTGATGAAGAAAGCATGCCATAACAAGCTAAATTCAGACTCAAGGGCACTTTCTACTAATGAATTTTCTCATTTGCTTATAAAATAAACTCAGCACTCCCAAAGCCTAATTGCCACAAAGCTTCTCTCAAAACACAGAACAGAGTTAGATTCTCTGGGAAGGGGAATGCAAGTCTAAAAATATGTGTGTGCATGTGTATATGTATGTGCGGGTGGGTTGTTGGGGGCAAGGCATTGCAGAGTAGACAAAATAATTTAGAAATATAAAAGCAATATCTAGGCTCAAGTCAGATATTCAGAATTCATAGTAATTATGGGAATATCATGCAAGTGCAAAATCAAAGGTTAAATATGTTTTAGATATGGCATCTCCATCTTTAAAAAAAATTTTCAAATCTATGTACGTGGAAACAACCACTATTAATCCAAGACCTCGGTTTCAGACTAGGAATGCTTTTATTCTCTGCTGTTTAATTTTTAATACTGTAACTGACCATCCATCCATTATGGATAAACAATAAAGATCAAAATTCTCTCTCAGCTCTTTTTTTCTGCTTCCTTGTTTAATTCATACATTTCTTCCACTCCTCTATTTTCCTGCATGTCACATTTCCTCCCTACCTCAAACTCACTGTTTCTTTGCAGATACACACACACTTTTGCATTTGTTTTTTCTCCATGTACGTCTCAAGAGTCCCTGTTTTCTCTTAACTCACAAAGAGGGACATGTATTGAGTTTCAAACCTCTGATTCACACATTCACTGTCTAATTTTTTGCTGCATACAAGGGAGGGTGTGGTTGTCAGAGCAAGGGAAGTGTTGGCCACAATCTGAGACCATAAAAGAGTAAAGAATATTTGCAGCTTCATAGAGGAGGAGAAAGATATTTTCTGATTGGTTTTATGTTCAAGTTTCTGTTCAACTAATTCAAATCACTGAAAGCATTTCACGTTTTAAAAAAATGCTAAGAAAAACCCATTTGGGTCTGGAAGATTTTTCTCCAGCTCGTGCTTACAGGTATTATTGGCAAAATATTTTATCCTTCAAATGTACTTTTGTGGGGTGAGGGAAAAATGAGCAATTGAATTTTATTGACTACTAAGAATGCCCTAGACAAAGATAACGAAAGTAAAATCAATGATTTTAATGTCCTAGGGAGGCAAAAGTACTAAATGCAAACATACCCCCATAGAATGCTGGGGGAGACTTGAGAGAAGACTTGAGAATAATGGCATTAAAATGGAGTTACTAGAGAGATATACCAGTACATTAGAAATGGGTTAAATGCTAGGCTCTGCATTAGCCAAGGGACAAAACAAATAGATGAAACCATGGGCACATTGATATCTATTTCAGGCCCTGTAAAATGGAATTGCTGAGGAGTAAACCTGATCTTCATCTTTACAGCCTAATAAATAGCAGACAAGGATACAAAACTGAGAAAATTCTGTCCAGCCAACCTCATCAGTTTGAAGACATTTTAAATTGGACTGTGGAAAGCCCTCAGCTTCCAAGGGCATTTCAATCTCCATGAAA
Organism: Ginglymostoma cirratum; assembly: GCA_024137785.1. Classification (NCBI taxonomy): domain Eukaryota; kingdom Metazoa; phylum Chordata; class Chondrichthyes; order Orectolobiformes; family Ginglymostomatidae; genus Ginglymostoma; species Ginglymostoma cirratum. The sequence goes on from JAHRHZ010000024.1 coordinate 13,246,215, forward strand.
GGCCATTAGTTAAACTCAAAGCTGTAGGCATTCATGGTAAACATTAGACCATTTTCTGCACTTGAGCTATTTCCTATGCAATTAGAACCTATTACAAGCACTAGGTTGAGGTGAGGGGTGAGCACAAAGTGCTGAGTGGATTACGCCAAAGCTTAGAAATGGCATCAGACCCAAGTACCAGGTCAAACACAACTTGGATACGAATGGAAATGTAAGTTGTAACTCAGATATTATAATACAGGCAGAATGATGAAAAAACATTCAAACTTAACACAAGCAAGAAACAAAGAGCACATGTACTACAAGAATGGTGTTACACACATAAAGGACGACTCTGAAAGAAACCTCAAAATCATTACTTAGTGCAGGTTATTTTTTTATTCATAAGATGAAAGTTGGTGGAAAGGCCAGCATTTATTGCCATCCTTAATCTCCCTCAAGAAGGTCTTGGTGAGCCACTACCTTACAATGTTGCAGTCTTTGTGACCTAGGTACACCATATGCATGTGTCACTAGGCAGGGTGTTCATAGATCCTGACCAAGCACAATAAAGGAAGAGTGATATATATCTTAGTCATGAAGATGGGTGGCTGCTGCCTTTGTTTTTTGAAGGCATTAGAGCTCACTGGTTTTGAAGCGACTATTGAAGGAGCCTTGGAGACCCTCAGCAGTGCATTTTGCAAATGTTACAAATTGCTGCCTCCGTCTGCTAATGGCTGTTTTTTCCCTGAATGTTGCAACTTGATTATTGTTGAAGCTGTACCATTCAGGCCAGTGGAAAATATTCCATCAGGCTCCTGTCTTGCCTCTCGTAGACAGTGTACACGCTTTGCAGAGTCAGAAGTTGAGTTTACTCACAACTGAATTTCCAACTTCTGACCTGTTCTTGTATCTACAGTATGTGTGTCATGGTCATAGGGTCATTAAGCATTCAAGGAGCCCATTTTGCCCATCAATTCAATGCCAGCTCTCTGTGTTCAGCATCCCATTCTGTCCCATTCCCACACTGTATCTCAACAGCCTTGCAAAATTATTTCCCCTAAATACTTATCCAAATGCTTTTTAATATCATTCATTATCTCTACTTCCTCAGGCAGTGGATTTCCAGTTACCATCCCGTCCTGCCTTAGGGGGAAATGTGCCACGTATTGGTGAACATCAGTTATCTGCCAGGTAACTGCTAGGTTATTGTTGCATTTTAAACCAGGGAGGTTGACTCTGATTAGTCAGGGCATTGTCCTGACAAATGAATTAGCTGTCACTTATTTTGCTCAATTGAACCAGTAAATATAAATGAAACACAAACTATTAATTTATTACAAAACAAAACTGATTCCACAAAGATAAAGAATTGGGTTATCACACAGTGTGCGAAGTTAAAATATAAGTGTTTACCCCTCTAAATTATGCCAAACATAATGCACAAACACATTCCCATTCACATCAGGCAGAGGAAATAATCATTTATTTCTGCAGAGCTCACTTTGAGAAAAAAGTAAAACTTTTGTCCCATAACTTATCATTCCTGATAGCAGAAAAAACACAAGCTAGTGTGGAATGTACAGATGGCTGTTGATCTAGTGTTTTTGCATATCTGGGCAGTTTCCAGAAATATGGGCCTCTGGATTCTCGGCAGACTCGGCTTACTCAGGAAATATTTTATCAAGAAGTCTTTCAATCACTCTTCGTTAGAACTTCCAGGGTTTACACAAGAATCACCAGAAACAAGAGACAAAAGCTGAGTAGCTTCTTTCTTTCAGCAAGCCTCCCCAATGAAAGTCCAAGTCTGCAAGAACAGTGTCCAAACTCTCCAGTTACCAGTGATCACGATAATTATACATCTCAATGTCACACTCAATGAAAATATTGTCTGGATGTCAAGTGCAGCCACTCTGGCAGCACCTCCAAAATTCACTTTTTTTTTGTCTATAGTTGAACCATATGTATAATGTAAACTGAGCAGGGTGTTGGTGATTAACTAAAAACCAATGAACTGCGAATGCGGTAAATCAGAAACAAAAATAGAAATTGCTGGAAAATCTCAGCAGGTTTGTCAGCCTCTGTGCAGAGAAATCAGAGCTAACATTTCGTGTCAAGTGACCCTTCGTCAGAGCTATTTTAGTATCCATGATTAAGTGTCACTTGATAACACTGTTGATGATACCTTCCATTCTTTGCTGATGGTTAGAGGTAGACTGATAGAATTGGTCAGATTAGATTGGTCATGTATTTGTGAACAGGGCACAACTAAGTAATTTGCAATATTGTTGGTGCTGTAACTGTATTGAGTATTTGGCCAAGGGTACAGCCACTTCTTAAGTACACAAGTTCAACAATACAATCAGGGTGTTATTAGGGGTTCCATGGTCTTAGTTATAGTCCAGAACACACAACTAACTCTTCATATCACAAGTGAATCAAATTACTGAAAGACTGGCATCTATAATATTAGGGATTCAGGGGAAGGCAAAGGTGGATCATTCATTCAGCACTTCTGGTTGAAGATGGCAGCAAATCTTGTCTTCCAAACTGGGATAATGGGCTCTGCCATCCTTCACAATAGGAATATTTATGGATCATTCTTCTCTACTTAGTTCTATTATTGTCCACATTCATTCCCAACTGAATATGGCGATACTGCATAGTTTTAATCCAATTCATTCATTGCTGCTCTGCTGTTCAGCATGCTGCCGCCCTGCTGCGCATCAAAGCCTATGAAATGCCAGTTCATCAAGCTAAAAGAATATAGGACACAATTCTTAGGAAAACACACTCTATAGCATTCTGACCAAAATATACCATGAGCACGCTGGTGCATTCCAATTGCTACAGTACAAGGGAATATCAAGGACAGTGAACAGGAACCAATGCTGCCCACTACACCTCAGTCCCAACCCTGAGACTGATAACTAATGTCAGGCACTTAGAAAATAGATCCTGATTTCAAACTTTCTCCAAAGAGAAAGTAGTTTTCTTCTATGAGAAAACAGTTCAGAGATATGCAAGGTATTTAAGGGAATTAAAGTAGTAGCTCTGGAATTGTATTTTAACTTGAATAGCAAGAGTATGACAAGCGAAAACCACTTCAGACAAATTTAAAATTGATGTCAGAAATTCACAACAATAAAAAGGATTAACACATCAAATGGACATCCTGGCAAGTGGTCTGAAGACAAAAATGCCAAAATCATTCAGCAATTAGATGCTCAAGTTTCTCAATATAATCTTTCCCACTTCCTTTACAAGTGCCTCAATTACATCTGCACCCTTCCCCAACAGAAGAAAGGTTAAATACTCTCAAAGAATCTGCAGCATTTGGTGCCGTGAATTTGAACCGGGTATCAATTTCGTACTTCTTAGCTCAGCCTCTGACAAGATACTGTGCAATTCTGAAGCGAATTTGAGAGCAAGAATTCAGCAATCTCACTCACGTCAGGTTCTTTATTAAGATATTAAGACGCAAACACCATTTCACACAATTTCCTCAGCAATGTCACTTGCAAGTTTACAAAGCAACTTCTGATCTTTTGTAGAAAATAAATGTGAAAAATAATTATGTTTTGTATAAAATAACTGAAAAGCTGCAAGTTCAGCAGAATGAACAGTTAAAGTTCACTGGTCCTCCTTAGAAAGAATCTCAATAATCTCACACATGGGATAAACAGGTTATCCTTATTATGAAGTTTGCAGTGAAAGACTGGATAGAACATAGAACATAGAACAGTACAGCACAGTACAAGCACTTCAGCCCACTATGTTGTGCCAAATTTTTACCCTAAACCTAAGGTCTATCTAACCTCCAACCCTACCTGATACTATCATCCATATTCCTATCTAATAGCCGCTTAAATGCCTCTAATGAGGCCGACTCCACTACCCTCTCCGGCATTGCATTCCATGCCGCTACGACTCTCTGCGTAAAGAACCTACCTCTGATGTCTCCCCTATATCTACCTCCACTCATTTTAAAACTATGCCCCCTCGTAATAGCTCCCTCCACCCTAGGAAAAAATCTCTGGCTGTCCACTCTATCTATACCTCTGATCATTTTGTACACCTCTATCAAGTCACCTCTCATCCTTCGTCGTTCTAAAGAGAAAAGCCCTAGCTCTCTCAACCTTTTCTTGTAAGACCTTCCCTCCATTCCAGGCAACATCCTGGTAAATCTCCTCTGCATCTTTTCCAACGCTTCCACATCTTTCTTGTAATGAGGCGACCAGAACTCGACACAATACTCCAAATGTGGCCGAACCAGGCTTTTGTATAGCTGGAGCATAACTTCATGGCTCTTGAATTCAATCCCTCTATTAATGAAAGCTAACACACTATACGCCTTCTTAATAACTCTATCCACCTGGGTGGCAGCTATCAGGGAACTGTGGACATGAACCCCACGATCCCTCTGCTCCTCCACACTGCCAAGAATCTTTCCATTAACCCTGTACTCTGCCTTCAAATTTGTCCTTCCAAAATGAATCACCTCACACTTTTCAGGGTTCAAGTCCATCTGCCACTTCTGACCCCAGCTCTGCATCCTAACAATGTCCCTCTGTAACCGAGAACAGCCCTCTGCACTATCCACAACTCGACCCACCTTCGTATCATCCGCGAACTTACTAATCCACCCTTCCACTTCTACATCCAAATCATTTACAAAAGTCACAAATAGAAGAGGACCCAGAACTGATCTTTGTGGTCCACCACTCGTAACTGAATAGTTATTTATGTTTCAGAAAATGCAGCAAGTTTCAACCTTCTCTACAAATCTTCTGTTTATCAGAATCAAACTTATTTTTGTTTAGTCCAATAGTATAAAGTCAACCATGTAACTCTGGCATCAAGTATGCAACAAAATCAACTTGGAATTCGTTATATTCTAAACTCTAATTTTGCAGGATAATTACATCATTATTCAGTATTATGTTTGCAGACCAGGTGTCTAGTGATGCTAGGAATCATGAAACTAGTTTGCGTATATGTTGCTATCTTTAATTTAAGCAGCTGAATGAGCTCTTGGTATGTGCCTAAATTAGCTGAGGCTGTGGGACTTACCTTTTGCCCAGACTAATCCCACAATGCACTGATCTGCAAATAAAGTGCACATTTAAGTTTATTATGTCTATTAAATAAACCTTTGGAGCTTCCCCACTTCAATTTGCACAGAAACAAATTTTCAGATTAGGATTAATAAAGTGGCCATTAGCAGCTGCTGCACAATGCATGGAAGAGAATGAAAGTGATCAGGAAATTCAATCTCATTGAAGTGCTGTACTCATCAATCCTGTAAAACACACTAACTACTCAGCACTCTGATTGGCTCCTGTCCATCCTTTCAAACTTGATTGACGATATCCTAGACAGCAGGATGCTGCTGAGCTAATCCAACCCATAGGCAAAGATCAGTACCCTTTTAATTAAAAAGTCAAGTTTCTACACCAAGTGAATAATGCCCCGTAAAATGTTGACAGGAATGATTAAATGACATTAATATACTAACAACTAGAAATGAACTAATGCACTTATTCAGCAGTCAACCTCAGTCCAGTGTGTACGCTTTGTATGTTGCTACTTCTTTTTAAACGTTCTCCTCTCAACATCCTCCACATCACTCAAGCGTGCAACTTGGTGGAAGATATAAATTCCCATGTGGTGGTCACTGTCTGATATAATGGGCATTATGTAGGTCCTAATTTTGACACAGCTTGTCAGCAATCTGGTTGACTATGTACACATCACACCAGATGCCCTTGTGTGTGCACACACAATGACCTGAAACTGAATACTAATTAGCTTCAACCCCTACTCCCAAATTCCAAACATGAACAGTCATGATGCCAGCCCTAACTGTGATAGTCTCACAATTATAAAATCTAGGGCTGGTCTTCAAGCTCTGAAAGCCAAATTGAAAAGTGTCTCAATTAGTTCAGAAGGTCTTCACTTAATATTCCAACATATGACAGACGGTTATGAATCAACTTCATTAACAGAGTCAACAAGATATGCTTGTTTTCCATTTTAGTCATACATTTTTTTAAAAGACCCAATCAGTGAGCTATCTCATTCATTAAGTCTGAATGTTTGAGTGTTTATAAGGGCCTTTTTGTTACTAAAAATTGGAACTGAACAGCTTTTTTCTTAGTAGAAACAGTTTTAAAGGATTGAGATTTTGAAAACTGCAAAAAAAATTATTTCAGTGCACAGAGGAATCAAGCTGCCCATAGCTCTCTTTATTTTTCCTTTATTCATTCATGGGATGAGGGCATCACTGGCTCAGCAGCACTAATTGTCCAGAAGGCAGTTAAGAGTCAACCACATTGCTGTGGGTCTGGAGTCACATGTCAGCCAGACCAGGTAAGGATGGCAGTTTCCTTCCCCAAAAGACATTAGTGAACCAGATAGGTTCCTCCAACAATTGACAGTCATTGTTAGACTCTTAATTCCAGATATTTATTGAATTTCTACCTGCTGTGGCAGGATTTGAACCTGGATCCCTAGAATGCTATTGGGGTCTCTGGATTAACAGTCCAGCAATAATACCACTAGGCCATCACCTCCCCAATCACCTACCCTATGCTAAATGTTTAACTGAATTCTCTCAAAAGCACTCATTATATTTAATTCACACACACTGAGGTTAATTTAGGCAGGAGGCTGTTGCGAGCAGTTAGTCTAATTCTTGCACCAGTTAAACACACTTGCTAAGGTTATTACTATCATTACAGAAAACCTCAATGCCTGTAGTATCAACGCACAATAATGTAATTCTTCTGTCAACTTATCTCATCTGTATAACGATGTCACAGAGTGGATCATACAGAAACTCAATTATAAAATGTTGGGCTCTCCCCGCCCTCCATAGTATACAAAGTTTTTGTCGCAAAATCAGGGGTAAAGTTGGCAGACAATTATCGCGTACAATGTAAAACCAGCAGACCATTCAATTCCTCGAGCGAGTTCCGTGGCTGATCCTCTGGAACTAGATCCTGAACCTTAAATCTTCCCAATTGGACTCGATATTTCTCAATATGCATCACTAGCAAGAATCCATTGTTTGTCTTGTTGGGCCACAATGGTTAATACGTTTGCTAGAATTCTATTAATAATCCTTCTCTTCATCTGAAACATTCAACTACCACCACATACTATGAAAAGGATGCACTGCAAATGGTCCTCATGATCACTTGACAGAGCCTCCTCAAAGCTGTTCTCCATTCCCAATTACTTCCTCTTTTGCCTTTACCAACCAGGTTACTCTAACCCCAGAACCACTTCCACTCTGAGGCAAAGGATTACACTGGAGTTTTCATTCCTGACAGCTGGATGTTCCAATCATCTTCAAGTTCTCAGAAATTCTCTCTCCTCAATATGAGCACAAGCTCCCATTCATGTTCTGCATGCTGAATAGGGTTAGTATTCTCTCTGTTTCTGGTGCAGGGCTCCTGTCTCTCAGATCATTGAAGACTTACTTTGCCCGAGAGTTGTAAATATATCTTAGAAAAGCTGTAACTTGTTGATATAATTAAAGCCCATCTCTCTGGTAATGAACTACATGATTGCTGTATTCAAGTAGAAATGCTTATCAGCTATTTTTAAGATCCCAATTATTGCAATATTTAGACAGGTTCAAGTCAAACCATTTATAAAAGTGAGCATCTTTAATACCTTCCTGCAAGACTTGCAGACTAACAGTCAAGCTGCACACAGCACTAATGCACTTGCCATTCCCTACAGGTGTAAATATCTTGTATGTTCTCGGCAAATCTCTTGACTTGGGCTTCTCTCATCCACAAAGCCCTGGCTTGTTGTCATGCAACATCAGACCGACATTTTTTTTTCATTTTACTTTAAATTAGAAAGGACAGTCCCGAAACACAATCTTATAAATTTTGCTTTCAAGGAGGTGGCTAGACCTCTTGTGACTAAAGGGACTGAGAGGTACATGGAAAGGACGGGATTAGGGCATTGAGCTCAATGATCAGCTATGATCACATCGAATAGGGGTGTAGGGTCAAGGGTTCAATGGTCTGCTTGTGCTCCTAGTTTCTATGTACTGCAATGTCTACACCTTATTAAAAAAAAAGGAAAGGCCCATTAAGATATGTATGCACTCCTCTCACTATCGTGAAGTTTATTCTTTGGAAAAATATATTAAAGTACACTATATGTACCTGTGGCTGCATTAGAATTTTCCCAAACAAATGATGAACCACCATGGCCACAAGGATGAGAATCTGTTTTTCCAAGAGTCAGTCCTCTGTTGCAGGACATAGATCAGTCAGCATAATTAAGCAAAAAACTATACGCCCCAAAATTAGCAAACAGACCACAACACATCCTCAACAAACTGGTTCAGCAGCAGCCCATAGTGTAGCTTCTCTAACTGCTGAGAGAATGATGGGATTCCCCACAATTTGTCATTATAGCTCCCTCTGTTGCTAATAAAGCTATGTATCTCTGATGGGGCCAGACAATGAATTGGTAATTTCAATCAGTCTATTTTTTCAAATAGCGCTGCTTTTAGGTTCAGCTCAATATGCAACAACGAAGCAGCTAATACTGCAGTATGAATCCTTTAGCATCTATGGCAGCAAGCTCTTGATTTAGATTTTATTTTCTTCAGCAATTAAACAAAGTGCCTCAGCATATTTTCACTTTAAAAGAAAATGCTTAAAGCTGTTGACTGAAGTACATGAGCCAGATTTGGCTCAATGGATTGTTGAAAACCCCATTCCATGTTGGAGCTCATTACTAGCTCACGCTTGTGGTGTGATAATCCTCCACATTGTCTGTAATTTAAACAACACCGCTGTGCATCTTGTATGTAATAGTTGGCTAGTTTTATCATACATTATCACACGTTTCAAGAACAATTTCCTGGACACTTTAATTCCACTTGCTCTCCACCATCTCTGCAGATTAGAACTCAAAATACTGAACACACATAAGCATGTATCCACTTTGGTGAATAATTTAGCTCTGTAACATTTGTTTTGAACTCAGCAGTTGAGTAATCAGACAGGCTTCATCATGAATCAGGTGAAGTCATAGTCATCTTACTTTACCAGATGCTCAATGATAGCAGGTGTTCAATACTACATTCATGCAAAGAGTCTGCTTGAAAGGATTTTAATTTCTTAAATAGACACTTGTTTTTGACAAAACCTGTTTGACAATCCAAGACAAAATGCACGACAATTACTCCAATGACCAATCAAGGTTTCAGAACATTTTAAGAAAAAACTGAACCAAACACAATACCAAAAACAAAAAATAACCAAAGACTTGTGGATGCTGAAAATCAGAAACAACATCAGAAATTGCTGGAAAAACTCAGCAGTTCTGGCAGTTTCTGTGGACAGAAAGCAGAGTTAACATTTTGGGTCCAGTGACCCTTCTTCAGACTGGACCTGTAACCTCCACCGATACTGCCAGATCCCCTGAGATTTTACATCAATTTCTGATTTTGTTTCAAAGACAATACAGATTAGGTTTTACTTTGACCATTCTGAAACTGATGTCTCCTTTTCTTCGCATCTCACAAAAATGAAACGTTGCTTAACATATTGAATTATACATTTGAAAGCTGGAGAAATAAGTTTTTGTATCTCACTGAAATTTCAATCAAATAAGCCAACCATATAAACACAGCAGGATAAAAGGGTGGCAGCCTACTGAAGCTAGAAAAAGCCAAATGTTAACAGACTAAACAGCCCAATATGAGAAAACATGCAGCTAAATTAGTCTTCAGCTGTTTCCTTTGATAAGTTTCACACTAAAATGTGGCAAGTATTTTCATTTGTGATGCTAAATGCACTACGGAAGGCTTTCCAAGAAAATATGCACTGTTAAATACAAATAGGGCAATGGCTATTACCAATTCAATGAGCTCCATCAAGTTGCCTATCCGCAGAATTTTACAACATAGGAGATCATGTCCATGCTGATTCTTTTTCCAAGAAAAAGTTAGATTCACTCTACTGCTCCTTCCCCTGCAAGAAGTACCAATATTTCCATTACAAACTTATATCCAGTTCTTCACGCAGCTGATCCTGCAGCTGTAAATTAATCTGCATAAGTATAAACTGTAAAAAGGAAGGCCGGGGAGGTGTTTGAAAGAAGGTACATGATCTCAGATATAACTGCCTCCCTTAACTCCTCCGCTACCTTGCGCCAAGTTAAAGATTGTGCAGTTTTAGCTGAGATGAATCCAGATTTCATCTGAGACAGAATGAATAGTACACAAGACAATAAAAAATAAACATAAGTAGCACAAATCGACAGCAGACAATGCTCCAAAACTGAACCTATTAAACCAGACACTAACAAGCAGTGATTCACACTTCAGAACTACTTAGATGCACGTTTAAGAATCAAGAAAATTGACAAAAACTATTGAGAATAAGTAACACATTTAAAAAAAAATTATCAGGTGCAAAGATGCAACCTACATGCTGAATTGGGGTGACAAAAAAACTCACCTACAAAATTAAATTAAATACTTTTACTCATAATACAACGTTGAGATTTAATTGCATTTCAAATTTTACCCTTAAAAGCAAATACAGTCATGCATGAAGTGTTATTATGCTGATTCTTAATGCCAGCACCCTAAGACTTGTTCTGAACATGTGCGTCAAGGCAACAATAACAAATTTGATACTTACAGCAATGTGGTAGATAGACCAATTTTAAATTCCTTATAATTTTGGCTCTTCAAGTTACATATGCATTGGAAGGATAGAAAAAACTTATTCCTCTATTGAAAGGTTTGTAGACAATGATTCGAAAGATCCAGCTATTCTGACAACATAAAGGATTTCAGTATTTTTTCCACTAATTCCATGAGTGACAAACAGCAACAGGCAAAATAATGTATTTTGTTCCAAATAGCTGGGAGAAAGATTAACACTGTTCTTTTATTGAGAAGATAAGGGGACTCAAGCCTCAATTAAATTATTCAACAACTACAAAAATTTCGAAGCTAAAAAAATTCAATTAAACTCAGAATTTTCACTGAATTGAGTGGTAGAAATACCTCAACAATTCGTAAAAGACCGATATTGTGTGTGAACCAAATATTCATGACCTCTGTTCAACTTGTATGCCACAATTATATAAATCGATCACCATTATGCCTTCATTTCAAATATCAAACAATCTAAGTCTACAGTTTACCTTGGAAGTGAGTTAACAACTGACGCAAAAAAGCATTGGTGAAGACTAGAGATAACACAGTGTGGAGGTGGAGGACTCCAGCATCTGAAGTTCTTACTATCTCTTCACGAAGATTAGATTTGATCGGTGAAAAAGACTTAACCTTTCTCCTTCTTTTCTTAGGCAGTCCCTTGGGATTGAAGATGACTTGCTTCAACTCCAGTTCAATGAGTTCTAAATGCCTTGCAAGACTCTGCCACAAAAAGGCTTGATAGTTGGATAAACGGTGTATTTGTGCCTTCTTCTGACACTTTTCCTTCACTTCTGCATGTTTACTGTTTGTTTGGTCTTAAGCCAGGAACTTCCATGAGTCAGTAGAGATGTGAGTGTCTTCAGGACTGCTTTTAAGATATGACTAAAGCATCTCAACTGTTTTCCTGATGGCCTTCTGCTATGACAGAATTCGGTAGCATGCAATTACTTTGTGAGACTGTTTTGGGTATACAAGCTAGATGCCCTATCTAGCGGCTTTGAGTGATTGGCATCTTGACAGTGGGCAAGTTGTCTTGGGAAAGAAAGCTGCTGCTGAACTTTTTTCTTGCTATGGGATTCAGAGGAGTTTGCAAATACACCACCGCGGGTATTTCTCCAGTGATTTGAGAAGCCTGTTGTAGGCTGTGTAAGTCTTCAAATAATGTGGGAATGAGATTCTGGTCCTCAAATATTCTTTTCTACAAATGTACAAAGACTGAGCTGGCACACTGATAGGGTAATAAATTTCATCATCTATGTCAGCCTTTGCTGTCTTGGAAAAATTGGTCCATATTTTTTCCAGCATCTCACTATTGACCTGAATTGATGGGAGGAAGTGTCAAGATAGCTGAAAGAGGACCTTAATTTTCCAAGTGTTTTGTGGAAGTCCCACTCCCTCAGATATGTTGGAGAAGGAGTTAATAATGAACCTGAGACCAGTTCTGAGTGAATACAAACACACAAAGCACCCTCTGCATACCCATGCTCTATGACTGAGACTGGAGAGAAGTCTACAGAGGTTGTACAGCTTTTCATCAGTCCCATGGATTATATCTATGCCTGTCAGTACTTTTTTAGAGGCAGGTTTCAGAATAGGATCATATAGTTTTCCTTTTAATCTGAGAGCCAGTCCCTTGAGTCTAGACCCTACTGCAAGGGGAAACACCTTTCATGCATCTACTCCATTTAGCCCTTTAAGAATTTTGTAAGTTTCTACAAGATTACCTCTCATTCTTTGATACTCCATGAAATGCAGTTCCAGTCTGGAATCAGTCAATAAGTTCCACTGCACTCCTTTGATTGCAAGCATATCCTTTGTTGGACAAGCAAACCTGAACTGCGCACAATACTCCAGGCCTGGTCTAATCAGATTTTCTTGCAATAAAGGCTAACATACCATTTGCCTTCTGAATGTCTTCTGAAATTCTGAAAAGCACCTGCATGCCAGCTTTCAGAGATTTATGAACAGGGACACCTAGGTCTCCCTGGATGTCAACATTCCTCAATTTCTCAACATTCAAGAGACATTCTTTCCTTCCTACTAAAATTGATAAACTCAAACTTATCCACACTATATTCCATCTGCCATGGTTTCGCACACACTTAGCCGGTCAATATCTCCCAAAACCACTTTGCATTCTTCTTATAACGAACGTTTCACCAAATTTTGCACCATCTGTAAACTTGGAAAATTACAATCTATTGCCAAATCCAAATCATGTCAGATATTGTGAACACCTGAACCCCCAGCATTGATCTTTGTTGACCAAACTTGTGCGCTGGATTTAATCCGAAAACTTCCAAAATCCAAATACATCCAATGTATCAACTCTGCCAGTAACATCCTCAAAAACGCCAAGTTTGTCATACATGATTCCCCCTTCATTAATCTGTTTTGATCTTGCCCAATCGGACTACTATTTTCTAAACAGTCGATAATCATATCCTTCATAAAAGATTCTCATATTTTCCCTACTGCTGATATCAGGCTAATAAAATTCCTCCCTATTTTCACATTACTTCCTTTCTTAAACAAAGAGTTTACATTTGCAATCTGCAGCCCTCATTGCAGAATTAAGGGAATGCTGAAATATCAAACCGTATATCAACTATCTCTGGAGCTTTCTCTTTCAATAGTCTAAGGTGAAACATTGTATACTCAGGTTTTCTGTTGGATTTTTGCCTACAGGAATGTATGTACTTTTTTTTGAAAACCAAGCAACAAATTCTTCAAACACTAGCCACTGCCTATCCAGCACCAAATCTTTTAATGTATTTGTTCAATCCACCACAGCCAACTTCTTCTTCAAATCTGAAGGAAGATAAATATGAACATGAGACCTAGGTGTCCTTGTTCATAAATCTCTGAAAGCTGGCATGCAGATGCTTTTCAGAATTTCAGAAGACATTCAGAAGGCAAATGGTATGTTAGCCTTTATTGCAAGAAGATCTGATTAGTCTCAGATTGAACAACTTTGTCAAACTTAATGGAAAATTCTATCACTCAATGGTCACTCATCCCTAAATGTTCTTCTTTAACATGACCATTCATTGGCTCGCTCTTATCACATGATACTAAATCTCAATGCCCACACTGGTTCCTCAACACATTGCTCCAAAAGAACTATCTCAAGCATTTCCCAGGAATTCCTCCTCCACAGTACTGGTGCTTATTAGATTTACACAAACTATAAGTAAATTGAAATCACCCGTGATCACTGATTTCACACAGTGAAAGGTCATGTTTGTGGTTCCCCTTAGTGGGCAAAAACCACACAGACACTGGAAAGGAGTTCTTCAGCCATTGGAAGGTGATGGAGGAGGAGAATCCTTGCAACAATCTTCCCTGTGGATGCAGTTATTGTGAATTGGACTTGCTTCACTCATTAATAAAGTCATGAGCACAGTGTGCCTACATCAGTGGTGTGAGCCTAAATGGGGGATATGTTGTTGCATAGCCAGGTCAGAAGTGTCTCATGGCCTTGTTTCAGAATGCCAGCAGAGATTCCATCTAATCCAAAGGACTTGTTGTATAACTGTCAAATGGCTTTTTAAACTCACTCTTGATTGCATTAACACCAAGACCAACCGGAAAGGATATCAAAGAATGGAATGGAAGATGTCAAGTCAAACTCCATCTCAGTTGAGTTCTTCAAAATATTCTCTCCAGCGAATACTGACTGCCTCTCTGTCTTATTATAACTCAAATCGTCCCAAAGCACCTTTAGCTAATAGCTACTTTTGAACTGTAGCATGGTAGTAATGTATGGTGACAGCAGTCAATTTATGCACAGCCAGGTCCTTTGAGTAATCAACTGAAAAAAATAAACTAACCTGTTCTTTTTCAGAAAAGGGATGTTTGTTGAAAGATGGATAAGACAAAAACTAAAGAACTCTCCCGCTTTTGGTTCTTTTGTGTTTGTCCTTAAGTCAGACAACACCTCAATTAAATATCTTGTCTAAAATATGGCACATCAGATTCCCAAAAGTTGTCTTTCCTCAAACTTCTACGAGGAACTCTCTTGGCATTTCACCGGTGTGCCAGCATAAAATTTGGGCTGAAGCTTCTGGAGTGGTTCTTAAACTCACAAACATTGAACTCAGTTAAGAGGTCTATCAACTGGTCCATGGCTGACACAAGGTTCTAAGAAAGAAAAAAAATAAAGGAATGTGGTGGGTATACAGTTGCATATTGATTAAAAGAGGAACAAGTTAAAGAGTCATAGTGTTGCACTATCAGGGCAAATGCAAAATTGCCAAATTTGAAAGGATTACAACAATCTTTATATCAGGTGCCGATTAATTAGCAAATTATTGTGAGATAGCAAAAACTGCTGATGCTGGAGTCTGAGATAACACAGCTGGAGGAACACAGCAGGCCAGGTAGCATCAGAGGAGCAGGAAAGCTGATGTTTCGGGTCGGGACCCTTCTTCAGAAAATGTAGCAAATTATTGTATTTGGCCAAGATGTTGTCGTGCAGTAAAAAACAAGAAAACTATATGCTCCCTGTGTCTCTAGGGAATTAAACAAAAAGGAGACTTGAATATATTCCTTTTGTTTGTAGAGCACTGGTCCCTGTGTATGAATGTGTTTCATTTCAAGCATAACATGCCACATTATGACCTTGACAGGACATTTGGTTTTGTGGCTATTAACGCAATCGGGGTTGTTCCACAGGTGCAGCCTAGTTGAGTATCACCTAGCTGATATTCTGCCTTGGATTTTGCAAGTACAGATTGGCTGCATTGTCAATGACTAAATGAATCTTGGCCAGAGTAAACTTATCAACCAAACGGCACTAACATCTACTTCACAGAATCAGAATCACAATCACAGAGTTGTTGTGGTGCAAAAGCAGGCCATTCAGACCATCATGTCTGCACAAGATCTCTGAGCACTTTAAATTAGTGCCAATTTCCTGCTTCTTTACAGTAACCCTGCTCAAATTCTTTAACTGATCCCTTGCAAATATCAGAACAATTTCTCTATTTCCATATCTGAAATTTATCCCTGAGCAAAACACCTTAAATTGTAGATTTACCTAACCACATTACTGAAATATTGTTTCCTCTTGGCCTGTTACTAGACAGTCGCAACGAGAAGACATATAGCTTCATTGCCTAACTAATAGTAAGGTCCAACATTTAACCAATGCCACCAGCTCTCTTCAGGTCCAGGTTGGTTCAACACAGAAGCAGAAGGAATTGCACTGTAGCAACATTTCAAATATTCCCATATTCAATTGGGTAAAGAAATATAGTCCAGGAAATTCCTCCTCCTTCCACAATGACTCACCTTACAATGGTGTCTACATTCTTTAAAAAGATTAATAATAAGTACATTTCTTTTCATCAGAATTACACAAGTATGATTTAATGTTCCTGTGCAAAATAGCACAGCGTACTGTCCAAAGACCAGAGAAATCCATGAATAGACAGATTATTAGGCAATTTGAGAATGATGTGAACTAAACTTGATTTAAGTCATCTGGTAAAAACTCTAATAATTACTGCCTTCTTCAGTTTCAGAACAGGGTTTGGAATTTTGGGTGGCTAATTTGTATGATCCTTTTGTTAAAATTGATAGCATGTGGAAGATCTAGTCAAAAGAATTTGCAGCTTCACGGCATCACATGAATTTAATACTATAGGAGACAACAACTGATCCTTACTTTAAAAAGTATGAACATAGCAAACTGGAAATAAATTACGTAATCATTGACAAATCTTGAAACCTACAAGTAAATACTTCTAACTAATTGTCTCGTCAGGAGTGAGGCTTCAAAGTTCTCTTGCTCAATGATTGCTTTAAGATAACACAAGTGGGATCAAACCAAACTTAGAATATTTCAAAAGAAGATCATTGGTGATTGTTTGGGGTTGCTGGCAGGGTTGGGGGGGGGGGGCGGTGTGCGGGGGGGGGTAGGTGGTGGTCAGTGGTATTTGGTGGAAGTGGGGCAAGGCATAACTCAAACTTTTCACCTTCTGAAAACCAGGAGAGAGGACAAGAGTCACTATTTGGATTTTATTCCCTGACAACTTGAAACCAAGTAAATTAATTCCAAATTAAACATAGGGCATCTCATATTTAGATTAAGAACTGTGCAGCTCTGCAACAGAAAGCTGAAAGAAAAACATGGATTAAATTTAGACGGACAAACATATATTAAAAACAAACACAGACGAACACATATCGAAACTACAATGATGATTAGTTTCTCTTCCAGCTCCCTCAAGTTGGAAAAACCTTATCCTCTCTGCAGCTGGAGAGTGAAAATTTTCCATTTATTACTTCCATCTTCTCCCAAAAAATGTAAATCCATAGGAACATCTATCTCTGGCTACAGCTTATTACATAGAATAAACAGGTTTAAGCTGTGACAGAAAAACAAATCCAATAGGGACACATCCCATTTTAAAATCACTGCAGCTCCATTTCAGTCCCTCAATTTGATAATATTCTTACCCAGTAATTAATTGATAGACTACTCTCCTGAAAATTTGTTGCTGGATCATGGTAAGATTAGGAGAGATTGCATCAATCAATGCATTAGGATGGGAAAAAAAACTATATCTCTAAACTCCCCAATTCTTTGAAGTGGGTGCCTAAATTGAGAGAGGAGCAGACACAAAAAAATGCATTAAAGGTTATTGGTACCCCAAATCTAAACACAAATGTGTCATAAACGATTGGAGTTAGGATTTGAAAAGTGCTTTGCAATATTTCGATCAAATTTTAAGCCTGTCTCTACGCTGAACTTGGGCAATAAAATTCTTAGTACTTACTTCCAGAGCAAAACTACAAAATAAAGCCTACAAGAGCAGCCAAATATTTAGTGCTGTATAGTTCTTATAACAGCAGAAAGTTTGATGTAAAATCAGATTCCTCAATATACTAGAATGTCCTCTAAGCATCATAACAATAAATAAAAGCAACCAACCAAAGCTACAATGACATACAGACTTAAGTCTATATTTTCAAAAAAAAGTTTACAATTATCAGCTCAGCTTAATTATAGTGCCATGTTGCAACCAAAGTCATTAAACATTGTCTGCAGTACAAGGAAACAAGGGCTCTATGCTCAATCAGCTTCAACAAACTCTTTCTGTTCCCCGCTTGTGTAAAGTGACACATCACTCCGTCTTTTTGTAATAATGTCCACTTATGTTGTGAAAAAAAAAGTATCTCCAGTGTCTACTTTCTCTAATCACATTCAAAAATAATAGGGCTGTACTTTTAAAACATCGGTCTTGCCAAATTAAAACAAAAAAGATTTACCAAATTGTAATTATGCTGGCACTATTAAAACTCATGTGAAAATTGTCACAGGCTTATGGTAGAGAAGGAGACCATTCACCGTGCTGAGTCCGTACCAGTTTTTTGCAAGAGCGACTCAATGAGTCCCACCCCTCCACCCTTTTCCAGTTTTCTTTTATCTTTGGTAATTGTTTTCTCTGTAAGGGAGGGGGGGGGGTTTCATTGTAATTGTGCTGAGCTTCAGCATCTTGATAACCGATTTGTTGTACACTGTTTCTGAACAAAATCCAAGTTTGGAATGCAACCTTACGTTAATGCCAAAGATCATTCCTACAATGCAGAAAGAAAGCTATAAGGGTTACATTGTCTCATCCTGCTCCTAGAAGGAGAAAGGAGGAAGGCAGAGAAAAAATACAGTTTCTGGGATGAGAATTTTTTGGACAGAAGCATTTGCCAATACGAATACTCCACACTACTAGCACCTGACTGAGCAGACCTGTAGGCTGACAAACTCTATGGACGTAAGGTGGTTGCATATTAGAAGAAAATGTTTATTTTTAATGCAATTCAAGTGGCCCAGCACTTCGCCATTAAACTTCAATAGTAATTACAGCAATTTGTAAATCCCATCAACTAACTGCAGTCTAATTTTCTAAATTGTACGCCCAGCCCAGTTTGCCCCAAACAGATTTTAAACATCCTCAAAGCAGTCATTTCACCTTCTCAGAACCAGTACCTTTTCCCGAGGTATAAATGGAATTACAGTGCTGTGGTAACCAAATTCAGATGCAATTCAGTCCATAAAATAATTAATTTTTATGCAAGTAGATAATTTGTTACCAATGGCAAAATAAACTGACGGCCGATTCCTCATACCCAATTGATCACCGTAAAGGACAAAATAAGCTCCTTCCTTACACAGTTCAAGTAAACGAGAGGAATTTGCCTCCAGTTACAATCGATGGAATGACAGCTACTGCTGCAGTAATGGTGGAGAGTTTCCTTTTACAAAAAAAGGGGGGCGAATACCTTCCAGCTCCCACTCAAAACCCGCTGGCAGTGAGAGCTATTCAGATCGAGTCACCAAGATCCTTTTTTTTACTCTTCCTTAGACCCTTGCAGTAGCTTTAGAAAACAGGGTGCCATTGAAAAACCGCTAACAGGGTCAGCTGCTGATGGAATGCTTTTTAGTATTCAGGTTACCCAGCCAAGCAGAACATCAAAAAAAAACTCCAGCTCTTCGCTATTCTCACAGGCTTAAGTTAATGCAGAGTTACCAAGACAATACTGTTCCTCTACTGAATAACACATACACTCGAAACTGCTGAGCAAGTAAACACCTTATCCAAACTGCCTCCACTGGTTACTTACTTAAAAGAAGCAATTACTCCGTCATGGGCTAACAATGTTGTCAAAAAAAGGTAATAAATGCAAGTGTCTCAATTTGATTATACAAGTCTCCCCCATATTTTAACATGCACATACGTTTCATCCCTCATTCATGAAGAAAATGTCTTAAGTGACCATAAATTTCATCTTGTGGATTGGAGCTCATTCAACAGTTGAGAAATCTAGAAAGGGCAGATTACAATCCTGGAGTGCGATCAGTCCATTCTAGATTTCTCCAGGAGTGTAATCCGGTCTCAACATTGTTTTAAAAGAAAACAAGAATTGAGATTTGTTTTTTTCCACCAATTCGGGTACTTGATGTTCAGGATCGCAGTACTGGGAATAATCCGCTATGACACAGGAGTCAACTCAATACAATCACGATAATAACTGATTATGGAAATAAATTGGGACTCGCCAAAACCTACAGTCTCACACGTAGTGTGTGTGGTCGACTCCCTCAGAAACCATCCCTTCCCCGAGTCCCACAATCCAACTGAATAAATTTCCACTATCCCAGGGCTGTGAAGTAAACCTTTCGTCTTTATTACTGAGTGTCACACTCCTTCGATACAAAACAGCATTCCGGGACTGGAGGTTTCTGCACAGCAGCGCTCGTCATTAGAATAAGCGAGAGATTCGAAAATAAAATGCATCGTGAATCGGAATAACTCTTTCGCATACCCGAACATATGTTTTTGCATTAGTATTCCTAACATCGTGAAGGGACGTGATTTCTGCAGCTTTTACACGGGAGATCACACAAACACCATCCAGAGGAGAAATCCGTCGGAAAGGGAACACGGTCAATTTCCATTTGGAATATCGTGGAAATTAGGAAAGCAATTTCAACGTGCATTTATTTAAAAAAAAGCCCCAGAGCGAAAAGAAGCAGCCGACATTACAAAAACAAATTATCACGACATTAAATAAAAACCTCAAACGAGCCTGGGCGATGAAGCGAAATGTAAGAACCATATGCGTATAGGAAGCATGGCGATGCTCCATAATATATAGTGCGTGAGAGTGTGCAAAACCCTAATTTCTTTCTCCTTACCACACAACTAGGTTGAGTTCTCCTTGTAGGAAGCGAGCCCCGCTGGATAAGCTGCCTTGGTTCAGAAACAGAGGAAACGCAGGCTAAAACCAGTTCCCATTCATGCAGTCACCGAGGAACGGGGATAGCCTCAAATCAACCCGAAAGAACAACTCGGCTTCATTTCCCGTCTCTCTCTCTCGGTTTTTCCTTCTCGCCTTGGAAGAATTGTCCAAGTTGTGGAAAGGCGGTGGCTTATTGTCTGCAGTAAGTCTCCTTCAGTGGTGGAAGGTGCAGCATGATGTCCTTAGGAGCTGCCATTGGGGATGGATGGAGCCTCTGGGCGTCTCGCTGCTTTACTCCAGCATCTTCGTGTCCTCATCCCCCTCACTCCATTCCTCGGCTGGCAGCTCCGCCTAGTTCAGCCTCTCACTCCCAGGCACTTTCCCTTCGAAAGGTTAGGCTGATAGAAAAGACTTTGCAGCCGCCGCCAGCACTCTGTCTCTCACTTTCTTTTCCCACTGACTCTCACATTTCATTTAGTTAACCCTGTGCCGCAGCCCAGAGTCTTTTCTTTATCTTCTTCTTCTTTTGTACCCAATTATTTCTCCTTTTTTTTATTGCCCACCCTTATTTATCTTCCTGTCTCAGAAACTCAGCAAGCCTCAACACAATTCTATAGACCCCTCTCTATGCAGCTACACACAGATGAGGGAGAACGTCCTTGTTACACAAAGCTCTACCAGTTTTTTTTCCCTTCGTCTCTCTGTTATCGTTTTTTTTCTTAACCAATGCTTTATCTCGTTTTCATCCCTCTCCCCAGATCCAAACTCCCATAGATATAGAATATATATATATTTACAAGCACGCGAAAAACAAGCAAAATGTTTCCTTATAAACAGAGCTCCGCCAAATGGCAAACCAATTTAAAGCCTGCTCTGGTGCTGCTTTCAAAAAATAAGGAGGGAGACAGTGTAAATCCTGGCAGTGGATCAGCCGAGCAGGTTGCATTTCGGAACGAGTACTGGCAAATACAGCACTCAATACAATCTATCATTCTGCTAATGTTTCCAGGTAGCCACTTGACTGTATGCATCCTTATGCCTAGTCTCTTCTCCTTAATAAACACGCAGATGGGGAAATACTTTTGTTTTAAAAAGAAACAAAATGTTTTGCACCAAAACAGGCGATTCCGTTTTAGTTGCCACGCAGATCGTGTCACTTTTTTGGGTAAATGTGAACACATCGTTATTCTTACATTTTGCAGGACTATAGAGGGGATGAAATTAGCAATTTTTTTGCATCTATCACAGGAAGGTTGCAAACATGCATGGCAGGTCGACAGTTCAGTCCCCGTCGCCATGGAAACGCGATCCCTCCACACGACAATCTAATTCTGAATTCCACTCGCTTGTTTCTTTTTTTTTCGGGGCGGGGGCAATGGGGGGATGAGAAGGGGAGAGGAAGAAAATACCATTTTACTAAAGTTCTCACAACTTTGTCAGAGAATTCGAATCTCCCCAACATTTGGTAGGAATGCCAGAATTCATCACTGTTGCAACAAAAGATTGTCTAGTGGCTGCTAATGTGTTCGACATCCAAAATGCTCCAGACACACAAAGAAAATGATTTAAATTGCAAAAGTCCAAGCACACATAAACATTTAAGGAGCCTGCTCCATTCCAGCGGCTAATCCGGTGCCGGGTGGTGGAGTGTCCCTATACAATGGGAAAGTCAGTAAATGCATCTTCCTGAAATCCTATCCTGCACTTAACGACAACGAGAAGAAAGAGAAAAGAATATAAAATGAATAGGACGATGTGAAACTTTGCCCGGCGATTAAAAATGAAACGGTTTCGTTTTGAATGAATTGGTGTCGCAGGATGGGGGGGGGGGGGGGGGGGGCGGGGTGATGGTTTTTTGTCATATCCGCCCCCCCCCGATGGCTGGGGGAGAAGCAAGCAGTAGGTCAATGACAGCATGTGTCTTTGATTTCCCTACTGCTAGCCTCAGCTCCAGCCTTGTTCTAATAACTCTTGTCAGTTTGCTAAACTAATGATCAATGAGGGATTTCCACAGAGGAGGAGTATTACTGGGGCTGGTGTGTCACTGACAGTGCTGCATTGAAGCCTGCAGGCTTTGCGATTCCTTGTCCCACAATTACTTGTAACAATAAAAGGGGCGGTGGGTGAGGTAAAATATACAGGTCACGCCTTTGCCAGTTTTCCTGTCTCCTCAGATCGCAGAGTAAAATTATCCCTCAACATTTCTTTTTCACCTGTAGGGATTCCTGTCCATCTACGGGGCTCAATGTGCCCTCTGCTGGAAAATGATCTCCTCCGCATTAGAAAGCATTCTACATTTTTAAAGCCCCCCTCCACCACCACGCCCCTGACTACCCTAACGCCACCACCACCACGGTTTAATCTCACTTAGGAAAGGATGTAAAAGCAGTTCAGATTTGGTATACACGTGTGATACTAGGGATGGGGCAGGCTATGTTCTGGGGAAAAATTGTGCAGACTGGGCGTCCATCATTTAGGGTTTAAAAGAACGAGAGGTTATCTCATAGAAATGAAACGTAGAAGATCCTGAGGGAACTTCCCTTGTGGGGAAGACTAAAACTAGGGAAAACATTTTGAAAATAAGGGGTTGGCCATGTAAGATGGAAATGATGTGTTTGTATTTCAGGAATACCATGAATTGAATTGAATTAGGTTTATTGTACTCACATGAGAACAGTGAAAATTTTACAAGTTGCCACTTATGGTGCCATCTTAGATACAAAGGTACCTAGGTACAGAATACATGCATGCATATTCTCTGACTGGGAATCGAACCCAGGCCATACCAGTGAAAGCATGAAGCCTAATTACTAGTTCACTAGGGAAAGTCTGTGAATGTCTCTTCCACAAAAAGTATTGAATGTTTTTAAATCTGAGTTAGATAAATTGTTGATTAATTTGTAGCCACAACCAGATTGTCATAAACAAATTGAATTGTGGACCAGATTCAAAAAGGTTCAACGGCCTGTTTCTGCACCTTATATGTTTGTGTGTTAATGCTCATTTTCACAAATGTCTTTATTCTGCTTTGTTGCAATTGGCATTTTATGTCAAATTTTCACAATTCTATGGAAATAGTACCCCCAACTTCCCCAATCTTACGTAAAGTAAACAACAAGCTACATTTCTTGGATGTAAATCTTTGACATATGCCAAGAAATGTAACCCATTTTCATGAGACTAGGAAGTCAAATAAATTAAGCTGTTACAATAAATAGCACCATGATTTGTTTCTGAGGGATTTTGTTTTTCGTAGGGAGGGGATAATACTGTATAGTATATATTGTAACATGAGCTGTTGTAATGGTTGAGTTGTTGGGTGCATAATGGAAGGCGATAGTTAAATCACCTGGACCTGATGGGAGGTATTCTAGGATATTGTAGGAAGTAGCTACAGAGATAGTGAACACAATGATAGTAATCTTTCAAGAATCCTTAAGTTCTGGAAGAGCTCAAGAGGATCAGAAAGTAGCCATTGTAACATCTTTACTTAAAAAAAGTGAAGAAACAACAAAAGAAGTAACCATCGCTTAACATCTGTTATTGGGAAAATTATAGAGTCTCTTATAAGGAATGTAATAACAGAGCATTTAGAAATACATAATATGATCAAGCAGAGTCAGTACTGTTTCATGAAAGGGAAATCGTGCCTGACAATTTTTTGAGAAATCTTTGAGGATGTAACAAAGAAGGTAGATGAAGAGGAAGCAGTGGGTCTAATATATTTGGATTTTCAGAAGACATTTAGTAGGGTTCCACATGTTGGGCCACTCCAATAAGGTAAGAGCTCATGGTGTTAGAGGTAGCATGGATAAAGGATTGGCTAATAGAAAACGGAGAATTGGGATAAGGGACCATTTCAGGACGGCAACCTATAACTAGTGGGCTGCCACAGGGACCAGTGTTGTGACCAGAATTGTTAACAATATATTTTACTGACTTGGACATGGAAAGTGATTGTGCTATAGTCATGTAAGCAGATTGCATAAAAAAAGGGAAAGATTAGTAATTATGATGACACAAAGAGTTGGCAGAGGGACATAAGTAGGTTAAACAAGTGGGCAAAAACTTGGTAGATGGAATATATTGCGAGAAAATGTGAGGTTATGCACTTTGGTAGGAATAATAGAGGAGCTGAATATTATTTAAATGGGGAAAGACTGCAGAAAGCTGCAAAACAGAGGGATTTGAGAGACCTCATCCATGAAGCACAAAAAGCTAGTAACCAGTTCACCAGATAATAAGAAAGGCAAATAGAAAGTCGGCCTTTGTTTCAAAGGAAATGGAATATTCAAGTAAGGAGGTCTTGCTAAAACTACACAAGGATCTAGTCACCTTACAGCTGGAATACTATGAGCAGTTCTGGGGACTTTACCTAAAGAAACTATATTGGAATTGGAGACAGTCCAGAGAAGGTTCACCAGACTGATAGCAGGCATAGAAGGATTGTCTTAGGAGGAGAGTTTGACTAAGCTCGGCCTGTTCTCTTTGAAATTCAGAAGACAGAGAAGCAACCTTATTGAAACAAACAATATTCTTAGGCTACTTGAAAGGGTAGATATGGAAAGGTTGTTCCCTCTTGTGGGAGAATCTCGGACCACATTCAAGACAGAAATGAACAGGAATTTCTTCTCTAAGCGTAATGAATCCTTGGAATTCTTCACCGCATGGAACTGTTGAGATTGGGTCAGAGACAGGTTTTTAATCAGTTCAGGGAATCAAGGGTTGTAGGGAAAAGGTAGGAAAGTGAAGTTGAGGATTATCAGATCAGCCATGATCTCATTGAATGACTGAACAGATTTAATTGGTTGAGTGGCATACTTCTGTTCCTAATTCTTATTATGGTCTTATGACCCATCCCAAAGGCAGTTCAAGATGACATCAGCAGCATAAACAACAGTGCCATACACAGGATCCTGGGTGAAAGGAATGCAAGGTTGCACTCGGGAAAGCAAGGAGCAAAGCCTCCCAAGTCACCATCTGAGGAAATCATCATACATATAAACTTGTCAGTATCAAAAGAGTAGGGACATGGACAATATGAACAATGAACAGGAAAGGAAGGCTCAATAACCTAAAAAAAGAAATGGGAAAAAGAGAAATTTAACATCTTGAGGTCGTATGAACTATAGAGAACAGGAGAAGGCAACTTCACGTGTGATGAAGTGAGAATTTATACTGAGAAGGAGAAGGAAAAGAATTGGAAATAGCAGAAATGTTTCACAAGGATACTGTTAAATGTGTGAGTGAAGTCAAATGAAATGCAGATACACTAAAGCCAGTGAAACTGAAGGACGAACGGATGATATTTTCATCAGTCAGGTACATATGCCTATATTGGAAAATCCAGATGAGGAAGTCTATTAACTGTATGATACGACTGACAAACTAAGCAAACAGTAATGTGGGTAGAACTATGCATTTCTTATGGGAGATTGGAACAGTATTGTTGAAGAAGAAAGAGATCATAAAGGACTAAAAACCCTGAAAAAAAAAATGAGTGGGACCAAAGCTGTTAGTTCTTTGCAGAAAACAGGATACATGATAACAAATATACGGTTTATGCATTATAAAGGAAAATGACATACATGGAAAATGTACACTTTAAATGCATATTTTAACTGGAACATACTATGGTGAGACAAATAGACAAAAATAATGTTAGCAATGAATAGTTAGCAATTAACAAGCTCATAAACTAATGAGATTGGAGACAGTGCTCCAGCTGAAGATAAATGTGTAAAGAACAGTGGAACCTAAAGAGGCTAGACAAAGTAAATGAAGACTTTGTAAATTAAGTAAACAAAGCACGAGACAAACGAGACGAGGATATCGTCCAACATGAGTAAGCAACGGAAACAAACAAATTCATTGTCATTTGTATTTTACAAAAAATAACAGTGAAAAGTGTCTAAGTTGCCATACTCCAGTGCCATTTTAATAACAAAATTATCTACATTAAAACAAGTAAAAAATTAAGACAGAGTTCAATCCAGGGCTCCTGACATTGAGAAAACCCGACATGAAAGCTGACGAAAGGAATCCCAGGCCATCACCGAAGGCCAATGTCGAAGCCACTGTAAGGAATCCCAGACTGTTGGAATCCTGGGCCCGACCCAGCACAATGCCCAAGAAGCCTCCAAAGCCTCGGAAGGAATCCCAGGCCGCTGCCAAGCCAACGCTGAAGCCACCTCAAGGCTGGGCCATACCCACCATGCCAACGAAGATGCTGTGGAAGCCGCCCAGGCCATTGGAATTCCAAACCCAGACCCAGCTTGTCACCAAACGTGTCGCCAAAACAGTCCACCATGTCGTAGGGCCTCCAGGACCCGGCCACAATGGCCACAAGGAACAGTCAGATCCACACGGCATTGTCTGCAACAGCTACCTTTAGAAACCTCCTTCCTCCCCTGAAGCAAGCAAAAAAGGTAAGATGAATTTTGATGTCAGAAAATAATACTAATAAAAAAAAAGGCTGCAGCAGGTCTGGTGATCAGAAGCAGATGGACCAGGAGCCCGAAAACCATCTTGTTACTGTTATTAAGGAAGGAGGGCAAACAACTCAAGAGGAAATGGAATGCATGGGTTATGACTGCAGTGTTGCAAAAGTTGGAAGAAAGGAGAAAATGAAAGAATATCAATAATGAAGAAGACTGGAAACTTGAATAATGAGTTATAAAGAGAAACTGAAAAAGGGACAAGAACATTGGCTAAAAGACCAATGTAATATACCTGAAAAATTGAAGCGACTTGGAGAGTAGTGGCGTGCAGCATAAAGGCCTGAAAAAAGTCAACAATAGAGAGAGTAAATAAGGCGCAATAATAACAAAGCCTAGTGAAATTAGAAATAAAAGGGAAGAATCATATTGAAAAATTATGTGAGAAAAGAGGGAAAACAAAACTGAAATGATTGAGCGAGAGGAGAGTAATGTTGATATTTATTCTACTGGACCAGAAATGCAAAAGAGTGTAAGAGAAGAGCTACAATAAAATATTTTTTTCAAAAAACTGGAAAAACAATTAGAATAGATAAATTTAACTTCAATGTTTATCAAGTTGTATCAGGATATTTATTAATCAGGAGAATAGCTAGAGGGCTTAGTACAAAAAAACCATGGATATGCTGAGCAAAACCAAACGCCTGTTGACATTCTGGCTTTCATACAACTAGTGCGATTGCCCTTTTTTGAATGTTATATTTAGTTATAAGAAAACAAATGCACAGGAAGGCATTGTGTGTGACCAGCTTAGATTCCAGAGGAAGAGTGGTAAAATAAGCAATTTGCACGTTATAAGATTAATGAGTTAATTTAGATTAAATCATCTGTCTGTTTCATAAATTTTAAAAGACTCTTCGATCAGATTGACTAGATTGTGCTCTGGACAGTGGTGTACTTTGCATATATGCCGAAGACTTAAGAAATCTGCGCATGGAGGAACAGTACCAGTCTGAGAAGCCAAAGGTGAGTCAGAATTATGTGTGATTAGAAGAGCACTTTGTCAGGCTGTTGTTTATCACCAATCCCCATTAATATTGATGGAAAAGCAATGATCAAAGAAGTATTTTAAGACATAGACTTTAACATTTAAAAAGCAGAATGGGAGCAGGCAGATAACAAAGCACAGAAGAAGGATAACAAGAAATAGACTAGGAAAGGCAGGCAGGAGCTTTGGAATGAACATGAACATTGCCAAAACCAAAGCGAAGGCATATTTCATGATTATCAAGAAAAAAAGTCACATATTCATAGAAGAAAGGAAGGTAGAACTGGCTCAAAAATTCAGACATTTAGGAAATGTAATAGCTGTTAAATGGAAGATGCAACAAAGAAATAATACAAGCCCAGTAAGCGAAAAGACCTTAAGTAGGAAGAGGTGCTATTCACAAAACTGAATAAGCAACTTAAAAGCAATCAATTAAAAAAAAAGAACGTTGATTTGGGGTCATGTTTTGTATTGATGTGAGACATAGACTTTGCATAAGGAAGAATCCAAATTGCTACAGAGCTTTGAGTTCTGGGTTTGGAGGTGAATGGAAAGGATCAGCTGGGCAAAAAAGGTGACAAATTATGAAGTGCTGTAGAAAGTAAAACAAATAAAGGAATTTGTTGACCGAATGAGCAAAAGGCAGATAGATTGTGAAGGACACTCCTTCTGGGGAAATAAATGTGTAACAGATGTTATGGATTTGCAATTTTTATGGAAGAAAAGAGGACAAGGAAGAGAACATCAATGTTGGATAGCTTGAAAATTAGTTGAGAGATTCACCTATATTGGCTCGACATTTTTCAATTAGAAAATGGCTGCCTGAGTGAAGTTCTAATTAAATATCTGGGTGTCTTCCAGGAAGTTCTAGGCACTATCAAAGAAGACAAGGCCATCTTACATGTTGATCAGGAAGAAATTTCATGATTCTGCAATGCCCGCCCAGTGCTATTTGCCTAGAGGCAGAAATCAGAATTTCTGGAAAGCCAAGGAGTCATTTAACCAGCCCACTTTGCAGAATGGGCAGCATGGGTCATACCAATTGTGAAGCCCAATGGGTCAGTTCGCCTTTATGGGGATTTTAAACAAATGGTAAACTGCTTTTTGCAGCTGTTCCTCACATAAAGGATTTATATGCAAACTTGGTAAGGAGAGTTGTCCTTCACAAAGCTGGACGTGAGCCGTGCGTACTTGTAGTTCTATGAGGATTCCCAGAAATATGCTACAATTAATACCCATCATGATTTGTACCAATATATGAGACTGCCATTTGGGGTATCATCAGCCTGTGCAATTTTTCAGTGGATGATAGAGAACTTTTTACAAAGTCTGCCTGAGGTCGCCATTTATCTAGATGACATGCTAATAACAGGGAAGACCAATAAGGAGTACTTAGAGAACTTGGAAGTGTTTCTTTCAGGCAGGCGTACGCATAAGAAGGGTAAAATGTATGTTCCAGGTACCCCATGTGTTCTGAGGAAGGGTCACCGGACCCGAAACATTAACTCTGTTTTCTCCTTCACAGATGCTGCCAGACCTGCTGAGCTTTTCCAGCAACTTTGTTTTTGTTCCTGATTTACAGCATCTGCAGTTCTTTTGGTTTTTACCCCATATGATCTCCTTGGACTATAGAATTGACAAGATCAGGTTACACACTTTGGAAGATAAAGTGATGGTGATCAAATGTTCCTCAGCCCCGACATCTGCACGAAGCTTATGTCTTGCCTTGGGCTGGTGAATTATTATGGAAAGTTCATACATAACCTGGCCTCCATCCTGGCACCTTTGCATGAACTGCTAAAAATGGGTCAGCTTTAGTAATGGTTGCGTGGCCAAGCCATACCTTCCAGAGAAGTGAAGAAACAGTTTTAAAGGTTTGTCATACTATGATCCCAAACAAGACCTGGTAATGACATGTGATGCCTTCCCATACATCATCGTGGTAGTATTAGCTCATAAGTGGCCCAATGGAAAGGAACAGCCAATAGTGTATACATTAGCTTTGGCTCATGCAAAGTGTAAATGCTCTCAGATAGAGAAGGAAGATTTGGTGGGCATATTTGGAGTTAGGGAGTTCTACCAATGTCTTTACTGACCTAAATTTGTAATAATAATGGACCACAAACCCCTGCTAGGTCTGCTGAAAGAGGACAAGGCAGTGCCAAACACAGCTTCAGGTCAAATTAAGGGGTGAGCTCTAATGCTAAGTATGTATAATTACAAATTAGAACACTGTCTTGGAAGGCCAAGTAGCAAGTGCACATGCATTGAGCCACCTCCCACTGGCAGATACACCACCAGTGGTACCACCACAGAAGAGTCTATAATAATTTTAAATTTTCTGGACACACTTCCAGTCACAGCTGACAATATCAGAATTTGAATGCAGAAAGATCTGGTCCTGGCAAAACTGAAACAGCTGGTGGTGATGGAGAAAACCAAAGGGCTGTCACAACCAGAACTGAAACCTTTTTGGACCCAGAGAGACCAGATCACAATCAACGGAGACATACTATTATGGGAAGTAAGAGTGATTGTCTTGAGCAAATGTTGCCACCAGATACTGGCTGATCTCCACCAGGGTCATCCAACGGTTTCCAAAATGAAGACGTTGGTGAAAAGTTATGTCTGGTGGCCAGGATTGGATGCAGGCAGAGCCACATTGGTAGGCAGTGCCCAGAGTGCCAACAAGAACAAAAATTCAAGGGAATGGCCAGGTAAACCATGGATTTGGTTACATGTTCACTATGCAGATCTTTTCATGGGCTCAATATTCTTAGTCATTGTGGACATCCACTCAAAGTTATTGGATGTGCACAGAGTTCATTTGTCAAATACGGGAAAGACAACAGAAAAACTTCATGCATCTTTTGCAATGTACAGAACCTTGGAAGGGTTAGTAACAGATAATGAGCCATTGTTTACCAGCAGGGAATGTGAGTATTTCCTAGAGTCAAATGGCATTCAACATATAAGGACAGCTCCATACCATCCATCATTCAATGGTCTAGCAGAAAGAGCAATCCAAACTTTGAAACAGGCTTAAAGAAACAGCTTACAGCTTCA
Source organism: Ginglymostoma cirratum (assembly GCA_024137785.1). NCBI lineage: Eukaryota > Metazoa > Chordata > Chondrichthyes > Orectolobiformes > Ginglymostomatidae > Ginglymostoma > Ginglymostoma cirratum. Next base: position 13,277,200 of record JAHRHZ010000024.1, read on the forward strand.
CTAAATACCAAACTGGCCTAGTTCCTTTTGGATTATAGGGCCACCTCTCATGCAATTACAGAGATAGATCCAGCAGAGTTGCTAATAGGGAAAAGACTCAGCTCCAGGTTACAACTGATCTTATCAGACCTGAGAGAGTGAGTGTGAAATGGCATCAGGAATGGCACCATTTCAACACCAATGCTGGACACACAACTCCACTAATCAAGAGAGACAGTTTACTTCAGTGTACTAAGTTTGGTGGAGGAACCACAGGAATGGCCCTGCGTGGATAAAAGGTATGGTCAATGCAAAATCAGATCCAGTGACTTAGACAGTTTGGTTAGATGTGACAGTCCTGAACAAGCATTTAGACCATATGAAAGCTGCAAACTCACATATGGGTCGGGAACAAAATGCGCAGGACTCCTTGGAATAGTCGGACAGGGTGGTGGAACCTGCGGGGTCTCTCTCTCTGTCAAGCATCGAAGAGACCCCAGAATCTCAGATGGACATGGTGGATGTCACTGCCTCGATGCCTTTATCACCTGAAGAAGAGAATGAACTTCTTCCGAGACACCCTGGGTGCAAGAAGCAAGCTACTGTGCGTTAGGTGCTGCCCGTAATTGAGGCAGAGTTGAGGAACCTGACACAGTGCTAAAACACTCCAGGAGGCACTACTAGAAAAGGATCTGGCCTATGTCCTTGCACTCAGAGGACAAGAGATATTGTGATTGTAATTTGGTCACTCAGGTGGACTTCATAGATTATGAGTTCCCTGATTGGGGCTGTTAATCTGGTCCAGTCAGGGATCCCTGGCTGACAGATAAAACAGGTGTGTCAGACATCCTGAGACTCTGAGAGCTAGATCTGAAGGAGCTGAATTACTGTCAAGGACTTTCCATGCGTTCATAAAAAGTGTGACTTGGTGACAGGATACTGGCCACTGTGGAGATATTTCAGCATCAATCTCTGGTAAGACTATTTCTGATCAATTCGTTGTGTGCTTTGTCTGAATATTCACTTCCACATCTAAATCCTATTTCCTTCTATGAACCTTGCAAAATAAAATTCTCCCATTAGCTTCCACCTTCATTTCAATATCATAGTTGTCAAAAATGATATCTTTGTTCAATATAATATGTCTACAGCTATTGTTCGTCTCTACATTTGATGTCTGAGTCCCTATCAAATCCATTTCTCTCTGTCTCTCTCTCTCATCTGCAAAATCTGCTCTCTGTTTCAGGAACATACTAAATTTCAAAGACAACCCTCTGATAATGATCTTTATGACGAATCGTCTTCTTATATCAATCTCCCTATCTCCTCCAACCTCCACCCTCACCTCCAAAAATAAGTGTAATAAGCTCATGGATTTCTTTGTCACTGAGATTATGATCATCCAGTCAACGGCATCAGGCACTTCCTATAAATATTGAGTCAACCCTTCTTCAGTACCTCTCCATTTGCCATAGTCTTGAACTTCATGTACTCTCCTATCTCACCAAATAACTCTCCGAGCTCATCTTCTGCACCAGACCCTCCTTCTGTCTTGACTATATTTCCACCCAGGTCATGAGGTCCTATCTTCCTTTTTGGTTTGCATGATAACTAACAATCTTAACTGTTCTCCCTCTACGTTACCACTTGTCTGTCAAGTTTGCTGTAGCTATCTCTCTAATTGAAAAAAAAATACTTTGGCTGGCTAGATGGTGTTCTTTTCCTGTTGAGAGCTAATCTCCAGCCTTCCTTTCCCATCTATTGTTCTTTAAATGTGTTTCCACCTTCTGAATCCATGCTCACTCTTTCCAGAACTCCGTGTTTGAATCCTTCCAATCAGGTTTCCTTCCTTACCACAGTACCAGGAATATTCTTGGTAAAACCACAAAATGACATTCCCTGTGAAGGTGACAGAAGTTTATTATCCTGCCTCCCAGAATATCAAAACCTTTATCTCAGTTCTACATGGTTGTCAAATGCCTCTTCACCAGCTGGATAGGACTACACTCACCTGGTTCCATTCTTTCTTGTTTAATGGTAGCCAGAGGATCATGTCTTGTGACTTCTCATTGGGTGCCTGCTGAGTTATCTCTGATGTTTTCCAAGCATCAAACTTTTTCCTTGTCTATCTCTCGTCTATAGACTGCCCATCTCCAATATCGTCTGAAGGCACAATGTCAGTTTCTACATGTACACTGAGAAGGTGATGCTCCACTGCACCACTATGTGTTACAATCCATCACTGTCTCTAAATGTCAAACTGATACCTGATATACAGCATTGAAAGCACAGAAATTTCCTTTAACTTTTAAGGTAACTAAACCCCTTTGCTTGGAACCCTGACACAGCAAAGCCTCACCACTGACTCCATCATTTTCCTTGGCAACTGCCTGAGTCTGAATCATTCTGTTCCTAACTCTGATCCCCAAATAGGATTCCAAGTATATCCACATACCATCACTGTATCTGCCTATGTTCACCATCACAGCCATAACTTGCATTAACAATCCCATTCATTTAATCTCTCCTTTACTCAGGTAAAGATGGCAGATTTCCTTCAGTTACAGTGCATTAAAGAACAAGATGGTTTTGTTATTGAATACTCAATGAAAGGTTATGGTGCCTATTCCTAATACTAGTTTTACATTCCATTTTTTCTTACAAATTTCAAGGCAAGTAGGAATAGATAATAAAATAGTCTACCAACCAGCGATGCTCAAATTCCCTGAGTCAATAATAATAAAAAAGACTGTCACCAGTTACCATGTATATCAAACCACTCAAATGTAAATTATCATGGGTGGAAAGATGGATGAATTTGCAAGGTGATGTTAAGACATTCCCTCAGGACGTAAAACTACTAGTCCAGATATATTATCACAATGTCGTCATCTCACCTTAAGCTCCTGTGCATCAACTTCTCTTCCTCCATACCTTACTTTACTATTTTTAAAATGATACTCAAAACTCACCTTGTTAACCAGAGTTCTTTAGATATCTATCATATATCCAATGCACCTCAGTTTCAATTTTTATTTCTTGATGCCTCCATAAGGCCCTTCAGGGTGTTTCATTACACAAAGGCATTCTGTAAAATGCAAGTTGTTATTGTTAATCTTGGAAAATGTAGCGCAAGGTATTTCCATATAGTAAACCCAAGCTGTTTTCTTTTCAGCTTATGCTGCTTAGATGAACAGACAGCAAATTGTAATTCAGTTCAATCTGATTTCCATGGATTGATAAATGAAAACATGATTTTGTAAATTCTCTGAAGCTGATTTGCTCCAACTAAATTACCCTACACCAGAAATTTCAAAGCAAAATGTATATCAAACCATTCAAATGGAAATTATTGTGGGTGGAAAGATGGGTAAATTTGCAAGTTGATATAATCTGAAGTTGATTAAATTACCGACAAAACGATTGAAACTGAATTAGTGGGTGAGACAGCCAGGATTTTCACTTCACTGAGATCTTGTATTGAATGAGTTTCAAAGGCTAAGAAATAGCAGCACAGAAGATTAGAACAATGTCGCTTACTATTGGTGCTCGCAATAGCACTGTTTCTCCAAAGCTTCTGACGATTACAACTCTAAGCCAAGATACTACAGCTGATTTAAAATCCAGGACAGTCCAGCAGGACAATATTGGAATTAGTTTTGGTGTTTGCATATCAGTCGTCACTGGCAACAATTCGAATTCAAACCGACTGAACAAACTCAGTCCAACAGTACTCAGAATGATTCAATCCCCAGATTCTCCTTTAAGAACCATAGAAAAAGGAGTGGGACGTGGTATCAAAGCTGAAAAGAGTTGATATTCAAGACTCTGAAGGAGGATTGTGGAAAATTACAGCACAGAGGGATTTGGGAGACCTTGCTCATGGACCACCAAAAGCGAGCTTACAAGTTCAGCAGGTAATAAGTAAGACAAAATAAATGTTGGCCTTTATTTCAAAGGGAACAGGGTATGAAAATGAGGAGGTCTCACTTGAACTATACAAGCCACTGGTTAAACCACACCTGGAAAATTGAGCAGTTTTAGTCTTTTTATCTAAGAGAAGATATACGGGCATTGGAGATAGTCTACTCCAGATGCACTAGGTTGATCCCAGGTTTGGAATGATTGTTTTATCAATAGAGATTGAGTGGGTTGGGCCTGTACTCTGGATTTCAGAAAAATGAGAGGCAACCTTATTGAAACATAAAGATATTCTTAGGGTAGTTGACAGATGCGTAGAGGCTGTTTCACCTTGTGACAGATTCCAGGGATAGAGGGCATAATCCTCAAGTCAGGTGTCACCAAGTTAGGCTAGAGATGACGAGGGACTTCTCTCAATGGTAGTGAATGTGTGGAATTCTCGATTGCAAAGGGTCGTAGAGATTAGGTTGTTAAATGTACTTAAGGCTGAGGTAGACATCTTTAATCATAAAGGGAACCAATGGTTATTGGGAAAAGGCAGGAAATTGGAATTGAGGATTCGGATCAGCCATGACCTCATTGAATAGCAGAGCTGATCCATTGGCCTATTTTTGCTCCCGTGTCTTATGGCCTTACATTAGAGAGTGGCCTGCACACAAACTTAATGTGCCTGAATTTGCTGATGAATCCTTAGTTTACATCATTGTACTAGTAAAGACTTTTTCAAGAAATTATGGCATTAGTTACAAAAATACATAACTTGTGCAATAAATTAATCAGATTAAATTATTCAAGATCATTTTAGTTGGGTTCCCCAGTTCATTCTCCATGGCAATGCCTTGATCAATCACTGTGCACATTCCAACCAGTCAGCATGCTTCTCTCATGCAGAATAACTTTTTTCTTTGGAACTTGTTATTCTTGCATCTGTCCTGATGAGTGCAAAATGAAAATCTTCAACAGCACATCTATTTTTTCAGCAATGCTCAATTTCTGTGCCATCAAGCAACAATTTCAATATAGCTCCACAAAAGCCCTTCTCAAAAATAGTTCAGCATCTCAAATAAAGAAGTCTCAGCAATTGTACAGGGACTTAGTATGATACACCTGGACTATGGGATACCATTTTGATCTCTTTACCTAAAGGAGGTTGTACTTGCTTTAATGGGAGCACAAAAAAGTACATTGGACCAATTCCTGCAATGACTGGTTTATCTTGGTTGGTTATCTTGACCATAGGCTTATAATCCTTAGAATTCAATAGAATGAGAAATGATCTCATTGAAACAAAAGAAAATTCTTTAAGGATTTTATGGGATAGATGTTTTCCCTGACAGTGAGCTAAAGGTCACTGAAACAGAATAAAGGAAAGTTGATTTTGGAGGAGAAATTTCATCACTCAATGGTTTGTGAATTTTTGCAGTTCTTTACCTCGGAGAGCTGTGGATGCTCAGTTCTTGAATATATGCAATACTTTTTTTTTTGGATACCAAAAAGTGTGAGGTTGTTTGGGAAACTGAAGCAGGAGGTTAACCATAATCATGTTGACTGGTGAAGCATGCATGAAGGACTGAATGGCCTATTCCTGTTTCTTATCATCTTATCTCCATGAACTACATTAAAATTCAGTTGTGAGAGCAAGCTAAATCAATGCCACTGTAACTGCTATAGACAGTAATCATTACAGATGGGTGCTAGACGGCTCAGTATTAGTATTCAATTGTTCAGCATTTTGCCTGAGGGTGACATTCTTGCTAACTTATTCTAGGAAATTCATTCAGATTTTAAACCTCCACTATGTAATATAGTAAGTGTTTTGGCAGCCATGCACATTCTGATTGTCTTCTGATATCTTTTGCTTAATAATTATCATCAATCTTGTATGATAAGCATCAGTTGCAACCAATCAGGAAACACGGTCAGGAATCATATGTAGTTGGCAGTACAATATTATGCATCCATGTTCCTTCAAAACAATGATTTATGTATCTATGTCAATTCAGTACAAACTAATTAAATTACACCAGACCCACAATATGACATTGGAACAATTGCTATTGAGATGATCCATGTTTAATAACTTGTTGTTCTGTTCTGTCACAGTAGCAGGTTTCTTGAATGCACATCAGTCGTGGGCTACGCTGTGACTGAAATGCACTGTATATGTTGCAGTACTTTGAGCATTTTTGCAGCAAATCTGTCACAGAACCACATGGGAGCACAATGGCCTTTGTTAGGATTACGACATTTGTTGCCAATGTCACCATTGTACAACGTTCTGTGCCAATATCTTTACTCCCATCACCTGCAGGGATTTGCCAAGGCACGGGAACAACCTCAAATCTTAGAAAGAAAGACTGATACAGCACCGAAGAAGGCTATTTGGCCCATTGTGCCTGCGGAGGACACGAATGTGAAAAGAGCACGTTTAAAACCATCTCCCCACATTAAGACTTTAAACATCATCATACAGGATCTTCTTAGTTCCATTCAGTGCTACAGATTTGTAAGAAATTAAATTTAATGGAGCTTTTCAAGTCTACATGCCACCACCTAAAACACTGCCTCTAGAAACTCACTAACAGATTAGCAACATTTAATCATTGCCTTATTGTTCCAAAAGTTCTTAAGTGAACAACAAGCATTTGTCCACAATGCGCTCTCCTGTCAGAACTTCTCACATCATCAGAACTCAATACAATTTTGAGGATTTTAGTTTGTATATTTTCTGTTGCATGCAACTGTTTTCTACTATTGGGTTTTGAATTGTTATGTTTTACAGCAGCCCATTTTGGTCTGAAATTTGAAATGTTAGATCTTGGAAAGAAACAATGTAAAGAGCTGACATTGTTAAACAAACAGGAATTAATTCTATTGCTGGGAATAGTTTAGAGATGTGATTTTATTTAGTCACCACAATATTCAATCAGGTGAACTTGACTGACTGAACATGACATTCATATTTGAATTCAGAACAACAAACATCAAAAGGGCTCAGAAATTTGGAAGTTCTACAAATAGAATTCACAACATACTGTTTCTAATTTCTCTAACATGTTAGAAATGAAACACTTACAAATGTCTGTTCCACACTTAGTCTGAGTACCTTGCAGTTTGTGAACCATGACACCCAAGTTAGGCCTTAGATTTAGTAAGGACCCATGATTGACTGAGACTAGACAAAATACTTAAACTAATGATGAGATCATGTTTCATTTAATGGAGTTATAGAGTGTACATTTTGGATCAAAACATATATATTGATGTGGAGAAATAAAATTTGGTAAAAACTACTTTTAGCTACGATATATGTTTTGTTTAATGTTTTCATTTCAGGATTATGTTTGTTCTCATCTCAATAAAATCTAGAAATGCCACAACCGGCATACACAGAGATGATGTGTTTCATGTAATTGGGACTGGATGTTCCCATGGGCCTTAGGACGCTGACATTGGGACAGAATTGCATTTCAAGTCTGTATTTATCAGCACATATGATGATACAATCATCCTAGAGGTATCTTCCTAAATGAACACCCAAAGAAACATGTAGCTGGCAGACACAAAAGAGATCTCCAAACAGCAAAGCTTGAATATGAAGGCAATCAATGCACAAAGGCAAATAGAAAGTAAAAGCAGATGGAGACACAAAGATGAACGCATTGAATTGCCTCACAGCGCCAGTTTTCCCAGTTTGAATCCACCCTCAGGCGACTGTCTGTGCGGAGTTTGCACTTTCTCCCCATGTCTCCGTGGGTTTCTGCCGTGTGCTCCAGTTTCCTCCCACAGTCCAAAGCTTGGACAAGAAGGCATAGCCTCAAGGTTAGAGGGAGCAGATTTAGGACTGAATTGAGAAGGAACTTCTTCACCCGGAGGGTTGTTAATCTATGGAATTCCTTGCCCAGTGAAGTAGTTGACGCTACTTCAGTAAACGTTTTTAAAGCTAAGGTAGTTTTTTTTGAACAATAAAGGAATTAAGGGCTATGGTGAGAGCGCGGGTAAGTGGATCTGAGTCCACAAAAAGATCAACCATGATCTTATTGAATGGTGGAGCAGGCTCGAAGTGCCGGATGGCCTACTCCTGCTCCTAGTTCTCATGTGCACGCTAGGTGGATTGGCCATGCTAAATTGCCTGTTCTCCTCAGGGATGTTTAGGTTAGGTGGGTTATAGGGGAATGGTTCTGGGTGGGATGCTTTGAGGGTCAGTGTGGACTTGTTGGGCTGAAGGGCCTGTTTCCACACTGTAGTGATTCTATGATTCTATGATTCTTTGGTTCTAACTCACTCTCAAAAAGAGATCCATTTTGTCTGTTTGATTGAAAAGGATTTGCAGATATTTTGAGAGCTGGCTAGAAAGGTCTAAAACTTCTACATCAGTGGTGTTTGCTCGGAAATGCCAGTGGGTGATTTCCCAGAAACTGGTCAAACCACACACCGGGTTTTATTGCTTGGTCAGTTTAAAAGGGAACTCTTGGAAGTTGTGCAATCAGGACTGTCATTGCCAGAAGAGAGATTTCATAAAAGTGCACCTTGTTGAACATACCCGTGAAATTCAAACTTGAAACTTGTTGTCAGATAGGACACCTTATTTACACTGCGAGAATAGAGAACAGTGTATTGTGGAAAAGTTTAACACTTTAGTGCCACATTTGTGAGACAGTGACATAGGTGCTTGTAGTTATGTAGGAAGTGTCATTGTTGTGGCAAATACTTAAAATGAATGAGATAGTAGGAAAATGAAATGCACCTTTCAGTTTGAAGCATCCTTTGCCAGTTAATTCATGATTAATTTGAATTGCTTATGATTTGTTTTATAGCAAAAATTAGAAAGTGTGGGATCTTGTTGATCATTTCTGGGGATCTTTAAGTAAGCTTGATGATTTTGGATAGTTTCTTAATGAGTATTGCAGCAGCTGCTTGCTCTCAATGCCTTTGTAGTGTTGAATGCCGTACTTTCCTAGTCCCCTTTAACAAGATGGCCCCTTTCCTTCTGTCCATCTCTGGCACTAAACATTCTATGACAAAACTTTGGAGCCTCCTCTCATGTAACTTGTGCCAGTCTTGTCTTTCACCCAGGAGAAAATAACCACTCAGAATGACTTCAGTTACTTGCTTCATTCTCAATGTAACTACCGCCTAACATGTGCAGGCTGACTTTAAGTACTGTGGCTAGCGTAAACTGGTATTAGCTTCTTCTGATCCTCCATGGCCAACTCAAGCATGCATCCACTCAACAGTGTGTTTATAATTGGCTGTAGTTTTGCAAGACAAATGAGGTTTACACACTGCATGAATCAGAAACAATAGGTCTGAGTTAACTGTGCATTGCAATGCTTGTGTCCATCTTGAGGCCTTAATGAATTTACAGCAACTGAGTGCTTGCAAACCAATATGATCAAGAGTAATTCTAATTATTAAAGCATGCACAGTCTGGACGAATTCTGTTTGTTTCTACCTTTACCCAAAATTGAGCCATTTATTGCAGTTTCACATCAAATGCACTGCAGGAATGCCAGTGCTGCAACACATTACTTATTTATATTTGTGAAAAATAAAACTGAATCAAGCACCAAATTTTGGGTGCTCCTTGGTCACATGTTAATTTGATTGAGATTTGTACCTATATTGCATTTAAGGCATTAGGACCTGTTGAAACAACTATACAAAAGGCATGTAATGGTGGGCAAAAATATTATAGTTGAAAGTCAACTCAGATGTGTATTAAAGATCAGAGGGCTGTACTTACAAAGTGCATGTCAGTTTATTCAGGGACCTGGGCCAAATGCTTGCAAATGGGACTAGATTAATTTTGGATATCTGGTCGGCCTGAACGAGTTGGACTGAAGGTCTGTTTCCATGCTGTACAACTCTCTGACACTATGACTGTATAAGAGGCAAAAAAAGACATGAGATTTATCACATCAAATCATTTGTAGAAATGCAATTAGTGAAGAATAAAGAACAAAGGTCTTCCTAGAGTTCATGGACAGATTTTTTTTCCAGTGTTTTGGAGGTGGGCTCGGTGACTGGAAAATTCAAAGAAATATTGTTGGATATGGACCCAGAGATGTCACGATGTTCCAGCTTCTTTTCATCATTTCCTAGGGAAGAATGTTGGGAGACCAAACACACTCTTGCCAAGATCCCAGATTCTTCTGGTCCATGGTCTCCATTTTAAAGGAGAGCATACTTCTGCTGGTGCATCCACTTCCTTCATCCTCTCTCACCTGATGAAAGATCACCTCACTGTAACCCCTCAGCATCCCCAGGGTGCAGTCTTCTCAGGCGTCTTCACCATTCCAATGGTTATTGTAGTACAAGGTAGTGGTTTTGAAAGGCTTAATGCTAAGACTGCATTTAGCTCCCCTCAGAATCCAAAATTTTGTATGGTTTTGGGTGGAGAAATTCAGAGAATAGCTTTGGATCTCAAGGAGAAAAGATTTGTCATCTATGTCTTAGTAGCAATGACCGACTTGTTCAAGTAGATATTTTTAAATCAACCCATCAAAACATGTCATAACAGACCTCTAGAACTGATAGGAGCTAAGGTTGGGACTTCAGGCCTAAGGGATGGACATTGCCATTGTACTACAAGAGCTCCCAAAGAATATGTTCAACATTTGTAAATATTTTTAGACATCTAATGACATAGTTCTGAACCAGGTGAGACTTGAACCCAGGCCTCCTGGCCCAGTGGTAGGGACATATTATAACAGTGCCACCTGTACATAGTTGCCATCATGTAAAAACTACATCTTGTTAAGACAAGAGCTTTCTCCAGTTAAAACTCCTGAATAGTTGTTCCTTGACTACTACAAGTTAAATAAGCCATTCATCTGAGTTAAGCAGACAGGAATGGTTGCAGTATCTTTCCACCTACAAGTACCAGAGTTGCTGCAGACAATAATATCTAGATGCAGGTGAGTGTTTATGAAGCATACCATGGTTCCTTTAATTAAAAAGCCTTCCTCTCAAAATAATGGCCACATCATCTCACCAGCCCTTCCGAATTTGTTGCAAAGCCAAAAGGCCATCTCCCTTAGTTGGATTTCTTTGGCAAAGTGCACTGGAAAACATACAACTTCCAATTATTAATTCTGTAATTTCAAAACGTTCCTGAAGTCATGAAAATAAAATCAACTAAAGTGATAAGACCTCAGTGTCTGAAACTGAAATGTTCATTGGATCAGCAGGAACTTGAATATTGTAATTCATCTGGTTTTTCAGTCACAAGGAGAATGTTATATAAGGAAATTATACTGAAAGGGTTAATGTTCATGTTACACTGACTGCACCTGATCAACTGAATTCACACAGACTGTGGCTGGAGAGAAGGAAATCGATTCCATCTTTTTGAGATAGAAAATATATTCATAACTGCTCTCTAAGGTAATTGTGCCTGACCAAATGTAGTTGTAATTATTGCTATCATGCAAAAAATCTTCTTGTTATCCAAGAATAATACTTCTTCTGTCGATAGTTGCCAGTGGTGTGTGCTCCACCACTCATCACATGAAACGGTCAAGACAAAACAAAAGCTATGGAGGATTGATGGCAACAAGCTACTTGAAACAACCTTTACCCATAACACATACTGGTAGTGGTGAAAAATATCACAAGATACCAGCAATGGTCATCAGGGAAAATACCAGAGAACATTTTAGCAATGAAGAAGTTCTAAGAAGGAATGTAAGGTAGATACTGTGCCAAATGAGTGAGTCATGAAAAGGTGAGACAAACCTATTTGCTCCATCCTTGAAAGCGGATGCAAGACTGAAACATTTGGTGATACAAGTGCTATAATCTCAGTAGAGGCCAGCAAGATGTCTACGGTTTATTCTTCTTTGGAAATTTGAAAACTCCAGATATTTCTGAAAGAATTAAACCCCAATGGTCACAATTTAAAACTGAAAGATTTTAGTAAACATCGAATAAAATGAATAAAAATAAATACATTCTGTCTTAGCATTTTTGGATTATGTTAAAGATAATGCAAGTACAGGGACAGTCTATTCTGAGGTCAAGGGCCAAAAGGAAAAACCTGTTTACATCTGCATTAGCGAAATTACAATTCAGTTGTGCACTGTGTGTGAAATCAAGTCCCACTATTCTCAGTTAATGATATTTGTCAAGGACACAAAGTTCTTCAATTTACCTGAATTTTAGACCCAGGTTGGCAGAAAGGATAGACCAGACTTTTGGACAGAATAAGAATCGCTATCTATTATAAGTAAATGATTTGTAGCTACAAGTAAACAGTTATAAACTGTTGGTATATAATAGCATTAATTAAAACTTTAAACTCCTTATTAACTTCCACTTTCTTTTGGCAAATGGGACAAGATTAATTTAAGATATCTGTCGGCATTGATGAGTTGGACTGAAGGGTCTGTTTCCGTTCTATACATCTCTATGACTCTATGTAGATATTTTTAATCAACCCATCAGACATGTCATGACAGACCTCTGGAACAGGTAGGACTTGAACTCAGGATTTCTGGCCTAAACAGACAAACAAACAGACGAGGTAAAATAGGTAATAAACAGAGGGGAAAATCTAGAAACACAGTTCAGTCTAACAAGCATGGGGCTGGATGAACACAGCAGGTCAAGCAGCATCATAGGAGCAGGAAAACTCGACGTTTCGGGCCTAAACCCTTCAGGAATCTGCATCTACTTTTCAAACCTGTAACCATCTTTTCAAACACTAGTTTTAAAATAATTCTTCCTCGTTTCCATGCATAGTTCTTTAAAAAAAACACAAAAAGAAAAATACAAAGACATTGTCCTAACAATAAGGAAGCTCCTAATTTCTTCCATTTTCAGCTAAAAAAATGAAGACAGAAAGAAAGAAAGATTTCTCTCTTTTGGGAGGCATGAGAACCCAGCAATATAAGCAAATTTTAGAATACTGAACAAGTTAACAGAGACTTCCACTATACAATGAACACAAATACTTATATGCTAAACCAATCTTAACTCTTTCTGATGAAGGGTTTAGGCCCGAAACGTCGAGTTTTCCTGCTCCTATGATGCTGCTTGACCTGCTGTGTTCATCCAGCCCCATGCTTGTTATCTCGGATTCTCCAGCATCTGCAGTACCTTTTATCTCTGAACACTTCTCTCTTGCTCATGACTATTTCCAGCTCCAAGATGTTCAGTTACCTGAAAACCAATCTTCCATGGTTGGTGAGCAAAAAGGTCTTTGTCTTTGATAACTGGTCATCCATAGGCCAATCAATTTTTTGTTGCTAGCAAAAGTTGCATCAATGCATGCACTCAGCTGCAAATCATTTGCAACTAAAATTTCAATTACAGCTTGGTCAAACATTTGTTTACATTATGCAAGGCATGACACAGATGGTCAGTTCACTCAGAAGAAAGAGTCTCAAATTTTTCAGTTATAAGTCACAGCTTACAACAATTGTTCTGGAAAGGTAAGTTGGTTTTCTTCATGTTTACACTGAGTTTTACTAGTTGTAGACTCCCAGTTCAATATAGCATCTTAAGAATGGCCACATCAAGTCAAAACATTCCTATTCCAACATTCTTTATCTCTGGAATCTGCATCTACTTTTCAAACGTGTAACCATCTTTTCAAACACTAGTTTTAAAATAATTCTTCCTCGTTTCCATGCATAGTTCTTTAAAAAAAAACACAAAAAGAAAAATACAAAGACATTGTCCTAACAATAAGGAAGCTCCTAATTTCTTCCATTTTCAGCTAAAAAAATGAAGACAGAAAGAAAGAAAGATTTCTCTCTTTTGGGAGGCATGAGAACCCAGCAATAAAAGCAAATTTTAGAATACTGAACAAGTTAACAGAGACTTCCACTATACAATGAACACAAATACTTATATGCTAAACCAATCTTAACTCATAAGAACATAGAACATAAGAACTAGGAGCAGGAATAGGCCGTCCGGCCCTTCGAGCCTGCTTCGCCATTCAATAAGATCATGGCTGATCTTTTTGTGGACTCAGATCCACTTTACCGTGCTCTCCCCATATCCCTTAGTTCCTTTATTGTTAAAAAAAACTACCTTAGCTTTAAAAACGTTTACTGAAGTAGCGTCAACTACTTCACTGGGCAAGGAATTCCATAGATTAACAACCCTCTGGGTGAAGAAGTTCCTTCTCAATTCAGTCCTAAATCTGCTCCCTCTAACCTTGAGGCTATGCCCTCTTGTCCTAGCTTCACCTGCCAGTGGGAACATCCTCTGTACTTCTATGTTATCTGTTCCCTTCATAATTTTATATGTTTCTATAAGATCCCCCCTCAATCTTCTGAATTCCAATGAATATAATCCCAATCTACTAAGTCTCTCCTCATAAGCCAACCCCCTCAACTCCGGAATCAACCTAGTGAACCTCCTCTGCACCCTCTCCAGTGCCAATATATCCTTTTTCAAGAAAGTAGACCAAAACTGCACACAGTACTCCAGGTGTGGCCTCACCAGCACCTTGTACAAAAACTCAAAAACTTTCTTCCACACCCATTTGAATTAATATGCCCTCCAAAACCCAAGTCTGACGTGCATCAAATTTGGAAGATTAAGAACATTCTCTGAGTATTGTTTTAAAGGTTGGCATTAGGACAAAAAGTTTTGGTGCTTTACGCAAGTTTGTCCCTTCAAATCTTTCCCAATCATTTGCTGATTGTAGACTCCCAGTTCAATGTAGTATCTTAAGAGTGGCTACTTCAAGTCAAAACATTCCTGCCCTAACATTCTTTATCTCTGAAATCTTCAGTCAGGATCTCTCTCTCTCTCTCTTTTCACCTTGGCTATTCCACAAGGCCAAATCACTATTAGTATAGTCCTTCGGTTAGCTAGAGTTTTAAACCCTTTTGGTAAAAACACAGATTTTCAACTGAATTTGATTGAAAATAGATAACCACCATTGCAAACTTGTTCAAAACTAGACTGCTTGAAAAATAGAACCACACAAGTGAATTTACACACACTTGTAATTAACTTCCTGCTTACCTTCTGATTTACTATTCTTCGTCATCTCGCAGGCAGCTTGAACACATGGTTAGTTAGTGGAAGCAAGTTGCTTGTGAAATGGAATTAACTTCTGGTGAAATAGAAGCATTAAAAGCATTACCACCACAACAGAAACTACCAGTTTTCTCACAAAAGCATTGGTCATCACACAAGAAATACTAAATGGAATAGAAAAGATTACTTCCGACTACTTCTGGCAGAAATTTTCATTTTCTGAAGAAGGGTCCCGACCTGAAATGTCAGCTTTCCTGCTTCTCTGAATGCTGCCTGGCCTGTTGTGTTCCTCCAGCTCCACACTATGCTATCTCTGACTCTAGCATCTGCAGTTCTTGCTATCAGTCAATTCTAGATATAAACTGGTTTAAAAAATGTGAGATAACAAGGTGTAGAGCTGGATGAACACAGCAGGCCAAGCAGCATCGTAGGAGCAGGAAAGCTTGACGTTTCGGGCCTAGACCCTTCATCAGAAATGGGGGAGGGGAAGGGGGTTCTGAAATAAATAGGGAGAGACGGGGAGGCGGAAGTAAAGTTAATACCAGGAAACACATAAAGAGTGATCAACATCTGGAGGATCTTTTTGATTAACGAAGATTTCTGAATTTATTCAAGTTGGGTGTTGGTGGGGGGGACTAGATGTTGTGATGGATGAATTATAGTTTTCAATTGATGAATGAGCTGGATGGATGAACACCCTCCGTATTTGTATTTATCTTTGTGCCTGTAACATACCAAAGCTATCACAATTTTCTTCAGAGATAAAAGGTACTGCAGATGCTGGAGAATCCGAGATAACAAGTGTGGGGCTGGATGAACACAGCAGATCAAGCAGCATCATAGGAGCAGGAAGACTTGACGTTTCGGGCCAAGACCCTTCATCAGAAATGGGGGAGGGGAAGAGGGTTCTGAAATAAATAGGGAGAGAGGGGGAGGCAGATAGAGGATGGATAGAGGACAGGATAGGTGGAGAGGAGGCAGACAAGTTGAAGAGGCGGGGATGGAGCCAGTAAAGGTGAGTGTAGGTAGGGGGGTAGGGAGGAGATAGGTCAGTCCAGGGAGGATGGACAGGTCAAGGGGACGGGATGATATTAGTAGATAGGAGATGGGGGTGAGGCTTGAGGTGGGAGGAGGGATACACCTCCTCCCACCCACCTTCCTGCAAAAATGCCATCCCCGATTCCCAATTCCTTCGCCTCCGCCGCATCTGCTCCCAGGATGAGACATTCCACTCCCGTACATCTCAAATGTCCTCATTCTTCAAGGACCGCAACATCCCCCCCACAGTGGTCGAGAACGCCCTCGACCGTGTCTCCCGCATTTCCCGTAACACATCCCTCACGCCCCGTCCCCGCAATAATAACAAAAAAAGAATCCCCCTCGTACTCACATACTACCCCACCAACCTCCGGATCCAACGCATCATCCTCCAACACTTCCGCCATCTGCAATCAGACCCCAGCACCAAAGACATTTTTCCCTCCCCACCCTTATCTGCCTTCCGGAGGGACCACTCCCTCCGCGAGTCCCTTGTCCGCTCCACACTCCCCTCCAGCCCCACCACACCCGGCACTTTTCCCTGCAACCGCAGGAAGTGCTACACCTGCCCCCACACCTCCTCCCTCACCCCAATCCCAGGCCCCAAGAAGACTTTCCACATCAGGCAGATGTTCACCTGCACATCTGCCAATGTGGTATACTTCATCCGCTGTACCCGTTGTGGCTTTCTCTACATCGGGGAAACCAAGCGGAGGCTTGGGGGCCGCTTTGCAGAACACCTGCGCTCAGTTCGCAACAAACAACTGCACCTCCCAGTCGCGAACCATTTCAACTCCCCCTCCCATTCCTCAGACGACATGTCCATCCTGGGCCTCCTGCAATGCCACAGTGATGCCACCCGAAGGCTGCAGGAACAGCAAATCATATTCAGCCTGGGAACCCTGCAGCCCAATGGTATCAATGTGGATTTCACAAGCTTCAAAATCTCCCCTCCCCCAACCACATCCCAAAACCAGCCCAGCTCATCTCCACCTCCCTAACCTGTTCTTCCTCTCACTTATCCCCTCCTCCCACCTCAAGCCCCACGCCCATCTCCTATCTACCAACATCATTCCGCCCCCTTGACCTGTCCGTCCTCCCTGAACTTACCTATCTCCTCCCTACCTCCCCACCTATACTCACCTTTACTGGCTCCATCCCCACCTCTTTGACTTGTCTGCCTCCTCTCCACCTATCCTCTCCTCTGTCCATCCTCTATCCGCCTCCCCCTCTCTACCTGTTTATTTCAGAACCCTCTTCCCCTCCCCCATTTCTGATGAAGGGTCTTGGCCCAAAACGTCAAGTTTTCCTGCTCCTATGATGCTGCTTGACCTGCTGTGTTCATCCAGCCCCATGCTTGTTATCACAATTTTCTTCCTATATAATTGATCAGTTAAATTGTGGTGACTGTTGGTATGTAGATAAATTTGTGGGCACTTACTGTGATTCAAAATTTCATGTATGATAATAATTGTTCTTTTGGTGGGATGTACATCTTCTTCAAACAGAATGTTTAACTGAGACAAGTTCCTCGTATAAGATGGGAGAGAATCTCATCTATTGGAATAACAACCCTGGAGAGGTCTTTATGCCATAATACATAATCTTTTGAGAGTTAGTTTGCTCAGTCTACACTGGTTAATGTTAGGCTTCAGTTCAGTTTAGTGCTCTGCTAACATTAAAAAGTAATTGTTTGGAGAACAGGGATTTGTATAGACATGCAAAGCAGATTGTGAGGCACCATGTACTGTAGCTGGCAGTGTGCCTCAAGTTTAAATCACCGTTTAGTGTTAGGTTCTAGTCTAACCTGTGGTCATAGTATTTGGTTTTCACTCGATCTGTGGTGCTTTATAAATCAGGGCCAGGTTTATTTGTATGGCACAGTGTTCATACGTGGTCAACCGACAAAACTATATCTTTTACATTGGTTGTATGTTAACATTAGGTTTTGCCCCTACCTACATTGTTTGATCACAGTTTCCAACAACTGATCTGTAATTTGCCTTGTAAAGGACTCTATCCAACTTCTGTAATTTCCTGAGAAAGGTGATAATGCAAAACAAAACTATCAGCAACTAAATTACTAAACTAAACCACTGCAATGAAATTTCTGATTCTGCCACATATAATTTCATCTATGATATTCCAGGAAATCAATCTAATATCGCAGTTCACAATTTTCACCCCTGACTGGTCATATTCCACTATAAGATTTGCATGGGTTGAGCAGAACAGAAATTTTTGAATTGCCGAGGGTATTTGATCAAACATGCCAAGGCTTATCCGTATAACATTCAATTCTGCCCTTTACCAAGTATTCATCCAACTCTTTTTTAAAATAGTTAATCTGCATTGTACCAACTGATTCTGAAAGCAGTCTAATCTCTGTAGGAGAAACAATCTCTTCAACCTGACTTGAAGCCTCTTAGTTTCTGTTAATATTTTCCAGTTGCACACACACAATTTGAATGAAATAACCTTTCTGAGCCACATTATTTTATGTATCAAAAAAACTAGCTGATAACCCTCTTAAACGAGTACAAATTCAACTCTGTACCTCTCTTCATGAATAATAAGCCGACAATTGTCTTTGTCAGTATTATCTGAACTATCAACTCTAATGCAGTTTTCAAAATGAACTTTTGGAAACAACACATACATTTTCAAAATGAACTGTATGACATGTTATACAATATTTACAAATGTCACTTTCAAATACAGATCAATGATCCGGAATATGCCAAACTCTTGATTGTTGCAAATAGATTCATACAGACTGGACAGGGTTAGGGAATGGTATCGCAACATGACCAAATCATTTTTCTTTCCCTGTCTTTGCTAACTAACAACCAATCACTTCTTACAGTCCATTTATGCACACTGTATAAATGTGTATTAAGTTTATCCACACCAAAATCCAAGCTCTATTCTCAAGCGTATCCACTTAATTAATCCTATAAATGTGATCAATCTCGCTTACAGCGGTCATATGGATCGTAGTTTAGTGTCATCAGCAAACTTCTGCTCCTTGCAGTTCCATTCTCTATATCATTAATGAACTGAACTTTAGCTTTTTGTCCCAGTGTACTGTTGAGTGTTGGGCTTCAGTCCAAATTGTACTGTTTGAAATTAAGCTTTGATGAAATCTATACTGCACAACATTGGGATTTGACACAGCCTGTAATTCACAATATTAGGATTTGGACAAACCCTAGGTGGTGCCTTTAAGGCAATGAACTAGTGCTTGTTAAGAATATCATTAGGTTGCAGACACCAGTCTATGGAACATGACGTACACTTAAGTTATACTGCCAACTGCAAAGCACTACCTCTCGCAATGTTGTTTTGGTAAAAAAAAATTCAAGGATGACTGTTTTCAAGTCCATACAAAATTCTGCTCAACAGACTTTTTCTTTAATGCTAAGATAGCACAGCTGGAAGAATATGCACTTTCAACCTGTTAAAATAAACTTGCATTTATATAGTGGATTTTACAGTCAGCAGAATGCTCAAAGTGCTTTACAGCCAATTAAGTTCTGTTTATTAGAAATGTAGTCACTATTATAATGTTGGAAATATGGCAGGCAATTTGTTCAGAGCAAGTTGCCACAACAATGTGTTAATGCTGAGATAATCTGACGTTTTGATGTTGGTTGATGAGTAATATTGAGCAGGACACCAGAGTTAACTCCTGTAATTTTTTGTCAGAATGCTATCCCACCTCAGAACCCACCTCAGATGCCAGACTACTGTCTCAGTTTCATCTATAAGATAACACGTACATTAATACAGCACTCCCTTAGCAGTGCTTTGGAGAGTCAGCCTTGAATTTTGCACTCAAATCAAAGCGTGAGCCTTAAAATCAATAAACTTCTGATTTAGAAGCAAAAAGTGCGACCACTGAGCCAAGCCTGACACTGTCTAAACTAGTGATTTAGATCAGAAAATGTCCAAATAACAACAGATAAATGTTAAATGTACTTAATTAGATGTGAGATAACAAGCATGGGGCTGGATGAACACAGCAGGTCAAGCAGCATCATAGGAGCAGGAAAACTTGACGTTTCGGGCCTAAACCCTTCATCAGAAAAAGTCAGCTTGGGATGTCTGGAGGCCATCGGAGCAACGTTCTTTCTTTCCCTTTCAAACAATTTTAAATCTTGCTTTGCACTAGGTTTGAAACAATGCTAGAAAAATTCTAAGAGGCTTAAGCTTACTTCCAGAGTGTGAGCTTTGTATTCACTACTTTTGGTCACTCCTGGGCTACCACGTCACTTTCAGGCCACGACTCATCTGAAATGACTTAATTCTGACACATGAGTGAGAGTAGAAGACCACTATTGCTGTAATCATTAGATTGCTGTGTTGCCACTTTCTGACATGGGTTGGATGGGCTGAATGGCTGTCTTGTGAACTATAAAATACCCTGCTACCATGCAACAGATAGATGTAGAACCATTTTGTATTACTTGGTGGGGAGGTGTGTTGAAATTAAATTGCTATTGCAAATAACAGGAATCAAAGGTATTCACTTATAAAGTGTTGTGAGCAGCATTTGTCCTAACCTAATTACATTTTCTGTAGTGGAGATAAATTTCAGTGACACACAATTTGTGTATTTCAACACTGATCTTTGAACCATAGCCCTGGATTACTGCCAATCACAGAAGGCAACCTCAGGGGTCAGCATGCTAAGCACACAAACTGGTACTGAAATTGATCGTTGATGCAGGAAATTAAACAACATTGAACTCGATGTCAGTTAGGAGGACTGATACTGGGTGTCAACACCATGGACTAGGTGCAAAAAAAAAATCTCATATCTATATCTATATTTTGGCACAACGTATGGAGAGTGGATCTTGTGCAAAAGAACATTTCAGGTCCCTGAAGGAGAGGTGCAGGCATGGCCAACAAAGGAAAGGAACCTGGGAGGTGAGAGTACTTCAGAAAGGAGATAAAAGGGATTTTTGAAAATAACAAGAAATATGGTAAGATAGAAGGGCTGAAATATTGTAGCCCTATCTCCAATCCACAATCACAAGCCCATACTCAAGTGTGACCTCACTCCAAGGAATACGTAGTCACAGGATTAAAAACAGAAAATGGTGGAAATATGCAGCGGGTTTTGAAGCACCCCATGGCGAGACAAACCACATAAACAAGCTGGATATAGTGGAGCACAATAGAGTCAGGGTGGCGGATTTTAAGGCACATGGTGTGCCTACTCCCCCACATTCTCAATTACTTGTGTGATTAAGGTTGACCAGCCAATGTACGCTTAATCAGCAGGATCTGTGTCAAATAGCAGGCCTAGGATGTGATGACCTGTGGTGGTGAGGCTAGGCCATGAACTGGAAACAGTTTCTGCTGCCTGATTCAAAGGGTTTCTGACACAGCAGAGGACAATCTCATGGGCATCATTGCTGACTATAGAGAATCCAGGAAGAGAGTGTGAAGGTAGAGAGAAAATCTGGTGTCATTCTGGAGATTCTTATACCAGCTATGTCACTTGGATATACATGAAGGAAACTTCTGCTCATTGAGAGCTACAGCGCACCAATCCAAAGTGAATCACTCCTGTAGCAGTGGCTTACAGGGTCCATGGAGAAGGTAAATGGTCAGATAATTCCACAGATGATGATGACCATCTACTAATCCTCTTCTAGGCTGTAACTCATTAGCACGATCTTCTCACGCTGCAGGATGATGAAAGAAGGCCTCCGTGCTAGAGCAAGCAAGCCTGGATGGTGGAGGTTGAGGAAGTCAGCAGCATGGAGAGATCTGAAAGGTCCACATCCAGTGTCACCCGAGGCTGAATGACCTTTTGCATTCTGCAAGGGAGAGAGACAAACCCAACTTAAGATCAAACACCAAATCATATCAAAGTGTTGCAGTGAGGTCTCCATCTGTAACCCTACAAGATTGTCATCTTTGTTGTGCATGCCAGCGTTCCAAGGGGCCTGCGGGTTTCACGGCAGCTCAGTGATCCATCTTCCAATAGGAATACTAGGATTGCTGAGGGGCTGTACTTGATGAGCGACTACTGCTCTACTGAGCACAATCCTGATACCCTTTCTCAGTAAGAGCATATTGATTCTCTCATCCCTGCAATTTATGCCATTATCCTTGCTCTTGTCAGTCAACCAGGAGCCCAGACTATTAGTACCATTTCAATATTGTGCGATTTTCCTCACCTCTGACATGCTCCTGTAGCCACTGTGTTTGCGTTACAGTGAGTCCAGTTGAGTTTCTGGTCAATGGCAACTCCAAGGATGTTGATAGTGGGGGATTCAGTGATGGTAACACCACTGAATGTCAAGGAGCAGTGGTTTGATTGTCTCTTTTTGGAGACGATCATAACCTGGCATTTCTGTGGCACAAATATTACTTGCCACTTGACAGCCCAAGCCTGGATGTTGTCCCGATCTTGTTGCATTTGAACACGGACTTCTGCAGTATCTGAAGAGTCATGAATGGTGCTAAACATTATGCGATCATCAGTGAACTTCCCCACTTCTGACCTTATGGTAGCGGGAAGGCCATTGAGGAAGACGCTGAAGATGGTTGGGCCTAGGACACAACCTTGACAAACTCCTGCAGAGATGTCCTGGAGCTGAGATAACTGACCTCTAACAACCACAGCCATCTTCCTATGTGCCAGAAATGACTCCACCAGCAGAGATTTTCCACCTGATACCCAGTTTTGCTAGGGCTCCTTGATGATACACTTGGGTGAATGCAATCTTGATATCAAGGGCTGTCACTCTCACCTCACCTCTGGAATTCAGCATTCTGTCTATGTTTGAACCAAGGCTATAATGATGTCAGGAGCTGAGTGGCCCTGGCAGAACCCAAACTGGGTGTCACTGAGCAGGTTATTGCTGAGCAGGTGCTGCTTGATAACACTGTTAGTGACACCTTCCATCACTTTACTGATGATCAACTGATGGAGCAGTAATTGGCAGGGTTGACTTGTCCTGCATTTTGAGTACAGGACATACCTGGACAATTTTCCACATTGTCGGGTAGATGCTAGAGTTGTAACTGTACTGGAGAAGCTTGGCCAGGGAAGCAACTGTTGCTGAATTCCCACTGTAAATATTCAGAGGGTTACCATTGCCTAGAAATTAAACTGGACCAATTCTGACCACAAGTATAGCATAGAGGGTGGAAAATCTGCAGTGAATAAATCATCTACTGACCAGCTTTCTTTCCAGTTGCGTGGGCATCCAAGGTCCATGCACAGCAGCAACTTCCAGAACCGCAACTCAGTGCGAGATTCAGTATTCTGATGCTGATCATCGATCATTGAACACTGAAGTGGCAGCACATGAAGGTCAGAGGCAATGTTGCCCCTGACCACCAACCCTCCACCTCTCATATTCTTTTCATCATCTACAAGGTGTAAGTTAGGAGTGTGGTGGAATACTCTACACTTGTCTGGAAGAGCGCATCAGGATAAAATAGTCCATTTGATGGGTACCCCATCCATTACTTTAAACATTTATTCCTCCAACACCGATACACAGCAGCAACATGTACCATCTGCAAAATTCAATGCAATAACTCACTAAAGTTCTTCCAAACCCGATACTTCTATCACCTCGAAAGAAATGGGCATGGATACATGGAAACATCTTCAGTTGGAAACAACCATACCCCATCTTGATTTGCAAATAAAGCACTGTTCCTTCACTGTCACTGTGTCAGAATCCTGGAACTCGCTCCTTCACACCGCTATGCGTATACTTATACCATATGGTCTGACGTGGTTCAAGAAGGCTGCTCACCGTTGCCTTCTCACAGGCAATTAAAATGATCAATACATTTTGACTTAGCCAGTGATGCCCACAGCATGTGAAAGATTTTTTAAGACGCTAGGCATTGAGGGATTAGAACACCTCTGTGGTTGCAGTGCATCTTGGAGTTCAAATATTTTCTCTCCTCTCTGCCACGTCTCCTCCTTTTCCTTACCATGCTGCAGGCAATGGGGTTGAAATCTAACAACACCCATGGCTTAGAACAAATATTGTGAGAAAAACCCTTGGAGTGACTCCCATGTTCTTCACCTCATGGCATACCATTCCTGAAGCTTCACTCACAAAACCAATGCTGCAACCCATATCTACTGCAATTTTTCAGTTGGCTATTTCAAATCTTTTAAATTGAATGAGAGGTGTGTGGTGAGAATCTAGGGAAGTGCCTTTTGTCATATTCCAGTCAATTTTCATTTCTTTGAAATTCCAGACAATTCTATAGCTCTCAGTTGATTTGCCCCACAGATTACCATCCTGGTACTGCATGCAGTTACATCTGTATGTAACAGTGAGAAAAAATATCTCTGAAGTCTGAATGCTGTATTGCATTTATCACTAGTTAGCATCTCATACTCCCGGAGTAATAGCTCTCAGCACAAATCTCGGAAGTACTATAGTCAGTGAAAACACTGAAAGCAACAAATGGTGGGTCATCAATCTGGGAAGGCAATTGACCAGGGGAATAAGCTAACTTTCAGATCCTGAAGGGAAAGGTTGGCTTTTAGTAATGCACAGTGGGAGGTCACCATTTGGGACCAAAGGTGAGAATCACAAAGGTAACATAAAAGGGGTGTTTCTGAAAGTCACATCAACATATAATCACTTACTTTGAGAGGACAAAAAGCAAATTGAGCAAACATCTGTTTAAATTGTGTGACAAAATATGATAGACATAATGTTCAGGAATGATAAATAGACATGATGGAAATAGTATAATGCAGAAAATAAATATGACACAAACTATAATTAAACCTCGTAAAACATTACATATAAAATATATTTAGATACATATTTATAGAAGTATATATATTATATATATAAAACATAGACATTACATGTAAAATGAAAGACAATCAAACTGAAGAAGGTAATTTCATGAAGTCATACCTGGGCATTTTGCCATCTTCTACCTTTCACAATCTTTGGGTCATCCAAAATTCTGCTGCCTGTGTTCAAACTCAAAATCTCATTCGCTCATCACCTCTGTACTCCCTCAACTAATTTTGCTCTTGGCCTGAAACGCCTGGATTTGTCATTTTTTTAAAATCTCCTTGAGTTCAAATTCCTTTTATGGCTTTATACTTCCCTATTCTTTGTAACGTCCACCAAGTTAATAACATTGAGTAGAATGGTTGTGTCCCTACCTCTGGGCCAGGAGACCTTGGTTCAATTCCCACTTGCTCCAGAGGTGTGTTGTTACACACAGGTTGAAAAAAAAAATCAGCAATGTTCGTTCAAATTTGGTTGTTTGCACAATGCTGACTTTCTTCATTTTGGTATTGATAGCATGTATCACACACAATTTTTGTTGATTATATTACAATGAAATGCTTGATATTAAAAGCACTAGATAAAAGCAGCTTAATATTGATAGCTAATGCTCAACAATTGCTGATGAATACTTTCTTTCCAGACGTTTGTGTTCAGTATTTTCAGATCACTACGTGGTGTTTGTTATAACTTAACTGATAGTTCACCCTTGGAGATGGAAAAGTAATACTGAGCAACTGGCAGTGATTTATTTTACAATGTTAAATAACATGCACTCATTAAATAACTCTTTGTTATTATAGCACAGATGTACAAAACCGGATTCTGATCAAAAAGAGTCATGCATTAACTTAATGCACCATCTTGTCATAAATGAAAAAAAATGTGTGAAAATATAGGTTACATATTTCACATAGTAAATAAAATGCAGGTGTTGAATATGGGAAGACTGGGTATAGATACCATGAAAGAAAGGTAATTAATCTACATTCAAATGTGTTCTTTAAAGTTGTGATTTACTTCATATTCTCCATTTAAAAATATTATTCAGTAAGTCAATCTGGCTGTCAAGGAACTGAGAGGGAATGTTCTTGCAGGAGATTTTTTTCATAACTTATAATTCACATCAAGCTGAGATTGCTGCAGAACTAACTGAAAAAATGACATGAACACTTCCAAAATGGGAATTGGGTGAAGCAGGAAGACTGCAATACCTTAATTAATCAAGGAATGAAAACAAACTAGATGAAAAAGAGACCAAGAAAGAATAATTCAAGAAATTAGATTGAACCAAGTTTTTTTTCTATTAAGTGGGAGAGATTACAAAAGGAACAAAGTGATGACTTGTAAAGAATCTTGGCAAAACCTCCTTTTAGATTATTGCGCTCAGTGTTGGCTATCAAAACGGCAAAAGATAAAATGGCTTTGAAAAGGACAAGAAAGCATTCAAAATGACACCACAGCTTAAAGGGATAAATTATGAAGAAAGTTTGTTTAAACTTGTAATCCCTGATATTTGGAAGGTTAAGGAGCGATGTAGTTGATAAGTTTGAAATGTTTAAAGGGTTTTAAAAGGCACACACAAATAATTTGCTTCCTCTGGTGGTAGGATGGAAGGGTGTAAGTGCATTCAGAGGAGGTTTATCAAACTAATGCCAGAGACGGGTGGGTTTTCCGGGAGGGGAAGGTTGAACAGACTAGGCTTATATCTTTTTGATTTTACAAGATTAAAAGATGACTTAATTGAACCATATAATATTGAGGGGTCTTGATGGATGTTTCCTTTTTTGGGACAATTTAGGATGAGGGAGTTGCTGTTTAAAAATTAAGGGATCATCCATTTAAACGAGATGAAGTCTTTTTTCTCTCTCAAATGGTCACAAGTACTTGAAACTCTCTTCCATAAAAAGCAGTGGAAGCACAGTCTATGAATATTTTTAAGGCAGTGAATCATACAATCCCTACAGTAGGCCAGAAAGCCCATTGAGCCCACACTGACCCTCCAAAAAGATCCCAACTAGACCCACCCCTGTACCCAATCCCTGTTACCCTGCATTTCCCATGGCTAACCCACCTGCTCTGCAGATCCCTGGACACTATGGGCAAATTAGCATGGCCAATTCTCCCAACCTGAACATCTTTGGGCTGTGGCAGAAAACCAGAACACTAGGAGGAAGCCCAAGCAGACATAGGGAGAATGCGCAAACTTCACACAGACAGTTACCTGAGAGTGGAATCAAACCTGGGTCCCTGCCACTGTGAGGCAGAGTGCTAACCACTAAGCCACTGTGAATGAACAAACAGATGGCAGAGAGATTATTGATTTCAATAGCTTGATGTGGCTGCATCCTGCTGTCTAGCTGAGTGTTTGTGGATTCTTTTTTGGTCTTTCTTTATCTTTCCTGTTTCATCTTCCATCTGAAGAAGACAGTTTCCTGATGAACCCTGTTTTCTGAGGAGAGTGCTGCTCCCTAATGAGTAGTTGTAGTTGTTAATCTACTTTAATTGTGGAGGCAGTGTAGAAGTTTAAAATATAACAATCATCTGAGGGCTCTTGCAGCACAGTGGTAGTGTCCCTGCCTTTGGGCTAAGAAACCCTGCTTCAAGTCCCCCTTGCTGTAGTATAATAACATCTATGAACAGGTTGACTGCAAGATAAACATTAATTGGCTGTTTGAAATTTCCTAACCAATGAATAAAGGACAGCTCCCAAGATGCCAGGATAATCACCTTTCTCCTCCAGCTTGATGCTAGCTTTTTAGAAGATGTCACGCTGAGAGTCATCTTCTGGCCATTTCTAAACACTCGCATAGGCAGAGGGGCTCACAATGTCTACATGAATGCCTAAACGTTGGTCTTTCCACAAACTAATTTTGCGTACTTGAGACAGACAAAGAAAACAATTTCTCTGGTAACGTGGACTTATGCTGTGCATATCAATTTCTATTGCGTATTTCTGTACTTATTCTCAAATATATAATTTAATAAAGGAACCAATTCCTAATAGGAATGTTAGTTAGGTTGAATAACCTACTCCTGCTCCTAAGTCCTATATTCTTACATCATTTGGGTTTCATAAATAGAGCAATTAAGGACAAAAGCAGGGAAGATGTGCTACACCTTTCTAAAGCTTTTAATTAGGTCACAAGATGTCCACCATGCTTTAAATGAAATGACACAGTGTCTTTGAAAGTTGCAGAGGAGATTTACCAAAATTATTATAACAATGAAGGGAGAGGTTTAGGCTGGAGAAGCTGAGGATGTTCTCCTTGGAGTAAAGGAGATTTGACAGATGTGTACAAGTTTATAGCAGGTTTAGTTAAGGTAGATAGAGGAAAACTACCCAGATTAGTAGATTAAATCTGTGTCCCTCAGACATTATTCAATCATTTCAAATCAAAATTAGATGGACACTTGAGGGCAACAATTTTGCAGGTCTACGTTGATGGAGCAGGGGAATGAACTGACTGGATTGCTCTACAGAGAGTCAGCATGGACTTAATAAGATGAATTCTTCTCTTTTTGTCATAATGACTCTTTGGTTCCAAGTCTCAATAGGTGTCTGTGACAGAATATGTATTCAGAAAAATCAAGCAGCCTGTCAGAGAGAGAGCGCGATAGAGATAAAAAGGGAAAGAATATGAAACAAAACTAGAAATTTCTGGAGAAACTCAGCACATCTGCTAGCATTTGTGGAGAGAATGCAAGCTAACGTTTAAGTATCAGTGGTCCTTCTTCAGAACATATTGCAAGATGCTGCCAGGCCCGCAGAATTTCTCTAGCAATTTCTGATTTTGTTTGAAATCCTCAGCATCCGCAGTTCTTTATTTTGTCAAAGAAAGAGTATTATACTATTGTGAGAGCCACTTATTTGGTTTCTTTTTGCACACACAGGATAGAGGAAATGAACTGTGTATTTGCTTCCCTGTTGTAGCGATCAATAATTTGCTATCCCAGGTTGGCAGAACATTGAAAGAAGTCAAATGCAGTGTTACAAAGTTGGGTGCAGAATTCTTGAATTGGAAGGCAGGAAGTTAGAATTTGTTGGTAAAAATGATTGTGGGGAAAAGAGTGCCATGGTCCCTTTAAGAGCTTGTGCTTTGTCTTAGAGGTTTATAAATGTGGGTGCACAGAGAGTGCCCGAATGGAAACATTTTGTATAGAATAGCCAAGCAACATTTTTTTTCCAAGACAACAAGTTTGAAATTTAGCCAATTAATGAAAACAAATTACCTACATACAGAAAGCCAATTAAATTTAAATCTGATGGTGATGACAACCTGAAACCAATCATATTATAAGAATTTGATTATATCATTATGGGTATATAGGAGGAGGACATTTGGAAAATTGGAGAGAGTCAACTGCCATCTGAAAGACAGAACTGTCTGTCACCTGCCAGAGTTAGCGCCATTCAGCTCTCTGAGAAAGCCCGACTAATTAATCGAAGGTACCATGGTATTCTAGATCAAAGTCGTCATTGAAGAAATTATAGAGATAAAACATCCCTGACAACAAACTTAACAAAAGAAAGGTGTTTGTGAAGAGACTGGAGATGAAAATATATTCCAGAAGACAGTCTGTGTGAACTTAGAGAGATTAAGTTATAATTTATTGCTTCTTACTAATTAGGTTTATATTAGTGGGACTTGTCTTTTTTTAAACAGCATTCCAGTAGAATTTAGACCAGTTAGGGAGTAGTTAGTAATCTGAGGGTGGAAATTGTTGGTTTGCTAGTATTTGTTATTTTGTTCGTTGTTGAGTTAGATAAATAAATTGTTTCTTGTTACTTGTAAAGTGGAGATGAGGGATTTTCTTCCTTTTAACCACTCTTAGTAGATTATGAGGGGAAAGGTGAGCTTCTCTGGGTGTTTTGGGGTTAATAATTAGAGGGGAACCCCCTACTCCCGTCATAATCAATTGGGGCTTGTGTTTTAGTTTAATTATCAGCCAGGGATTGGCCATTTCCCCGTCATGACAGTAGGGCATTCAAAATAAAGTTTAAAAGAGAAGATCCACAGGGGCATAATTTTATACGTGAGTTAGGAGAAGAATGTAAGTTTCCCAGAGTGGCTTGCCCACTGTTCTCCTGAGAATAATTTTACAGGAAACGGGCAAGCCCTGGGCTGGCTAGCCTGCCATGGCCTTAATTGAGTCCATTAAGTGGCCAAATATTGGTCACCTAAAGGTCTGCTTCTTTGATGGCTTTGACTATGTCATTGGTAGCTTCTTAATTAGAAGGTTTACCAAAGACAAAGATCGAGGCAGTCGACCAGCAGGTATCCTGTGTGAGGAAGGACAAAGTTGGAATAAGATAATAGTAGGATTTGAAGAAAATGGGGATAAATGACAAGAAAAGAAACTGAATACTACAAAATAAAGCTAACAGTAGACAATAAGCTCCGGCAAGAAGTAGAAAGATTAGGGCTGAGAGCAAGGTGTATCCATAAAATGAAAATAGTCAGTACAGTCTAGACAGTTTTCCCGCATAACCGCAGAAGAAAAGTCAGCAGTTTTGAAAAGTACAGAGGCCAAGAAGAAAATGTAGTTCCTTGCATTGTTTCACCTAACATGAAGAGGTCCAGGGTCCAGATCATAGATGATGCAAACAGATAACCATGTAAGAAGCACACAAAAGCAAGAGGTTATGCAAAAAGCATGAAATGGAGGTTGCAAGAACCACATGGATTATGACATCCAGGAGATACACGGACAAAGTAGCTGACTTGAAGTTTCATTTTAATCAATGTTGTGTGCAGCCATCGTGAAGCAAAATGTACAAATATGTTAACTTGAACTTCAGTCAGCAGAGTGCCTTGGAGATTGCCTCAGAGAGCTCTCTCACACTGTATTGGTACAAGCTTGAATAAAGAAACGTCTACCACTGTCTACTCAGACTCCAGGCTCTTTACTGAGACCACTTACAGATAGTAGTTACCCTCCAGCACCATAGCAGCTGGAACCTGGCAGATGATACTTTGGCAGTTGCAGCTATTTCTTTTCTGAAAGTTATTTAAGGTCTTCAGAGATCACCACCACTTACCTGTAGCAACAACTACAAGACCTATAGCTTCCAGAGCCCATCTGCCAATGGTGAACTCTGACGATTAGTTGGCCATTCTTTTGAAAATTGTTTCAGGTGACTATTTCCAACTGTGTGGGTTCAGGACCTGGATTAGCTTCCCAATTGTGGAGTTTCTAGCTCAACACAAAAATCTAGTCCAATGGAAAATCTCATAAGTATTGACGCACGAGACATTATTAGTATAATAGAAAAGAATGATTCCACACAAAGGGAGTAAATTCTAAAGCATCTGAACTGTTTAGAAAAGAACTTTTTCAGAGAAAAGTGCATGGTGTAGCAGTTTATAACTGACTACAACAATACATTGGGTCTGATTTTAATTTGGGCCAAAATTGTATCAATACCTTGACAGGTAAGACAAGGAAGGGCTTTCTTGAGTTAATCCAGGTTTTTTTTTCTAATTCAGGTTGTCGAATATCTAGGAAAGGGGAGAAAACATCTGAGATTTGATTGAGCAATGAGGACGATCAATTTCCCAAATCAAAGGTGAATGAGTCTTTAAGCAGCAGTGATCATAATGGGATCCTACTTGACAATCCAATGACTGATGAGACTATAAGAACCCAAACAAAATTATCACAGGTTAGGAAGAAAAACTCTGCAGCTGAGAATACTTGTCATAATGGGTCTGGCAGACTTGGAAATAGTACAGAATTCAAGCAAATTTAATATTAAAGACACAACATCAAATGCAAAACAATATTTTAATTTTGTAGAGAGAGAGAAATGAAGAATAACAAAATGTTCTTAGTTATATATATCTCACAAAATATGGGTCTGCAGAAAGTGGGATTATATGAAGGTTTGACAATTGATGTTACATAGGTTATAAACGTGTTGAATAAAGGCTTTGTCCTCAGTTTTTACCATTTAAAATGTAGTTAACTTATTTGATCTGAGGATTGTTCACTAACGAGGGAATTGAAATACAGGAGTGGTGGTTTAAATCTTCCAAAACTCACTGATTACTGGAGAGATGCCCGTGAACTGTGAAAAGGCAGATGCTCTTTTTTTCAAAAAAGCAACAGAAGTGAGTGAGGAAACCATAGACATTTAATGTCCCTTGTGGGAAAACTTATGGGGAACCTTATTAAAGACAGGACTACTAAGCATCTGGGTGGAAATAAAATCATATAAGATAACAAATATTGATTTAATATCTAATTTAGTTAAGTTTGTCATGAAGGAGTTTGGGAAGAGTCAAGTAATGGCTATCGTATAATTAGATTTCATTGATTTAATTCCTCTGGAAAGGCCAGCACTAAAAATAAATAAAAAATGTGAACAGTTGGAAACATTTTACAATAGTACATAATTGGTTGGCAGATACAACACAAAAGATGGTGATATAGGTTGTGCCATCAGCCAAGCAGAATATTATGAGTAGATTCCTGCAGGGATCTGCTTTGAAATCTCTTCTGGCCATTTCATAAATAAGCTGAAGTTAAAGGTCATGACAGCCAAAGTTGCCAATGATGCAAATCTAATGAGGTTGACTCCAAAGCTGAACAGGAAGCATTATTGAGGAATTTCCAAATATATGGGAAGGGAAAATGGCAGATGCAAGTCAAGTAGAAAAATGCAAAGCGTTTCATACTAACACAAAAATGTACAGAAAGCAACTATAATACAAATAGAAAATGGAAATGATCAGAGGGTCCTGATTGCATATTATTGTGGTAGCTTCAATTTGTTGCCAGTGAATAAAACAAATTAAATTTTGCAAGTGTATTAAAGATGATATTAAGATGAAATAGTGAATTAATTTTATCCCCTTATACTAGAAATGATCAATGTGACTGTACATAGAATACTGTGTACAGTATTGTTCAGGACAGTGCATAAAAACCTTTGCAACTTCTGAAAGGTACCGAAAAGGCCAAATCGATCAATTGACAGGATTGAATTAATTGGATTATGAAGAGCATTTGTATAAATTGGGCATGTTCGCACTGGAGAAAAGAAAGTTGTGATGTGACATAATTGCTATTCTCAGGACTATAAGGGGATTATGTAGTGTAAAACAAGCCCAGCGGTTTCATTTTGTCTAGAACACTAAAATCAGAGGAGACTGCTTTAACCTGAAGCAAGGCAAATTTAGCAGTAATCAGTAAGAATATTGGCCTAGTTACTAACAGAGGTAGATAATGTAGATGAGGAGATGTGAGGGGCTGGGCCGTAGTTTTGGATGTATATGTTTTTCATCCTTGAGTTCTGCACTTGGAAGTCTGCCTAATTGGCAAACTTGGCTTTGAGATGTGGGGCAATGGGACATTAGAGTGCACCAAAGGCTGGACCAAAATGCTTACACTTACTGGCAAGGGGAGAGCAACCCACCTAGGTGGCTGTGATACCATAGAGGGTGTCTTTGCACAGGTGGATCTGTAATGGGGACAGCTTGTGTGGCCAGCAGGAAACACTACTAAATCTGCCTTCAGCTGCTGGGCTTCTCAATGTGAAGGCCGCTCAACCAGTCCCTGTCGAAACTGAAAAGTTGGTTACATTAGAGGCGTACAGCCTCATTAAAATAATTAAGTGACCAAACCACCTCAGAAGAGAGTTCTGATTGGGTTGACTACCCCTGTTTGGATTGTCATCCAATCTGAAAGCGGACAATGTAGATTTAACATCAACGTTGAACCCAACTCTCCCATTTATTTGATGTTAAAATTCAAACCATTATTATAGTGAGCCAGCAGTAAATCTATGGATAAGATTCCTTAGCAATACAGTGGGATTCAATCCATTAAAATTTAAATCACTTTTGACTTTTTCTTCAGTGAAACTACTTTTGAGATACAAATATAAAAGTGACCTCGGACATTTTTGTAACATGCACTTGGATTATAGTTCCCAAAGTTTTCTAACATGTGGTATTTCCTCACGTTGTGTCAGCCCTTTGTAGACAAATTGACGATGATTGATTGCCATACATAATCAACAACTCCATTAACATTGTATCATGTGACGATCTGGATGATAGAAGACACATGGATCTTGGTCTATTTTCAACTACCAATTCTTATCTCCTACCTGAATTTCAAAATTGCTGAAAAACCTGAAGCTCTTTCTTTTCTACCCTATGTTTTAACAGCAGACCGGAATAATAAATGAAAATGAAATTATTCAACTTTTCTCCAACTTGTCCCCAGTAGTCCAGTAACAAAATTCAGGTCACGAAAAAGACATTTATTATTCTAGTTTTTCTAAACGTTTGTGTGACATTTTCAAAAACCCCAGAGGTATGGCTATTTGCCAACTAAGTTATTAGCATTAATCAGTCATTTACATAGGCACATATTGTACCATTTTCTATTTGAAATAGATGAAAGCCCTCTTAAAATACCATTTTTTTGTATGCCGATAAAATAGGTACAACACACATGGAAGTTGCATATTAATAGTGCTAATTCCAAAACCTGATTTGTTGATTTTCATAAATTCTTTTTACGTACTCCAAAGTCATCTTTACAACTTACAATAATTCACGACAATTTTTGGAACATTATTTTCCTCATCCTTAATTAACATCTTGAATCTTGTTAACATAAAGGCACTTGTAAATGAATGCCAAATAGGTTCAGCATTCTAAGATTTTCAATACGTAGACATGCATATGTTTGGTGATATCAGCCTTCAAATGATGCATGCTATATATTTTGCTTGTTATTTGATTTATTTGTGTAGAATATTAGTGGAAACATTATGTGAAATGATTTTGGTGGGATGACCAGAGTTGAATATGTGGTTTGATTTGATGTAATTGCAACTTAAAACAACAGCATTTAGCTTCACTGGTGTCAAAACGTGAACCTAGACTCATATGGGTAAAAAAAAACTTTTCAGTACATGCTAAGTTTTGTGAAGAATATAGCAATAATTACATTTTTGAATCGAAATTGGAGATTGGATACTTCAATAAGAGAGGAGCCAAATGTTTAATTAACAATATCTGTGAATCTACCATTCAACGTTTCGGAATTAATACTAATGTCAGCTGTGGGTAATACTTACTTTAAGAATGCCAGATTCCAACATTCATTAGCACAATGGTACAATTGTTGAAGACAATTGGACCAATCCATATGCTTAATCTGCCTAAAAACAGAATAACAGGTTAAAATCTCTACCAAATACCATATCTAGTAATTAAATTTTATACTGTTTCGTTTCTCTATATGTGCTCAAATAACTATGCTGACAGTACTTAATAAATCTATAGTGAGCAGAAGGCGATCTACACCAAAATGCTCATTTGCCTTTCCTTCTTGGAGCACTGGCACGTGATTCCTAGACATTTGACTCACCTTTATTTAAGATATGATCACTAGATATTAATGATAAATGTTAACCATATCTTCCAGGAAAAATGTTTAATTCAAGGATTTTTAAAATACAATTGTATATTTCGGTGTGCGATTGTGATATACTAATTTAACACTTCCTCTTTGTACTTGTGTTCAACATTTTAATAAATGAAACCGCAGGTTTAAAATGTCCTTTTAGCTATATCAAATGTCACCTTTAAAAGAAATCATAGATCTGCCTATACACAGTTTTTTTTATCAATTCCAATACAAAATCTTACTATTAGGGAATGTTTCCTTTCCTTTCTCTTACAATCGAAGTATCTTGCTTTACAGTTTCTTACATTAAACTACATTTGTGATCTGCCCATCCTGCTAACTAAACATCCCCCAACACAATCTTTCATCACCATAATTCATCTGTCTGGCCCCTTCTGCTAGATGGTGCATCACTCTATCATGATTGATTGGATTTCCCTCCCAGTCAATGTCTTCATCTTCATCCTTGGAGGATTGCATTTGATGTAATTGCTCTGCATCCATCCCTTTCTTTGCTGGCTCCAGTTGAAGGGGACAAGATGCCACAATGATATTTCCCAACATTTTTGGGCTATATCCATTGCCATTCTGTGTCATTCTGAGTGTTTTGTAAAAAGAATCTGCTTTTTACATTTTTGACATACTCCTATAGCTTTTAAGCCACTGCCCACATCGCTCAAGGCAGCCGAAGATTCCACCCAAATTTTAAATCAAAGTTTGTTAGAAATTGTTTTAACAATGAACATTATACTGACCCAGCCTATTAGAAGAGCTCCTAGCTTTACATTTTCAAATCTATTGCCGTGACAATTCCAAACATGAGGATGGGGAAGACAGTCAATTTGCCTCTGAACCTTGCACAAATTAAACTAAAATATCTAAAGCTTTGATTTTTTATTTTATAAAGACTGTTTTAACTAATCCAATAAATGAATCTAAAATAAAGTCCAGGTGAATCTCCAACTGATTCAGTACGAAAGCAATTACAGTAGAGTATAATTAAAAAGAGAGACTGCTTAGGGAATTCATTGATATAATGTGATTAACAAGGAAGATGACATATGCCATCTTACCGTGGTTTTGAAAATTGTGAAGAAAGAACAGGATTCTGAGCATCTAGTTCATAACAAACCATTTAGGCAAGATGCTGAAGTGATTAGACCAACTTTGAAGGCGGCAACACAAATGAAAACAATTTTATTAAGTTTTAAACTGTCTGCCTTTGAGAAATGCAACTACAATCAGCACAGAACAAGTAGATTTTGAGAAGGAAGGCACATTTCTTACTCTTCAAATCTAAATTCCTTTGAACAAAGAGACTGAACATATTCAAACTTCAAATAGGACATTGACATATTAGTGGAATGGGTGAATAGATGAAGATGAAGTTCAATGCAGAGAAATGAGAGGTAGAAAGAACATGCAAAGACAGACTAAAGTAAAGGGACTACTCTAAAGGAGGTGTAGGGACCCAGAGTCATCTGGGTGAACACATGCAGAGATTATCAATGTTGGTAGGACTGATTCCGAGAGCAGTTAATAATGCATTTTGTTATGATTCACTGAAACAGCACACTGAAACTCAAGCCCCACTTTTCCCAGAATTGTCACAAAGGTAAAAGATTTTATAAAAGTTGCAAATGTCCCCAATTTACCTGACTTTCAAACTCAAGCTCATGAAAGGCATGGGCCAAGTTTCTGTACTGAACAAAATTTGCTATTTATTTCAAGTAATTAGATTGTAGCTGCAAGCAAACAACTATAAACCTTTGGCATGTAACATTACTAATTACAGCTCTAATTCTCTTATAAACTCCCCCTTTCAAGCATGCATAAACAGACAGTGAAAATATGGAAAGACTGTTTAGTCTTTGTTCTTGTACTGTTGTTGAGATGATCTTTATGGCTTTTCTGTTGTTGGTCAGCATCTTGCTTCAGTTGTCTTCAGTTGCCTTTCTCTGGTTGCTTCGACTGGTTGATGACAGACAAAAGATGGCCAGTTTATTGATAAAGTCTCTGACTTAATAGTTAACAATCACAGCTTACAGCAATTGTTGCGGAAAAGAAAAATTATTTTTCTTCTGGTTTACAGTTAGTTTTAATCACAGGGAATGGAGAGATTGCTTCTGAGCTAGGCAAGAACTGACCTTCCCCCTTCCCCTCTCTACCCCCACCTCTCTCTATATCTTGTTTCCAGCTCCAAGGTCCTGAGAACAAATCACACATTTGTTGGCAGGATGAAAGGTCTCTGTCATTGATAATGTTACTAGTCTATAGACAAATGTCAAATCAATAGGAGCCTTGTCAACTTTTTCAGATCAACCTATTCTTCAACCACTATCAGACCTGATGCTACAAAAATAGAAGACGTGCAGCGAAAGCTTACAGCACAATACAAAGGCACTTGGGTTTCTTCAAAGTTTTTTATTGTGGTACCTTCCAAATTTGTGATCACAATATCTCTTTGAGATTTGTTTCATAAAATTACACCCTACATGTGGTAGGAAGATCACCAACATATTTTTTTCAAACTCTCAGTAATGCTTTATCATCCAACATTATTGTGATCTTTAATACTATGAATCCTCCAACCTTACTATGTTGGAAGTTGATGTAATCCACAAAGGCTTTGGGGCATGTCTGTTACACAATCACAAGCCGACTGCATTTGCTTTCAAAGTTAGAATAACAGTTCAGAGAAACTACTGCAACACAGGAGAGAAACCTCTAACTTTAGTTTTCAGGATACTAAGGTTTCACATTGAAGTGATTTGAGCCAGTGGATCTCGTTGACTGTGAGATCCTTGATTAAAGTTGTTAACCTGGGCTAATCAGGAAGTCCTTGCTGACCTAAATCCTCGCTGAGGATTTAGAATCGCCTCAGTTCAGGGACTGATACCGAGCTACAGGCAGTGTACTGCGCACATGTAACTAACGGAAGATTTGGTCACAGGAAACCAGCCTCTGTGCAATTATTTCACACACTTAGGCAAACATTTCATTGGTCATTCTGACTACAAAGCATTAGAAATGACTAACCAAGAACCTCTCACAAGATCGCCTTCTTGACTCCAATGTTTAGTTGTGAAGATCCAAAAGTATGACCTTAAAATTACAATACAAACCAGGCTCATGGATAACTATTCCTGATGCTTTTACTGAACACTGAATAACACTAACAAATATATTCCTCCAGATGTACACTTGAATATTGTTGAATTAGATTTAGAAGATAGTCTCCACATCAGTCTCATTTATTTAGTCATAGTCAACCACAGCAGATGCAGTAAGCTATATCTGATGATGTCTGGCTACAAGACCTCAAGAAGATCATCATCAGGAGGAGGCCCAAACACTCTCAACAGGTTCTTGAGCAAGAACATTCTATTGAGTCACTTAGAGTTGAAGTTAGACTCTCTAGGAATGTAATTTTCAAAAGCAAACCAATGATTATTTCACAAGCTGTACTTGAAGATATGACTGCATCAGTTAGCTCAGCTGGCTGGTTTACTACAGGTTCAATTTCTGCACCAACAGAGGTTACCATATAGGTCCTGCCTTCTCAACCTTGCCCCTTGCCTTAGGAATGATGACCTTCAGGTTAAACTCACCATGAGACAGCAGTCCGAAGGTCCTCTGGGACCTTTGCAACTTTACCCCTACTTTATATATAGGTTTGACAGGTACAAAAAAGAGAGCAAGAGATTACCATCTGAATCTATTTATTGGTCAAATATCAATCAGAACATTGATCAGCTAATCAAAACATATGAAACATGTCACCTCCAGAAATGTCAACAATGGAGCGAACCTCTCAATCCATATGAGATGCCTTTCGAGATGTGGTGTAAGATTGAGACCGATATTTTCCATATTCAAACATACAACTAAATCCTTAAGTAGGCCCAATGACCCGCACAAATCAAAGATACCACTCATGCAACAATTTATTAATCATCATATTTACTATGTTTGGTGCTCCTCATCTAACGATGTTTGCATCTGGTTTGCAATAGACCTTCTAAGATATCTGCAGGAAGACAGGTATCAAACACATTGTCTCCTTTCCTGTGTTAAATGTAGAGGCCTAGCAGCATGGACTTTGCATCAGAGATAATAGGTACTGCAGATGCTGGAGAATCTGAGATAACAAGGTGTGGAGCTGGATGAACACAGCAGGCCAAGCAGCATCATAGGAGCAGGAAAGCTTGACGTTTCGGGCCTAGACCCTTCATCAGAAATGGGGGAGGCTAAGAAGGTTCTGAAATAAATAGGGAGAGAGGGGGAGGCGGAAAGAAGATGGATAAAGGAGAGGATAGGTGGACAAGAGACAGACAAGTCAAAGAGGTGGGGATGGAGCCAGTAAAGGTGAGTATAGGTGGGGAGGTAGGGAGGAGATAGGTCAGTCCAGGGAGGACGGACAGGTCAAGGGGGCGGGATGAGGTTAGGAGATAGGAGATGGGGGTGCGGCTTGAGGTGGGAGGAGGGGATAGGTGAGAGGAAAAACAGGGTAGGGAGGCGGGGACGAGCTGGGCTGGTTTTGGGATGCGGTCGGGGGAAGGGAGATTTTGAAGCTTGTGAAATCTACATTGATACCATTGGGCTGCAGGGTTCCCAAGCTGAATATGATTTGCTCTTCCTGCAGCCTTCGGGTGGCATCGTTGTGGCATTACAGGAGGCCCAGGATGGACATGTCGTTTGAGGAATGGGAGGGGGAGTTGAAATGGTTCGCGACTGGGAGGTGCAGTTGTTTGTTGCGAACTGAGCGTAGGTGTTCTGCAAAGTGGTCCCCAAGCCTCTGCTTAGTTTCCCCGACGTAGAGGAGGCCACAACGGGTACAGTGGATGCAGTATACCACATTAGCAGATGTGCAGGTGAACATCTGCTTGATGTGGAAAGTCTTCTTGGGGCCTGGGATTGGGGTGAGGGAGGAGGTGTGGGGGCAGGTGTAGCACTTCCTGCTGTTGCAGGGAAAAGTGCCAGGTGTGGTGGGGCTGGAGGGGAGTGTGGAGCGGACAAGGGAGTCGCGGAGGGAGTGGTCCCTCCGGAAGGCAGATAAGGGTGGGGAGGGAAAAATGTCTTTGGTGGTGGGGTCTGATTGCAGATGGCGGAAGTGTCGGAGGATGATGCGTTGGATCCGGAGGTTGGTGGGGTGGTACGTGAGGACGAGGGGGATTCTTTTTTGGTTGTTATTGCGGGGACAGGGTGTGAGGGTTGAGTTGCGAGAAATGCAGGAGACACGGTCGAGGGCGTTCTCGACCACTGCGGGGGGGGGAATGTTGCGGTCCTTGAAGAATGAGGACATCTGAGATGTACGGGAATGGAATGCCTCATCCTGGGAGCAGATGCGGCAGAGGCAAAGGAATTGGGAATAGTGGATGGCATTTTTGCAGGAAGGTGGGTGGGAGGAGGTGTATTCCAGGTAGCTGTGGGAGTCGGTGGGCTTGAAATGGATATCAGTTTCTAGGTGGTTACCCGAGATGGAGACAGAGGTGTCCAGGAAGGCGAGAGAGGTGTTAGAGATGGTCCAGGTGAACTTCAGGTTGGGGTGGAAGGTGTTGGTGAAGTGGATGAACTGTTTGAGCTCCTCGTGGGAGCACGAGGTGGCGCCGATACAGTCATCAATGTAATGGAGGAAGAGGTGGGGTTTAGGGCCAGTGTAGGTACGGAAGAGGGATTGTTCCACGTAACCTACAAAGAGGCAGGCATAGCTTGGGCCCATGCGGGTACCCATGGCCACCCCCTTTGTCTGTAGGAAGTGGGAGGAAATGAAAGAGAAGTTGTTGAGGGTGAGGACGAGTTTGGCTAAGCAGATGAGGGTGTCAGTGGAGGCGGATTGGTCAGGTCTGCGGGACAGGAAGAAGTGGAGGGCCTTTAAACCATCTGCATGGGGAATACAGGTGTATAGGGACTGGACATCCATAATAAAAATGACGTGTTGGGGACTGGGGAATTGGAAGTTCTGGAGGAGGTGGAGGGCGTGGGTGGTGTCACAGACGTAGGTAGGGAGTTCCTGGAGCAAGGGGGTGAAATGGAGTCAAGGTAGGTGGAGATGAGTTCGGTGGAGCAGGAGCAGGCGGAGACAATGGGTCGAACAGGGCATTCAGGTTTGTGGATTTTGGGAAGGAGATAGAAGCGGGCAGTACGGGGTTGGGGAACGATGAGGTTGGAGGCGGTGGGTGGGAGGTCACCTGAGGTGATGAGGTTGTGGATGCTTTGGGAGATGATGGTTTGGTGCTTGGGGGTGGGGTCATGATCCAGGGGGCAGTAGGAGGAGGAGTCGGAGAGTTAGCGCCTGGCCTCAGCGATGTAGAGGTCAGTGCCCTCATTTTTACTATGGACGTCCAGTCCCTATACACCTGTATTCCCCATGCAGATGGCCCAAAGGCCCTCCGCTTCTTCCTGTCCCGCAGACCTGACCAATCCCCCTCCACTGACACCCTCATCTGCTTAGCCAAACTCGTCCTCACCCTCAACAACTTCTCTTTCAATTCCTCCCACTTCCTACAGACAAAGGGGGTGGCCATGGGTACCCGCATGGGCCCAAGCTATGCCTGCGTCTTTGTAGGTTACGTGGAACAATCCCTCTTCCGTACCGACATTGGCCCTAAGCCCCACCTCTTCCTCCGTTACATTGATGACTGTATCGGCGCCGCCTCGTGCTCCCACAAGGAGCTCGAACAGTTCATCCACTTCACCAACACCTTCCACCCCAACCTGAAGTTCACCTGGACCATCTCTAGCACCTCTCTCGCCTTCCTGGACCTCTCTGTCTCCATCTAGGGCAACCACCTAGAAACCGATATCCATTTCAAGCCCACCGACTCCCACAGCTACCTGGAATACACCTCCTCCCACCCACCTTCCTGCAAAAATGCCATCCACTATTCCCAATTCCTTTGCCTCTGCCGCATCTGCTCCCAGGATGAGACATTCCACTCCCGTACATCTCAGATGTCCTCATTCTTCAAGGACCGCAACTTCCCCCCCACAGTGGTCGAGAACGCCCTCGACCGTGTCTCCCGCATTTCCCGCAACTCATCCCTCACACCCCGTCCCCACAATAACAACCAAAAAAGAATCCCCCTCGTCCTGACGTACCACCCCACCAACCTCCAGATCCAACGCATCATCCTCTGACACTTCCGCCATCTGCAATCAGACCCCACCACCAAAGACATTTTTCCCTCCCCACCCTTATCTGCCTTCCGGAGGGACCACTCCCTCCGCGACTCCCTTGTCCGCTCCACACTCCCCTCCAGCCCCACCACACCTGGCACTTTTCCCTGCAACAGCAGGAAGTGCTACACCTGCCCCCACACCTCCTCCCTCACCCCAATCCCAGGCCCCAAGAAGACTTTCCACATCAAGCAGATGTTCACCTGCACATTTGCCAATGTGGTGTACTGCATCCGCCCCCGTTGTGGCCTCCTCTACATTGGGGAAACCAAGCAGAGGCTTGGGGACCACTTTGCAGAACACCTACGCTCAGTTCGCAACAAACAACTGCACCTCCCAGTCGCGAACCATTTCAACTCCCCCTCCCATTCCTCAAATGACATGTCCATCCTGGGCCTCCTGTAATGCCACAATGATGCCACCCAAAGGCTGCAGGAACAGCAAATCATATTCAGCCTGGGAACCCTGCAGCCCAATGGTATCAATGTGGATTTCACAAGCTTCAAAATCTCCCCTCCCCCGACCGCATCCCAAAACCAGCCCAGCTCATCACCGCCTCCCTAACCTGTTCTTCCTCTCGCCTATCCCCTCCTACCACCTCAAGCTGCACCCCCATCTCCTATCTACTAACCTCATCCCGCCCCCTTGACTGACCTATCTCCTCCCTACCTCCCCACCTACACTCACCTTTACTGGCTCCATCCCCGCCTCTTTGACCTGTCTGTCTCCTCTCCACCTATCCTCTCCTCTATCCATCTTCTATCCACCTCCCCCTCTCTCCCTATTTATTTCAGAACCCTCTTCCCCTCCCCCCTTTCTGATGAAGTGTCTAGGCCCGAAACGTCAAGCTTTCCTGCTCCTATGATGCTGCTTGGCCTGCTGTGTTCATCCAGCTCCACACCTTGTTATCCAGCATGCACTTTGTGTCTGATAAAAGCTATGGTAATTAAGTGCAAAGTTCGTTACCAAGATTTTGTAATAGCCAAGTTCAATCTATATTCCACTAACGTAAGTGGTCTACCTTCACCATGTTCAGTTCTTTTTTGGAAGACAAATTCACACAGTTCCTCCAACACACTCTTTCTATTCGACCACATGTCGATGATACATTGTTGGAATGAAGGGTGTAAATGTTATAAAACTCGGATCAATGATCAAACAAACAGTTATCTCAACCTAAACCATGGCAATGCATCAAGAGACTGAGATTTTCAAATTAATATATGGATTTATGGAAAGATACTAGGATGTTGTGTCCAGTCCATGTTATGTGATGTTGTCACAAGCAATAGCCAAATCTGACAATGAAACAGATGACATTACTGCATTGTACCTGACCAACTGTCATTCGGGATGTTGACTCTGTTATTGAAGATATCATACCAGATAATTGTCAACACACATTCGCAATGTCAGATAGGACATCATAGCATGAGGCAACACTGTTGAGTCATGATATTTACATAAGGAGTAGATCTGGCCATATCTTACATTTGCCAAAGCATTATCTCAATGTATAAAGATAATGCACAGGTGTTCATCTTTGTGTATATTTATCAGAACAAGTTTTCTATTCTAATAAAAACTGAAAGAACTGCGAATGCTGTAAATCAGCAACAAAAACAAAATTGCTGGAAAAGCCCAGCAGGACTGGTAACATCTGTGAAGGAGAAAACAGAGTTCACGTTTTGGGTCCGGTGACCATTCTTCAATGGGAAAATGGTGGTTGTTGCATTATTGCACGGGTCTTAAAAAGGCACCATATCTTTAAGATAGCTGGATGACATCGCAATGTGATGCTATAATCCAAAAGGTCTCCATCTTACTCTGTACAATGAGCAATCAGAAAATGAGGCATTTTGTTTGTCAGCCAGTCAACTATGTAGGTAATGTCACGATCATCCAAGTAACCATATAGCCCATTTTGTACGTATGAGCCTGAGATGTCATATTAGTGTACATAGTCAGTTACAAATAAACTTCCAGAATTCTACCTCAATAATACCTGCATCTCTGTGGTAAATTTTGTGTGTATTAACTTACAGAAAACCACATATCAGAGAGTGCATGGACAATGCTGTTACCCAAGTGAAAATATTATGAACAGTTAGCTCAATTATACATATATTTCACTAGATATTAATATTGATGAGTGAAAATTTTAATTTTAATAGAATTAAATTTATGCAGAGCATATTTAGAGCCTCCTGATGTATATTACTCATGGACAATAGGAACACAGGTTCCTAAAATTTAGTTCTCTAAAACTGCAATTTACAATTAAGCATGTCCAGAGCAGTGTGAGTGGCTGATGAAGCTTAGCACTGAGTTTCACCATCACACAAATGTACAAATATGACAAGCGTAACATTGGAGACAAACACTGGACAAAGCAGTTCTTCTGCAATGCAATGTAATCTATTTGTTGAGCAGCTTTCCACTTGAACCACGCTGAACACTACAGCTGAATTGAGCTTGAACCTTGCTTTATTGAAGCTTCTGATTATTTTCTATGTCAACTACTGAATA
Source organism: Ginglymostoma cirratum (assembly GCA_024137785.1). NCBI lineage: Eukaryota > Metazoa > Chordata > Chondrichthyes > Orectolobiformes > Ginglymostomatidae > Ginglymostoma > Ginglymostoma cirratum. Next base: position 13,322,091 of record JAHRHZ010000024.1, read on the forward strand.
TGAACTAACTTTCCTCATTATAGCTTAATTGTTTTCATGCACATCCATAGACATGAAAAATACGATATAAATACAAATGTAATGAAAATTTTGCATGAAAATCAGTACATACTTTGACTTTCTTTGACAATTCTTGCATTGCCAAATCTGGAGTTCTATTTTTAATCGCATATTTGATGGCTAACCAATCAGCAGGCAGCAAACACCCAAGATGTCTTCAGCCTGGGCAATTTTAATTATTATGTTTTCCAGTTCTATCTAATGTATCAGGAATAGGGTAGCCTGCTCAAGTGAAACATCATCGCTGATGTTCATAATGAGATCTATATAAGTTGGAATGTATCTCATAAGGTTGTGTTTCCTACATTAATTTTTTGTTGGAAGAATATTTCCAAATATTTTAGCAGCCTTCCTGAGTAGATTATGCCTGGTTCTTCACTAACTGCCTGAAAGTTCTAATGGAGGAAGTAAGGGATTGTGAGTCGGAGAAGTGGGAAACTGTAGATTCCATATCCCAGTAGGGCAGGAGTGCCCAAGGGCCTTTATTCTTACAGAATTCAACAGGTAAATGCAGGAATGATGTTTCTTCTGTTTGGGATGGGTCTACAACCAGGGCATGGTCTCAGAATAAGAGGTGGCACTGAGATAAGAAGAGTTTGTTCAGAGTGTGAATTCTCTACACCACAGGCTCAGTCAACAGGTATATTCAAGGTAGATTGATAGATTTTTCATTATCGACAGATGTAGGGATATTGTGGGGAAATGGTATTGTGGTAGAACATTAGACATGTTCTAGGTTTGAAGGGTGCGATAGCCTGCTCCTGCTCCAACTTACTATGCTCTTATTTCTTCAACAAGCCACAGCAGCATCAGCTAAACCAGGATCTGTGCTCAATTCAGGCAAAATGTTCAATTCATTCTTAAGAGAAATAGAGGTGAGTACAGTACATTATCTCTCCACCCATACCACATCCTGTTATCATCTGAGCAAATCTCCTCCATTATATAATTCAACAAAACTGTTCTAAACCACTTTTCATTTTCAATCAATTAATTCACTCCCAGCTCTTCTTCCCCTCTGTTCACATCATATACTACCACAATGTTCTTTGGACTAACGATAATCATCCACTTGGTTTATTCCACTCTCTTGACTTTACATTCATCACCTCCCATTTGTTTCTGCAATTTGTTTCTTCTTCAGCTCTCTCAGTGAGGGAATCAAAGATTATTGGTAAATCAGGAAAGTGGAGTTAAGTAATATCAGATCACCAACGACCTCATTGAGTGTTGGAGTAGACTCAATGGACCACAAGTCTTATTTCTATTCCTATGCTTTATGGTCCATGGTCACATTTACTAGATGCTAAAAGCCACTCAACTCAACTTACGTTCTCAACATGAGTGCATGCCAAGTGTCTACATGTCAATAATGCACATACTGTCAAAGAAAGGACCAAGATATTATCGCACACCCCAGGCAAGCACTGTCACACTTCCTGGAGCTTTATGGCCAGGCAAAGGCCATAGCATGAATAAAGTTGAGGCTAGCACCCAACGGGAAACTTGTGTGTTATTTGTAATCCTTACTTCACTGCAGAAACTGTTCAGCAATCATGTAATTGTTTTTTTTCTACTCATTCATGGGGTGAAGGCATTGCTGGTTAGGCTAGCATTTATTGCCCATCCCAGAGAGTAGTTAAGGGTCAGCTACATTACTGTGGGTCTGGAATCACATGTAGTCCAGATTAGGGAAGGATGTCAATTTCCTCCACTAAAGGAAATTAGTGAATCAGATGGGGTTTTACAACAATCAACAATGGATTCATGGTCATCATTAGACGTGTAATTCTAGATTTTTATTTAATTCAAATTCCACCATCTTCCATGGCAGGATTTGAACCTGTGTCCCCAGAACATTACTTGGGTCTCTGGATTAACAGTACAGTGATAACACTACTAGATATTGCCTCCCCTCCGAAATTCGTTTCAAGGCTCATTCTCAATACTGTTATCTGCAAATGTCCAGCTTCTGTCTGCTAGTCTAACTATGATCACTTTCCTTTGCTAGGTCTTTCTTGACAAGCAAGAGGCTACTGTGGAAGGCGCCTCAGGGCAGAACAGTCTTTTTGAAGATGCAACTTCAGTTGCGTACCCTAGGCACTCCATGGCCTGTCAGGCTCCAGACCATATATTGGCACTTGCACAGAACACTACTTCACAGGAGTTCTCACATGGTGAAACACCCAGCATAAATTGGGAAGGGCATGCATGAATAGTTGGGACAAATTTGAGCTTTCAAGTGATGCATGACAAATAAGAAGGTAGCCAAAGATAGATGCCCAAAGATAACAGTGCATGACCTAGCAGAGCAGTCATTGAAGGAAGTACTTTGGCTATGACTGACTGGCTAGAAATGGAACCAAGCCAGGGCAGTCCCAGCCAAAATAAGAAGAAACAATGGAGGAGGATAGTCAAATCAATCATGTCAAAACGTGCAAACAGATTTACCATGTTGTGCAATCATATGGTTCTTGGACTGATTGACATCAATTCCTGAACTATTCTTTACTTTGCCTTTATTTGACTCTCCTATCTTCTGCGTACCTTGTTTCCTTAGCATTTCATCCTCACGTCCATCACTCTGTCAGATTAAATTGTTCCCCACAAATTGATGTAACCTTTCCCCAGAACTGATTCGAATGCCTCAGGAATTAAAGCCCACCCTCCTTCACCATTTTACCAGCCCTGCTCCAATCTGCTTTATTCTTCAATTTATTTTAGTTGTAGCCCATACACTGGCAATAATCCAGGGATCACTACTTTTTTTGGCAGCTTCTGAAACTTTGACTGGAGGGCCTGTTAGATTTTGGGGTTTGGGACCACATTTATCAAATGGAAGGAGCCAACCATGTGTAAGGAATTTTCAGATAGTTTATCAATTTTGTTAAGAAGCACTTTGGATGCAATGCATTTGTTAATTAGAAAAAAAAAATCAACTCAAGAGTGGTTCATTGATACCAAAAATGAACAGACAGTTAACATGGAGTCAGTTGATCCCATTAAAGTTATGAAGACAACATCCTGATTTATAGCTGAAGTGTTAGTGCACTTTGTCCTGCTGATAGCTATCCAGTTATACATTATTCCAGAACTTGTGCAAATATCTATTCTTTGTACAACGGAATAGCTTATCTTTACAAGATTTTCAGGACTTATTCGTTACAAGTGCAGTTAACTCATCAAAAGATTACAAATCTGGTAACATGCAGCACACCACACTGATAAAGAACTCTCTCGGTAGTCTAAGCAGTAGATACAGATTTTCCTTTAAATGATGAGAGTTGGATATCTTGAGAAAATTCTCTGGATTTTTGAAATAGGAATAAAATTCAAAAAGCTTACTTAATATCAACATAAAATTAATATACTAAATAAAAATAAACAGAAAATTTAAAAATGGCTTGCAATGATATTCAACATAAAGTCAAGAAATAACATATAATCTTTTAATAAGACACTTTGCAACCTTCCAGACTCAACAATGAGTTCAACAATCTTAGATCATGACCACAACCCCCATGTTGCAATAGTTGGTAATAATTTAGCTGTTTCCTATTTATAATTTTCTTTGAGCCCATCTTTTGTTTCTTTATGTGTATCATGCTCTTTACCTTGCTCCACTGTCCCTTTTGTTTTATTTCTCTTGCCTTCAGCAAGAAGGAAACCCCTACACAGTTATCAACTCAATGGATTTCCATAAGCAAGACAAGACTGATGGATGGATGTATCCCCATACTGTGCAATAAGGAGGTTCAAAACATGGGTATAGACTTCAATTTCACAGATGATCATTGATTTGCCAAGCATAAGGGAACTCCTTTATTGCATTGCGATTGTGTCTCCAACAAAGATGTTATTGCATTATCTTTAGTTATTTTTTGTGTTGTATCTCACTTATTTGAAAAACAGGTGATGTTTGGAAAATTAGAGTCATAGAATTGTTTAGCACAGAAATAGACCCCTCAGCTCAACTCGTCAATGCCGACCAGATTTCCTAGGTAAATCTAGTTCCATTTGGCAGCAATTGGCCCATGTCTCTCAAAACCCTTCCTAATCATGCATCTATCCAGATGCCTTTTAGATTTTGTAGTTATACCAGCCTCCAACACCTCATCTGGCAGCACATTCTGTGCACAGCCCTCTGTATACATGAAAAAGTTGCCCCTTAAGTCCCTTTTATATCCTTCCCCTTTCACCTTAAACCTATGTCACCAAGTTTTGGACTCCCGTACTCTGGGAAAAAGACATTGACTATTCACTCTATCTATGATCCTCATGATTTTATAAATGCCGATAAGGTCTCCCTCTCAACCTTTGATGTTCCAGGGAAAATAGCCCCAGCCTATTCAGTCTCTCCCCATAGCTCAAACCCTCCAAGCCTGGCAACATCCTTGTAAAATTTTATCAAAGCTGTTCATCATCCAAGTAAATTAGGTTTTCTTATAAGCTGGATTTATTATTTGGTTTGACCTGTGAGAGACACAGAAGATTCACATTTCATACTTTTTCCACAAGGCTGGATTTTCACACTTTTTGATCTAAGTGTTATTTGCAGGAAGTTTCACAGCAGCATCCTGTCATTGCTCACATGCCACATTCTGTTCCTCACCTCATTAGTTATGCAACTGGCCTCTCTGATATCAAGCACGATATTGAAAGCACAGCTCCACACCACTTCATCTGCTGCAAGCTGGGAGCTACCTCCACACTGACCCCTTAGAAAACCAATATGTCTCAAAAAGGGACGCTGGGACCCCACTTTCCAGAGGAGGATTTGGAGGTCCTGAGGTACAGGTGATGAAGATGAGGTCCACCCTTAACCAGGAGGACCACTAGAGGAGGCTAAAGCGCCAAATACATTCAAACTAGACACAGAAAGCAGCCTGAGTCAGTGCTGTCTCCAGGATCAGACAGAATGTGCAGAAAAAGTCAAAGATCTTTTGAAGTGCGCAAGAATAATTGTCACCACCTTCTTACTGTTCACTCACACTTACTCAAACACTTCTACTGCAAATCACACTCATGGACCTCCAGCAAGATGCCACCACCAGACACATATTCCCCTCCCCTCCCTTGCCTGCCTTCCGCAGGGACTGTTCCCTCCGGGACACCCTGGTCCATACTTCCTTCACCCGCAACGCCTCCCCACAGCCCTATGGCACCTTCCCTTGTAAGCGGCGAAGGTACAACACCTATGCATTTACCTCCTCCCTCCCCAGTATCCAAGGGTCCAAACATAACTCGCAGGTGAAGCAATACTTCACCTGCACTTCCAAGAATCTAATCTACTGCATTCGCTGCTCACAATGTGGTCTCCTCTACACTGGGGAAACAAAACCCAGACTATTCGACCGCTTCACAGAACATTTACGTTCTGCTCACAAAAAAGACCCTGAACTACCTGTTGCCTGCCACTTCAATGCAACACCATGCTCCCTGACCAACATCTCTGTCTCTGGCTTGCTACAGTGTTCCAGTGAAACCCAACGCAAGTTGGAGGAACAACAGAGATAATAGGAACTGCAGATGCTGGAGAATCTGAGATAACAAGGTGTAGAGCTGGATGAACACAGCAGGCCAAGCAGCATCATAGGAGCAGGAAAGCTGACGTTTTGGGCCTAGACCCTTCATCAGAAATGAGGGAGGGGAAGGGGGTTCTGAAATAAATAGGGTGAGAGAGGGAGGCGGATAGAGGATGGATAGAGGAGAGGATAGGTGGAGAGGAGACAGACAAGTCAAAGAGGCGGGGATGGAGCCAGTAAAGGTGAGTGTAGTTGGGGAGGTATGGAGGAGATAGGTCAGTCCAGGGAGGACAGACAGGGCAAGGAGGCGGGATGAGGTTAGTAGGTAGGAAATGGGGCTTGAGGTGGGAGGAGAGGATAGGTGAGAGGAAGAACAGGTTAGGGACATGGGGATGAGCTGGGCTGGTTTTGGGATGCAGTGGGGGAAGGGAGATTATGAAGCTTGTGAAATCCACATTTTTACCATTGGGCTGCAGGGTTCCCAGGCTGAATATGATTTGCTCTTCCTGCAGCCTTCAGGTGGCATCTTTGTGGCACTGCAGAAGGCTCAGGATGGACATGTCGTCTGAGGAATGGGAGGGGGAGTTGAAATGGTTCGCGACTGTGAGGTGCAGTTGTTTGTTGCGAACCGAGCGTAGGTGTTCTGCAAAGCGGTCCCCAAGCCTCTGCTTGGTTTCCCCGATGTAGAGGAGGCCACAAGGGGTACAGCAGATGCAGTATACCACATTAGCAGATGTGCAGGTGAACATCTGCTTGATGTGGAAAGTCTTCTTGGGGCCTGGGATTGGGGTGAGGGAGGAGGTGTGGGGTCAGTTGTAGCACTTCCTGCGGTTGCAGGGAAAAGTGCTGGGTGTGGTGGGGCTGTAGGGGAGTGTGGAGCGGACAAGGGAGCACAGAGAGAGTGGTCCCTCCGGAAAGGAGACAAGGGTGGGGAGGGAAAAATGTCTTTGGTGGTGGGGTCGGATTGCAGATGGCGGAAGTGTTGGAGGATGATGCGGAGGTTGGTCGGGTGGTACGTGAGGATGAGGGGGACCATCTCAAATACCTCTCTCACCTTTCTGGACCTCTCTGTCTCCATCTTGGGCAACCACCTAGAAACCGATATCCATTTCAAGCCCACCGACTCCCGCAGCTACCTAGAATACACCTCCTTCCACCCACTTTCCTGCAAAAATGCCATCCCCTATTCCCAATTCCTTCGCCACCGCTGCATCTGCTCCCAGGATGAGGGATTCCACTCCCGTACATCTCAGTTGTCCTCGTTCTTCAGGGACTGCAACATCCCCCCGCTGCAGTGGTCGAGAACACCCTCAACCGTGTCTCCTGCATTTCCCACAACTCATCCCTCACACCCCGTCCCTGCAATAAGAACCAAAAAAGAATCCCCCTCGTCCTCACGTACCACCCCGCCAACCTTCGGATCCAACGCATCATCCTCCGACACTTCTGCCATCTGCAGTCCGACCCCACCACCAAAGAAGTTTTTCCCTCCCCACCCTGTCTGCTTTCCGGAGGGACCACTCTCTCCGTGAGTCCCTTGTCCGCTCCACACTCCCTTCCAGCCCCACCACACCCAGCACTTTTCCCTGCAACCGCAGGAAGTGCTACACCTGACCTCACTCCTCCTCCCTCACCCCCATCCCAGGCCCCAAGAAGATTTTCCATATCAAGCAGATGTTCACCTGCACATCTGCCAATGTGGTATACTGCATCCGCTGTACCCGTTGTGGCCTCCTCTACATCGGGGAAACCAAGCGGAGGCTGGGGGACTGCTTTGCAGAACACCTACGCTCGGTTCGCAATAAACAACTGCACCTCCCAGTTGCGAACCATTTCAACTCCCCCTCCCATTCCTCAGACGACATGTCCATCCTGGGCCTCCTGCAGTGCCACAAAGATGCCACCTGAAGGTTGCAGGAACAGCAACTCATATTCCGCTTGGGAACCCTGCAGCCCAATGGTATCAATGTGGATTTCACAAGCTTCAAGATCTCCCCTCCCACTACCACATCCCAAAACCTGCCCATCTCGTCCCTGCCTCCCTAACCTGTTCTTCCTCTCACCTAACCCATCCCCCACCTCAAGCCGCACCCCCATTTCCTACCTACTAACTTCATCCCGCCCCCTTAACCTGTCCGCCCTCCTTGGACTGACCTATCTCCTCCATACCTCCCCACTTACACTCGCCATTACTGGCTCCATCCCTGCCTCTTTGACTTGTCTGTCTCCTCCCCACTTTAGGGTGGTACAGTGGCTCAGTGGTTAGCACCGCAGCCTTACAGTGCCAGGGTCTCAGGTTCAATTCTAGCCCCAGGTGACTGTCTGTGTGGGTTTCCTCTGGGTGCTCTGGTTTCCTCCCACTGTCCAAAGATGTGCAGGCTAGGTGGATTAGCCATGCTAAATTGCCCATAGTGTTCAGAGGGGTGTGGGTGGGATGCTCCAAGGGTCAGTGTGGTCTTGTTGGGCCAAAGGGCCTGTTTCCACATTGTAGGGATTCTATCTGCATCCCCCTCACTCCCTATTTGTTTCAGAACCCCCTTTCCCTCCCCCATTTCTGAAGAAGGGTCTCGGCCCAAAACATCAGCCTTCCTGTTCCTATGATGCTGCTTAGCCTGCTGTGTTCATCCAGCTCTACAACTTGTTATCTTGGAGGAACAACACCTCATTTTCCGCTTGGGGACCCTACAGCCCTCTGGACTCAATATTGAGTTCAATAATTTTAGGGCCTAAACTGTCCCATATCCCAGCCCCTCCACCCCACACATCAGGCCTTGTTACCACATAGCTTGTCATTACACACCCCCTGTTGTTAGTCACTAACAGTCCCCAATAACAACTATTCACCCTCCCAGCCTGATGGTTAGCAACTCCTTTGTCTGTCCAACTATCTTTCTCTCTCTTTGGGCTCTATCCTATCGTTTACTCCCTACTCCACCCACCTCCCTATTTTCTGCATATAAACTGACGTTTTCCCAGCCACCATCAGTTCTGAGGAAGGGTCACCGGACCCGAAAGGTTAACTCTATTTTTTCCTTCACAGAAGCTGCCAGACCTGCTGAGCTTTTCCAGCAACTTCGTTTTTGACACTCACGGACTACCAATCTCTCCACTACATGCAGTTTCTTCACTCAATGGCTCTTATCCACTTCATCCTGCATAATTAATAACCCTTTCAGCCTTCTGGCTAACATGCTGCATGATCCAGAGAGGTAAGCAGACATCAAGTATGAACAATTAAATGAACACTACAAAAAGAAGCTCAGAGCCATAAGACACACCCATGTAGGTGCATGAGATGCAAGTGGCCCCCACCAGCGTGCAAAGTGACCTGACAGGAGCATGCAAAGTGAAGGTGGCCCTGAGTTCCAAAGTTCTCCTGCAAGGCTGAAGTGAGATGGTCAGATATTAGCCATAATCATGTGGTGTGGCTGATGATTTGTCCAGGTTTACTTGGGCGAGCAGAAGGTAGAAGAGTATATTATCCACAGAGCATTCAAGGACTCCTGGAAATGGAGGCCTGGAAAAGCTAGCAGTAATCTACATCTGCCAGGGATGAACATCCTGGCTTTCAAATCCGGAATTGCCATCATCTGGTTTCTTAGAAGAGGTGGGGAGAATTACAAGATGTCTCTAAACGAGGTGAGTTGGGTTGTTAATAGAACACAAATACCTGAAATCTGGGCCTCTGATTGGCCAGCAGCTTCTGGCACATCAGGGCTTCAGTCTTGAGGCTCATGATTCGCTGAGAATTGGTAAGCTCTTAAATGGATTATTGCAGTAAGAACCAGCCGAGATTCTTACTGGCAAGTTTGGAGAGTCAGTCACTCCTGAAGATATCAACCCCCTCACTTAATGCATGGAAAACTAAATCTCAACTAGTGTTATAATTGAACTATTAGTGTTGGAAAACTCTTTAACCCTGATGAACATTCAAGTCTGATCTTCCCCATACTGACATCTACATTGAAGCATTTTGTAATAGCATTTCATTATTAGTGATTTCGAGAAGGATTAGTCATTGACTATTGCCCCTTACTAAACCAAGGCACTGTGATCTGTTGAGAACAACAGACTCAGCAGACTAGGCATTGAACTTAGGACTTGCAAGGATATACAGTATCATTTCATGCCACTTGGCACATTCCCTCCTCTCATTAGCCAGTAATGTATCAAAGACATTATCTACCCATCAAATATATCTACATGAATTGCGTGTCAAACTGGGAACAGCAAAATATTGTTCTTGTGAAACAGTAACAGCAGAACGGGAGTGGACCATTTTGTTCCTTTAGCATATTCAGCTATTCAGTGAAATCATGGCTCATCTGAGCCCAGCTCTAGGTAGCTGCAAGTTAGAGCTCAGATTCATACTCATTATTGTCACTCCAGAGTCCAGAGATTGGTCCGGACATAAAAATACATCCACAATAAAATCACGCAGTATCAGAGACCACTATCATCAGTATGAACCAAATGATTTCATAACTAAATTAATAAATAGTACCTTGGTAGGTGGAAGAACGTTGAAGAAAGAAAAAAATGAATGGCTGTGTGTGAAAACGTTGACCTTTCAAAATATCATTGAAATTACATTTGGTGCCATACTTCATCAGTTGCATGGTAACAGTAGCCTCATGCCAGGAGACCAAAAATAGTATCACAGATGGGGAAAGAGACCGTTTTTTAATTCATTTGTCAGATGTTGGCATTGCTGGCGGGGCCAACATTTATTGCCTGGCTCTAGTTGCCCTTGAGAAAGTGGTGGATATCTTCCTTTTTGAACTGCTGCAGTCCATGCGCTGTGGGTCAACCCACAATGCCATTAAGGAGGGAATTCTTGGGTTTTTACCCAGCAACAGTGAAGAGACAGCAATGTATTTCCAAATCAGGGTTTGGAGACAACATTGCAAGTGATGATGCTCCCATATATTCTAATGATAATGGTCATGGGTTTGGAAGGTGCTGTCTCAGGATCTTTGGTGAATTTCTGCAGTGCATCTTGTATTCAGTATTCACAAACAAACCAGGGTGAGCTTCAAAGCTCTCTGTTTTTTTTACCACGGTAAGCCAATGTAACTCCTTACATAAGTAAAAATATTAATGAATTAAATATTACAAAAATTGAGAGATGTAGACAAGATTAAACACTGTGCCTGCAGATGAAGAACAAATAACTTAGTTATTCAATAATACTTTAAATACAATTTCACATTTTAATTTATTCTTTCGGCATTGCTGACACTTTGTCAGTCACTGATAATGATATTTCACATCTGTTAAAGGAAACTTTGCCTAATACGTACTTAAATCCATTAGCTGGATTCTGAAAAAAAAATTAGTCTGGTTTAAAGGCAGTCATTATACTGTCAACCCAGTCTCAAATATTCACGGTTGGATATCCTTAACAGAACAGGGGTAGTTTTAAGGCCTAGATAACACAGTGTGGAGCTGGAGGAACATAGCAGGCAGAAATTTCTGAAGAAGGGTCCTGACCCAAAACGTCAACTTTCCTGCTCCTCTGATGCTGCCTGACCTGCTGTGTTCCTCCAGCGCCACACTGTGTTATCTCTGACTCCAGCATCGGCAGTTCTTACTATCTGGGTAGTTTTAAGGCCTTTCACCTTTTACAAGTGGAGTACTATCAACCCAAAGATTGTGGGAAATGACATATGGTACATGCCTGTCATTGCTGTGATGCTAACTACCCAATTCCTCTTTCAGACAGATCATCTGTAAAACATTTAGTAGAATGGTTTAACAACATAATATGTTGGGGAGCTAACTTACCAGGCCATAGATTGATAATCTATTCACTGATGGTTGCTTCCCACAGTAGTTGCTCTTATATTTTGGCCTCCTTTAAATTAAAGAAGACTTCTTTGCACAACATCTCTGCTCAGTTCATAATTGTGATTTTAACCATCTGGTTGTTTGTCATTTTAATCCACCATTTTGCACTCATGTTCACATTTCACTCCTTCGCCTCCTGCTATGTTCCATTTATGCTCACGGGTTGAGGAACAGGACCTCATTTTACAGTTAGACACTAGAGAGAGACTTTGGTGTCTATAAAAATGAATTCTTCAACATAGGAGCAAATTGACTGTTTAAGTTGATGAAGTGATTTTAAAAAGCATATGGTTTAATTGGGTTTATAAATAGAGGCTTAGAAAACTCAACTCTGGACCTTGATTGTGATTGATTCCAGATCAGGATAAATGTGAAGATCTTTGGAATGCCCAGAGGAGATTTACTAGGCTGCTCCAAAATATGATGGACTTTGTTATTAGGGAAGATTGAAAATGTTATGATTAAATTCTAAAGGTGGCCTAATAGAGCTTTTCTAGAGGAAGGAAGGCTTTGATATTGTTACGAGTTGATAAAGGATTGGTAACGTTTTTGTCTAAAGTGTGCAAGAATTGGAATCCCTTTTATTTACTAAGAGAATAAATTCTTAAAATTCAAGAATTTTTAAACATACAGGCAAAATATAATTTTACAATTCAAAAGCCAACAAAGCAAATATTAGATAAATAACATTAAGTAAGCTCAAATTAATTGGCTAACTATGGTTGCACATCAAATAGTAGACAGGGTCATACAGCATGGAAACAGACCCTTCGGTCCAAGCAATCTATGCCAATCATAATGCCAAACTTAACCAGTTCTACCTGCCTGCTCCTGGACCATATTCCCTCCAAACCTTTCCTATTCATATACTTATCCAAATGTCTTTCATACATTATAATTGTATCCACATCCACTACTTACTCAGGAAATTCATTCCACACACAAACCACCTTCTCTGTAAAAAAATTGGCCCTCATGTCTTTTTTTAAAATCTTCCTCCTCTCATCTTAAAAATGTGTGCCTTAGTGTTGAAATCCCCCATCTTCGGGAAAAGGCAACTCTATCTATACGCCTCATTATTTTATAAACTTCCATCAGGTAGCTTCTCAAGCTCCTCTGCTCCAGTGAAAAAAGTCCCAGCCGATCCAAACGTTCTTTACAACTCAAACCTTTCATACTTGGCAATGTCCTCTTCTGAACGTTCTCCAGCTCAATAATATCCTTCCTCAGAATCTATGAATTTCTCAGCAATACACCTGGAAGTCAGTAATCAACCTTCACAAAAATCCTTCAAACTCTCTATCCACATAAGGGCTTTCACCTCCTCTTTTTTGAGGATGTACTCATGGATTTCCTGCAACATTAAGTGCAACACAACCTAGATGTTCTCTTGTTTTTTCTGCCTGAAATAAAATGTCAAGTACCTGTACTTTAACTCACATTGCCCTCATGACAGCTCATATCCCAAATGCTCTTCTGCTCAGACTGGGTTACAATGGGTTTAAAAGGCTTCATCCCTTAGCATCTAATCACCAGCACAATCCTAGCTCTCTCACATGTAAGATTGCCTGTAGGCTTTTCTTTGCTCCAACTGCAAGTTTCATGCAGCTTCACACAACTGCTTCTGGGCTTCTCTGAGCTCCAACTGTTGTGAAATCTCAATAAGGATCACACAGGAAGCGGTGCCCCCATTTTAGTTGAGTGAAAATAACTGAAATATTACTTGCTGGTGTGATTTATTTAACTAATATATAGTAGCTTTTTTTAAAAAAAGTTGCAAAATTCAGGAAAACAGTTTTTTGGACAGACAAACTAAAGTTATAGAGAACTTTAGAACTTTAAACATCTTTCATGTGGAATGTTCCAAATGCTTACACCCCTGAGTGATTGAAAGTTCTGAATATCAATTTGAGGTTTTCTTTTGGTCAATGGATGTAAATCTAAGAACTCTGCTTGTCACCAGTGTGCAAAGTTATTCTGTGTGAAATCGACTGTGAGGAACGTTTAATGAGCCTAGGCTGGAAACTCATTGACAGTCATGCCTCACTTAGCTTTGAGTTTTCCATATGCAATCAAACCTCTCAGTTCATTGCACAGGCAAACATGTCCCAACAATCAAAATGACAAATCACTGCTCCAAGGCTTCTCTGATTTCCAACTCCTTGTCAGTCCTGACCAATCACTACTCCTAAGCCTAATGCTCCCACTCCTCCTGGAGTTGTTCTTCGGCTCCTGACTAGAAGAAAAATGGCTCATTTCCATGCTGCTCTGGGGTTCCGAGGTCATTATTTCATGCCATGCCATCACACTGGCACAATGCCCAATCCCTGCAGCTGTGGCAACCATGGGAAACTGCTCTTTCAAAGTACCACTGTCCCTCTGTTGTAAATATTCACCTGTTCAATGAATTGATAGATTTGGTTGAATGTGAAAAACTCAAAACTAAGTGATGCATAACTGTCAATGAGTTTCCAGGCTTGGCTCATTAAAAGCTCCTCACAGTAGATTTCACAGAGAATAACTTTTCACACTGGTGACAAGCAGAGCTCTTGTATTTACAATCATCGCCCAAAAAAAACTCAACTGGAAATGAGGATTTTTTTTATCACTCAGAGGTGTAAGCATCTGAAACATTCCACATGAAAGAAACTGAAAGTTGATTATGAAAATAATTTTAAAAGGGGTTGGGCAAGCTCTTGAGAATGAAAAACATGCAGGCAGAATAGCAAGGGCTGGTCCAACCATGGCTGCTTGTTCAAAAAGTAATGCATGCCACAGATCGAGTGAAATGGTCTCCTTCTGTGCTGTAAGCTGCTCTTATTCTGTGAGTTTTAGGTGAAAATTCTGCTTTATAGAGAAAGAAAATTGAAGAACGAACCAAATTCTGGCACTGAGCTCCTGATTAAAATCCATGTCTGGGAAGAAAGTAAACAAGCATTTCTCTCAGTTCAGAATAACATTTCAGATTAGAAAAATACATTTTGATAGTCAGGAGACATCAATGGACATTATAAAGTTATGAAGCTTCGAATGGATGAATGAATTAGCTTCATTGTCACACGTACTCAAATGAGTACAGTGAAAAGTTGATACAGGTAAGTCACCACTTACAGTGCCATCTTAGGTACAAAAGTACCTAGATAAAACTTCTTCAGTTACAAGATTAGTTACGGTAAATTTTGTAACTCTGTAACTTTGTCAGTTTGATAGTCTAAAAGAGCGTTTTTCTTAAATATACTACAAGATTTTTTTAAGACCCCACGCAAATTAATAAATTGAAAGAGTAAATCAATGAATAATGTATTTCAGTCATTTTCAGGTGCAAAACTAAAAATGAGTAACATTTCCAATGTGACCTTTATAGAAAAAGAAAATAATTTCTTGGCAATATTATCTGATGTGTGAAATAAAATGAAATTTATTTGCAATAAACTCATTTCTCAAAACTAAATTTACCACAATCTGAATTGTAATTACAGTAAATGTAAAATGTGGGAACTATTTTATCCTTCTGGCTTGGTTGTGCTTCAGTAGAAAGGCAAGCATCAATCGCGGTACTAACTGAGGTAAAGTTTGCCAATATAAAACATGGAATGTCAGGATAATTCAGAGAACACATTCAGTTGGAGGGGGAAAAAGAAGACTAACTTGCTTATCAGATTTTTATACATGTCACAGCGCTCTGCTGCCATTGGATTATTTGTTGCTTATCAAGTTAACTATGACTCTTATTTTTAAACCCAGTGTAGTTTTACAGTCGTCATAACACTTTCATAATGGGTCGGTAAGTAAGGTAGATTAAATTTATTTTAAATTCTCAAACTGCATTATTTAACAGACAAACTGACAACTTACATTTACAGAGTAATAATACATGTACATATTGTCTGTCTCACATCCTGCTGCTCAGGCTCCTGCTGGTCTTGTGGTGTTATCCTGGTCCTTAGCTTGTTAGCATATACAGCTCTTAAAGCAGTAACCTGGGAATGAATTGGTGCATTGCAAGGGATCATAATCAAAGTGAGATGTTGGCTAGCATAATGGAGTTTTTTTTTTGTAATGTTTGTCACGCCAATCTTTGTGGTTCATCTGAATGGGCTGACAGCACCCTGGTTTAATGATTGAGCAAAAATGCTATACTTAACGGTACGGTACTGCCTGTATCCTGAAATAAAATCTAGTTTACAAACCTGATTTAACCCATTCAGAACTCATCCATTTGCACAGAATTAAAGTTGGGCCCTTTCAATGCAAGAAACAGTTGTACTAATATGTGAGAAATCAAAACTTGACAAAACAACTCAAATCCCAGTAAAAAGAGCTTTTAATCAGGAATCAGGTCCATTTTGGCAGGAAACATACTCAGGATAGATATCCATTGTAAAAGGCAGTTGTATAGAAAGATTTAAAGGAATATTTGGAAATTCGTCTCTTCCACTTTTGATTGAAAGTGAGGAATCAATTTTAAATGGAAATAGAATGCTGAAATACGTCGTCTGGAGAAAGTACTTTAAGCTTTCAATTAGAGACTTTGTAATACACTGCTTCAATTAACTTTGAAGTTGTCAGTGCAGTTCTGCTTGCACCATTTCCAATGGGTCGCAAATGTATCAGGGAAGATGCAGAACAGCATTCAGAATAGTTGTAAGTTCCCACGAGCAGTCTAAGATATGGGGTCTGTGGCAATGATCTCTAAGAGCTGAAGAGGCATTAATCTAATGTACAGGTAGGTACTTGGTGAATCAAGGTGTGATGGTGGTAATATGGACGAGTAATCCAGAGGTTGAGGTTAATGTTCAAAGCCTGCCACAGCAGCTGGTGAAATTTAAGTTCAATTAATAAAATTTGGAATTTAAAGCTTTTCTGTGAATTATGACCATACACACAATGATTGTTTTTTTAAAAAATCTGGTTCATTAGTACCTTTGAGAGAAGGAAATCTACCATTCTTATATGGTCTGGTCAACATGTGATTCCAGTTTAGGGTTTCCTCTTAATTGCCCTCTGAAAGAGCCTAGCAAACTTCTTAGTTCAAAAGCATTTCGGGATGGGCAGTAAAATGACCACATCCCATGAAAGAATATAAAGTATATAGGTTAATTATTTTCCCCTCAATTGGCATACTTGGTTTATTATACAACTATTTAAAATTCATAATATAACTATGCATAATCATTATGCAATAGTCTAAACTTGAAACCTAAATGGTTGAATACAACCAAACTAAAGATGACAGGGTGGTGATGTGTTGCTCTTACAGCATGTGGGAGCTGGTGGACCCCAGTGTGATCTACAGTAGCCACATCTGCAGCTGGAGGAGCATCAGCTCTGAGCTGATGAGCTGGAGTTTCATATATTATGATGCATCAGGGATTGGGACAGCTACCTGGAGATTTTCTTCCTATAGGCAGTCCACATCACTTAGGCTACTTTACTTCAGATTCACTCAATGTCCAAGGCAAAGAAGGTGAGCCTCATAGGAGAGACTGTATTGAGATTTCCTATAGGTAACAATGCTTCAACTCTTGCAAATTTTCCAATAGATTCAAATTCTGACAGCTGGAATGGATGAGACAAGGGTGAACGGGAAGGAAACTCACCAAAGTACCATGGTACAGGTGGCCAATCAATTGAGGGGAGCAAAATGTATTGTGGTTAAGGGACCTTTCAGTATAGTTAGGGGATAGATACAGCTCTCTGAAGCTGTGAGTGAAACCCAAGAGCCATGTCACCTGCCTAGTGTCAGAATTAGGTTATCTCCATCTGGCTGAAGATAGCTTGAACTTGGAAGGATCCAGTTGTTGTGGTCCACATGGGGATCAAAACAGTAAGTAGGACTCAGAAAGGGGTGCTACTAAGGGGGTATGAGCAGCTTGAAACAATATTAAAAAAGATAATTTTCTCTGGACTAATGCTTGAGCCATACTAAAATTGACAAAGGGAAGAAGATCAGTGAATTGAATACTTGGCTCAAAGATTTCTGTAGAAGTAATGATTTAATGAACACTGTCACTAGTCCTGATTAAAGAGGAAACTGTACCATTTAGGTGATCTTTACATAAATTGCATTCAGACCAGTTCCTGAATTGAATGACTAGGCATGTAGACAGGGCTTTAGACTAAACAGTGGGGATCAGGGAGTTTGTGAGGGAAAAGATAAAAGATGTTTAAGATGAAAAACTAAAAACAATGCAATAGTACAGTGTTACTGTACATGTAAGAATAAAAAGAGTGTGACAGGAAGGAGCACAACATATATATAGAAGAGACCCAAGCACATGAAGTGAGAATAGGGAAAAAGGATCAAAAGATTGAATTAAATTTTCTTTATTTGAATGCTCAGGGCACTTTAAACATTCAACAGAACAAATGGAAGTAAATGAGCATGATACAATAGCCTTTCCATGGAGATAGCTCCAGGACTGTAGCTAGCATGCGAGTATTTAAATGAATGTGTCATTTTGAAAAGACAGGGAGAAATCTTAGGGAGGTAGATAGCTCTGCTAATCAAGGATACGTTCAGTACATGAGGGAGAAATCATCTTGGCTTGGAGCACCAGAATGTCAGTTGGAATTTTCCCAGTCCCTGAACAACTTGGGCATTGTGAGGTAGTTGGGAAAATCTGGCAAAATCAGCAAAATGAAATTCCAAATGTCAAGAGAAAGAAAGCTCCTGTTATTTACTTATGTTTTAGATTCATGGATTCATAGATTTATACAGCGCAGAAAAGGCCTTTCGGCCCATTGGATCTGAACCTGCATAGCTACCACCAAAGGTGTGCTAATCACAATTTCCTGCACTTGTCCAATATCCTTGAATGTTATAACATTTGAAATACTTATTCAAACATCTTTTAAAAGTTTTAAAGTTTTCAGCCTCCATGACCTTCCCATGACCTTCTGTCTTGTCTTGACATTTAACATGGACGTGAAAAACCAGGCAGTTAACATAGTTGTCAGCGGTGATTACTCGAGGCAGAGCTGCGGCACAGCACCATGCTACATTAATGTAACACATGCACCATGTACAAGCGGCTTATGCAGTAAACACACCACAAGTGCTTCAACGAAAATGTCATGTCTCAAAATTGAACAGACATAATCCTCACTCAAATCAAGGAAGATATCTTTCACTCAGCAAATCTCTGGAAGGTAAGTCAAGGGCATTATCTGATATCAGTCCAGGGGCTCAGAACTGATCAGTTGGCCATTTGAGATGTGCATGTTCAGGGAGTTTGTATCACTACAGTTCAAAGGATTGGCCACGGACAGTCCTGCAGGTCCACTGCAAGCAGGATTTGTCGTCAGTCAGTTGGAGAGCTGTACAGAAATAGCCTGGGGCTCTATCAACTACCAGTCAGGGCTGTCTATTCAAGTCAGTACATGGGGTGGCCTCAGTTAGACCTTGGGCCCAGCTCAACGAACGTCAAGAGGGGTTAGCAGGGGCCACTAAAGTGTTAGGGAAGTAAAGAAAGTCAATTGTGAGAACTGGAGGCAAAATTCTGAAATACAGAGGGGGCAATTATTATGAAGGAGGCAACTCAACCTATAAGGAAGGGGGTAGACAATAGTACATTGGAGGACATGGGTTACTGTAGTAAGGGCATCATTAACAGTTTCAATCATCCTGGCTTTAACAGTGGGAATCAGTGCAGTATAATGGTTGGCATGACTAAGCTGGTAGGCTGGGGCTCAGGGGTAAGCTTGGGAATTAAAGTCATAGGCTAATAAAATTATATAATGGGACTTATAGGCCTATCAAGTCTATTCTGCCCTATCTACTTTAAGTCCACTTTGCAGCACTTGGCCCATAGCCTTGAATCGGATAAAATTTCAAGTGTTTATCCATGTACTTTTTAAAGGTGTGAGATTTCCCACCTTGACTGCTTTACCAGGCAGTGCATTCCAAATTCCCAACACTATTTGGTTGAAAAAATGCTGACTTAAATGGACTTTAAATCTCGTGCCCTTCACCTTAAAATTATACCACCTGTTTATTGACCATTCAACAAGGGGGACAGCTGTTCCCTATCCACTGTCCATACCCCTCATAATCTTATACACATCTATCAAGTCCCACTTCAGCTTCTGTGCTTTAAAGAAAACAACACAAACCTATCTAGCTTCTCTTCACAGATAAAATGCTCCAATGCAGGCAACATCCTGGTGAATCTCCTCTGCACTCCCTTCAGTGCATTACCACTGGGATCTGCGTGCTTGGGCTTCAATTCTTTCTGATCTATGTTGATAACTTTAATGATATATTGACTATTCTGTAACTGAACTTGTTAATGCTATAAAGATATGCAGGAAAGCAAGTCATGAGAAGGATACAAAGAGTCTGCACTTCTCTCTCCTTCCTGGACCTCTCTGTCTCCATCTCGGGCAACCACCTAGAAACAGATGTCCATTTCAAGCCCACTGACTCCCACAGCTACCTAGAATACACCTCCTCCCACCCACCCTCCTGCAAAAATGCCATCCCCTATTCCCAATTCCTTCGCCTCCGCCGCATCTGCTCCCAGGATGAGGCATTCCACTCCCGTACATCTCAAATGTCCTCATTCTTCAAGGACTGCAACTTCCCCCCCACAGTGGTCGAGAACGCCCTTGACCGTATCTCCCGCATTTCCTGGAACACATCCCTCACACCCCGTCCCCGCAACAATAACCAAAAAAGAATCCCCCTCGTCCTCACATACCACCCCACCAACCTCCGGATCCAA
>JAHRHZ010000024.1:13352251-13443405 GCA_024137785.1 Ginglymostoma cirratum
GTGAACTTCAGGTTGGGGTGGAAGGTGTTGGTGAAGTGGATGAACTGCTCGAGCTCCTCGTGGGAGCACGAGGCGGCACCGATGCAGTCATCAATGTAACGGAGGAAAAGGTGAGGTTTAGGGCCAGTGTAGGTACGGAAGAGGGATTGTTCCACGTAACCTACAAAGAGGCAGGCATAGCTTGGGCCCATGTGGGTACCCATGGCCACCCCCTTTGTCTGTAGGAAGTGGGAGGAATTGAAAGAAAAGTTGTTGAGGGTGAGGACGAGTTCGGCTAAGCGGATGAGGGTTTCGGTGGAGGGGGATTGGTCAGTTCTGCGGGACAGGAAGAAGCAGAGGGCTTTTAGGCCATTAGCATGGGGAATACAGGTGTATAAGTACTGGACGTCCATCGTAAAGATGAGGTGTTGGGGACCGGGGAATTGGAAGTTCTGGAGGAGGTGGAGGGCGTGGGTGGTGTCACGGACGTAGGTAGTGAGTTCCTGGACCAAGGGGGTGAAAATGGAGTCTAGGTAGGTGGAGATGGGTTCGGTGGAGCAGGAGCAGATGGAGACAATGGGTCGACCAGGGCATTCAGGTTTGTGGATTTTGGGGAGGAGATAGAAGCGGGCAGTACGGGGTTGGGGAACGATGAGGTTGATGTTGCCTTGATTGAACTGGGTTTGTTGGATATTTTCTCTTGATCCTCAGAGGCTGAGGGATGATCAATTGGAGTATTTAAAATTATGAGAGGCATGGGGAGGGTAGATAGTCAGAGTCTTTTTTCTTAAGGTGGAAATGTCAAATATTAGGGGGCATGGGTTTAAGGTAAGGGGAAAAGTTTAAAGGAGATCTGTGAGGCAAATGTTTTGTACAGAAGGTGGTAGGTGCCTGAAACTTGCTACCAGGGGAGGTTATTGAAGCAGATACAATGGCAATGTTTAACAGGCATTTAGTGAGACACATTAACAGGCAGGGCATAGAGGGATATAAACTGTGTACAGGCAGTGGGATTAGTTTGGAATGGCATCGTGGTAGGCACAGACAAAGGGAGGGGGTCAAATGTCCTCTTCTTGTGCTGTTCTATGTTCTATATTCTAATGCCTTTGTGGGGGTCAGTTTAGCTCAGTTGGATGGTTGGTTTGGAAAGCACTGTGATGCTAATAGTCTAGGTTCAGTTTCCACACTGGATGAGATTACTCTCCTTCTCGACCTCTCCTCTTGCCTGAGGTATGGTGGCGCTCAGGTTAAATCACCATGAGCTGTCTCTCTCTTTAATGGCAGAGCACCCCAATGGTCTGGTAAGACTATGATGAATTGAATGCTTTTGCCTTTGATCCATTCAAAGATCAGCTGTGGAATTTGGTGGTGTCTCACAGAGGCTTCATACCACGGTAGCCTGCAATTTACTGAAGCTCACTTCATATGGGGAAGTGATGGCCTCGTGGTATTATCGCTGGACTGTTAATCTGGAGTCCCAGATAAAATTCTGGTGTACTGGGTTTGAATTTGAATTCAATAAATATCTGGAATTAAGAGCCTAATGATGACCATGAATCCATTGTCAATTGTTGGAACAACCCATCTGGTTCATTAATGTCCTTGAGGGAAGCAAACTGCCATTCTTACCTGGTCTGGCCGACATGTGACTCCAGGCCCACAGCAATGTGATTGACTCTTAAATGCCTTCTGGGCAATCAGGGATGGGCAATAAATTCTGCCTGGTCAGTGGCACCCTCAACCTTTGAATGAATGTATGAATGAAAAATAAAGAGTTGAGTAGCACCTATAATTTCAGACAGGTGGGACCTTGCATGTGGATGGTTTGTTTTGCATTAAATTCTGTATTTCTCCAGATTCAGGACATCATCGATTGCTCATATTCAATCAGCTTGTTGGATTCATCATCGATCAGTCAATATTCAATTGATGTGGGACCACAAAAAGACATTCTTCCAAGAACGGGGTTGCTTTTCTACCAGCTGTGTGATGGTATTATGGCTTTAAGAGATGTATTTTGTCCTGTTCTTCTATATGAACGGAGGTTGAAACAAAGGCACCGAGTTGTCTGTCCCAAGCCAATAAAGTAAACAGCTTGTGAGGTCCCGAGTTTTTTTTTAAAGTTAGAACAATTGGGCATAAATGGGTTGAGTCAGACTCCCACAAAACCAAGGTTTTGGTTTAGCTTTCAGTAGCTAGCTTGGAATTTTGAATTTGTTTATGGAAGCTGCCATACATCTCCCCCTATTACAGCAACGATGTAGTCATCAATATAATGGAGAAAGAGATGAGGGATGGTGTTGATATAGCTGTAATAGAGGGACTGTTCCACAAATCCTACAAACAGGCAGGCCAATCACAATAACGCCCTACCTGCATCCACCTATCACCATCCTACCTATCTTGCCCCCAGCCCCAATCCCTTGCATTTACTAGTGGGCTCCCCTCCCCCTTTCCAGTCCTGACGAAGGTTTTCGGCCCAAAGTATTGACTCTCCTGTTCCTCAGATGCTGTCTAACCTACTGTGCTTTTCCAGCACATAGTTATTGAAACTTATCTGCTACTACTGCCAGATCCTCCTGAACTCATTCCTTCTGCACAGCCCCTGACTCACAGTCATTCACGCCTACTTGGTTGAGGAGGTTGGCTATTTCTTTCAAACCCTCCTCTCTCTCTCTCTCACTGCCACAAGGAAGGCTTCTTGGTCTGTGTCCATAAAATGAGGAGAAACCTGGCCAGGTTTCTCAATTTCTCTGTTCCATAATTACTTCATAATTCATTGAGTAAAACAACAACAAATTAAATGGCTGTTGTGGCCAATTTAAATTGGACAGGTATACTTTCATTTCCACCTCTATTCATAGAAATATAAAATCCCTACAGTGTGGAAGCAGGCCATTTGGCCCATCAAGTCTGCAACAACCCTCCAAAGAGCATCCAACCAGACCCACACCCACTACCTGTAATCCTAATCCACCTAGCCTGCACACTATAGGCATCCTAGCATGGCCAATCCACCTGACATGCACATCTTTAGACTGTAAGAGGAAACTAGGGCACCTGGAGGAAACCCATGCAGACACAAGGAGAATATGCAATCTCCACACAGACTGTTTCCCAAGGGCGGGATTGAACCCAGGTCCCTGGCACTATGAGGCAGCAGTACAAACTACTGAGCCACCGTACTGCCCTATTCTCACCCTTACAGCCATAACTGGACAAACAATTTGTTGTCCAACTATTTAATAACTACCCCTATAAAAAACAGGTGTG
The DNA here is from genome assembly GCA_024137785.1 of Ginglymostoma cirratum. Lineage (NCBI taxonomy): Eukaryota > Metazoa > Chordata > Chondrichthyes > Orectolobiformes > Ginglymostomatidae > Ginglymostoma > Ginglymostoma cirratum. Next base: position 13,355,504 of record JAHRHZ010000024.1, read on the forward strand.
GTGTCTGCCAGCTCAACACCAATCCCCTGGGAGTGAGATCAGGACAGAGAAAAGGTCAGAACATTTCTTTCTGCCCCCAGTAGGAAAATCTGGCCGTTCATGTTGCACCTGGAAAAATAAGTCGTTTCTGGGCAAAATGACAGGAAAATTAGCCTTTGTAATTTGATGAAGGATCAAAAAGGCTTCTGGCCAAAAGACGTATCTTGTAATTTGAGTTGGGGAGTAATCTGAAAATTAAATTGATTCTCAAATTGTTCTGTGTACATTTCACTATATTAAAGAGTTTGATTTTTTTCTTTAAAATTTCCAGGAGGTAATTTTCCGTTTCATAATGCTATGTGAACATTTCAGGATGTTTTATTGTTTTGTAAATGGCAGTTGTGTATTTTTTCAATATGCTTAAATTCGATTAAATTCTGACTTGTGCTATTTATACAAGGATAACTTATATTTAAGATAGTAAAACTTCCAAAGGTGCCTCCAGGAGCAAAAATATTAACACCAAGCTACACAAGGACATATTAGCACAGATGATTAAAATCTTTATTTTAAGGAGGATTTTAAAGTTTTAATTTTATCTTTCAAAATGCCCTTGATAAGGAGCCCTCTACGAGACTAATGAATAAGTTCAGAACATATTAAGTCAAGGAACAAGTGGCAGCATAGATTTTTATTGGGATTCAAGATGAAAAAGCTCAGGCTTCTTTTGACTATAATTATTCATGTGATGTGGGTATTGCTGGCTGAGTTGGCATTAATTGCCAACTTATTTAATTAATTAATTAATTAATGGCAACATTAATTGCCATTCCTACTTATCTTAGAGAAAGCCGTGGTGAGCCACCTTCTTGAACTACTGCAGTCCATGTGGTGTAGGTACAAAGACAGTGTTGTTTGTAAGGAAGTTCCAGGAATTTAGCTTAACAAAAGTGAAGGAGTTATAACATAATTTCATATCAGGATGGTGTGTGACTTGGAGGAGAAATTGCAGGTAGCAGTGCTCCCATGAATCTGCTATGCATGGCTTTCTAGATGATGTGCGTCATGCGTTTGGTATGCTTTGTAAAACGAGTCTTGGAAAGTTACAGCAGTGCAGCTTGAGATGATACGACATATGTGAATGTACATCAGTACTGAAGGAAGTGATTGTTGAAGATGGTGGATAATTTGTGAACTAAGGAGACTATTTTGTCTTGAACAGTGTTCAGCTTTTCGGGTGTTGTTGGGGCTATACTCATCACATGCCTGAATTGTGTCATGTAGAATGAGACAGGATTTTGTGAGTCAAGGTGAGTTACTCACTGTAGGATTCCCAGTCTCTAACCTAATTTTATGGCCATGGTAGGTATATTGCCGGTCTAGTTAGGCTGCTTAACAATTGTAAATCCAAGGATACTGAATATGGATGATTCGGCAATGGTAATGATGTTGAATGTCAAAGAGAGTTAACCCCTCTCTTGTTGGGAGTGTTATTGCCTAGCAATTTGTGGTATGAATGTTACTTGCCACTTCTCAGACCAAGCCTGAATGTTGTCCTGCATAAAAATAAAGATTACATACGCATCTAAGCAGTTACAAACTGCGCAGAACATTGTGCAATCATCTGTGGTCATTCTGATTTTGCACCTTTAGGTGGAGGAAAGTCATTGATGAAGTAACTGAAGAGGGCTGAATCTTGGATGCTACTCTAAGGAGTTCCTGCAGTAAAGTCCTGTTACTAGGATGAGTAACCTTTAAAACCACAAGTTTTGAGCTCGGTTTGAGTCTGCCCAGTGAGGTGATTTCCCATGATATCCATTGGCTTCAATTTTTTGAGGATTTTGTGATGTCACACTCGGTCAAATGATGCATCGATGTCAAAGGAATTCACTCTCAGTTCACCACTTGAGTTCAGCAATTTTGTCCGCGCTTGAAAGAAGACTTTGATGAGGTCAGAGGCTGAGTGGCCCTGAAAACTAGACTGAGTAGCTGTGCATAGTCTATTGCTAAGTAAGTGCCACTTGTTAGCACTGTCAAAAATCCCTTCCATCAGTTTTTCGACGATCCAGAATAGACCGATGGTGGTTAGGCAAATTTGATTTGTCCTGCTTTTTTGTGGATGGGTAGATTTCCACGTTCCTGGGTAGATGTCAATTATGAAAATGTACATGAACAGCTAAGTTAAGTGGTTTAATTAGTTTTGGAGTGCATATCCTCTGTACTGTTGCCAGAATGTTGTCAGGGCTATCAACCTTTGCAGTTTCCAAAGGGTGATTACAACAAGTCATAGAAGGACATTATTAACCTTGCAGATAAAGCAAATAATTGGCAAATGACATTCAATATAACTAAAAGTGAGACAGTCTATTTTAGTAAAAATAGGAGAGAGGCCAGTTATCATCTGGAAGGTGGAGGTCGGGGTGGGGTAATGGAACAAAGGGATCTCATAAATTTATACACCAGGCATGAAAAGTTGTGACACAGATTAGCAAGACCATAAAGTGAAAAACAAACAAAGCTCTCGGTTTCCTTTCCAAAACGATAGGGTTGAAAAGTAGTGAAGCAATCATAAACCTAATTCGACCTTTACACTTTAATGTGATATTGCGTAGATTCCAGAACACAGCTGTACTCAGAGAATTCAAACCCATTAATCTATTTCTACTTGTTGCTCTTTCTTCTAATTTTTATTTTTATCCCTATGTTCTCTTCTGTTATTGAGCCTTCTATCACTTTTCCTCTCTCAGGTACTCAGTCTACTCAATTCCCTAGCCTAACCCTTACAGTTATCTTCCTGTTATCCTAGGCTTAAATCCCTGTTAGATGTCTACAGCTTCCTTCTGTGCTTATTTTTGGCATCCTGCTGACACTCAGCACTGAGTCAAAATGAGCAGCAAACCCAGTTGTCCGATTTCATTTTCCCTTTGACCTTCGTATGTTTGAGAGGCTAAACTTTGCGATCTCCCTGTCCAATTATTAATTTAGTCTTTAACTTCCAATGGCCAAAACATTTCTGCATCTACCAATTTGATCTGCCATGCACTCACTGCCACTCTTGATATCCCAAATCTTATAAAACTTTTCCCTCACCATTACCCACCATGTAGCCCACTTCACCATCCAGTTAGGTCTAAAGAACACAAACTTGAAAGAACATGACAAACAAATGGTTAAACCATCCAATACTTGATTTGACTGGCCCTACTCTCTTCTGCTAATATTGTGCAATATTCCAGTATCATCCTAGAATGTAAAGATAACTCGTGCATCTTAAATAGCTCTCTCCTGTCCCCTTCACCTTCACCTCCAAAAACAATTCAAAGAACATCAAGAACTTTGTCACTAAACTTTAGACCATCCAATCAGCTGTCTCTGTCATGTCCCTGCCTTCCACTCCCCTGTCTAGCCAAATGTCCTCTAATGGACTGCCTCGTCCACATACTTCCTTAGCTTTTTCCTTGACCCCTCGTGTTTTCACTGACCACATCTTGTTAATGAGACCCACCTCCTGTTCCCTTGATCCTATTCCCATTAAACTGCTGACCTCCCAATATCCTTTCCTCATCTCCATGTTAGCTAATAATTTAAACTGTTATCTTTCTTCAGGTATTGTCCATTTCTCCTTTAAATCTCCATCCCTGTTAAAATACAAAAAAATTCACTGTCACCATCCTGGCAAATTACCATCCCATCTACAACCTCCATTTTCTTATCAAAAATCCTCTGGTCCTAAACTAAAGACAACTGGACAACTAGAAGCCGCAACACTGCATCTATCCTGTCAGGTTCCCTTAGAATCTTGTGTATTTCATAAGGTCACCTCCTATTCTTCTAAATTACAATGAATACAGACCCAGCCTCACCTCATAAGTCACCCATGATCAACTTAGTGAACCTTCTCTAGACTGCTTCCAATGCCAAAATATCTTTTCTTAGATAAGGAAAACTGATGTCAGTATACCAGCTGTAATCTGACTATTACTTTGCAAAGTTTTAGCAAAGCCTCCCTACTTTCATCTCCCTTCCCATTGAATTAAAGGCCAACATTCTAATTCCCTATTACTCGCTGAAGTTGTATACTAGCTTTTAATGATTTATGCACAATGACTCTCGACTCCTTCTGTGCTGCAGCTTCCTGCAGTTCTTCTCCATTTAAAAAATGTTTGACTTATCCATTCTTCCTGTCAAAGTGCAGAACATCACGTTTCTCCAAATTCTATTCCATCTGTTTAGGTTTTTGCCCATTCACTTAACCTGTTGAAATCCATCGTTAGATTCTTTGTCTTATCCTCACCATTTGCCTTCTCACCTATTTTTGTCTCATCCACAAACTTGGCACAAGTTCATTCGCTTTCCTCGTTCATAGTTTTAATACATATTGTAATTAATTATGGCATCAGCACTCCGTGTGGTTATAAAGTCACCAATTGTGGGTGTGATTAAGCACAGTCATGGTGAAGTTATTTCCTTTATTCCCATCACATTTGAATGCTGGCACCTATGGCAAGACAAAGAGCCTGACCTGTTTACAGAGAAAAGTATGATGGTTCAATGAAAGGAAAATAGCCCTGACTTAATGACTTTCTTCACATTTACATGAAATGATAGTTCCTTTTCTGGAAAGCAGAGGAAAAATATCAATAACAACAGAGCGGGACAGAAATACATCCCCTTAACAATTTCATTTGACAATTAAGAATTGACAAAAATATTAATTAGATGGAACGCCGATCTATAGATAACGAGAAAGAGGTAAGAAATGGGGTCCATAAAGCAATTGATAAATTTTTGATATTATAGGCATCATGGGGTATAAGGAGAAAGCGTAAATATGGCTTTGAGATAAACAATCACTCATGATTACAATGAGTTGCAGATCAGTTTTGAGAGGCCAAATGGCCTACTCCTGCTCCTAGTTTCTAAGTTTCTACAATGATGTGCTGACAACTGAGAGATCTGAGGTTACTATAAGTTGGTCTTAAGCCTTATTAAAGTTCTTGTGTGATTTACCACCTGCAGTTCTGCTACCAGAAGTGGCTTGAATATGTAAAGGATGAATGAAAGTCAGGTTACTTGTATTGCTGACAATTGCCTGGGGGAAATGTCTTTGAAGGGAACTTGAAATGGAGAATAGTGGGGACTAATTGCAAAGGAATCATGGAAGGACTCCTATCTCTCCTATTCTACAGAAAAGCTTTCCAACTTAAAATAGAATAAAGTAAACAGCTACTGAAGAATGATGAGTGCAGCAATGACAGAAGAACAACAGAAACCATTTATCACCTTCAGACTGCTCTACCATTAAATTGAATCTTGTCTATCCTGTGACTTACGTCGACTTGCCTTCAACTTACATCCTTTATGATCCATTAAGGCAAATTCAATCATTTGTCTCAATGGGAATTGGATAATTACCTGAAGAGATTAATTTCCAGGTCTACCTGGTCAAGAAAGGGGCATGGGGCAAGATGTAGAGAGCAAACAAGGACATGCTGCCTGAATGGCTACCATTTATTGTAACCTTTCTATGATCTGATGGAAAATTTTATCAGGTTTTTCAGACTTAAATCACTCTTTATACATCCACTGAACTCTCACAGATTTCTGTGAGATCATCTCCATCAGATGGTGAGTTCCTCAATAACCTATACGGAGTGCCCAATGCCTGTTTTAGATGCGCGCTCGGAATAACTTAAAATGTCTTACTGACAAATTTAGCAGTTGCCCAATTGTAGGTGCAACTGAACATGAGCTGTCCCTGAGTTACATTTTCCAATGTCATACAGCAAAATCAGGCCCAAGGCACAACAATTTCCATTTTCACATATCAGAGAGATGTAACTATCCACAACTCCTTTCTTGCTTCCACAGGTACCTCTAAAAAGAAAGTTCAGCAGTTTTGAATTGATCACAGATAGAAACAAAATTTGGTGTTCAAAATTGGCCTTGAGAGCCTGTGCTTTAAGTTTGACGACTAACTGTTGAAAAGGCTGATACATTCATGTACTTTGGCAGCACAGTGACTATTGATATGGGTACTGGGAAACAAATTCAAAATAACATTGGAAAAGCTAGTAGCAGCTTCAAAAATAACTGGATAAAATCTGGTGAAGTTGAGACATCAGTGTTCAAGATCCTGGATGATGGTATGTAACAACATGACTGGAATAACAGTGAACTTTATGCTATTTTGCTAAGTACAAACTGCATCCAGTCATTTGGAGGGATTCTTGCTGTTAGATGTAATGACACTTCTCATTGTATCTTGCCAAATGCACCTCATCAATTATTTACCACAATCCTATGGCTTCTCTCATCCAGTGTAGTCCCATCTTACCACATGCTGTTCCTAGAACAATTTGCCACTCAGTGGATATCCATTGAATGATTGACATCCCTTGTGATCATACTATCTTTGGAAGTCCACTGTGCACCTGGATGAACATGGGCAATCTGATGATGCCATTTATTAGCCATGTAATGGATCTGTAGCCAGAAAGCCATGCTGCCCACAAACCTAACTGATATTGCAAACCCTCTATTGCATATATAACCAACCCGCTCACCTTAGTTTCTGTTTACCCACCAGTCCATACAAATTACCTGTTGTTAGATACAAACCATTGAAACACTCTCCCTGATCCTCTTTCCCTGGCACCTAGTGGTCAGCTAAATCTTGTCATTGTCCAGTAGGAGAACATCACATACAAGAAACATTCAGATGAATCCAAACCTGGGCTTTTATTGGCAACCAGCAAAAAGGAAACCGAAGGGAATGAATACAGGATGCAGTTTGCCTCCTGTGCAAACAGAGTTCTGGCATCTTCACCTTGACAGTCCATGATCGTCTCCTGCACCAAATTGGCATCAACTGGAACTGGATTTGAGTAATGTCCTATCTGCCTTGTAGTTTCTGATTCAGCTGAGCCTAGTCAAGCACAAGGAGAGCTTTTTCCAGCTCATGTCCTCATATGACAAGCCCTTCATCCCTGGGATCAGTCTTGTAAACCTCCTCTGGACCATCTCCAAGGCCAGCAAATCTTTCCTTAGACAGGCCCAATATTGGCCTGGACAATATTCCAAATCTGGTCTGACCAGAGCCTAATATAGTGTCAGCATTACATCTCTGCTCTTGTACTCTAGCCCTCTCAAAATGAATGCTAACTTTCAACTTGGCTTCCTAACTGCCAACTGAATCCGTACATTATCCTTAAGAGGGCCCTGTTCCTCTACACTCTTATTAGTCCCTTGCAATGATCCCCTCTGCTGTGGCTTAGCTTTCCCTCTGATGCTGTTTCACACACCCCACATTCACCTTGAAATCTCCCTTGTCACTGTCTTTGTTCCCACCTCCACAAATGTCTTTAATTCCGTTTGCAGCCTTGACATCCCTATCCCTTTGTTCAGGTGATTCCCTGCTGCCGTTACAATCACCCTTGCACCCTCCTTACTGATCAATGTATGGAAACCCGGGATCGTATCCACCCCAACCTCTGATCAATCCCACATATATAACTGACGAGACCCTCACTGCTACCTTTGCAGCTCCTGACTGACAATACACAATTTCCTCGACTGTTGAAGCTGGTCGCGCTGGATTCTATTATAAAGATCACTTTTTTTTTGTACTGGTATGGGAAACACAGATACTGTTTTAATCCAAGGAAGTTGTTTAAGCATATGTTACAGATTTAAAAACAAGTTACTGGAGTACATTGTGAGTTGCAAATATGATATTTCCTTATTCAAGCAGTGATGGAAAATCCCAAATAAATCAGCCCTGTCTGGTTGCGTTCAGGGCAATTCTGCCTCGAAACAGTCTTTTGATTTGCTTTCCATTGGCACCAGTTATTGTAGGATCAGGAGAATTCATCAAAATAACAGCCTCTAGATTGATTTCTGGACAGATAGTTACAGACTTGCATCAGGGTAATAGAGAAGAAACATCTGGCCTGCAAAGAGAAGGGTGAGACAGTGGTTAGTATTGTTGCCTCACAGCATCAGTGACCTGTCTTCGACTCCAGCCTTGGGTGACTGTCATTCATCGCTTTCTCTCCCTTCTGCGTGCAGAGAAGTAGAAGATAAAATATTCTTCCTCACCTTTCTTCTGTAAGCTGCTCTCTCTGCAAATCCCCTCTTGAAAGTCAAAGGGGGAGAAAGAACACCTCTAGAGGCACTGAAAAGGTAAATTCTCGATAATTGGCATTGCCATTGGTGTATCCACAGCACTGCGCCATTAGCAAAGAGTCAGAAAGGAGGAAGGGAACCAAAATAAAACAACTTAATGACGTCAGGGATAACAAGGTGAAGAGCTGAATGAACACAGCAGGCCAGGCAACATATTGACGTCAGGTCTGGACAGCCGCTGGAACTCATTTCTCCGACTTTGGTGTTTGTTCCCCACCATAAGTCCTCCAAGCAATACTAAATATGAAGCATCCTCGAAATGTAAAGTGATAGGAGCAGGGGATACACGAAAGTCAAGAGTCAGAAGAATAGAGTTTCTGGGAGGGACATCAGACAGGGAACAGTTACTGCAATATGTAGGTGATGAAGACATTGATGGTATCAGCCGCAGCTAGGATATTGTGGGGAAAGAGGGGGATGGTGTCACGGAGATGGAAGTAACATTTGTTTTTGTGACGGAGAAGGAGTGGGTTTGGAATTTGAGCTCAGCCTTGAATAAGGTATCAAAGCTGTGCAGAATCTTGTCCAGTCTAGGCAGGAGAAGGAGATTGGATCAATAACAAAATTACAGACATTGCAATTGTGTTTTGTTTGTGACTTAGGAGTCTTGAAAGATCATAATGTGGAAGTGAAAAATTTGTTGTCACTGTAGGTGAAATTGATAAAGAAAAGAACAATAAAAGGTAGATTTGCAAGAGTCGTAAAAATAATTTATAATTGTTTGATAGTTATGTAAATAGCAAGATAATGTAAGCTGAAAGTTAATATGGGTCCATTAAAGGTAGAGATGTGTGAATTGATAAATATTGGATAAGTAAACCACATAGACATTAAACAAATACTTTGTACATTTCTTCACAGTAGAAGACATTAAAACAAATTCTGGAAATAATGGTGAACCAAGCGTTATAAAATGAGGAACATAAACAAAACAAAAATCTAAGTCAAGAAATAGTACTGAACTTAAGTAATAGGATGAAGGGGCAACAAATCCCCTGGATCTAGGACCTGTATACAACATTTTAAAAAGGATAATTGCAGAGATAGCTGCTGCATTGGTTTTACCTGTCCTCAATTATTTCTGGAAAAGTTGAAAACATGATCCTGTTATTAAAGAAAGAAGGAAAAGAGAAACTGCTTAATTATTGGTCAGTTAGCCTGTTTCAAAAGGGCACAATAGTAGAGTTTATCATGAGGAGTATGTTAATAAGACACTTAGCAAATCATAATTTGACTTTGCTACAACAGTGTAGATTTATGAAAGGAAACTCATATTTGACAAGTCTGTTTGTTTTTATTTAAAAAAATGACTAAGATGGATAGGTGCTATGGCCAATTTGTATTTTCAAAAGCAATCAATAAGGTGCCACAGAAGAGGTTATGGTACAAAATTTGGAATGATAGAATTGGGGGTGGTATATTTGCACAAATTGAAGATTGGTTAATTTTCAGGAACAGGAGAGTGTTAATAAACAGAATATTTTTGTAAGTCTGTAATTACCAGGGACACAAGATCAGTACTAGGCTCTTAGCTGTTTACAATCTAAGTGCCTACTTCTGGATCAGGATGCCTGGGTTCAAGTCCTACCTGCTACAGAGGTATGTAATGACATACTTGATCAGGCTAATTGGAAAATATCGAGATGAGAGTACCAAGTATGCAATACCCAAATTTACTGGTGTTACAATTGAATAGTAAAGTAAGCAGTGAAGAGGACACACAGAAGCATTTCTTTTTTTGATTCCCTTCCCACTAAGCAAACTTAGAAGGACAACACCTTGTTAGCAGCACTTGACCTTGTGCACAGCAGGATGTTTGAAAATGGAGCTGACATGAGGAATCCCGAGAGGTTGAGACAGTGGCAAATACTTCCACCGTTACTGAATGGAATAGAGTGCATGTAGGACACCGTACAGCTGTGGTGCATAACTAACGATGCAACCTTAAGAAAAAAGCATGAAAAAACTGGCGTCTCACGACAAGAAATCCCCCATGAAACATACCAAAATTGGCACTTAGTTGACGTCTGGCAAAATTTAACACATAGTCTTGGAACTGAGACGTGGAAAAGTTTCTATCCTGAAATAACTCTGAAGTTTTGTGGTTCTTTCTCCCAGAAAGCTGAAGATGTTGAGCTGTTGAGTTTATTCAAGGTACAGGTTGACAGAGTTTGGTCTCCGAAAGGAATTAAGTGTACATTGGATATTCTGGGAAGGTAGGTTTGAAGTAGAGATTCAGCAATGATGGGACAGGTTTAAAGGATCAAATGGTCTGCTGCTTCTTATAATGTTGTGTTTTTAAGCTCTAGCTATGATTGCTTATGTAAATATGGATCCAGGGAAGTGCTGCCTCACTGAGCTGGATAAATGAAGAAAGATTAGCACAGTTGTTAGAATGCTCAAGAACAATGGAAATGAGGAGGAGTTTAGAGATTTGGGTTAGATTACACGGATAAAGTGTTGAGGGTGGACCTTTCGGAAAATGGGTCCAATCGGTGTTTTCGAAGCTACTTGCGGAGAGACATTCATTTGTAATGTCAGCAAGCATAGAACCAGGAAAAGAGATTGAATGTCAGCAGATTAGAGTGAAAATTGTCGGGAGATGGAGAGACATGAAAAAAAAACTGAAGTGGAGTATGAATTCACAGCCAGTGTAGGAATAGCTTGGTTTTGACTGGTGAACAAGGGGAAGAAGGGATGCAGCAGAAGGAGCTGAAGGAATGTTCTTCTCTTTGTGGTAAAGTCATTGCAGATATGCCTAATGCTGGAGGTAAAGCTGTAACAACACTGAAACCGATGTTCAGAGATCACATCGTAATGTATGGTATCAGCTCATTGCTTGCAATTAGTACTTGGCATCTCACACTGATATCTGTACCAGAAACACAGAAGCAGGCAGGTGGCTTGCATGTTGTCATGAGCTCCAAGTCAGCTGCTGCTTGTGGGAAATTGATAATAGTAAACCCCCAAAAAGGTTGTGCCAAAAACAAATGCAGCCAATTCCCTCTAAAGTGCAAATACAGAATTTTGCATTCCATCCTTCTGATTTCAGAAAAGGAAAAACTGTTGATCAGTACCTGTCATATTTGTGTGTTGTTTAGCGCATCATCTGGTGTGCTGCAGGGAGTTTAAATTCTCCGTCATCATTTTCTTGGAACCTGCTTTGCTGCAGCTCTTTTTAATGAACATGCAGATGCCTCTACCGATGACAATATTTTGGCAACACGCCACCTACTAAAATCATTCTGTCAACTCATGCTGACATTCACTGCATGCCATCACCTGGGACGATGAGGTGTGCTCATTTTATTTCACTTTTATAATGGTGTATTATTGCAAGTCTTCACTTGTTTGGTCAGGAAATTCAAAGGAATGATGTTTGTAAGATAAATTTTGTTGCTCTGCAGGCCATAGAATCATAGAATCCCAACCAGAATGGAAAGATGCCATTCAGTCCATTAAGTTCTCACTGATCCTCTGAAGTGCATCCCACCCAGACCCAGCACCCCCAACCTAGTCCCATAACCTCACATTTACCATGGCTAACCCAGCTAGTCTGAACATCCTTGGACACTATGGGCAATTCACTATTGTCAATCCATCTAACCTGCACGTCTTTGGACTGTGGGAGGAAACCAGAAACCGGCAGAAAGCCAAGCAGACACAGGAAGAACACACAAATTCCACACAGACAACCACCTAAGGTTGGAATTGAACCCAGGTGTCTGGCAGCAGTGCTAGCCATTATGTTGTAGGAAATAACTGGTCGCGTATTATTTTCTGGTAGGTGGCCACTCAGCAGTGGGGAGATATGGGGCTGAGGGCGTGTTGGGAGATTACAGAGGTGATTCCTTAATAATTGGTGGTGCCACTCTGAAAAGACTGTCAGTATTGGGGCATATAATAGTGACTGCAGGGGAAGCTGAGAATTTTAAGGGAAACCTTCAGCAAGAATGCATGAAGGAGAACTGCAGGCTGCTTCATGGTTCAGCGATGCCTCCCTATAGATTCTGCTCTGGGTATGAAGGTAAAGTGAGAGGCTGTCTTCCTCAGGGACAGGAGGGACAAGTTATTTGCCTGAACAAGCAAGACTGGACAGAGATCACACAGGATGTCAGTAACCATGGAGTCACCCCCATGTAACAGGACAACCAGCATTGGGATCAGGCAACAGCTAAATGCAGTCAGAAGTGTGGTTGCACCTCTGTGAGAGGCACCAGGTCTGTCACTATTGACCCTCACAAGGTCCCTCGAGAGTGGCGCATCAAGGAGGGCTTCATGTGACCTCAGGCTGTCACTAGTGCTGGCAATGTACTTGTTTCTATGGGGAAGTTAACAATCTTGGGGGAGGCTATGGTATATTTGTAATGTCACTGGAGAAGAAAACTAGATTACCCAGCTACTATTCTGGGGATATGGACATGAATATCTGATTTATTAATGTCCTTTGGGAAAGGAAATCTGCCATTCACACCTGATCTGTCTTAAATATTGTGATTATCTCTTAGCTGCCCTCAGGATAATTAGGGATGGACAATAAATGTTGGATTGGGCAGCGACACCCACATTACCAGAACAAAGTGAAGTAAAATTAATCTTTTCTTTTCAGGAGAATTCAGTACAGAACCTCAAAAATGGACCTCGGTGTACCATTCTGAAAGATTGTGACCCCCAAGGACAAGGAGACCTTGGAGTTTGGACAGAAAAGTGACTGTTAAATTGCTGACGGTAAACAGGAGTGCCAACCCCAGACAGTGAATGGGTAAATGATGGAGGCACAAGAGTGAACCTGTCCTCCACAGCTTTTGTCTTCAGTTGACTTACCCAGTCTATATGCAGATTGAAGTACCCATAATTACTGTGTTGCATATGCTACAAGCTGTTCTCATCTCCTGATGTACACTACGCCCCACGTACCATTACTATTTGGTGGCCTATAAATAACTCCACCCAAAGTCAGCTGCCGCTCACTGTTTTATACAAACAGATTCCACACATTGTTCTGCCAATCTGAGAGATCCACAATATGCATTATTGGAATGATGTGAAGAGAAGGCCATGAGTTTGAGGGTCAGATAGCTTGGTTGGCTGGACAGCTAGTTTGCAAAGCAGAGTGATGCCAACAGCACATGTTCGATTCCTGTACAAGCTTGTCCATTTCCCATGTGCAATTGTGTCTTTTAATTTTCCCAATAAAACTCAGTCAATTTGTGCTTATGTTTTCATAATTTCTCTGTCTCAAAGTTAACACCCTGATTTAACAGATTTAGCATGTTAATCTATCCCATTCTCAAACAAAATGCAAGGTTTAGTCACATGGTGGTCACTCATTCCTGAAGGTTGTTTTACAAGTCATTATGTAATACTAGGTCCAAAATAGCCTGTATTCTAGTTGGATCCATAAAACCATTCCTAAGACAATCTAGATACCTGTCCTCCACAGCTTTAATCTTCAGTTGACTTACCCAGTCTATATGCAGATTGAAGTACCCATAATTTCTGTGTTGCATATGCTACAAGCTGTTCTCATCTCCTGATGTACGCTATGCCCCACGTATCACTACTATTTGGTGGCCTATAAATAACTCCACCCAATGTCAGCTGCCGCTCACTGTTTTATACAAACAGATTCCACACATTGTTCTGCCAATCTGAGAGATGCCCCCTAACCATCTCCTATCAGTGCAACTTCACCGTTCCTTTCTTGTCTGTCCTTCCTAAATATTACATATCTTTGAATATTCAGTTTCCACTCTTGATCAATATGTAGCCATATTTCTGGAATGGCAATTATATCTTAACTGCTTAATTCCATTTGGGACTTTTGGATCATCCATCTGGTTGTGAATGTCTGTTCATTTGGATAGTGTGCCTTTACTTTGCCTTTTTTTCACATCATTCCATGTTCAAGGTGTACTTGATGTTTGGCATTGTTTCTCCTGTCTTTGGTCTCCCTTGCAGTCCTTTTCTAATTCCTGTTAACAACTTAATGTCGTAACAATTTGGGTTATCTGTCATGTTCCCATCGCCCTGATGAACTAGCTTAAACCCAATCCCATGGCAGTAGCAAATATGCCTGTGAGGATATTACTCCAATTGACCCTGTCTTACTTTCCCCAGAACAGGTCCCAGTGCTTCAGAAATTGATGCCCTCCCTCCTATACCAGCTCTCCAGCCATTTGTTCAGTCAGTTGATTCTTCTGTTCCTATGCTCACATGCATGTGGCACTAGGAGTTATCCTGAGATTACTGCCCTTAATTTCCTTCCTAACTGCCTGAAATCTGCCTTCAGCACCCTAACCTTGTACCAACCTGTGTTATTGGTATTTCTGGCTGATCTCACTTCCCTGCAATGATGTCATGCAACTGCTCTATGACGGCCTTGACCCTGACATGAGGGAAGAGACACACCATCCTGGAATCAAATTTCATGTTGCACATTAACCTGTCTAACCCCTCGACTATGGACTCGATCAATGTTGCCCTTCCTTTCTTCTTTCTCCCTTCTGAACAGTTGAAAGACCTTGGACATGTCTCTTGCTGCACTCCCTTGAGGAACCATGGCTTTCACTCATTACTAAGATGAAATAGTGATTAACAAATATAACAGACTCAGTGGACTCCTGCATTAGTTGCCTGATTTTCTTCGACTGCCTGACAGTCACCCATTCCTTCCCTGCCTTTATGCTTCTAATCTGCAATGTGACCATCTCCCTATGAATGTTCTTCAGATAGTCCTCTGCGCACAACAGTGATTCTAGCCACTGCTTATGTTGTAAATACCATAACTCAAGCTACACAACCAGTGACACTTCCTGCAACATGTTTATGTGGGATACATGGCATGACATATATTGCAGGATGTATGCCCCACTTGGCCCTGCTGACATGCCATCCCGTAACTCTCAAAACTATTTATTATCCTTAGAATACATGTAATCTAACTACCAAAGCTTACTAATAACTTAATTTCACTTCAGTTGTGCTAACTTTGGTTTGCTTTGCTTTTAATTTGATATTTTGTTTTACTTTGGCTTGATTAAATTTGACTTCTCTTTTGCTGGTATTCTTTCCTGAAATCCAAATAGTTGCTCCTGCTTTATAAATGACACTTTCTTTTTAGTTTTAAGCTATTTAGATTCACTCCCTAACGGCAGCTTCTCACGAATCAATAAACTTACACTTTTCCGGTTACTCTTGGACGTTTTTTAAACACTCAGCCTCTCCCACTGATGTATTCAGAATGAAAACATTCCCCGCTTTCCACACCTCCTTGAAACTTGCTGCCTCTTCTCTTGGCACCAAGTATGGAATAAAATCACTCCTCACTGTCTGCACTCTTTGAGACTTGCTGCCTTCTCTTTTGGCTCTATATTCATAATTAATCCATTCCGCACTGGCCTTAAACTTGTCCTGTCTTGGTGCTGTGTTCAAATTGAAGCAACTCCCTGCTCTCTGCACTCTTCTTAAACTTGGTCCTTCCTCTCTCAGCACCGTGATCCTAATGAAACCACTCTTCCTTCTCCACATCCTCTTCAATCATGCTGCCTCTTTGTTAGAGCTGTGTTTAGGATGAAAGTGGATCATGTTGCTGGCTGAGCCAGCATTTGTTGTCTGTCTCTAGTTACCCTTGAGAATGTGGTGATGAGCTGCCTCCTTAGACCACTGCAGTCCATTGGTGCAGGAAGACCTACAACGGCATTAGGGAATTAGATCAAGGATTTTGATGTAGCAATACTGAAGGAACGTTAATATATTTTCAAGTTAGGATGGTGAGTAGCTGGGAGGGGAATTATAGATGGTGGTATTCCTTGTAACTGTTGCTCTTGGCCTTCTAGGTGGCAGTGACCATGGATTTGGAATGTTCTGTCTTAGGAGTCTTGGGGAATTTCTGCAGCACATTTTCTAAATGGTACGCACTGAGGTTACTGATCATGGGTGGTGGAGGGAGTGAATGCTTGTGGATGTGATGCCAATGAAGCAGGTTGTTGTATTGTGGGTGGTCTCAAGCTCCTTGAGTGTTGTTAAGGCTGTACTCACCCAAGGCAAGTGAGGATTGTTCCATCGTACACTTTATTTTTGTGACTTGTAGATGGTGGATAGGCTTTAGGGAGTCAGTGAGTGAGTCACCCACTGCAAGATTCTGAGCCTCTGACCTACGCTTGTCATCACAGTATTTACCTGACTAAACTAGTTCAGTTTCTGGTAAATGGTAACTCTCAATGTTGACAGCAGGGAAATTCATTGATGGTAATGACATTGAATGTCAAGGAGCAATGGTTCGATTGTCTCTTGTAAGAAATGGTGCAGAGATATTCCTGGCACGGTGTCTATTTGCTCGGCAGCGCTGGGTTGCCTAGTGCTCAATAGATGCTTGTCAGTGTATCTGAATCGTATTTCCAGGTAAGCTATGAGATATTAAATGATCACTCATGCTAAATCCATTGGTAGCTTCCTCAAAAGTATTTGTAGCTGTGGGTTGGTGTATTGCCCAGCATTTATCCTTGGTGGTATGCAAGAAATGTAAAACCTGTGGCACCTGGTACTGCTGAAGTTTGTATGCGTTTTGTCTGCTTCCCAGGAGTGCGTGTAAGTCTGAAGTTTTATTTCTCAGTGGTCACAACCCAGTTGTGCATTGAACTTGTGGAACCATTCCCATTGATGAAGACTACAAACTGCTTTGTTAGAGCATTGATGGCCCGAGGACGATAATCAATGATATCCTGAACCTGAAGGAATCCAGCAATGACCATGAACCCAATAAATTTTTCTGCTTGATTGTCCAAGTCAGTTCAGTACTGCACATCATAACTAATCTTCATTCACTGAATGTGTCAAGCAAGGTTACCCTATATCTACACATCTATTCATACAGGATGTAGAAGCTCAACTGAAGGTCACATTATTTCTCACTGTACTTCAGACAGGTACTACACCAAGGGAACATAAGCATGAAGGTTTAGAAAGGCCAACAAATCTGATCCTTGTAACTTTGAGCCCCTTAAGCCATGGCTTCTGGCTCTGACCACCACTGAAACACTACAATCTCCTCAGTGCTTCAATGCAGCTTTAAATAGGAAGTATTATTGCAATGCTGAAATTAACAAATGGCCTACCAAATTCATTATGTTAATTGCTGCTTAACAAGCATGTAAAAGTCAATGGATATTAATGATAGGTCTGAGTCTCAATAAGTGCTAGAAATATTTATTCCCAAGAGCAAATTTAGGAGCATGGGTAAAAATTAACAGATACACAATTAAGACTGTCGTGAAATTACTACCCAGTAATAAACAGCGCAATGCTAGTTCTAAAATGTAAAGCTCCACACCCGCCATGAACTTATTTCTGATGCAATATTATCAAAATATACTCCTCTACAAATTAATCCAGTGAGTGCCTGATCTATTCAGACCAGGAATGATGCAGATTTAATCCCGTTATTGCTAAATTCAGTTATTGCAGAAGTACTGACAACGCAACTGGCACCTGCACCTATCTAATAAGAAGGGTGGAGATTAATCATCGTCTGATTCTTCACTGTGGTCTAGTAAAATTGCTGGTAACATGCGTTTGATCCCAAGACTTCCTTAATGTTGGTCCAATACTTGACGGAGATTCACTGCCAAGTTTCACACTCGAATAACAGGCACTTGGGCGAGTGCATGTGAAAAACCACTGTCCAAGGAATTGTAATTGTAAGAAAACATGGTAAAAACCTGGGAGAAGGCAACAGATGTTAAACTGCGGTAACAAATTTCATTCTTTGAAAGAAACAAGCGTGTGTAAGGCACCCTTCCTGTTGAGTAGAAAAGTACTGGATATTCCTTACTTATGGCTCCACTGTTTTTGCTTATCAGTTAGACCCCACTGTTGCACAATTTCCCACTAAATTGGCACATACTAGTGCAGAACAACATGTAAATATGAAGCAGATATTTTTACATATGGAAGGGATTTGCTCTGAGTGATAGTGTTTTCGTTGCCTCTATATATATTAGCAAGCATCTGCTTCTCATTTTTTTCTACAGACAAGGATTATGTCAGCCTTTATTATGATATGAAATAACAGTTATTACAGACACAGCTCGATTTCTACATAAACCATAGGTTTTGGCTTCATCTTGGAGCACCTGGCAGCTTCAACCACACTTTGTTCTGATGAAAACAATGATAGTCTTGAAAATACGTTATGGGATAATAGTTTATGGAGATGCAAGACATCTGTCTGGAACTTTATTTTTCCATTTTAGGAAAGACTTTTCAAATTGTCTCATAATCACATAATAAGATATTTTTTAGTTAACTTTGTACACAGTTGAATATACCCTGTTACTAAATAACATGTACATGATGCATTACACAGCCCAAGGTCATCACGCAGGTTCTGTCGTGATACTGTGCTTAAAAGCTGTAGGGGCCACACTACCAAAGAAGAACAAAGCCATGGATATATAGTGTTCAATCAAGTTTGGAGACTTAGACACAGAGGCTTTGCCAGGTGTAATGATACAATGAGGCAGACGGAGCACAAACATTTGTGTCTGTCTTCATGGAGAGACAACAGACCTGCTCTAGAGAGGAAAAAAAATCAATGTCCAGAGGCAGTAGTTTGAAGGATGCCACTCTGCATCAAGCATTGTTGACCAGGAATATTTTCCACTCCACTGGGCTTATTTGTAGATAGATATAGATAATACATTTGGTCATTTTATGAACATATCTTCAGTTCACATCAAGTTGTGGATTGGCAATTAAACCCAGAGCTTTTGGTTCAAAGATAGAGTGCTAACCATGTGCTACAAAACGCAGTCAAGTGTACTGATTTTTTAAATGGGTATATCTGAACAGCTTGCTGTTTAATAAATAATTGACCTATCACATTCCACAGATCTCTCACATCACCATGGAAATGTCAAACAGGAAGAATGCCCCTTTCCAAACCTGAAAAGTATCATTTAAAGTTTTCCCATTTTAATTAAAATGTTGACCATTAAGTTTATTTCATTCTGATATTCTATTTGTTGGTTTCCTGTTAACGTGACTGAAGTTATTAACAACAAAACAATTCCAAGACTAAGGTGTATCTCAATGGAATTTGAGCTCATGTGAAACAAGTTATTGTTTTCCCCTAACCAATCATCGGTTGAACAGCATAGGGTCAATTTCTACTCTGGCTGACCTTATCTTAAAGGTCCTGTTTTCTCAAGGTGACCCTAGGGTTAAAACTCACCACCAACTCTTATGGGAGAAAGCCTCTACAGACTACTGTTATACTGGTCTGAAAAAAATGCCCGATCTTATGTGATCTTGGAAGCTAAACAGACTCAGTCCTGGTTAATACTTGGAAGCGAGACTGCCTGAGAATGCATGGTGGGGTAGCCGTTCTCACTCTCAGCTGTGCAATTGGTTAGTGCATTTGGTTGCTAACTGAAGGATTTGGAGTTCAAGACCACCCAGGAAGAGTGCTTAAATAGCTCTTGTTAGTGTCCTTGCCTCTGAGCCAGGAGGTCTGGGTTCAACTCACTTACTATAGAGGTGCCTAAGAACATTTCTGAACTGGTTGATTAGAAAAGATATAATACCCTCAATGCGCAGTGTGTATAATTTGTTCATTTAAATTTGAAGCACAGATAATGTGATAAGCACAGAAAAGTGTGCTTTTATGACACATGTGTTAGTTTCCCCACTTCTAAATCAGGGTGGCTGGGTTCATGTCCTACCAGCTCCAAGGGTGTGTAATAACATCTCTGAACAGATTGATTCGAAAATATTATGGCCAGGTAGCCCAGGGCCTGAAACCTGAATGGGTGACTTTTGAGCAGGCAGGCCTAATGGGATTTTCAGGACAGGTCAAGCACAAAGCATCCACACAAGACAAAGACAGGCAAGGACAAGCCTGGGCTTCTCCTGGAAAATGAGAGTGGTTTATCTATTGGAATATGGCAAACAGATCACTGTTGCCCTGGGTTCCCACTATGACCACGTATGGAGAGAGAGAGTGGTCTTGACACTTTGAGGATCCCATTGGACGCCATGGCCTTGGTATGGAAGGTTGATTGGCCGAGGGACAGAGAACATTGTGGAAAAATGCAGCAGGGATGATAAAATGGGACAGCTGTTGGCTATTTCCTCAGTGAAGTCTTGACCTGGCCCAGCAGCAGAGCTCTGATCACTCAAGGGGGAGCGAGAGCGAGAGCGATACAGAGAGACAGAGAGAAAGAGAGAACAACCTTTGCCAAGTTCATCAGAGCTGACTACACAACATGGCTAGTACCTGATCCTAGCCTGATAGTTAGCAATAGTTTTAAATAAGGATTGTGCCAAAGACTAAGCATTGCGACCGACTAATGTAACAATTAGTAGTTTTATCATGAAGGAGCAGGATTTTAGATAATATTCAGCCACATGCCCCCTTTTATGTCTTTAGTGTATTTTGTGAATAAAATTGCCGTCAATTGCAGGTCGAATGCTTTTGTTCGTCACACAAGTATGGTACCTCAGTAAAATGAGTTTACGTAGAAACTGGTCGAAGTGCCCAAAGCACAGACAACAATATCATGAATCATTGGCTGGAATCCTAACAGAAATTTCAGGGTGATGAACTAGGAGGTGGGAAGTGTTACAAAACAAGGTGGGAAAGTGTTGGGGCAGACCATACCATGCCATGCCATTTTGGCAGCATGGAGAAAGATGGCAGATAACATAAGGAAGAGGCTTTTTCCTCTTGGTGGTAGGTTCAATGACCAGGGCCTATAGATTTATGGTAAAGGGCAGGAAGCTTCGATAGGATGTGAGAAAAGTTTTTATTTTCATTTTGTGGGGTGGGGGTTATTTGAAACTCACTGCCTGAAAGGATGGTAGAGGCAGAAGTCCTCATAATATTGAAGAATAATTAAGATGTACATTTACAATGCCAAGACATACAAGGGTATGAGGCAAGTGCTGGAAAATGAGATTAGAATAGTTAAGTGCTTGTTTCTGACTGACACAGCCTTGATGGGCCAAAGGGCCTTTTTCTACACTGTAAGCTCTCAGACCAGCTGTTCCTGACTCAAGTCAATGGCCTAGTGGTATTATTGCTGGACTATCAATTCAGAAACCCAGGTAACGTTTTGGGGACCTGGGTTCGAATCCCACCACGTGAAATAGTGGAATTTGAATTCAATTTAAAAAAAATTTGGAATTAAGAATCTAATGATGACTGTGAATCCATTGTCAATTGTCAGGAAAAACCCAACTGGTTCATTAATGTCCTTTAGGGAAGGAAATTGCCAACCTTACCTTATCCGCCCTACATGTGACTCCAGACCCCACAGCAATGTGGTTGACTTTTAACTGCCCTCTGGGCAATTAGGGATGGGCAATAGATGCTGCCTAGCCAGCGATGCCCTCATCCCGGGAATGAATAAAAGAAAGTCACTTAAGTGGCCAATTATTGGCATTCCCTGTTTCTGCAGACATTTTGTTCCTATTAGGCAGGCCTGTGCTGGGAGACTGCTTGGTGAAAGCTAGACACCATCTGGAGGCTCCAGGCAGGGTCGGCCACCTTTCGTGAGTATGCTGTGGCCCATGGAGAGGAGCAATAGCAGCCTCTGGGGTAATAAAACCACATGGCTTCCCAGGTCGCAACCACCCTTCCCCCCAACCCACTGAAACTCAGTCTGTCATGAAGACCACATCTGAAATGGTCCACATAATTGTAGATGTGCTATCTTCCAGTAAATAATACATTCACCAGAGAGGGTTGACAGAACGATCTTTGCATTTAAAATTCTACAAATATGACATCAGCTATGTGATAACGTGTATGTCGGAAATTCGTTCATCTGATATTGCAATAAACAACAACTGTTCATTTTGACATATTATCCAATGCAGCGAAGGAAAAGAGAAAGATGTCCAGAACTAACTCCTTTATTGAAAGGAATGGCATCATCCCGATGTTGAAATTGCTGGGAAGCACAGATCATTTTAGCAAATAAACTATTAAAGACACATTCTGGATAAATGCATACTGCTAATGAGTCTCAAATCAGACTAGGTATTCGTGGGGAAAAGAAACTTCAGAAAATTTGCAGGGTCAGAGAAGGTCAGATGGGGCGATAACAGCATGAAACTAACAGGCTTAAGTTTCACAAGGGCACTGAGAGCGACACAGGATCGGTGCTGCTGGAGGTGGAGAGCACAGGTTGCCACAGCAACTTGACATCCCTGAGTTACCACCATCAGAAAAGCAGCCAAGACGTCTATTGAAATCAGTTGAGTTTGGCTAATTCCTTCCGTTAAACAAAAACTGGATGAATACCTCGCTGAATATTCAGATTGAAGATTTGAGAGTGACTATAGAGGTAGTTAAGGGAAGGCTAGAAATTGCTGTTGAAAGAAACTGTGAACAAATTTTAACATTGCTGACAGGTTACTCCAAAGCTTGCTAATGATTCGCATTTCAGGAATTTTAATTTTCTTTTAACAGAATGAAGCTCGGGACATGCTTAAGTTGAAGTGTTATTTTCTGGTACAAAGTGAATTTGTACATATTTAAGAAGTGATAAATCACAGCATGCAGCCACTGAATATTTCTATTGAAATTAAATGGGCCAGTTTTTGAAACGTTGTCTGCTTTAAACAAACACAATGACAGTGAAATGTCATATCCCAGGTTTATTAACCTAAGTGTCTCACATTCATTTTGAGAACAGCAGCAGGTGCTTTCTTCAAAACATAAATCCTAAAGTGGCGGAGGTGGCAAGAAATTAGAGTTTAAGTAAAACAGAAAGAACAGCGGACGCTGAAAATTTTAAACAAGAACAGAAATTGCTGGAAAATCTCAATGAGTCTGGCAGCATCTGTGGAGAGAAATCAGTTAATGTTTTGGGTCCAGTGACCCTTCTTCAGCACCCGAAACGGTAACTCTGATTTCTTTCCACAGATGCTACCAGACCTGCTGAGATTTTCCAACAATTTCTGTTTTTGTTGAAGAAATCAGAGTTGTTGTCCTCTTCAAACTGGGGAACACTCAAGAATCATGCTGTAAGCGTAGGGCTGTGCTAACATTTTAACTTCCGATTGAATAGTTGGATAAAATGAGAAAGTTGAAAGGATAAGGGGTAAAGCTGTTGGGGAAGAGATGACAAAGAGGAGTCTTGAGTCCAGACTCTCGCAACTCATGTTGATCTTTACTCGGGGCTCTTTACCAATGTGGCATTGGCGAAGTCCTTGGAAACATCAGACACTCAGCTTCTCTCAGCCAAATGCAGCACATTTATACATTCCACATTACAACAATTACATGCAACATTGATGTCATTGTTAGCCACATCCCCTTAATCTGCACCTCCAATCCTGTAAACACATGATCATTGATCAACAACTCTATTGACAGCCCTAGGTCGTCCCATGATTTTATGATGTTTATCAGGCATCTTTATCATCTATCTTTGGGATCTTATAATATGTCTCATTCAATTACTGACATTTATACCCCTTCACAGATATTTGCCAGCTGCAACACATTCATTGCTAAGTAACTGCATGCTTGCTTATCACGAACGACTTCTTCAAACTCTGTTATGCAATTTATATTTCCAATTAACCTTATTCCCATTAACCCAAGAGATACAAAAGGGTTGCTAATTTCGACCGATTGTTATAAAATTTGCAATTTCAGTTCCAGAATAAAGTTTTTAGTCGCACCTAATATTATGATTTTTTGACAAAGCTGAAAAATTGCCTCTTTGTCTTGCAAGTACAGTTACGTGCTGTAAGTTGGATTCAAACAGAAGACTGATTCTTGATAAGCCTCACTGTCTCTGTTCTAAATATTTTTCACAGTTTTCTTTACTTAACAAGACAGCATCTATTCGAATTCCATGAATGAAGGGGAAATTCAATCACTTTCACAGCTTTACCAAGTCATTAAAAGAAATGTATTTGGATTCTCAAAGGACAACAGGACATGACCTCACTTGCACCTTTACCTTATAATTTGTTTGTCATTCTCCCCTTGATCTTTAGATGCAAGGATTTTCTCAAATTGTCTATTTCTGTACTAGAATGTTTGTAAATTGTGAAGCTGCAATTATTTATAAAATTGAAGTCACATTGGTCATGTTTTACAACCTCTGTATAACTCCCCACCCTACCAACTTCCTCTTGGAGCTCTGTTAGAGATTATCTGTTCACACCATTTGCCACTTCGTCTTCCCTGCTAATGGAGTGGGCCTGTCTTCACTATCTAAGGTTGACGACTCATAGGAATTCAGCTACATCCTTTCATATTAGTTTGCGGGTTGCATTTCTAATTTACAATTACCTAAAAACTCCAGAATACTGTGGGATCAGACATTTTCTTCTACATTTTACTAACTAACAAACTTAGGACTGTGGTTAGTGTCCAGGTGACTCTTAACTAGATAACAAGGTGTGGAGCTGGATGAACACAGCAGGCCAAGCAGCATCATAGGAGCAGGAAAGCTTGACGTTTCGGGCCTAGACCCTTCATCAGAAATGGGGGAGGGGAAGAGGGTTCTGAAATAAATAGGGAGAGAGGGGGAGGCGGATAGAAGATGGATAGAGGAGAGGATAGGTGGAGAGGAGACAGACAAGTCAAAGAGGCGGGGATGGAGCCAGTAAAGATGAGTGTAGATGGGGGGGTAGGGAGGAGATAGGTCAGTCCAGGGAGGACGGACAGGTCAAGGGGACGGGATGATGTTAGTAGATAGGAGATGGGGGTGGGGCTTGAGGTGGGAGGAGGGGATAGGTGAGAGGAAGAACAGGTTAGGGAGGTGAGGACGAGCTGGGCTGGTTTTGGGATGCGGATGGGGAGGGGAGATTTTGAAGCATGTGAAATCCACATTGATGCCATTGGGCTGCAGGGTTCCCAAGCTGAATATGATTTGCTGTTCCTGCAGCCTTCAGGTAGCATCACCCCAATCCCAGGCCCCAAGAAGACTTTCCACAGCAGGCAGATGTTCACCTGCACATCTGCCAATGTGGTATACTGCATCCGCTGTACCCGTTGTGGCTTCCTCTACATCGGGGAAACCAAACAGAGGCTTGGGGACCACCTTGCAGAACACCTGCGCTCAGTTCACAACAAACAACTGCACCTCCCAGTTGCGAACCATTTCAACTCTCCCTCCCATTCCTCAGACGACACATCCATCCTGGGCCTCTTGCAATGCCACAGTGATGCCACCCGAAGGCTGCAGGAACAGCAAATCATATTCAGCCTGGGAACCCTGCAGCCCAATGGCATCAATGTGGATTTCACAAGCTTCAAAATCTCGCCCCCGCCAAACGCATCCCAAAACCAGCCCAGCTCGTCCTCGCCTCCCTAACCTGTCCTTCCTCTCACCTATCCCCTCCTCCCACCTCAAGCCCCACCCCCATCTCCTATCTACTAACCTCATCCCGCCCCCTTGACCTGTCCGTCCTCCCTGGACTGACCTATCTCCTCCCTACACCCCCACCTACACTCACCATTACTGGCTTCATCCCCACCTCTTCGACTTGTCTGTCTCCTCTCCACCTATCCACTCCTCTATCCATCTTCTATACGCCTCCCCCTCTCTCCCTATTAATTTCAGAACCCTCTTCCCCTCCCCCATTTCTGATGTAGGGTCTAGGCCCGAAACGTCAAGTTTTCCTGCTCCTATGATGCTGCTTGGCCTGCTGTGTTCATCCAGCTCCACACCTTGTTATCTCGGATTCTCCAGCATCTGCAGTACCTATTATCTCTGACTCTTAACTAGGTTTTTCAAAGATTCCCCTTATGAAAAATGCTTATGTGTTTAGAGTTGCCTTTTAAAATTCCCCTGTCGTTTCTCACTGGGATCCTATAACGATTCTCATGGGATCTTACATTATATTATTTGGTAACTCTGTATGGAGGCAAGTCTGATTGTGAAAGTTTGCTATTTGCAGCTGCTAATTCCTTGCAGCCATCTTATGCTAGCTAAAAAGCCCTGGGTGGCCATTTTATGTCAACTTTAGCCATGGACAGCTGCAACAAAGTGATATATTTAACAGACAGCAGAAAAGGTACAAAAGTTGGAATTTCTTAATATTTTGGTATTTGTCTTGGAAAAAATAATGCCCAGGGTTTTCAAGAGTTTTCATCACTCATAAAGATAATTTCTGGCTCATAATACAGATCCATGTGATGATTCCATGATGTGCAATACCAGGAAGGATGTTAAATGAGGCCCTGTGGCTAGCAAAGAGGACAGAGAGACCAAGTGAAGAAAGGAGCTGAGAGTTGAGGAGGTTCCAGAGAGAAGTACACCATATAGGAAAGATCACCTTGAGGGCAACCCTGTTTGTACAAAAGCTGCTGCCTAAGGTGGAAGTTCCTCCATTTTTGAAGGATCAGGAAATCTGCTTGAAACAACTGCGTGGTTAAAACCAGAATCACATAGGTGTTTGGCTTGCCAATAAAATTTGTGAATTAGACTTTGTGGTGTCTGCTATTCCATGCATAGTTTATGGTTCATACTGATCATGGCCTGTTAATTTATCTTTAAATTACTTCTGATTCAGATTAAGATAAAAGTTTCAAACAATGAAATTTTATTTGGTGTATCACATTGATCAGGGCATAGCTCCATAAACTTGGTCATTTTGATTTATGGATTCCTATGGGATCATTACAGAGGATAACTGTTCAGTTGTGTGAAGGGTAGACTTTGATATATACAGATTAGGTTGAATGATCTGTTTCCATGAGGCAACTTTTCTGTATTTCTATGCGATACAGAAATACAAATTATTGTTTTGTATGTTTTCAGGGGTATAAGTGGGACTGAGCTAAGTAAGTGGTATTTGCCTTCTTTCACTGAAATTTCACCTGCTGTGTGCGAAATGAAGCAGTTTAACATTGTGTGCCTCAGCTCATTGAGCATTTTAATCTATCCTGGAAAGAATTGATGAAGGACATATGAGAGATGGCAACGAAACACACAGCATCCACTTCAGAATATGAGAATCATATTGCTAGAGTCAGGGTTGCTCTTCTGCACCACCTCCAAAACATTGACATCTATCTTTAAAAAAGACCAAAGTTGTATACAATATTCAAGATTTTTTCACTGGAGGGTAGATTGAAAAGTGACCTTATGGGGGTTTATAACATCATGAGGTATATGGATAGGATTAATGGTAGGTGTCTTTTGCCTAGGATGGGGGATTTCAAGACTGGGGGAATATTTTTAAGCCTCTTTCCTCTCACCTTAAAAATGACCCAGGAAGCAAAATTTTTTATACAGAGGGTGGTTCACGTGTGGAATGAATTTCCTGAGGAAGTAGTGGATGTGGGCACAGTTGCAACATTTAAAAGATACTTGATAATTACATGAATAGGGAAGGTTTGAAGACATATGGGCCCAGAGCAGGCAGGTAGGACTAGATTAGTTTGGGATTATGTTTGGTATGGTTGGACCGAAGGGTCTGTTTCCATGCTGTATGACTCTATGACTCTGTATGACCTCACCAATGCCCTGTTTAACAGAAGTATAAAATTCTTACTTTTAATTTCAATTCCTCTTGTAATAAAAAATAGCATTCTATTAGCTTTCTTAATTACTTGCTGTACCTGCATACCAATGTTTTGCAACTCAACCACCTAGGCCTCTATGTATCTTGGATTTCTGCAATCATTTTTCCATTTAGATCATACTGTGCTTTTTGTTTTCCCTGCCATTGTGAACAATCTCACATTTTTATGCCACATTTGCCGATTTTTGACCACTTTCTCTACCTATCTATATGTACTTATGCTGTCTTTACTACATACTTTCCTCCCTATCTTTGTCAACTGCAGATTTAGCTACCATGCCTTCACACCCCTACTCTAAAACATCGATATCAAGTGTAAAAGGTTGACAACCAGCATAGAACCCTGAGAGACCCCACTCATCGCATCCTGCCAATCAGAAAAAAAAGGATATTCTCTGTTTTCTGCCAACCAATGACCATCCATGCTGA
This sequence comes from Ginglymostoma cirratum, assembly GCA_024137785.1. Classification (NCBI taxonomy): domain Eukaryota; kingdom Metazoa; phylum Chordata; class Chondrichthyes; order Orectolobiformes; family Ginglymostomatidae; genus Ginglymostoma; species Ginglymostoma cirratum. The sequence goes on from JAHRHZ010000024.1 coordinate 13,383,656, forward strand.
TATGTTACCCTGTATGCCATGTGCTTCTATTTGCAATAATAATCTGTTATGTAGTACCTTAGTAATTGCTTCATGGAAATTCAAGTATTGTATGTCAACAGGCTTCTACTTATTCACAGCACATGTTACACTTTCAAAGAACTTCAATAAATTGGCCAAATATGATTTGCCTTTTACTGAATTATGTTGACTTTTTCTCATTACCTTGTGTTTTTCTAAGGGTACAGTTCCCATGGCAGTATGTTCCAAATGCCTACTACCATCTGTGTAAAAAAAACTTGTACACCTCCTTTGACTTTCCCTATCTTACTTTAAACCAATGCCTCCTAGTATTTGACGTTTCCATATTAGGAAAAAGAATATCCACACTGATCATGTGTCTCATAATTTTATATACTTGTATCAGAGGCAATGGCCTAGTGGTATTATTGCTGGATTGTTAATCCAGAGAACCAGGTAATGTGCTGGAGACCAGAGCTCAAATCTTGCCACAGCAGATGGTGGAATTTGAATTCAATGAATATCTGGAATTAAGAGTCTAGCAATGACAGTGAATTGATTGTCAGGGAAAAAACCCATCTGGCTCATTCATGTCTTTTAAGGAAGAAAACTGCCATCCTTACCTGGTCTGGCCTACACGTGACTCCAGACCCACAGCAATAAATGCTGACCTAACCAGTGACGCCCTCATCCTGTGAATGAACAAAAGATAAAAGATTGGCCTTGAGCTAATGATGCTCTTACAAAGCCTCTTTAGTTAACTGCAGATGGTAGGCCCTACCTTGAAACATTTTTTCTTGTAAGAATATACTGATTCTGAGTATTTTGAAATATCCTTTTTTAAATGCCTATGACAGCTTCACTTTTGATCTTTATCCTTGCCTAGTGACCCAAGAGGGTGCAGATTTGCAAGCAACCAGCCTCATTGTGCAGTAGAGAGACTAGAGACAAGTCGACAATAAGAGGGTCTGCTTCCAGAAAATGTTGGTACAGCAGTGGAGTAAAGATTACACCTTCTCGGGGATATATTCGCTGTGTGCCTTGATATAAGAGGAACTAAGTCTGATGGAAATGATAGATTCCCTTTGCCTGTACCCTTGAAGGTCACCACACCACTGAATTTTTCTACCTCTGGATCTTCTGGAAAAATCCATGAGATCTCCCAAACTGTAGCTCATTTGCAGCATCAAGATAGTTACAGATGCCAATTCTAACAGGGAAAGCCACAGGTGTGATTCCACATTGAGCTGAGCAGTCAGGCTGAGACAGCTGTAGGGTTTAGAGCCATAGGATTTGCTGGTTAACCCTAGGCCAGGGTGTTAGGTTCCATGATCTGAATGAAAGAGTGGCAAAAAGCGTGGAGTATGCTTTGCAAAATAATGTTCCATTGTCCTTAGTCTAGTACTCTCTGAGACGAGTAATTCCTGCATGAAATCTAAGCTTTGTGCCTGCCGAAGGAGCCCTTTACCCCTATTTCTTAGATCACTTGCTCTCTTCGGGTTCCACATCCAACATCATTAATTACCTGGCCTCCCTCCATGCTTCCCACCAAATACTGAGATAATGAATGAGTGGGACTTAATATTTGTAAGGACACAGGCAGCAGTTTTGGGTTACTAACTAATAAGAGTAAACTTTGAGCAGCAGGCCAGTAATGCATTGAAATAATTTACTCTAGAGGTTATAAAAAAGACGTAGATAAGGGTTTCAACAACAGATGAGGTAGGGACAATGTCAGAAAATATAGAGTTGGACATTAGCAACTTTTCTGGTGGTAGGGACATGTGGTCAGTACCTCATCTTGGAATCAAACAAGGAGAGGAACAGTAATGCAGTAAAGAGATTTGTCATGAAGATATAAGACAGCAGGCTAGACTTTTGTCCTTAATTTGGGAATCATGAATACAACTATTTCACAAAGTCATGGCCCTGACATCTAAAATTCAGACTACTTACCATGTACTTTGGCCTCCAGGCATGGATATGGCCTGAGGTCAAGGGTGCCACTTTGGAAGGCAGACTTGAGTTGTCAAAAGAGACAGGCAAATGGTGAGGCAAGCAGGTTAGAAGCGTCAACTCCATTTGTTACAACATCAGCCAAATGTAATTCACTGTTGTTATGCTTGCCAGTCCTTACATCAGACCCCTGCTTACAAACCACCACCTAACTGTATCCACAGAAAAGGGCTGAATAGATATTAATTTTTGCCAGATGGCTTCATTATAGATGCCTGGCTGAGCTCCAAAAATGGATTGTAAACTCAATTCTTCAGGCAACGTTTACACTGATGCAAAACATAGTACTGGTTTTATCAATAGGTATATAAATATGTAAGGAATTATTCTTTCTTTGATGTGGCTCTTCAATGACTGTTTATTATGATAAAATTAAGAGCTATTACAAGAATTACAAACACTATGAATGGTTGTATTTGAATGGCACTTCTACAAAATTGTAAAATGATTGGTTTTCTTTTCAATGAAGATTTTGAATTTTTTGTCAGTTTTTGGAAAATTTCAAAGCATTGCTCGACTTGTTAATGACTTATTGGTTCTCTATGTAGGGGGTACTGGAACAGGAGATATAGATGGTTTATGAGTGTAATGGAAGCGATATGAAAGGGAGTAGGGAATATGGAAGTGGTCCAGTGTAGGGAGTGGATGTGAGGCTGTATGAAGAGGGCAAGAGAGTTTGAGAGGTATTAGCAATACATTTAAAATTACCTGTTAAAAAGGTTTTTGACTGCACGTCAGGCTTTCCCCAAGCATCATGTACCAACTTACATCTCCAAGATTCAACAGTCTTAACAATCCTCTTTGCCTACACAAAAATACCATGGGAAGAGAAATTTTCAGCAGCAATTTAAACTGTGCACACCACATCACTATAACAGAGCACTTAGTTAATGCACAGTATGATTCTTGATCTAGTGGTGGACGGCAGGAATCACAAAGGATATTCTGTTTCAACCTCCTTTTGTGGGTTTGCTAGATGTCAGGAGACAAAATTCAACCCAATAACTTCATGAGATATTCAGACTGTTGCTATATTTCTATCGATACCAGTTGGATACATCTGTTGTTTCTTTACTATGGCCGTTACCTGTCTCTTTGGTTGTTGCATCATCAAATACTTTGTTATTTAATCTCTCCTGGCCTGTACCCAATTGTAGAGCTTCCATTTGTTCTTTCATTTATCTATCCCTTTCATGGGCTTCAAAATTTTTATTTTCTATCTTATTTCAGTTTTGATGAAAGGCCTGAAACACTAATTGCTTCTTTCCAGAGATGCTGATTTTCTGAGAAAGCTTTGTCCAATGCAAATAAAAGCTATAGCAGTTATTATTCTTATAAATCTTGGGTGACTGTTTATATTTTATAAACACCCTGACGTCCAGGGGACAGTTCTATCATCATAAAGCCATTCTCACCAGGAAAGCCAATCAGGTGGATGGCTTAGCAGTCTTCATTCATGGTATTCTCAACTTAGTTGTTCATTTGAAATGACTGGAAGATTTAGAACGCTGTGAGTCAGTGGTATAGACCTACTTTTTTCCAAACATAACCATTCCAATGAGCAAGCTCCTTATTTGGAGCACAAATTTATAAGATTCACCTCAGTATGCTTTCAAAATGGCAACACTGGAGGTGTCCAGTAAGCAATTGAACTTGATAGACCAAGATAATCCTAACTTTGGTTTTAAATCTATGCTGAGCTGGCTGTATGGGAGCTATGAACATACAAACATAAGAACAAGAAACAAGAGTAGGCTTCTTAGCCCTTTGATTCTACTCTGCCTTTCAATAAGATCTTGGCTGATCTGATTTTCACCTTAACTCCACATTCCTACATATCCCTGATAATCTTTCATCCCATCAGTAATATAGAATCTGCGTACCTCTATCTTAAAAATACTTTAGAGACTATGCATCCAATGTTATTTGAGTGAAGCAATTCTAAAGATTCTCAACCCCCTGAGAGAGAAGAAAAATGCCTCAACTCTGTCTTAAATGGGTGACCCCTTATTCTTATACCATGACCCCTAGTTCTAGATTCTCCCACAAGATTTGGAACCTTTTCAACATTCACCCAGTCAAATCCCCTCAGGATCTTATATGTTTCAATTAAATCACCTTAGATTCTCTAACCTCCACAGGATACTAGCCCTTTTAGCCTTTCCTCAAGAAAACAATCCATTCATTCCTGGTATTAGTCTAGTAAACCTTCTCTGAATTGCTTCCAATGGATTAACATCCTTCCATATGTACAGTGACCAGTACTGAACACTATTTTAGATGTGGTCTCACCAATACCCTTTTTAACTGAAGCATAACCTCCTTACTCTTGGATTTAATTTCCCTCACAAACTATAACATTATATTTGTTTTATTAATTTGTTTTCTGCATAATCAATGGAGAGAAAAATAAAGTCATGTTTTCAGGCATTTGATTTTTTTATCGGAACTGAGAAAAGTTATAAATGGTTTTGAGCTAGTAAAAGAAGGAAGGGTGAGACTGACAAAAATGGAGGTCTCTAATAGGGCAGAGGGCAGGACAGATTAAATAAGAAAAGATTTCTCTGTACAAAAGATGGTTGGAGTGGGAATAGGCAAAGTGAGGAAACAAAGGATGTATAGTATCTCAATGAATGGCTGTATGAATGCAAAACTTAGCAACAAAATAAGAACATGGATAAAATCAAACCAGTAAAAACAAAATTGAGGCAGAAACTATGATCTAATATAGTTGAACAGAATTTTGTGTCCACAATGCTGTAGAGTGCCAAGTGAAAAGTTTTATTTCTCAAATTTGCTGTATGTCAAGGTCAGAAAGATTAGAACGAGAACAAGGTGTGTTGTAGGTACTGTAATGCCAACTTCATGTGTTTGGGATATTTTGCTGTCACTGCTCTCTTTTCTTGACTAGGTCTAAGGGCCTGCTTAGCTTACAGTGGCAGAGGAAAACACTAACAAGGAGGGTTTTGTCATATACAAGATGTAAATAATTGCACAAAAAGAGTCGCATGTTACACCAGTAAGATAGGCATCTTTCCTGAGACTATGGTAAAACTTAGGATCTGGGTTTTCACTCTACAAGATGCAGAGCTGGTCTGCTTTTTCCCCACCTAAGTAACACTACATCAAATTAGGTGGATCTCAGTGCAGTGTTCCAATACTGACCCTTTCAGAACTATTATCTTATGAAGCCCACATATTTACCTTCATCGAATATTGAAAATTAATTGGAATTTTTTTCAATGGAGTTCCAATTTCTACTGCTGTGCCTAGAAATGTTTCATAATCTCAGTCCTGAAAGGGCTAGCTCTTATTTTTAAACTGTAACTTATAGACATGCCAAGCAGTGAAAAATTGTTTTGATTACTTAATACCTTAAACTTCAAGTAATAATATATACATACTCTTATGTTGAATTTAATGGACCACAAGAGATAACAGTGTATGCCAGATGTAATTTAACTAGCTATTGTGTAATATGGAACATGTCTATTCAAGTAGATTGAACCTTCTGTCCAGAAAACCCTGTGGGCATCCTTATCCACATGGTATCATTAGACTAGTGGCAAATCTATTCAAGGGATCCCAGATGATTCTGGTGGGATCTAACATTATAATAGTGAAATTTCCCAATGACACAAAGAAACTGAGAGACAAGATGCCATTTCTTATCGATACTACCGCGTTCTATCCTTTTTAGGTTGAAAGTAGATGGCCTCACACTTACTTCCATTGAAATCCACATCCCAGCAGTTTTGACCATTCAGTTAATACATCAGTGTTTCCTTGTAATTTTATTCTTCCATCTACACTACTTACTATTTTGTGTACCTTGCATTATTGGCTGATTGAATATGTGGCTTTCTATCTCATCATTCAAGTTTTTAATCAGCACTATGAACAGTTGCAGTCCCAGATCAGGATTTTGTGTGAACGTCTCTAGTCACACCTTGCTGATTAGAGTATCTGCACATAATCAAACTCTGTCTCATGCCACTCAGTCAATTTCCTAACTAGGTCTACAATTTGTCTTCAATAAAAACTAAAAAAAAGGACAATTTATCTTCAATGGCTTGAAGTTTAGCAAAAAATGTCATATGAGGGACTGTGTTGTTTCCTAATTATCAGTTTACTGAGACCAATAGGCATTCTCCTGTCCATTCTTTTAGACACCTTTTACAAAAATATAATCAGGTTCAGCAGGCACGTACTACTCTTCACAAATGTATGGCAGTTCTCTTTGATCACCTGAAAATGTTAACATGTTAAGCTGACCTATCCTTCGTTCAAATCTGGTAATAATTTGCTGACAACAATTATCAGACTAACTGGGCTTTAATTGCCTGGTTTTCCTCATCATTCTTAATCAGCAATATGACATGCATAATTTTCCAATCTTTAGAACAGTTACTGAAATGAAGAAATCTACAATGTTCTTTCCTACTTTAATAGTCTGAAATAGAAACTAACTGGTTCTGGTGATTTGCCACAATTTAGTGTCAAAATGTTCTTAACTGGTATCATTTTGCATTGTTGCTGTCAGTGAGAATCATTCCCTGATTCAATATTCAATAGATTCAATATTAGTTTCCTGACAATTTCTGACATGCTGACCTCTGTTTTCCCTTATCCAACATAACTTTTCGGAATATTTTCCATTACTTATTTTTAATGGCAACATCATTGCTACCAGCTTTCAAGGGGCCCACAGTGCATTTGACAGCTTTCTTTCTTCTAACATAATCATAAAAAATTGTTGTGTAGATTTTTCCTCTTTTTTGCACCTCTGTTTTGTCACAATTTGCCATTCTTTATATTCCAACAATGCTAAAAGATACCGGAGCCAAACCCAGGCTTCCTTAGTAATGAATGAGATAGATAAGATGATAAAAAATAAGATAATGCAAGACAGGTGAATTCTTCAAGTGAGAAATAATTTGAATACAATAGGCTGAAAAGGGATGCGAAGAGGAAAGAAGGTGAGCCAAGAGAAAATATTTAAATAAAACGACAGTTAACATAAAGAGAACAAAAAATCTTCCATCAGTCTGTCAATAGAAAGTGGATATTAAGAGGTGGGCCCCAGGCTAATCAAGACAAAGATCTATGCCATCAAGAATACTTAATGAACACTTTGTACAACTGATTAGGAAGGAAGAAAATTCTGACAAAATATTTCAAAATGGAAATGATGGAAGTAATGGATGCGGTAAAAATTGATAGAGGCAATGCGTTGGAAAGCATGGCTATTTTTAGACAACAGAGGCTCGATCCCAGATTGCTAAACGAAGGTGGAGTGGAGATAACTCAACGGCTTTTGAAAAGACCACATCTTTTACTTTGAAATGGGGAAAAGACTGCTTAAAAAAAACAAGGATTGTGGAAGGGATAGATGCACTTTTTAAAAGGAAATTACTGAAACTCATTGTAAGTGGTGTTTGCACTGCTGCTTTGTTCAACCAGCAGAGAATCTTTGTCCCAGATGGGCTGGCACCAATGGATGTGTAGAAAGTGAAATTCAGCCAGCAACAAATACCTGATTGGTTTGCTGAGTTGTGACGAATGTGGGCAGAAGCCTTTGCATCTCTGAAAGGGGGGACGTGTCTCCGAAGTATAAAATACCTAAAGCCTGAAGATAGCCAGCTATCACCGCCCACCAGTTTCTGTAAGCTTTGGCTTCAAACTAATATGTCAGATACTTTGTAATTTCTGATCCTGTTACTCTGTGGAAAAATTACTGGAGAAAAGAATCTGATTAACAGCAACTCCCAGCAAGCAAAAGGATCATCTCAGTGAAGCCTGTGGATAGAGGCCATTTACTATCTTCCCAGTTTTTCCATGAATTCATAACACCAATATTTTTTGACTGTCTGTATGTGTGTATAGTGGCAGTTTTATAACAGTGTTAGAGTTTTAACAAGTAGAGTTATAGATCCACAGTTCATAGTCTTTAACCTGTAGTTAAATCTATTTATTACAAATATATACTAATTTTCATTAAGGGCAGAAACTTGTTTTATTTTAGCTAACCTGGATCTAAAGAGCCAGGTAAATTGAGGAATTTTGGGTACTTTTATAAAACCTGCAACATTTGTGTCAACTCCAGAAATTGTGGGTCTTAAGTTTATGCATTGCCCTGCTGAGGTAGTGGGATCCAAGGAGGAGGCCAAAATGGATCATGCACTCAGCACTTCTGTCTGAAGATGGTTGCACATTTGTGCTGCCATGCACCACTATACAACTATGCTGCAGTCTCCTATCATTCTGAAAGGGAATATTTTTGGAGCCATTTCCTCTAGTTAGTTGTTTAGTTGTCCCTGTTGATTGTATATGATAGGACTGCAGAGTTTTGATCAAATCCGTTGGTTGTGGTAACACTTTTCTCTTCTGTCATGTGTTCTTTCCACTGTTTACTCCTGTTTTGTCAATTCAGCAGGTTGACACTGATGTTAGGGACTCCTGGTGCTCTCCCCAGCTTGACTCCCTGCACGTTTCATTGAACAGGAATTGATCCCCTGGCTTGAGTGTAATGATAGAGTGGGGGATTTACCAGGCCATGAGGTGAAAAGATGGCTGAATAGAGTTTTGCTGCTGCTGGTAGCCTTCAGTGCCTCATGCATACACAGTCTGTGAGGTGCTAGATCTTTTTCCTGTGTCTATCTCAGTTAATATTTTGCAAGTGCTGCACAACATGATGAAGCGTATCCTCAGTGCAGAGATGTCCATAACAGAGGGGTAGGGGTGGTAACTGCACAGTCCTGTAAACGGTGAGGTCATTTAGTTTGCCCCTCGTATTTCACCAGTTGCTACAAGCCCATAATGGTAGACAGTCCTTCAGTAAACGGCCAGCTCAATTAGTAATGGCGTTACTGAGTGATTCTTGGTGCTGGACATTGAAATCCTCCAATTAGAGAATATTGAGTTTTCTAACATCAATTCTTCTTAAAAGTGGTGAAGGATGCTGGTAGCTGGTAATTTGCAGGAAATTCACTTGCCCAAGTTTGATATGATGCAGCAAGACTTCATGTGATCAGGAGTCAATGTTAAGGTCTTCTAAGACCACCCTGTTCCAGTTGTGTGTCAATGTTTCCCACAACCTCTGGTGTGTTTTAATCAAGGGTATTATCAAGAGGAAAAAGGGAAGAAATGGGGTCCGGATAGCAGAATAAATAGCTAATACAGTAGTAGATGTCATACTTAAACAGTGAGTTTGGGGAGGGGGAATATTGTAGGGGTGAAATTATGTCCCGATTCAATGTCAGATAAATCAGTATAACTACTTAGACTGTTGACTGCAAAGTGCAAAGGGGTTCAGCATCGTACCCTCAGCTGAAAGTCTGATTATATTAATCAAATTTGTCATCATTTCAACATTTGCTTCTGTTAGCATGAGCGAAATGTGCAATGCTGTGTGATGTACTGATAGTCTTTTGGTCTTTGTATACTATCATCTTCTGTTTAGGCCCCACACTAAGCAACTCCCTTCCTAAATTTCATCATCTCACAACTTCCCTTTCTCCCTCAAAAGACCCACTCCATTGATCAAGGTATGGATCATGCCTCCTAATGGCTGCTTCTTTGTTTCAGGGTCTATTTTTAGATTACGTCTGCATGAATTGCCAATGGGTGTTCCACTATTTAAAGGTATTGCATAAATGTGTATTGTTGCTGTCTTGGTTGTGTGCTGCAAATAGCTCATGCTATTCCAGCTGCGCAGGCCCGTGTGTCTCTTGTTTCTTTTGTCAATTTATAGGAAGCAAATGTTGGCAAGAGACAGATTACATCTTGAAAACTGCCTGCTTGTTCCAATGTTTTGTACATGGATTGCACCTGGGAACCAAACATGGTGTCTGTGAGAAAAGGTTGTTCAACTCTTACAGGGTTCCTAAATCGCTCTTCTCCAGCTATTCCTCATTTACTTTGAAGTATTTCACTTCTACCTCAAAGTCATCAGCTGACATACATTCCTAGGTGGTGCTCAGCTGAAAAATAATTCCATCACAAAGTCATCTGTCTCTTCTATGAGCCTTTTGTTTACAGAGAGATCACGATGCGGTATTGTAATCAGGGTAACTAAATAAAGAACTAGAAAATGGTGCGTAAACAGGTCAGGCTCAGGTAATGGTTTTCATTCCAGGCAAACCCTCCTTCTTTCAAATACCTATTGCGGATTCCAAGACTGAAACACATCCAGCTGTCCTGGTGAACATGGCTCTCTATTATTTGCTATTTGGGAATCAACTCTGTTGTCTCAATTTGCTATTTATGAAGAAGTTCAGAAAGTTGTTTCTGCACAGCTCTACACAATTCATTATTTAAGCTTACAGGCGGTGGCTAGATTGGAATTTTGCATTGCAGTGTGACAGCTCTAATAAAATACATAAACAGTGAAAATAATGGGAATTCTTGTATAAAAACATGAGAAAACCAGCTGTTGATGTCTTTTAATCATCAAGTCAATCAACTTCAACACAAAAACAATAAATGTTTTTAACAAACTGTGATCCAGCAAACAATGTTCACGTATGATGTGCCATATTAATTTCTATCCATTTTATAAATGTGACAGTATTTATTGATTAAGCGACTTGTTGAAATATATAAATGTAAATGATTTATTTGACGGAAAAAAGGTTTCAAATTTTAGTTTATGTGACAGATTTCAGTCTCAAATACCCAGATTCTGAATAGTTTATTGCATTTGAAAGTTGAATGGAGCAGCCCATGAATCTTTTGCAAACATGATTAAGCAATCATTTATCAGAGCTCTTGCACTATTCTGGCAAAGGCTGAATTGTTTCTGTCATTGACAATTCGTACTCTGGCCAGTTGGCAGCTGCGTATGAAATGATGGAAAAAGAGCATCATCAGAATTGTTCAAAGGAATAACAGAGTTTATCATCAAAAGACATATCAAAATCTGAGGGGATAGCAAGAACTGCAGATGCTGGAGTCAGGGTAGTGTGGAATTGGAGGAATACAGCAGGTCTGGCAGCATTAGAGGAGCAGGAACATCAACTTTTTGGGTCGGGACTCTTCATCGGGACTCTGTGCTGTGTTCTCCAGCTCCACAATGTACTGACTCAAAACCTGAGGAGCTTCATGTAAAGAGTCCTTTATCCTGTTGCCTTTCGCTCAATGCTTTTCTGGAAATTTGGACACAGAATGTGCTATCCTCCTTTGACATTGCTGATAACTCAAGAAAGTGGACAAGGTGAAAAGTCACACGACACCAGGTTTTGGCCTAACAGGTTTATTTGAAATCACAAGCTTTCAGTGCGCTGCCCCTTTATGAGGTGACTGAATTGATAGGATTAGTGGCCACTGTAGAGCACTTCCCATACAGGCAATAATTTTGAGGCATGGAGAGGTTAAGCAATGGGTTAGCAGCTTGTCAGGTAAGCCTGGTTGGTTCTCGGCTGTTGGGGAGGTGTTTCCTTGCCTAACAAGGCTTGGGCCCCAGGTGCTCTGTCCCCACCTACCCTTCAAATTGCAAATCTCACTTCCCACACCTTCTTCCCCTGAAGCCTCTATCCCCAGTGCAAAGCCCCAAAATAACCTCTGTCCTATGGATACAGCACTTTGGCTGTAGGGGCTGTTTGCAGCCCCAACATTGGGTACTGGACCTGCTAATACTGCTGGGAATACAGACCAACTGACCAATCAGATTGTCTAGCATCTTTCTGAGGTGGGATGGAAGTGGAGATGAGTAATTTCAAAAGGAAGCTGGCTAAATAATTTAATGAAACAAGCCTTCGAGGTTATGAGGATAGAGGAATGAGGAATGCAAATTGACTGAATTGCTCTACAGAGTGTTAGCATCTGTTTGATGGGCTGAAGGGCTTCATTCTACATCTTACTAACTCAAGCATACATTCACACTCAAGCGGAGACAGACAAGTAGCAGTCAGTCTCAAAAATGCTGAGATTGTGGTCGACTGGAATTCCACTGCACTCATCTGTGGTTGACTCACTTAGTACAAACATTTGATTGAGCCCATTACTTACATAATCTGTGCGGTCCAATAAAAAGTTAAAATGACGGTATAATTAAAAAGTATTTTCTAGTTTCAAAGTTTAGATATAATTCAATGTTGTGACATCCTCATGGCTGGGTCATATTATTGGCCTAATCTTTCTGACTCACAGTCCTTGTCCACCTTAAATTTAACAAAGAAAAATCCTATATCTTTGTTACAAGAGGTGCATTATCAAATCATAAGATCAACTGTCACATTCTTGTCCATCGTGTTGAAGGAAAGTACACAGCAGAGCAGAAAATATCCTAGTTCTCATTATGATTCATGACATAATGGAGTGTTGATCAGGATATTGCCAGATCTCTTGGTCATCCTATGAGGTGAACTGACCATGTTCATCCTATGGATTGCTTGGTAGGTCTCCATCACTCATATAAATTACTGTTGAGGTTAATTTGTGCCCAGAGGTTCTGCTGTGACTAAAGCAGGATGCCACCATGGCTTGAGTTTTGGATGTGTTTCTGCCTTGGGATTTCCTCAATCTGCATTTCCTTTCTGCCCTTGATATTACATGTGCTTTCAAAAGCAGTCACCTTGTTTTTTCACTTGGTTTCATCAGTTTCAGCAGTCCTAAGTGAGCTTCTCCTGGCACTCATAGTTGATCCAAAACCCCTAAGAGAAACCTATGGGACCGTTAGAACTCAGACTGGTCTCATTGAGCCAGCCCACCAGAGCCAATTTTTGCACAACAGGGCGGACAAATTTCTAAATGACCCAGGTTAGGAGATTCAATGATTACTGTAATCTGGTTGATCCTACCTTTGAAGCAGATCACTGGAGTGTGACTGCTGCCATGTGCAACCAACAATATATAGCCAAGGTTGAATGATGGCAAGATTAGTCACTCCAAAGAATACCACCACTTTATTTCAAAGCAGAGCTGTCCCTCGCTCATAACCCTTACATCCCTCACCAGAATACAGTAACAATCTTCCACAAACTCAGCTGACACATGTCCTACCCAGTACTCACTTATCCTGTGGCTTGTCTGTCAGGTTCTGCATGTGGCTCCTCATTAAGATAAATAACAAAGTTCCAACCAGTTTTGTATATTTCACATAACATAAATAAAAAGATAGAAATTGTTTCAAAGGGAAGAAATGTTGGAATGTAAGCCAATGTCGTAACTTGAGTGTTTTGTATCCTGTAACATATGCCTGTGGAACTGTTTTGAGACTGGGAATTTAATGGAAAATAAAATAGGGCTTTAAAACACTGTTGTTTCAAATAGGCATAGTTTCTATAAAACAATGTGTCTAAATATTGATCATAAAAATGTCTTCTTACCAGTGATGACTTTAGACTGCTTGTGGTTTTGAATCCTGATGATAGATTCTCTGGCACAACTATAGCTGAGCATGCATTTCCAATGAATTCTGTTTTCAAATAGTGTACTCTAGATAGCGTAAGTGGAGTAGTCTAAAGCTCTCTTTGCTGGTTTTGTTCAGAGCAGGGTAACATGAATTGCAATAAGTTACATTTGAAGGTAGGCATTGTATTTTAAAGTTCACTCCGTGAGTTCCATCAAATTAGATGTTCATTTAATTGACCTGAATGCTTATTCTGTGCTAAGTGCAGTGAAACAGGGTAATGTCTGTGGATTCATAATCCAAAGTTCCAGGTTACTGTTCTGGGTACATGGGCTTGAATCCAACCATGGCAGATGGTGAAATTTGAATTAAACAAAAAATTCTGGCCTATTGGTGATCATGTAACCATTGCTGATTATTGTCCAAAACCATATCTTGTCCACTCATGCCCTTTTAGTGAAGGAAATCTGCCATCCTTACCTGGTCTGGTTTATATATGACTCGAGACCCACAGCAATGTAGTTGACTTTTAACTGTCCTCTGAAAAGACTTGAGCGAGCTACTCAGATCATGGATAAATTAGGGCTGACTAATAAATGCTGGCTTGGCTAGCAGCATCCATATCCCATTATTGAATTAAAAAAAAATACAATGCAGTGCAGTGGAGGTAGGTTGGATTGGCCACTTCCATTCTTGATCCCATCCTCTGGATAACCGACTCCCAATCAATACTATCTTTCAACAGGAAAAAAATCTCAAGATTCAGAAGTCTAAAGTAACAATAGTTTCCTTTCTGTCAGTCTCTGAAGAGCTTTCTTACAATTGTCAGGCTTGACCAGGGCTACTTTGTAGTTAAAAAAGAAAGAAAATGATAGAGTAATTTGGATGCAAAGATAAACACAATATGAACAGATTGGCACTCTAAAATCTATTTCAGATGCAAAGTTGAATGACAGAATTTTTACTGAAGCAACAGGACATAGAGTTTCCACTTTGATCTTTGGAAGACTTACATAATTTGAACTTCATAAGCTTGGTACTGGAATGGTCAGTAGTCAATATTGTACTTTCATAGACTGAAGTGAATTTACTGAATATTTAAACATCTAATATCTGTAAACTTACTTTGGACAATTTCACTGCTTGTCAAAAATAAAAATGAATTACTCACGTGCTAAAACTTCATTCCACCATCTAAGGTACAAATCTGTCAAAATGACTTTTGAAGTGTCCAGTACTAATGTTCTTCAAGCAGTTATTCTTCAATGAGACATTGAGGACATCTGCTGTACCAGCAGCATCTAATAAATAGTACATAACTCACAATTAGTTACAGTTATGACAATTTTAATACTTGAAGAGGCAGGAAAAGGACTCCTGTCAGGCTGCAAGAAAGACATGGTGGTTGGAAGACACTTGGCATATTTTATGAGAATCATTGAGTTAATAGCAAGAATAGATAATTGTCAGTGAAAAATACACTTCTTCAACTTATTGTGATCCATTTGCTTTAAATAAGCTCAGGAGAAAACCTAAGATGCCTTAATGCTATTTTTGCCAGCTTAAGGTCTTGGCAAGAAGCCTAAAACTTGTTTAACAATATAAAAACATAAGAACATTAGAACAAGGTGCAGGCAATTCAGCCCCTCGAGCCTGGTCCTCCCATTTAATACGATCATCGTTGATCTCACCTTGGCCTCAACTGCACTTTCCTGCTCCCTGTAACCCTTTAAGTTGTTACTAATTAAATATCTGTCCATCTCTTCCTTAAACTCATTCAGTCATTGGCGTCCACCATGCTCTGGGATAGCGAATTCTACACATTCAATAAATTGCATTCAAGTATGAGACTGGGAAGAGTGCTGAGAAATGGCACAGAAACTAAAACTGCCAACTAAACTAATAAAAGATGTAACACAACCGTGTGACCTCAAGCATTTAAAGAGGGGACAGAGATCAATATGGAGTATTAGTGTCATCTTAGTTCAGCAACATTATTTGAGATAATGCTGCTTAGCTTATAACTGCTTGTTCTCATGCTATTCTTCAACATACACACGCGATGGACAATAGTTCGATGTGTATGGATGGAAAATCCTGAGAGTTTCTGATGACATCTGCATCCAACTTCTCAACATGTGTTCCAGAATTTCAAGGAACATGTAAATTCTTTGCCACATACAAAAGATTGTGGAAATGCTCCTCCAGTTATCTATCTGCATATCTTGCAAATAATTTTATTTGTGATTAGAGTGATGATGCTAAACTTATGAAACAATAAACAAAGTTCAAAACAGTACTGTTAAGCATTTCACATCCTTTTGTCTCTCCTTTAAGCCCTTTTTGTGTTAATCCTCTTACTGGAATGGACCAGATATTCAAGTCTGGACATGCTTTCCTTGCTAAGTTCTGTCAGTGACAGTCCTTCATGTGTCTTGCTAGTCTTTCTATTTGATGCCCTGAAGACAATAGCTGGTATAGCAAGAGCAAATGTCAACTTGTTTTTGTCTTGCTGCCTTTTACGTTCAGTGTAGATGTAATAAATGTTTTTAAAGTTATTCTTGGAGAATGAGCATTTATTTAGGTCAGCATTTATAACCCTTCCCTACTTGCTTTTGAAAGGGTGATAAGGAGTTATCTTCTGAAGTCCATATGGCATGTTTGTACCCTCAGTACTTTAGGGGCAAGTTCCAAGGTGTTGATCCAGTGACAGTGAAGGAATGGCACTATAGTTCCAAGTCAGGATAATGTCTGACTCGGAGCATAAGGCCATAAGATATTGTTGCAGGTGAAACCTGTTGAAATAACTGCACAGAGGCCGGTATCCCATCACCAAGTCACCCTTTATTTACTTGTGCACAATACACTGTCTGTGACCTGCTAACTTGGAGTCATTTACCTGAACTGAGGATATTCTAAATCCCCTGTTAATATGGGTCAGCCAGTGCTTCCTGATTGGCCCAGGTTAACAACCCTAATCAGGGATCTCATAAACAATGAGATCCACCTGGTCCCAATCACTACACCTGGAGGTTGGGGTGTTTCAATGTTTCTACTGCTGTAGTGATCATTAAAGTCACAGGCTTAAAAGCTGCTGCCAAAGGAGCCTTAATGAATATGTCCTCAATGTGGTACACACTGCTGCCACTATATACTAGTTGTGTTGGGTGTGAATGTTTAAGCTGGCAAATAGGGTGCTGATTGCACAAACTGCTTTTTCTTGGATGATGCTGAGCTTCTTATTATTGTTGGAGTTGGCAGTCAGGCAAGTGGAGAGTATTACATTACACTCCTGGCATGTGCTTTACGGATGGTGGACAGGCTTTGGGGAGTCAGGAGATAAGTCATTCATTATAGTGTTCCTAGCCTCTGTGCTGTATTTGTATCTATATTATTTATAAGACTGGTTCAGTTCATTTTCTGCTCTGCAGTAACTCAGGATGTTGATCATGGGAAGTTCCATGATTGTAATGCGACTGAATGGCAAGGGGAATTGGTTTGAGTCTCCTTTGTCGACATGGCTATTTCCTGGTACACGTGGGGCATGAAAATTACTTGCCACTTCTCATCCCACACTAAATATTGTCCATATCCTGCTGCACACAACCAAAGACTGCTTCAATATCTGCATGTGACGTATCATTTACTCTGTACGCATTGAACAATTATTCAGTAAGAGCAGTGGGGTAACAAATAATGGTGGCAAGCTTCATTTAGTGTTTTCAACATTGTTCAGACACTGTTACAAAATCATTTCTCTTAGTTCATAACTTAGAACTAGATTCAACAGTCTCGACTAAAGTCCTGTGTTTAGACCTATATTTCTTACATAGAGACAAAGCAAGCATTACAATTACTGACAGGTACATTATCAGCTGTTCTGAGCCATGAATAAGGATAAGATGCATAACCACTAAAGCCAAAATGCTTCTCTATTCCCTTAAGGGCTCTTGAACAATAAATTCTGTAGTCATTGTCGCTGTCTTATTCAGTTTTGTCATTTCAATGAGGAACCTTAGCTCAAGGTTCCGTGAAGTAGGCTATAAATTCCATTTAGTTAGGGAACTGACATCTCTGACCTGGTTTATGTTGAGCTTATTGAGTGTAGCTGCGGCTGAAGACACATAGCTGAGTGTTGACTATTCTGTTACACTCCTGACATGGTCCTAGCCTTAGGACAGTGAGATGCTAATTGAAATAGCTGAAGATTCCTTGGCTAAGGGCATCTCCCTAAGAAACTCCTGTGCTGAAAGTCTTCAGCCACAATGACTGGCCCCTGAAAACTGCATCATCTTCCTTTCCATCAGGCATGGTCCCAGTCACTGTGGAATTTATCCTTTTACACACTACCCATAAATGTTGCTTTAGCTCGAGCATTGTGATATCATATTTGTTTGGATTTTGTCAGAATATCCAGAGCAGCTGCTCTCATCGCTACTGTTGCATTCTATTCTTGTATCTATGGCTTGATCAAAGCTGTTGTGAGGTCTGAAGTATCTTGTAGAGTAAAGCCATTGCCAAGGATATTGGTAAAATGTAGAAAATTTCACTTAAGTGTTAATCAATTGGAACAGTTTGATTTAGGATCAACTGTATTTAGATTGAAACATAAAACTGTTTTGAAAAGCAAACATGCGACCTGATCACAATCATTGTTCTTCTATGTGTCTTCTGAAATAACCTAAACCGAGCATTTATCAATCATCTGCATTGATTGAATGGAAAAAAACCCTCAGTTTCAGATTCTTCTCAATTTCATAATTCCACATTCCAGGAGGCATGCTGGTGTAAAGCGGCAGTAGTTGCATGGAGGGATCTTATTGATTCCAATACTATTGCATTGATAATTTCACCAAATGAAAGAAAAAGACAAGTTGGCAATGATATAGCACCTTTCATATGCCCAAAGCAGTCCAACGTGTTATAATTTTCCTTCATAACCTGACTACTGTTGTGAAATGTACAACAGGACAGTGAATTTATGCATAGCAAGCTCTCACAGACATCAATAAGATATGACGTGAAGGTGCCGGTTTTGGACTGGGGTGGACAAGGTCAGAAGTCACATGACATCAGGTTATAGTCCAACAAGTTTCTTTGAAATCACACAAGCTTTCAGAATGCAGCCCCTTCGTCAGACACCTGTTGGAATGTAATCTGGTGTTGTGTGACTGCTGACTTTATCAATAAGATAAATTAACCATTTGTTGTCAATTGAAAGTTAAATACATGCTAAAACAAGATAATTCACCTGTTCTTCCATCAATCATGTCAAAAGATCTTTTACAACCTGTTACACAGAGATGGTTTTAACAAAAGATGTCACTTCCAACAATGAAACATTCTCTGAATACCACTCTGAAGTGTCAATCTGATTATATGTGCCAATCCTTGGTTGAGGTTTGAAACCACAATCATAATTATTAATTTTTTGGTAGGTTATTTCATGGTGATTTTAATGGACTTTGCTTCTTAAAGTTACAATTCACTACTAACTAAACTTTGGGTGTTTTACCTAGAGCTTAGGGAGTGTTTTACAGGAAAGCTCTGTCCACATGTTTGAAAGAAGAATGGGCATGAGCCAAGGAAAGCATTGCAGATTGCCTCAGACAATGAAGATGATTGTAACATAATTTGCTTTCTATTAGCTCTCCACACTTACCGGGGAAGAGATTCTAGGTCATGTGATTTTATGCAAGTTTGTGAAGATAAGAAATGTTGATTGTGTGTTGAAAATTTGCTATATTTTGTGAGTCACAGGGCAGGTCATTTACAGAGCGTCGGGGGACTATTCTGAATTATGTAAAGTGCTATGTATTTGGAAAATTGAGAACAGTTACCATAACATTGTACATTCTCCTTCCTTGATTAAGAGCACAGTTTGTTTTAGTTTAAGACAATGTTGTAAAATTATGCAGAATTAAGCAAATCTCACAGCAATTCAAAAGACCATTTTGACCCAAGAGGTCCAAGCCAAAGTTTATGCATCACAGACATTTCTCACTCCTACTTCATTCTGCCTCATCAGCATATTCTTTAAAAAGTTCATATGGTTTTCTAACTTCCCATGCACGATTAGACAAAATGTGTATGCGCTAGCCTTGATGAATTTTTGAAGGTGAGAAACTTTCTTCCTCATCTGTTCCTAGGATCTTTGGAGAAACGTGGGTAAATAAAGTGAGAAGTCCAGTGAGGTCTACTCTAACATCAGCAGAGAAAAAAAAATCACACTTTCCAACAGAGTTCCGAACACTAAAGTGAGATTCTTGTTAGAGCATGTTGAGAGGTCTATTTGCAAGGATTATTGCACATTATCACTCTCATTCCCACCGAATTTCACCCCATTAACATGCAAGTTCTTATTCTGTTTGCCATCCAACAGAAAACAAGATGCCAAGAATTCTCAACAAGAAAGTCTGAGCAGGGACCTGGTGACTCCCACTCACTATTTGCTCCTCCGAACTTCCATTTTGGACACCCAGTATCAATATCTTATGGCACGCTCCAAGGCAGCAGCTTTGCAAATCCCATGTTCATGGATGTTTGCACATGCTAGCCTTACCATGCACCATCCTGGCACATCACTGATCCACTTACAGTAAACGTCTTCATGACCATGCTGAGAAGCCATCTGATCTCCTCAGGCTCAGGAGCTCTTTCTGCCCTCTGCGGTAAAAAAAAGCACTTTAAGCCTGAAGAAAACAAATTTATTTTTCCTTCAGCAGTTGCTGTACGCTGTGACTTTTAAGAAACAAGTTTGAGTCCTTTCGAAACAGTCACCCTATACCACTTGCAAACAGGTGAATGCATCCAGAAAAGGAAGATTAAGAAGCATTCTCATCAACAAGAGAATCATCTCATCTCAAACTGCCTTCCCTGTATTTCCCTCCAGCCATAATACCCACGTTGTTTTTTCCTGTTTGTTATCTGCCTTCATGTGTGTGCAGAGGAGGAGTTTATAAGGCAACAAGAGTTTTAACCTGTAGAGTGATACGCCAAAGGTTAATAATTATTTACCTATAGCTAGAGTCTATTTGTTTGTAATAAATAGTTATCCTTGTTAACTACATATATCTGGTCCATGTTTTCTATCAATCTGGGTCTAAAATCCAAGTAAATTGGGGAATTCTGTGTACATTTTAAAATCTTTAGCTTTTGTGATGGCACTGGAAATAGCAGGACTTGATTTCCAGTCCCAACGGAGCATAGCAATCAAGTCATCTATCATGGGGTGCAGATATTGTTAGACAGTGTCATACCACTTCAATGCCACACTTGAACCATGTGCCAGCAGCAATCATGACAAAGGCACTGCATATGCTTCACTCAAATGGCCATGTGTCAAGGCCATCTAAGAGGAGTATTCCTCAAACATGTCAAGGGGCAGAGCCTTCAGTTAGGCAGTTTCAGCGCGATAAGTTAAGGGCAGCCTCTAATATCAGTCCAGGTGCTTGGTCATGGTCATTCGGTCACTGGGAACAGTCAGTTTCAGGGTCCCATCCTCGTTGGGGGTTGAGGAGGTAAATGCCAAGCATCCCACTCACCTCCACACAACCATTCCACCTCAACCTTTTCTGCCCTGTTGTGGGTTGTTTTCACCTGAAATGAGGTGAAAGGGGGCATTCAATGAGATGAAAATGGATGACACAGCTTTTAATGCTGGTGCAAGGAGGGAAAGAAGGCAAAGTGTTCTGAGTGAGTGATTAGGCAGGACAGAGGCCATGTTGTGTTAATGATGTTGGGGGTGTGGATTGGGTAAGACTGAGGGAATGATAGTAGGCATTGCCAGCAATAATCAAAGTAGTGGAGCATGAACTTTGTTAAGTGGGGTATTTAGCAGCAGGGATAGAGAGAGCAAATGTATTTAGCAGGAAGAAGAGCGTGACCCTTGCCTTGGAGGTACAGTGAAGGTCATTTACCTTCTTCCTACAATGCTGGGCGTTCGTTCACTTGGCAAAGACCTACTTGGGTTGTAACCTTGGACTTGTCTGGCAGAATCTTGGCCTCCTTTGCTAGTCCTGTGGGAGGAAGACGTCCCTGCTCTGTACCACCTCATCCACCAGGGCCTTTGTAACTCCGCCTGCAAAGCAGGCACCAATTTCCTCCTAGCTGCCATGTCTGGTGAAAATGTCATCAATCTTGCAAGGCAGCTCTGGTCTGTCGATGCTTGACTGGGTGCACAGTGGCCTTTTAAAGATGGTATCAATGCCAAGGACCTTGGGAAATCTCAGCAGTCGTGAACATTTTTGTCTGTGGTAGTTGGGAGATTTGGGCTAGCATTGGATAAAAGGGGCACCTTAGGGGTAATTAGTTACTGAGACGACCTTGGGACGACAGTGTGAGGAAACTCAATAGGCCTCACAGACAGAAAACCTTCATGAAAATTGATGACAATGACACTTTGTCTAAATACGGTGAGATTCAAAACAAACAAAAACAGAAATTTCTGAAGAAATGCAGCAGGTCTGGCAATAACTGTGGAGAGAAACAGAGTTGACATTTCAAATCCAGTGACCATGCTACAGAACTAGAAGCAGAAAGGAAAAGGTAGTATTTTTGCTGATGAGTGGATGTGGTGGGGTGGAGGTTGGGGAAGTGAGTAAATAGGGTCAAGACTGAGGCAAGACTGAGGGAGGAAAGGATGGAAATTGCAAAATTGATAACATTTTCCAATTTCAGATGAGAAAGGGAAGAAGTATGGTCAAGGTGACTATGGGAGTTTGTAATATTACCGGCATGGCAGCGAGAGCGGGCTGCATGTGGAATGGTGGATGTAGTTTGTCTTGACAAGAGGAGGTAGCAACAGTAGCAGGGGCAGTGAGGATAGTCTCCCAGCGATAGGAGGCCGGCGGCAGACATATGTGTTCTCCTGCCATTTGGGGCTAGTGGCAGCAGCAACATAGCTCCTCCAGTGGTTGGGGACAATGGTGGAAGCAGGCTCTTCAAGCTGGCGGTGCTGGTGAGGCAGTATCTGCAGCCGTAGCGGGACTAGTCACCCAGTGGTGGCCTGGCCTGGCAGCAGTGCCAGTGGCTCTTGGTTGTAGGGCTAGTGTGGGTTCATTGGAATCAGCTAAGTGGGCCCAGTGGTTAAGAGATAGTGCCTAAAGTGGGGTGACTCCTACATTGGTGGGTCCGGAGCAGGTGGCAATGAGGTGGTGGGGGTCTCCCTTGAGGCTAAGTACCAGCATGGACTGAGTCAGGAAGACAGATATTCCGAGCTTTCTACTTTTTTATTTTTCTAATTCATTTATACGCCCTATAATGCTGGACTATTTATTTCTTTACTTTTATAATTTGTTTTCTTTCTGAACAACTTGGCCTTGAGTATCTGTACCTAGATACCTTTGTACCTAAGATGGTGCTATAATGAGATGACTGTCTACTTTTTACTGTGCTCATTTGAGTATATGTGACAATAAGGCTCATTCAATTCAATTCAGTCCAATTCAATTCATGGATACTAATAGCTAGTCTATCCTCAGAAATGGAAACAGACATATTGGGAAAGAGAAGGGAAGAGTCAGAGCATTAACCTTGTCCATTACCTACTGCCACAACCCTAGGTCCTGTCATCCAGTGGGCTGCTTTCCGCACAGCCAACACATTTTCAACTACTCAACCTCCATTATCATCTCAGAGATAGTAGGAACTGCAGATGCTGGAGAATCTGAGATAACAAGGTGTGGAGCTGGATGAACACAGCAGGCCAAGCAGCATCAGAGGAGCAGGAAGGCTGACATTTCGGGCCTAGACCGTAAGGTCTAGGCCCAAAACGTCAGCCTTCCATTATCATCTATCTAGTCTCTTCTTCCCTGACTTACTGGGGAGGCAATGGCCCAGTGGTATTTTTGCTGCACTGCTAACCTAGAGACCCAGATAATGTTCGGGGGACCCAGGTTTGAATCCCGTCATGGCAGATGGTGGAATTTTAATTCAATAAATATCTGGAATTAAGAGTTTAATGATGACCATGAATCCATTGTCAATTGTTGGAAAAACTCATCTGGCTCACTAATGCTCTTTAGGGAAGGAAACTGCCATCCTTACCTGATCTGGCCTACAGGTGACTCCAGACCCACAGCAATATGGTTGACTCTGGACTGCCTTCTGGGCAATTAGGGATAGGCAATAAACACTGCCTAGCCAGCGGTGCCCTTGTCCTGTTAATGAATTAAAAAAGAACTGTCAACATTTCCTTTGTCTGCCCACCCCTTTTTCTCTCTCACTCTTGGCTTCATCTCCACCAATCAACTCGCTCCTCCCTGCCCCCACCCCATCATCAGCATAACTACCAATTTTTCCTCTTTGTTCTAGTTCTGAAGAAAGGTCATGCGACTTGAAATATTAACCCTGTTTTCTCTCTATAGATGCTGCCAGAACTGCCAAATTTCTCCAGCAATTTCTGCTTTTGTTTCTTACAGATTTCTAGCATCCACACCTCTGTTTTGCATTGTTATGGTGAAATTCTGCCTTATGATTCTTTGGTTCATGTGCAGTGCACCAAGAATGCTAAGATTTTATGTGAAGTAGTTGACATAACATTATGGTGTCCACAAACAGCAGGTGTCCAACTATTGCTTTGCCCAGCTCAAATTATTGTCTTCTTAAGGTAACTGCAGAAACTCATGAATTAGGGTAACGTTTACATTTTGTCCAAACATGTGGGGAGCGGAGTGGTAGATTTGAGTAAATCACTCATTGCCTGCTGCTAAACTGAAGCTAAACTTCAAGGGAACATGAATCAAAGAATCTGTGTTGTAGAATTTCAGCGTTACTGCTGATTTTCATTAAATGTGATTGCCTGCAGGGAGCTCAGAACCAGTCAACTTCTACTTTAGAGTCTGATCTTCATTTGAAAATGAAGGCATCACAGACAAGGTTGAGCATTATATACCACGGTTTGCTTAATCACAGGAACTTGCCTGTCGAAGATTCTGAGCAGAATAAAAAAGAAATCAGAAATCAGAATGGTATAAAAAGAAAATGAAAGAAAATCTTTAATTTATGTAGCACTTTTCATGGCTGCTGGACATTTCAAAGTTTTTTACAGCCAATTAAGTACTTTTGAAGTGTCTTCACTGTTAGGATGTAGGAAATCAGGTAAAAGCCGAAAAGCCTATGGATGTGGCAATCACGGTACTGAGTTAATTTACGCTTATATATTGCATCTAAGGGTGTGTGTTAAGTTAATGGTTGATTGTAGCTTACAGTCAGCACTCTGCACTGTTCACTTGCCTCATGCACCCACAGTGTCTGAAATTGCAAGTGACAATGGCCCCTGCTGTACTGGCCAAAATTGCGCAGTTGAATCCAGAGTCTCTCGGCCAAGAGCTTGAGGTCATCCTTTATGGATGTTATTTTCACCTCGTTGTGGATCAGCAACCTTTCACCCACCCACACTTCACTGGGCAGGACTTTGTAGATGAAAAATGACAGGTAAAAGACCAAGGAAAACAGGTACTAAAAGAATGCATGAGCCTAATTAATTCTGTTTGCATTATTTTGTGATTGAATTTACACATTTTAATTTAAGTTTGCATTTCCAGCTGATTTTCATTTTAGCGTTGTCAGAAAGAAATCATTTGGTTAGTCATTGAGGAAGGGTATGGAGTATAGGAAGTGAAGGCTGTAGATGAATAGGAAGATATAATTGCCACTGAAATTATGGCCATTCCTCATAAATAGTTTGACCACATTGAGAAGTGGCAATAGGCATTGTCATCTCTCTTCACTTTACTTACCCTTCGCTTCCACTCGCACTTCCTCCTCCTCCTCCGGTTCTGTTGCTGCAAATTTATTTTCTGCTACTGTCTCCACCCAATAGTTGTTGCCTGAAATACAGTTCATTTCTTTATTCCCATGTAAACTCTCTGGGTGACTGGTTAAGAGACACAAAAATAGGTGGAGGGTGGCAGAGGATGACAGAAAGAGTCAGCAGAGGGATATAGGCAGGATTAAACGATTGGGTAAAGATGCACAGATGGAATATAATATGGGAAAATGTGAGGTTATTCTCTTCGGCAGGAAGAATAGGGAGGTGAATATTTTTAAAATGGACAAAGACTGCAAAAAGCTACCGAAGAGAGGAATTTGGGAGTCCTCATCCGTGAATTACAAAAAAAAAAGCATCCAAATTTGGCAGGTAGCGAGGAAGGCAAATAAAATATTGGCCTTTATTTCCAAGGGGATGGAGTATACAAGAAGGGAGATTTTGCTAAATCTATGCAAGGCACTAGTCAGACTACAGCTGGAATATTGTGAAGGTTTGGGCCCTTTAACTAAAGAAATATACGCTGGCATTGGAGGCAATCCAGAGAATATTCACTGGCCTAATACCAGCTATGGACGGACAGTCTTGTATGGTGAAGTTGAGTTAATTGAGCCTGTATGCATTTGAAACTCAGAAGAATGAGAAGTGACCTTAATGAAATATATAATGATTCTTGGGGGACTTAACAGGGCAGATGTGGAAAGAACATTTCCCCTTGTGGGAGAGTCTAACAGCAGAGGGCCCAATCTCAGGATAAGGGTTTGCACATTGAAGACAATGCAGAGGAGGAGTTTCTTCTCTCAGAGGGTAGTGAACCTACGGAATTCTTTACCACAGAATCTGTTGAGACAGGATTAATATGCATATTCAAGGCTGAGATAGGCAGATTTTTAATCAGAAAGGGAAATGAGAGTTAAAGCAAAGGTAGGAAAGTAGACTTGAGAATTATCAGTTCCCACATGATCTCATTGAATATCGGAGCAGACTCGATGGACTGAATGGCCAACTTCTGTTCCCACACCTTCTGGTCTTATGGTCCTTTTAGCGGCTTAAAGCAACTGCTAAGGGGAAAATAAATTGATCTTTTTCAGGTTTGAGGTGATTTTTACTACATAGAAAAGAGATGTTTCTGACCTTTGCAGAGATCTGATGGTCCCTCCCAAGCATTCACACCCCAAGCTTCTCAGCTACCTGAGAGCCAATCATATCATTGTTGGTAGGCAGAAGGCCTGTGTCATCAATGACTGGTCACTGGTCCTCAGGCTAAGTAGATATTCATTGTCAGCCAACACGCCGTTTGTACACAGCCCCTGAAACCTGCTCATCTGTAGCCATGCAAGCTGTGTATACAGCAGCACATACATTGGCCTCCTGTTACTTGCTTTTAACAAAAACAGTGTCCTTTGATAATCCTTGATTTACAATGCAGCTTTGTCCCCCTTTTGGTCCACAGTCAAAAATATTGGAAAATAAAAAATTACTGTCTTTACTTTTGAGACATCTTTTGTGAATCAAAGTCTTCCCAAACAATGATCCTCACTGAAGTTCAGTGAAGAGAATTGTAGCTTGGAAACTCCCAGAAGATATCATCATCTCCTGAGTGGCTTTCTCCTTTTGCAGAAGCTCGTTCTGAATCGTGAGGCCTCTATTAAAGTTATCAACCGTGTTCAATTCCCAGACAAAATTCTGCCAGGCCATCCATGTCTGGCAGCAGTTCTTCACAGCAGAAAACTCCACATGATAATATAGTACTGAGAAGCCACCTAGACAACTCCCTGTAGATTATTTCACTCTCTACTGAGTACACAAAGCCTCCAAAATGTGTACAATTGTGCCAGCAGAAAGATTAAGTCGCACAGCTATAAAATTTTAATAACTAACGTTCCCTTCAAATTGCACAATTTGAATCTTTTGTTACATGAAAGGTGGTCAACTGGATGAGTTGTTTGAAGAGTTGTTAGAAAGTAACAGCGATGGCTTCAGATCAGCATTGCTCACTGATTCGTATCAACATCTCATATTACCTCAATGTAGTAATGTTTAACAGAACTAGATTGCGTCAACTAACTTTTCAACAACTGTAGTGATGAAAGAGCGATAATGATATGGAAATGCCATACATTTTAACTTGGTTAAATATTTTCCACTGATTTGCTGAGCACATAAATACTGTTTATTTTATGTTCAATTTAGAATTTAAAATATTTCATATGTGACAGATTTACAATATTTTAAGAGATGCAATTGAAGGCATTTCTCGAAACATTATTATTGAATATCTACACTTCATGTAATTTTAAGCTGGGAAAAATGTGTGTGTAAAAGTCTTGTCATTGTTGCATAGGGAAGAAATATTGCAACATTTCCATGACAATTTACTTTGCTACATTTAAGGTTAAATAATGCAATGCAAGAGAGTTGTATAAGGTGTAATTTTATAGGATTCTGTACAGTGGTGAGATTTGTGGTAGAATCGTGCGAGAAGTTCAGTGAGGCCAGGCTGGGAGGCAACTCACTGCATCTGCCTGAATATCAAGATGTGCTTCTCGCTGGGCAGCAGAGGGTTGCCCAATAAGATGGACTATTTCTCATTAACCACTGTATTAGCTGCACATCTCGCCTCATTTTTATTAAATCTCCAAGCACCTTAAGCAAATTAGATGCCGATAATTCTTGATATGGAAGTCCGAGATGGAACCCGGTGACTTCACCTTGCCATTTGCTCCAAAAAATCGCTGTGTTTTTCTTCTTTACTCAGGGGATATGGCTGTGCCAGCATTTACTGTCCATCCTTATTTGCTCTCGAGAAGTTGGTCATGAGCTGCCTTCTCGAACCACTGTTGTCCATTTGGTGTACGTAGGCCCACAATACCATTAAGTAGGACATTCCGAGATTCTGACCCAATGACAGTGAAGGCACGGCAGTATATTTCTAAGTCAAGATGCTGGGTGGCTTTGAGAGGAACTTGTAGGTGGCGATGTTCCTTCAGGATGGTAGTGGCTATGAGTTTGGCTGGAATGTTGGACAGCATCAATATCTTAGGCCACCCTCATGGATACTGGCCACATGCATCCCACAAATGTGCACATTGGCACGCAACATGGGCCAGCTTCTAAATGCCCTTGTGGCACATTTCTGATCCACCTACAGTACACCTCTGCACTTAAATGCTGCATCTCAGGGCACGCTGCCAACTATCATTGTAAGGCTGCTGCGAGGGCACTGTGCATTGGAACATCTTCATGGAGTGGACCAGGTTGAATGCTTGCTGTTTCTTGCTGTCATCGTGCTCACCCTCTCCTGGATGCCCTACAGATTGGAAGGCTGCCGCTGTGGGCCAATGGTTGAGGAAGTGACCAAGCACTGGCCAAGAGGCTGCTTTGCCCTGGGTTATCTTGAGCTTCTTGAGTGCTGTTGAAACTCCATCCAGAAAAGTGCCAACTATTCCTGACGCATAGTAGGTGGACAGAGGTTAGGGAGTCAGATACTAAGTTCCTCGCCACGGAATTCCCAGCCTCTAATCTACTCTTGTCATCACAGTATTTATGCGACTGGTCAAGTTAAGTTTCAGCCCTCTTGAACCTTTCTTTTTGCACACATCTATTCCTTTCCCTTCTTTCATTTATCCCCTCTGCCGCCTCCATTCTGTTATTTATTCATGATCAACAATATAAGATATCAGCTCTGCATAAAATAAAAGCAAAATAAAATATGAAAATGATATGGGAAACTAGGACATGATCATGCTGGAACATGATTTCACTCAGGATGGATGGAGAAATAAATGTGGTCCCTGCTTCACAATCTCTGAACAAGCAATTAGAATCTAACTGACATCACTGCTTTATGAGCTCCTCAGAATTTTGAGCAAAGATAGGGCCAGTGCCTCAGTAGCATTCACAGGGTGGGGTAATAGGATGGCAGTCTTTTAGGTTTTCTGCACTTGGCAGGCACTTGCTGAGATCTTGTCATTTTCAGGAAAGGGCAAGGGCAACTATTTTGTTTGAAACCCCTTTGAGCTGTTAGTTCTGCTGGCAGTGTGATCATTGAAGAGAGCCGAAGGGGGAGGGCGAGACTGGCTGGTATTTCTGTAACGATACAGGAAGTGGTCACGCCCCCACCCCTCCCCTCTTCTCCCCCCCTCCGAATTAGTATGTTCCGGGTGACATGGAGCTGGTGCATTCTGGAGGAGCAAGTACGAGAGCCTGTGAAGGACAAAGGAGCGGGCAAATGGAACTGGGCAGCAATTACCTTTGGCCAGCTGCAGAGATAGCCTTGTGACAGAGACCCTGCAGAAGGCTTCAGAGGGGATCAAACACATGGACAAGGGTACCCAGTGACAAGGATATACAGACAATGGATAGCTATATACTTATTAATGAGAATAGCCAAATGATCAATTGTTGGCCAACGATTGATTCACTCTTTGGGTTAGCTTATGATTTATGAAGTCGACATTAAAAGAAACAAACAGATTTCTGCATGCATGACTTATAGACTCCCAACAGACAACTTGCCAGACAGAATTACATCATTAAATACACACAGTGCTTTTAATCTCAAAAGATTAAACATCCTAAAAGCTATATACAACAACTAGATTCAGAGCCATTACAGTTTGGAGCTGGAAGAACACAGCAGGTCAGGGAGCATCAGAGGAACAGGAAATTTGACATTTCCGGTTTCCACCCTTCATCAGGACTCCTGATACTCTCATCCATTAGCACCCGATGTTTTTGTGATGTGCAAACTCCAAAGTCAACCCAGATAGCCCCTCCAAACTGACTGGACTGTGAGCTCTTGTGACTACAAAGATAACAAGGGGATGTGACCCCCTGTTCAACAGAAAGCCAGCACCGCCCCCCGACCCCATGCTGTGAATTATGTCCCAAATGGCACCCTTTACATGAATTATGTCGAAAACTGCAGAGTCTTTTTTTGTCCTTTGAAAATATGCTAAGACAGGGGTAAAAATCCAGATTTAGTGCTCTTGAATTGATGACTAAACGCTCTCGCATATGCCAGCTGGATTTGAGCATTAGCTTGGCCTTACTCCTTATTTCTAATCAATGTGAATGTGTATTGCACTATTCATTCTTCTCATGTTCAGTAGTTAATAAACTCACTTTGTTAACTCAGGAAAGTGTGATTAAGTCGGCTCCTTTTACAACTCAAATTAATTTGGTCTGAGAGAAAGGTGTCTACAAGAGAAGGAATTCTTTCTAAATGAACCTTGTTGCAAGCAACTGAAGGGATGGATTTATAACGAAAAGGAGCCAATTCATCCTGACCTGGGAGTCTAAACAGATTGGAGTATCCTGTCTGGAAGGGTAAGAATTTGGGGAGTCTCACCTATTATCCAATTGTAACTGTTATGACATTGAATTCAATCATGAGCACATTCCTACTGTTTGAACACAGCCACCACCAACCGCATTGGAGCAGCCACCACCCTGTTGTCCCATCAGCTCTACTTCCTCTTCCTGCATTAAGATGGGGATTGCAAGGAATAAATGCTGCAAACAATCCATGCCAGTTCCCTAAGATTCTGCGTCTGTTTCTTCTGTGGAGGCACATCGCAGTGATATTAATGGTTGTAGCAGAGCAAAAATGTAGTACCTAAAGATTTTGCATGGTTGTTACAATATCTGTCTCCAGTGGCTTGCAAGTAGCATTGGGACTTAGAAACAACCTGCTTGATCTGACAATGCTAAGCGAAAGCTTTTTCACAGAACAGCAGCCATTTGTTGCCAAGGAGCTGCTACAGCCTCCACCCTTTGACACTAGTATGGTAAGCTTCTCCTCTCCTGCATCCGCAGCATCAGAATGTATTCATCTAGTATTACCCTATGACCCCACCCACCAGAGGGATCTGAGATTTATCACTTGTTGGCAAGTGGAAAGCTCTAGATCCATGTTCTCCAGACAATCCCAAGGCAGTTGTTTTCATCTGTGACCTCCTGCCAAGCTTTTTCAGGAACGGGTGTCAAAGCAGGATGGCCTTTGCTACCAGGTTCCAAGTTTGTCTCTGTAATCCTGCCAATACAAGTCAAACTCCGTCTTTTATGTGCAATTTCTACAGGAAATTAACAAACAGACACTAAAAGCAGATATTTTTATTCATTGTTATCATTTTGTTTTAACCTTATAATATCCCGACAATCATAACTGTGAGGACAACATTTTGCACATCTTTGTTTTTATAGTATTTCCGACCATTATGTACAAGTTTGGACTGAAAAACCACGCTGGAAAATGCTGAAATCAATGACATGCAATAATTAGACATGATGTGTGAAAGCAGTTATCAATATAGCCACAAGGTAGGCCTCAATGCATTTCTCAACCTTGGAGGTTGTCTTAATTGAGAATAAAATGGAATGTGATTATCTGGAAATCATCATCCAACCTAACAGAGCTGTCCACCATTGAGGGTTAAGTAATATTTTGTGACTATGATTGTTAGTTTAGCCAAATAGTGTGCCTCGCTGACAAACACCATCATCCTTGAAACATAACGTCCGCAACTGGGAATAAAAGGTAACAGTGTGTGACTGTTGAGAGTGCCATTTCAGTTAACGATGACAGTGTTTTCACTTGGCTTACTCTATTTATAAAAGGGCAGAAGTTTCATCATGACTACATCTGAGAACCTGTTAATACACACTCCATACCTGACTACTGGCACTTAAAGAGATCTCAGTGGCGCTGGAGTGACCACCAGTCTGTCCACAAGCATATTTTTTAAAAAATCCAATTTAACATGACACAATCTCTGTTCACTTGCAATTTTACAGAAAATTTGTGTAAAATGCCTTGGGAAACACAATAGTATTCTCAGGTTCCATTACTTTTGGAGAAGCTGGGAGAGTTCTGAATTCGAAATTTGGAACTAAGATTTTCCCTACTAGGAAATAAATAATCTTTTGCGAAGGAGATCATGTTATCGAGGGGGTAGGCTTGAGGAGAAAGTGTGGCAGGAAGGGGGTTCAGGGTTGATGATCATGTCCAAAGGAGAACTCCTGGTCAGTGGAAATGTCATGTTTGGCAGAACATTCATAGTTGGTGTAGATTGTGGTCAGGTTAGGACAACATATGTTTATTTTCAGTATTTGGCTACTTTTAACTTCTTGAGTATCCCACTGACCATCTAATTTACTGTAAACAGAGCTCTCCTTGATAAACACCATGGAAAAGTATCCATTTAGTTCCCTGGCCATGCTTTCTGCTTACACCAATTGATATTCATGTCATTTTTCTGTCAAAGTCTCTACCATTGGGTTTTCCTTTATTCTCATCCACAAACTGCAGTGTTTTGCATCCAGATTAGCTCACCTCGCTTCACCAGCTTGCTTTCCTGAACCTTGGACATTTACTCCCTACCCACGTCAAATGCAACTGCCCTGAGGGATTAAATTACCATTCAGCATTGACATTCAACAATTTGTTAAGTTTTGTAGTGAGCTTCACCTCTGAGCCAGCTATCAGTTCACCTGATATTAATTCCAGAGTACTGTTGTAGGAACTCCTTAGGCTGGTGCCTTACACCCCACCATCTCCAGCTGTTTTCCCCCTATATACGGTAAGAAGCGGGGATGTTCGTTATAATGGCTGTGTAATTTTTAGCACCATTTGCGCATCATCAGATACTGAAACAGTCTGTGTCCATATTCAGCAAAACCTGGGGAATATCTAGACTGGGGCTGATAAGTGGCAAGCAACAGTAATACCAAACAAGTGCCAGGGTAATGACCGCCTCCAACAAGAGACAATCTAACTACCTCTCCTTCAGATTTGTTAGCATTTCCATTGCTGTATTCCTGACTAACAAAGGCACGATTTTACTGATAACCAGAACCTGAAGTCGAACAGACATATACAGGGTTGAATCTTAAGTTTGTGTTTGGCTAAATCTGAGTTGTGTTGAGTTTTTTTTGGTAGGATATCCACCATGAGGCCAGGTGAATTTTCATACCATACCTTACCAAATTCACCTCACTATCTACCCAGCTGCCCCATGGTGCCCCTCACATCTGATTCCGACCCATACTTACTATGAGCTGTTCTCAGAGCAACAGCAGATATCATGAAATTCATTGGCATCCTTTGCACCCATGCCATCTTTAAAAGCTCATTTTGAACCAAGACAAGTACTGTCAGTTGTAACTGCCTCTTCGTGGTTCCTGCAATTTTCTCTCAGACATGGCAGACAGGTGGAACCAGAAACCCACTTTGTGAACAGGGACCTCGACATCCCGTTGGACTGGGTTAACACAGTGTGGAGCTGGAGGAACACAGAAAGCCTGGCAGCATCAGAGGAGCAGGAAAGCTGACATTTCGGGTCAGGACCCTTCTTCAGAAAGGGGGGAGGGGGAAGAGAGGTCAGAAATAAATAGAGAGAGGAGGGATGCAGAGCCAGCACTTCCTATAGCCCTGGACCAGCACCAGATACCATGGCAACAGGCTATGCCAGCCTAGTCTGAGGTTGCCACCCAGATTAAAGCAGCCTCAGCTGTCTGGAGGAATGCCTGGCTCTGTAAGAAGAAGATCAATGTCATTCTCCATCCCACCCAGCATGAGTACCACCATCTTCTGTCAAATACCTCATATTCACTCTATCTCTGCTACTATACTGACCTTCCACCAAGGCTTACGCATCTGCGCTTTCACTATTGCACGCAACCCTGGCACCATTAACCCTGCATGCCCTCAGCACTACCTATTCACTCACTTGGGACATCTTACCACCTGCATCAAATGTAACAGCTGTGCCATCCAATTTCAATTCCCTTGTGAGCTGCCTGTCTCTCATTCCAGGAGAAAACCATTCCATAATAGGGAAGAAAGAGTGTAGGTGGGTGGTGGACTGCTGACATTTGGCTCCTCATTCCATATTTGGAGAGTATCATGATTCTGACCATCCATTGGAATGACTGACTGACTGACTAAATCCCATCTCTTTGACTGGTATTGGATGCTGACCTTGATTTACTGCATCAGGATCCTCTGAGTCAAGACTGACCCGTTAGACTGACTGAGTCCTGCCTAGGACTATGACAAGATTGCTTCCAATGTGTCTAGGCCAAATGGCAATGCAAGACAGATGTAACATGAGCCTGGTGTTTCTGGCTCAGGGCAAACTGCACAAAGGCAAGGCAAGGCAATTTAAGACATGGATGCTGTAAGCGTCAAGGTAGGCTCAGAGTGAGAGTGCGCTATGAAAGCAAGCAAAAAGACTGAAGATACAGCCTCTTCCAGTCCATGAGCAGGGTCCATGAGTCTGAACACGCAGCGTCCTCATTACAGCATTACAGTGAAAGTTGCTGGTGTCACTCAAGGTGCAGCATTGAAGTGCAGAAGCATCCTGTAAGCAGATTGAAGACGTGCCCTAACAATTCTTCGAAGCTGGCACATAGTAGATGCCAATATCTGTGGATATTAGGAGCATGTGGCCAGTCCCAGTGAAGTTTGCTCTGAGATATTGGTGCCTCGTGTCAAATATGGATGTTGTTTAGAGGAAGCGGAGAGCAGAATTTGAATCACTCTGATTTCCATGCCAAGTTTCCTCAACATGTATCAGAGATAAAAGGTACTGCAGATGCTGGAGAATCCGAGATAACAAGCATGGGGCTGGATGAACACAGCAGGTCAAGCAGCATCATAGGAGCAGGAAAACTTGACGTTTCGGGCCTAAACCTTTCATCAGAAATGGGGAAGGGGAAGAGGGTTCTGAAATAAATAGGGAGAGAGGGGGAGGTGGATAGAGGATGGATAGAGGAGAGGATAGGTGGAGAGGAGGGATAGAGGAGAGGATAGGTGGAGATACCTGCCTACGGAACCAGATCATCCCCAATGGACTACAATCCACATTCAAGCCTTCCCAATTTGGCCCCAACCGTGACAATATCTACATGGAGAACATTGAGACCCTCCAGAAGTGCTTCTCCCTGCGACTCCTGAAACACACACTTGCAAAATCTCCCCTCCCCCAACCGCATCCCAAAACCAGCCCAGCTCATCTCCACCTCCCTAACCTGTTTTTCGTCTCACCTCAAGCCACACCCCCATCTCCTATCTACTAACATCATCCCGCCCCCTTGACCTGTCCGTCCGCCCTGGACTGACCTATCTCCTCCCTACCCCCCTACACTCCCCTTTACTGGCTCCATCCCCGCCTCTTCGACTTGTCTGCCTCCTCTCCACCTATCCTCTCCTCTATCCATCCTCTATCCATCCTCTATCCTCCTCCCCCTCTCTCCCTATTTATTTCAGAACCCTCTTCCCCTCCCCCATTTCTGATGAAGGGTTTAGGCCCGAAACGTCAAGTTTTCCTGCTCCTATGATGCTGCTTGACGTGCTGTGTTCATCCAGCCCCATGCTTGTTGCTCAACATGTAAGTTGTTTAGCTCATTTTGTATGATTTTAAGCTTAATATTCATGAGATGATTTGAGCTGTCAGCATGACGTTTCACAAGCAATAAACTCGTTGAATTGGCAACTTGCTGCTGCCCAGTGAGAAACTCATCTTGCTGTTTAGCATCTCCATAAAAGATGAATTGAAATGCTCTTGCTGTCGAGATTAGTCTCACTAGGCTTCTCATCTGATTCTGTAGTAAATCTTGCCAAAGCCCATGTCACTCAGACCCTGATAAAGTTCCACCCAGCATTCTTGTGATTACAAGAACAGGTTGGAAGCTGGAAATAATGTGAGAAATGATTCACTCCCTGTATATAGCGCAAGCTGATGGAGTACTTTCCACTTGTCTGGATAAAGATAGTTCCAACAATACACAAGGACACCATCCAGAAAGAGGCAGCCATCCGTAAACATCAAAATATGATCCCTCAACCATTTAATACACTAACAGCAGAGTGTAACATATTCAAAATGCATTGCAGCAATTCACCCAGGCTCCTTTGACAGCAGCTTCCATACCTGTGAGACCAAACAGCTAGAAGAACAGGAGTAACAGATGAATGGTAATGCCATTAGCTGAGAATTCCTCTCCAAGTCATGCACCATCCTGACTTCGAACTATATTGTTATTGTTTCACTGTCACTGGATCAAAATCCTGGTGATCCGTAACACCACCAAATGGACAGCAGCGGTTCATTGTGATCTTCATGTGGGTAATAAATGCTGGTCTAGTCAGAGATGTCCATCAGTGATGAAAAAATAAAAATAAAGTATGTGTGGGAAAGTAAGAGCTTTACTCAGCGGTTTTGACCGAAGAATAGGTGCTACAGTATCCTTTACACCCTCACTCACCTGAAAACATGTCACAGTTGATCTGGCCACCATTTTTGACACAACCGTGAACACAGTAAAACACAAATTTGTAGCAGATAGAATTTACTTTGAAGAAGTGTAAGCTTATTTAGTTTCAGTCTAATAAAAATAGATTGGAGTCTTTTTTCAAATGTTGTGAAGCTATGAACTGTTGAAGAGTAAAGAGATTTAGGGGGCATGCACAGAAATCTTTAAAAACTAGGGACAGATACAGAAAGTAATCAAAAAGTCTAATGAATATTAATAATTATTTCATGGTGTCAATACAAAGTAAAAAAGCAGTCTGCGTATTCTTCACAATCTATAAAGTTCCAGTTCAAATCAATCTAAGGTATTAAATTTAGTTATGGGCACCAAACAGCGAGAAGGATTGAATAGCCTTGGAAAGAACAAGTCCCAGGTCAGAAGCATCCATGGAAAGAGAGAAAGCTAACATTTTGAGTCTAGATGATCCTTCATCAGAGCCTTGGACTGGGTGCAGCACAGACCACCAGATTTGGTCCAAGCTTGTAGTAGCAAAATAGAAAGACAGGTTACAAAAACTGCACTTAAAGTTTTTTAGGTACAGAAGAAGGGTTTTAGTGATGACCTAATTGTACCATGTACGATGGTCAAAGAATTGGATATGATAGTTATAGAGGAACCAATTACTCTGATCAAAAACAAAAAGTACATTGCCTTAAAATGACAACTGAGCCATTTAGCATATCAAGAAGCATTTCTCCTGATGCTTGTGGAAATCTGAATCTCTCATTCTTAAGACATTTCTGAGCGTGTATCAATTGGGGGCTTGAAGAGAAAGTTTGCCTGACTAACACCTGGAATGAATGGGTTGTACAGGCCGGTTTGTTATCAGCTGGAGTTTAGAAATGCAAGGATTGACTTTATTGAAGCATACAAGATATGGAAAGGTCTTACCAGGTAGGTGTGGAAAAGTGTTTCCTATTCGGGGATATTTTGGAACCGGGGGTCACTTATTTTCTCCGAAAGTTGTGAGTTTTTGGAACTCTCTTCCTAAAAAGGTAGTAGAAGCAGAGTCTTTAAATTTTTTTAAGGCAGATATAGATTAATTTTTAATAACCAAGATGTTGAAGAGTTCGGTAGGAATTAGATTTGAGATTACAATCAGATCAGTCATGATCTTATTAAATCTGGCAGAGGAGGCCTGATGGAATGAATGGCCACTCCTGCTCCATGTTTATATGTTTGCATGCCCCAATTGCACAGAACCAGAAGTGTTCAGAAGTATTCACAGCAGCACAGTAACCGGTGGTCCTCCTATCTGTAGCCGGCTCCACACATTGTCTTGCCTTCCAACAAAGTGACCCATCAGTGACTTACACTGGCTTTGAGCCTTGAATTGATCTGAATGACATATTGAAAACTGCACAAAAACCCACATCAATATTTTTTGGCAGAAGCAAATCTAGCGCCCAACAGTGGAACTCAAATGAAATTAACGGAACACCAAGTTCCTTCAATGTTACAATATTCTCACATTGCTGGCTTACACAGTACAAATAGATAGAATTTAAAAAAAGAGGAATTTGTCACACAACAGAGTTCAGAAATAGGTATTAGTTCTGAAGAAGGGTCACTGGACCTGAAATATTTAACTCTGCTTTCTCTCCACAGATGCTGCCAGACCTGTTGAGCTTCTCCAGCAATTTCTATTTTTAGCAATTTCTATGTTTCAGACATAGGGATTTCTTGCTACAGTTATTTGAGGCTTTGTTGTGACAGCACCTAGAGCATTTTGTGCAGTTTAGGAACTTTCTAACTAAGAGAGGATATACTTGCCATGGAAGTGGTACAGTGGAGGTCCACTAAGCAGATACCAGAAATGTCAGGACTGTCATATGAAAAGCGATTGGTTTGACTGGGCTTGCATTTACTAAAGTTTAAAAGAATGAGAGAAGACCTGTTTGTAGTGTATAAAATTCTAACAATAATAGACAGACTAGATGAAAGGAGGATGTTTCCCACTGATTGGAGAGTTTGGAAATAGGGGTCACAATTTCAGAATGCAGGCTAGGATGCTTAGAGCGGAGATGAGGAAATATTCCTTCACTCAGAGGATGATCAACTTATGGAATTTGCTACCACAGACAGCTGTGGAGGCCAAGGCACAGAGTATATTAAAGAAATGGGTTAATTTTATGCATAAATGGCATTGAGAGGTTTGGAGAGAAAATGGGAACATTTGGTAAAAATAAAGGATCAGGCATGATCATATTGAATAGTGGAGCAGGTTTGAAGGGCAGAATGGCCTACTCCTGCTCCTAATTGCTATGTTTCTATGTTAACAGAGATCTGGGTCATTGGTTCACTGCGTCAAAATCCTGGAATTGCCTTCCTAATGACATTGTGGGTGTGCCTATGCCAAAATGACTGTAGCAGTTTCAAGATGGTAGCTCATAGTCACCTTTTAAAGGTTATGAGGAATGGGCAATAAATATTGACCCAGCCTGGGACGTCTACATTCCATGAATGAATAAAAAGTATATCAGAGTTTCCTATCCAATCAATTTCCAGCCAATATATCCTCTTTCGTCACACGAGAAATCTTTGTCCCACCAGAAGTCTCTAACCCAGCAGAGGCTTTTATTCCATCAGACACCTCCATTAGTGATGCTGACTCTATTACACTCTCTAGGGATGCTGCTAAATCTGCTGTGTTTTTCCTGCATTTCAGGCTTTATTTCAGATTTCCAGCATCTGCAGTAAATTGCTTTTATTTGAAGAGAGACATATCTTACTCAATTTGTACTCAAATTTAGAGATTAAGAAAAAGACTATTGCAGTAACTCTGTGTACCATTTTATCATCGCATTTAACTACATTAATTAACCACATGTCAGGGGAATTTAAAAGACAGGAATGCTGTATCCAAGGCTAAACATTCTTGTTAAATACGCAGGCCATTGTTTATAATTAGATAGAGATATCACACTGAGAACAGACAGCCTTGAAATCTTTTCTTCATTTACCATAGTAGTGGAAATTCTGCACAAAGTCTGTCACCACTGATTTCTAACAAAGACAAGGGGCTGAACGTTAACAGTTTGGGACAGACTGAGAACCGGGAAGTCAAGTGGGAACAGACTAGCGGCATTCATGGTATTTTCCCACCACAAGTCATTATGCCAGCAGTCAGCTGGTAATGGACAACATGTCACATACAGCCCAATTGAACACCTTTGCAGTTAACTTAGAGTTGCTCTTCCTGCCTCTGCTGGCATTTGACCAAAACTTGAGGGACCAGGCAAACCATAGAAACTTATCAGCTTCCTGAGGGGCTCCAGGGTGGGGCAGTGAAGGTAGGAGGGGTCTGTTTTTGGGCACACTTTAACCCTCAGAACTGCGTACCCACCCACCATCCTCCGGCAGCAACGGCTACCTTGGTAGCAATGGCACTATCTGCTTCACAACCAAATCCCTAGTCCCAATCAGACCTGTCTGACTACCCCTCAGCGACCCCAAATCCCACTAACCTGACACTGAGGGCACACAGCCATCAACAAACTCTCACCATTGTGGGTGGGTGCATCCTGGGAATTGTGGCGACTGCTATACTCTAATTCAGTCAGCACATCTTTGTTGTTCCATGTCCAAGTGCCCACAAAAGCTGGGTGCGGTGGGATTGCTGAAAGTCGACACTATGTGCCTCCTTGCAGGCCGAGGGCAGGGTTCATGTTGTGTGGCAACCCTGTGTTTGACATGGCACACCCACCCCCAAAGATAATCCAATGCCTTATCCTCCTCCTTGATGCCAGGCATCCGAGCTTGGACCTGACCAAACTGCTGTATTTCCAGCGACATGATTTTCTTTGCACCCAGACCACAGTGGAGCTCCTCGGGGAGAGCTGCAGGAATCACAGAGCTGCCAACCATTTAATGGTCGGCCACCTTTAGATGTGGAAATGCCTCATAGATTGGTGCAGCACTTTCACTCAGAACCAAGCTCTTTGGGCTTGCCATGTAACGATGGGCTTGCCCCTTGACATAAGCTGTAAAACTAATACCCCTTTGTAAGATTCCAGTCTTTGAATCAATTCAAATGGAATCTTTGTTTTAATG
The DNA here is from genome assembly GCA_024137785.1 of Ginglymostoma cirratum. NCBI lineage: Eukaryota > Metazoa > Chordata > Chondrichthyes > Orectolobiformes > Ginglymostomatidae > Ginglymostoma > Ginglymostoma cirratum. The sequence goes on from JAHRHZ010000024.1 coordinate 13,424,164, forward strand.
TCACTGATGCATTGATAACTGACAGAACACAGGAACTCTGTAAGTCAGCATTCGACATCATGCTCTAACTCTGTAGCAGTGTGTGATGCCACCCAAAACGTTTCCAGAAGCCATGCTTATTGACAGGTGTGGTTTTCTGTTGGGTGAGGAGCAGAATCAAATCGGAACCAGGTAGGCCTATGCTAGAATTGAGAATGGATGGAGCAGGATCTGATCTCAGGGGCCAGGGAACATCTGATTCCAGGGTCATTGGGAGGGGAGATATTGCATTTAAGTGCTTGGCAGAGAGGTCATTGGGCTGGGCAGGGGATGAGCTGAATTGAAGCCATAGTTGTGATGGGAGCAAAGTGGAGAAGTGGAGGAGTGATCAGTGTGAAAATTGGAAAGATCAAGGTTGGCATGTCTGGTTGCAGGTTGGTTGCTGGATAAGGAGTCACATCAGAACCAGCAGCTAACTGGGAAGGCACCTTCTTCCTGATTCAGCACACAGCATACACACATTATAACATTTGAATTGCCAACCTATTCCCCTGCTCTGCCTTCATAAAAAGACAAAAGATCTGTTGCATGTGAACTCGGATGAGGATTATTCCTCATCTGATCTAACTCTAATTATTTGTTAGATTAAAATTCTCTCCATTGTGCCAGTCTAAGTTGGGTCTTTATATCAGATCATTTGTATGTGTTGTATCTCTTCAAACTCCATTGTAACATGCCCGGTTAGCTCGGCCCTAACAACAACATTGTTCATGGTTCATCAGTTGGTAGTAGCTAAATATGAACCACTGTTGTTTTACTTCATTTCAAGTATTCATAATCTTTGTAAACAATAGAGGTTACAAAGCAAGCTCCCTGAGATTTCTTGAAGTTATGTCAGTAAACAACATAAAGATGCGATTGCATTACTTGTACATGTTTGTGACACTGAATTGATGGGTTCAACATCAATGAATTGTCAGATTGCAATGGGTGGGTCACCACAGAATAATGGAGCAGACAATGTTCGGACGTTACCAACAATAAGTATCAATAAGTGAGGTGAATGTCTTCTATTTTTCCTGATGTTTGTAATCAGATACACTATTTATATGACACATTAGCACAGAATAAATATGCTTGAAGCTGGTAAAGGGCATGTCACAATTGTGTTTCGACACGTACTATAACCTGTGATCAAATGAGTGACATGAAAGCATTCTTCCATTTGAATCCTTGTTTTATGTAGAGGGGAAAAAAACGAAGCTGCTATGACTAAACAAAACTGCTCAGAAACTAAAGGTCAAGAAGTACGTTGTCAACAAAACAAAGTAATTAACATCCTGGAGTATAAATCTGTTAAGTGCAACATCACCTGGACTTTGAAGTGAGGCATGGGAGTATAATTAAAATATTTGATGCAGCTTTTAACTTAGACTGAAATTAAATTATTATACCATGAAACAACAAGATGGAGAAGAAAATAAGATGTTAAGTTACAAAGTAACATTGGTAGAGCTTGGAAAGGTGGATCTATTGCCATTTTACGAACAATAGTTCCTACATGTCCTTGCATGTTGGATATAAAAGTACTCAATTGTAGACTCGTCTGCTTTAGTATCAAATAGGCTATTGCTCCTCTCCTACTTTTTCTTACTTACGTAAAGCATATCTGAAATCAAAGCCCTCTTAGTAGATTTAGATTGTTGGGGGTGAAGATGAGTTCCACCCTTTCTTTTTATGTCACTAGCTGTTGTATCCAGGTAAGTGTTCATTCATTAATATTCTGGAAAGCTTTGGAATATTTAAACAGCTTTTCACTGGTACTGAATCAGAAGTAGCCAATGAATGAGAGTAGGAGTGAACCCCAGAATTCAATAAGAATCTGGAAAGAAAAGATAGTCTATTGGTGACCATGTAATCACTGTTGATTATTTTCAAAAAAAGTCTTGTTCACTTTAAAGAAGGAAAATCTGCCATCCTTACCTGATCTGATCTACATGTGACTGGACCGACAGAAACACGATTGAATCTTAAAATCACTTTGGACAATTAATCAGAAATTGCTGGAACAAACTCAGCAGGTCGAGCAACGTCTGTGGAGAGAAGAAATGTTCTGAAGGAGGGTAACAGGACCTGAAATGCTATCTCTGGTTTCTTTCCACAGATGCTGCCAAACCTGCTGAGCTTTTCCAGCAATTTTTCATTTCGTTTCTGATTTCCAACATAAAAGTTTTCTGGGTTTTTTTTAAAACTTGCAATTAAGTTGGCCTAGCTTACGATGCCCATATACCTTCTTTGACATGGAGATCCCAGTGTTGGACTGGGGTGAACAAGGTCAGAAGTCACATGACACCAGGATGTAGTCCAACAGGTCTATTTGAGATCACAAGCTTTTGGAGCACTGCTCCTTCATCAGTGCACCGAAAGCTTGTGATTTCAAATAAACCTGTTGGATTGTATACCTTCCAAATAATTTTAGGATAGGGGAATGTGTAGGTAGGTAAGTAGGTAAGGTGTGTGAAGTAAGCAGATACACTGGCCAGGAAGGAGTCAGTGAATGAGAAGGGGTTTAGCCGAAGATTTTTGAACCAGGGCTGAGTCAGAGGTGAGAATTGGGAAGAAGGAGGGGATTGGGCTAACTAACTGACGGTAGATGTGGAAGGGAGGGTAATCAGAAGGTCAGTATGAGTATTTGGTATGTTAAATTCTGTACTTCACTATGACAGCTGAGAGTCAGCTTCCTGCTTTTGTATCTCCTCTTGGTTGGTCACAACAAATAAATTTATTTCTTTTTTATAGCAAGTAGCTATCAGCCTCACTTAAACTGAGTTAATCAGACCAAGATTGAAGGAGGGCCAATTTCAAGGATATCTTGAGTAAAAAATAGTAGAGAATTATAAGCTATTAAGTATAAGGAAAAGATAAAATCATGACATATTCCATTTGCGCAGCACAGAAATTAAACTTAAGGAAAAAAGTAGAGCGGAGGGCAGTGCCTATACAGATAAGAAACTGCAGCCAGTTGGAGTTTAATATATTTAGAGTACTTGGGTTACAAGAATGAAATTTGTGTCCCAGTGATTTAGGTGTTATCCTGTTTCTTCAGGAGTGAAGCATACAGGTGGGATTGATTACTCACTGAATGGTGTCTTTTGCAAGTTGCTTTTGGAAGCATCGGTTTTTGAGATTGCCAGAGAGAGGGAAAGAAGCACTTTCAGTACCCTTGCTGGTATCAGTCCATGTTGCTTGCTCTCCCTTTGCGCTCAAAGAAAACTGCTGAAATGTGATTTATTTTTAGATTCAAAGTCTAGTTCCATTATATTTTTCAAACTGCACACTCCACAGGTAACCTCCCACCTCCAGACATGCGAATTTATCATGAACATGAGTGTAAAACAAGAAATGTGAAGTTCTTGATGCCTCATTGAGTTTCACCGCCCTTGATTAAAATGATAAATCTAATGCTAGCCAGTTTTAAATATTTCCATTCTGGTTGCCTGGGCTTGCCAGGTGATTACTTTTTAAAGCATTTTCACACAGATATTAAATTCAAGTGATGAAAGTTGTACTTTGGTTTTCCATTTTCATTATGAATGTAACAAATTAGCCAAGAGTTAGCCTAGGATATTCTCATTGAATATGACTTCTGGAACTATTCTTGTGAGTATATCTGAACTGTCTGAAGTCTGCAGCTCTAGCTCAAAGTCAGAAGAATTTTCGTTAGATCATGGGGAGAAGGGGAGATCCTTGTTGGAAGCTCAAATTTCCCAAGCAAACCTCATGGAGTCAGTCTGTCAGAACATCTGAGGAATCCTGATGCGTGCCTGTGCTTGTATGCCTAACTATCTGGAGATTGAAAGGTCTAGGTCTATCTGCTTCTGATATGGTCTTTCACATGGCACACAACCTGAAGATGAAGTTATTAGTATGTGTTAAAGCCTTCATGAAAGTGGCAGGTTTATACAGTGACAGCTACGATTTGTACAAAATATGTGTTCTGGGAACAGATGCCTCTACTGGCACCTATATTGGTATAAATCTACTCTAGATTGTGATCCCCATTATCTTACAATGTAATGCCAATAAATTGTGAGAGCAAGGGAAGAGTAATGGACTGGAGATATCTGACCATCTACCCAATGACACATCGATAATCACCGCATGAAGTGATATCATGTGTTTAATTAATCCACCGGAAAATGGATGAGTATATTGTAATAGGACCCAAAAAGCAATGTTAGGTGACATATTTCCCATCATTTACATCCTAACAATGTTAACTGTTAAGCATGTCAACGCCCTCTTGCATTGCTTTTGGATGTATTGAAGCATTATTGACTGAAAAGCAATTGATAGCCTTAGTCAAAATAGCAAGTGTCAAAATTTGAGCTTTCCAACAACTTTTATGAGGCAGTTACAAGGCTGCTTCCACTTTCCTCATTCCTCAGTGAAGCAGAAAATTGTGTGGGACCCTAAATAAATCCAGCACCTACTCATCTCGCGCAAGCCACTTGACACCAAGAAGTAAGTCAGGGTTAGTATACAGCCATGAGTAAGCGCAAAGCCCTCTCCCAACTTACAAAATATTTACTGCTATTACTGCAAAGAAATAGAATCACTCCTGTCCCAATATTCTTAGGTATTTCCCTGCCATGCACAAACTCATATTCAAGAGGCTGATCTATTTTCAGGTCTTGTCACCGTCTTTTCTCCTGCACCTCATTTGGGCTGTTAAAAAGATGGGTATTCATGTTACAACTTTCATGATATAAGATGTTCCAAAGAGCTTTACAACCAATAAAATATTTTTGAAATGTAATCATTGTAATGTGGGAAATGTGACAGTCCTTTTGCACAAACATCAATTAAACCTGTTTTAGTGATATTGGCTGAAATATAATCATCAGCCAAGAGAACTCTTCAGATTTTCTTTGGTAAGTGCTGTGAGGTCTTTTATATCCAACTGAGAGGGTAAATAGTGACTGATAGACTCTATTTAAACTATATCTTTCTTTTTTCACTCTTATTCTTGAAACTGTTCAAAATGGCACTGGACTGCAGTGACAGTGGAACAGCTTTTCTCCGTATTTTACTATTTATCTCACTGTAAAATACATGTGACAATAAAATCATTCAGTCATTCAATCTCGTTGTATCACCTTAGATTATGTGCTCAGGTCTCTTGAATAAACCCAAACCCACAGTAATTTGTTATCATCTGTCTTGAATATCCTGTTTGAAATAAGAAATCTACTTGGCGTGCACTTTCTGGTAGGAAACGACAACATTTCACGGCAACAGCAACGCTTCTTTGTTGCTTAAAGTAAATTTGATGATTCCACATTGACTTTCAATCTTAAATCTGTTAGTTCAATGTAATGCACCAAAGAATTTATGCACTCTATGTAGTAAGTGAGAGACATGACCTTGAAATAATGCATGCTACATCAGTTTTACTATATAACTGAGTCAAAGGCCATTATCTCCCTGGCTTCCATAATTTTGAAAATATATCTATAATTTGCTTTATTTACCAGTATGATTCATTTTGGCCCTGCTGCACTAACTCTGATGCTTTTAGCAGTGTGCTGTGAACTTTTAGGACTGAATACAATATAATGAGCTGCTTGTGTTGTGGAAAAATGTTTAACCTGTATAAAGTATAGAGGTGTGGAAGAGCTTTGCAGTGAACTGTATCTGCCAATCTAAACAATGGATTTAAGGAAAATATCAAAATTTGACTTCTGCAGGGATGCTATGTAACATGAAGCAAAGATCTGGAGGGCTGTTGCTTGTTGGTAGCACAGTTTGGGTGACAGCCAAATGATTAGCAGTGTGCTTTTCCTTTCTCCCCTTTTGAAGGTACGTTTTTTTATCTGGGATTTTGTTCCGTGGCTGTTAGAATATTTTCTGTACATTCCATACATTTTTTTTGTGTAGTTTTAGACAATCGCTGTCAGTGAATTCTACAACTGTGAATAATCTCACCATGACCTCAACCTATTTATTTTCTCAAAGATTTTCATCCATTTTCCTGCTTCCCACTCTGACAAAACCAGTTATAACGCCTGGCATGTTGCCCTGGCTGAGGCCAGATAGGCTTGTCAGCACAGAACATAGACCTTTCTGCTCTGCATACTGCATGTGTATCCTTACTTTCTTAAACCCACTATTTATGTCTCAGCTCTGGAAGTCTCTTCCCAAGTCTCTGTACTATTGCAACTCCACCCCTGTCCTATTTTTTGAAGATACTGCTTAAAGTCTTCCTTTTTGACAAAATGTTTGGCAATTTGTCCTGATGTTTCATTCTTTGGGCTCAATCCATTTTCATCTGATTATTCCCATGTGAAGTGACTTGGGATGTTTAACTGCATCATACATTCTAGGCAGAATCTTATTGGGGTCTGAGTGACACTCACTTTAGTGGGATTTGTGGCAAAATCACACGGAAAGTCTGGTGACAGTTTTCTCCATGTCCGGAGAAACTCATTGTACCTTTTATGCATGTGCCGAGAAGTGAGACAAGTTGGTAACTAAGGAGATTATAGCTTGCAAAATACCTTATTGACGCCACAACTCACCTCATTGATATTCAGTATTCTATTTTACCAAACGTGCTGAACAAGTTAATTGTTGAAAATTTTCATCATGGAAGTCAAAGCCAGAACCTGGTGAAGGACATGATCCATGGGCATCATCAACATTCCCCTCTTGTGCAGGGACATTGGCATCCGATATTTGCCAACCCTGGCAACCTTCATGGCACCTCTCCAATCGAATTGTGCGTCACTTGAGAAGCACAAAATTGCATTTCAGCTTGCACCAGTAACTAGCATAGTAACTAGCTGCTGCAACGGCAGTTTGCATACTGACAGACACCCAGCTCACATATTGGATCAGGCTGTATCTCACGGCTGCTCACTTGATCTCTCAGTGATCCTTCACTTACTTGCATTCATCATGGTATTGATGCCTTGTCACGTTGCGTCATTCCAGTTAGAACATTCTCACCTCAGCCAGAGTCAGTGGCTATCATTGCTGCCATTTTGACCTTGTCTTTTGCACAGGTACACAGGCAGGCTGATTGCCATGCTCCACAGTAAGGATGTGTCTGAGAGGGGCACGCCTTGGTGTACAATACACTGAGATGTCAATCAATTACCTATAACATGTGCCATCTGCCTGTACAGCAAACACCTTGCACATATTTTCAACGAGTGGGTGGGGCCTAGTCATCAGTCCAGCCAAATGTCCTGTCACTGTCTGTTACTGGAACAGTCGGCACATGATCACACTCAGTTATCTGCTCAGACTGCTCATGCACAGTGTTTCCGTCTGACTATAGTCTGGACAGTTGACAGCAGTCAGTCGTATATAGGGCCAGCCCCAGCAGCAAGGGGAATCTAAAGTTTTTGAGAAGACCTGTAGCTTGGGTTGTAGATGATGTTGTAGACATGCTCGCCGAGCCAGAAGGTTTGATTGCAAATTTTTCATCACCCTGCTGGGTAACATTGTCACACCCTCAAACTGGCCCACAGATGGGAAACAATTGCCACTGACGATGTTATCTAGCAGGATGTCGAAACGTTTGCAACCAAACCCAACGGCTCGGCGAGCATATCTACAAGCTCAGACAGGGGAAATCATCCCTTTGTCGGGGACCTACAAAGGCAGTGGTCAGGTGTCCGATCAGACATGTCTAGGAACTGCTTGTCAAATTGGTCTGAGGTCTGCGGTAAATATAGTTCTGGAGTTGTGACCATTGATTATTCAGGAGAGTGGAAGAGGGCCTTTAGAGGCTGCCAGTTAGTGGGGGCATTGTGAAAAGTGTGAGGTGGTGGAAGAGTCGAGGATGTTAGGGGAAAGCAGAAGCATGTATTGAGGTAGAAATAAGGAAGGAAGTGGAGTTACATCTCAAGATATGTGGGAGGTAAGTGGAGCAATATCAGAGGACATAGTAGACTATAGGAAGAGGGGGTTTTGGTGGCAGTGACCACTACTATGACCTTCATAGAGGGAGCATAGAAGATCCAATGTTAGAGTGTTTGCTAATTTTTTTCATTATCTTTGTTTTATTCTTTCATCAATTTTTATTTGGAGCTGTGAACTGGGAACTGTGTGCTGAGGAACACTTTGGACTGTGTGTTACAGCTTGTATTAAAAGGAAATCAGACCAAACAAGCATTTGTTTGTTCATGAGGCTCGGCCTGGAAGTTAATTGCAGGTTGGTTCCTATCAAAATGTTCTACAGATGCTTCATAACCGAGGAAGAGATTTGTTTAAACAGACAGTAGATTTCAGCTAGTAACAAGGCTAGTACCTGGGAATTAATTCAGCAAGTCTGGAAATGACCTCATGCTCAAGCAAATAGCAGATGCTGAATGGTAATTGGGACCTCGTGGAGAGAAAACCAGTCTGTCAGGGATCACCCGAGTTTAGATTTGGATTTTAGACTATGTATTCTGTGAGAAGGAATCTGGCTGTGGATGCTACAGCATGAAGATTTGAAAGCTCTTCATTTAACCTCCCATGACTAGTTCTTGGAAGTCTAGAGAATAGAAAGCTAAGTGATAAATGTTACTACCTTTACCTGAGTGAATTATAAAGATGTCCCTGATTACCATCTTCAGAAAATCAACAAAGAAACCATAATCTATGCCTGTGGACCAATGCATCATGAAAATTAATTATGTGATTTGGTTAGTTTTATTACTTTCTTGTATATATCCCTTGCTCGTGTTTGTTTGTCTGGCTGTCTTTTGTGCGAATGCACCTAAAAACAAAGACCTTTGTGTTTATCATGTAGAGCACTTAGATTACTTTGTTGTTTAATTTTGCCTTACTAAAGTTATTGTGTTGTTAATGCTTGGCTAAGATTTTTGTTTAAGATGGTGTCAAAATTGATTCTTAAAAAGCCTTGGATTGGTTATTCGAAATTCTGGTTAGGAGCCATTGGGTCAATTTTGAGTGTCTTTGAAGGTTTCACTTTGACAGTGTTGTGAATACAGAGTTGGCAAGGCTGATTTGGTTCAATTATCACTCCCTGGTCATCACATGGAGTGGCTAACTTTAAGGTCTAATGTTGGGGCTCAGAGAATAGGGAGAACAGGTGGAGGTGAAGTTCAATGTTATGGGTCTCCACATGGGGGGATGCATGGAATTGCGCTGTTAAGATATTGTGAAGTAAAAAGGGTATGGAGATTCTGTGGGGTTGGAGACTCTTTAGTTACCTGGCCACCAGGCAGAGCCCAGGGCTGATGGGGTTCTCTGTGAGCTACATTCACTGCCTTGACTTGTTGTTCCCTGAATGCAAAATGCAACTGGAAAATGCAGTAATAACACCCTGGATGGGCAGAGACACAACCAATTTGAAGGGCAAAGGCATGGGATTCATGTCTGCTGGATGCCTGGACATTGAAGGGATAAATGCACAAAACAAACATTTGTAAACACTAGCTAAATTTAATTTGCAATTAATTCATCCTCCATCTGCAATGTATGCAGACTGAACATGCTCAGGATTCAAAAGCTGGTCAAAGGTGATTTGTACCATTGGACATTGGCATTTCAATGATACAGAAGTTAGCAGCCAATGAAAATCCATTATTTTTATAATTTCAATAGGTGCTGTGTGAGATGGAGACCATTCCTTCTTCAGCGAACATGTAAGTTTCAGGATGGTCTCTTATGTTTGCATTGAAAAGTTGAGTAATAGATACTGGTCTGGGATGGGAAGGGTTACCCACTGCAACTGTGGCTCATGTAATCATTGCAAAACTCCTGACTGATGCATAGTGTAGATGTAGTGCTGCCCATCTCTTGACCAGTGTGTGGGGGAAAAGATGGTTGGCCTGCTGAACTTATAATTTCACTGCAAGGATCAGTTTCTGGGACCCCTCCAGTTTAATCTGGACAGAGTGTGCAGCCTCATCCTGGCATGCTGTGCCACACACAATTGCAGCAAGTGACAATACAATGTGCTGGATGCTGAGGAACTGAGAGAATAACATTGGGGAGCAGGAAAATCTCCTTATCTATGATGAAGCTGAGCTGCATTGGGTGCCCGGAGCCAAACAGAACCTGATTGATGACCCAGTTTCAGTAGATGAGAGCTGGGTACAGCATACCATTGTAGAATGTGAAATGGTCATTGGTCATGATACCAACATTTGGCTTGCACTGTGAGGACAACCAGCAGATCCTTGTTTCTTTAGATTGTGTTCACTTCTGGGGGCCCCAGATAAAGAATTTGTGATATGAATTGTCTGATTTCATGCCTGACAGGATTCATGCAGTGAAGGTGCGCCATTTGGTTACATTTTAAAATCAAAGTAATGGAAATGACAAAGCACTGGGCTATTCTCTGTATTTGAAACTCTGTGCAAGAAATTCTGTACATCAAATAACCTAGTGTAAGCATACTTGTATTAATTATTTGACTGTTATCTTTTTATACTTTAAACTGCCTCTTCCATTTTCAGTCTGGCATGCTAATGCGCTTAGGCTAGCTCAGATAATATGACATACAGTCATGTTGCAGTTAGTTGAGCCATTAACATAATATGGGTTATTAACCTTCTTCCATCCATTTCTGCTCTCTTGGGAAATCATGCATATAAGCTGCACCCAAACTCTCCATTACAATACACATGAGTGCAATAATATTATCTTATTGAAACAACGTACAACATTAAGAATACGCTTTTAAAATATTGTAAATTTCTGTTGAAATCCCTAATCCAAAAGCATATTGTTTGTCCTGATGCTCCTGCACTGGTTTGAGATCAGGTCAAGGTCTTGTATCTCACTTACTACATTGGGTATTGTAACTATTGGAAAGACAAATCTTATCCTGAGAGTTGGGAGTACTGCCCACCTAAAGCGCAATTGGTTACGCTATTAACCATTTTTTTAAACACTGGACCCAAGTTCTTCTTATCTCATTTCTGCTGCTGGAGGCGTAAGCAATCTGAACACAGGTCTCTTTAGTTTCAGTTGGTCACCTCCACCTCTTAGCCCCTGGTAGAGGACTTTACTCCTCTTACTCACATCCTCCAATGTTATGTCCAGGTCTGCACTGATAATGGGAGGGGCAGTTCAGCAGCCTCCCAGTTCTCCTGAGACACCTCACTTCCCTCTGCTGTAGTGGAAAACTGTGATGCAATCAGCAGTTTTGTCCCTTTGGACAAACAGCAGCCTAAAACAATTGTTGCTGTGGAGAGTCTGAATCAGTCCCCCACTTAATCTGATCTGCATCCGCTCCTGCCCCTGTGGGTTCCAGTTGGACAGGAAACCTGTCTCCATATCTTTTAACAGCTCATCGACGTGAATGTTGTGACTTTAATCAGTTTCCAACTTGACTCAGGCTCTGACCCCAGTTTCCTGCCTGAGTGGAAAAATTCATCATTTAGTCTTCACTTGTATATTGATTGGGTCACACAGCCATTGCACACACTTTTGCTTGGTATCTCTTCAGTTTATGTTTTGTAACTTGTAGCAATGAAAGCAATCACTTACAGTAACTGTTATTGTGCTTCAATAGAAACTCCAATAAAAGTATACAGCAAAACCTGACTGTGATCAAAGAGCACTGATGTTCTTCTCAGTAGGGAGCTATCTGTAGCAGGAGTACTGACAACTGTAGCACATTTTGCATTGCTCACACTAATGTGCTTGTATTTATGCTGGAAACCTGGTCACTGTTGGCACAGAGTAGTGCAAAGGAAGCCTGGCTGAAGAAACAAATCAGAACTGGATGCTCAGTCAGAATAATCTCTTTGCTCTTCTTCATCCCCATAATACCTATTAAAACTCAGCACTGATTCAATGAGGAAATGATACTAGCCTGACAGAAACATTTAATCGGAAAGCTCACAATTGTGTTTCATCAGCGTGAACACAGGGGAAACATTTAAGTTGGAACAGCTCAGCAGGACAAAACACTGCAAGTCCAAGGTAATGTAGAGTGGAGTAGCAATACATGAATTCACAGCAACAAGAATTTGCATTTATATAGTACACTTAGCATCATATAAAGTCACAATGTCTTCGCAGGAACATTGTGAGAAAAAATTGCCACTGGTGTATACAGCTGATTAAGAGAAATGAGAGGCAGACAGCTTTAGACTGAGAATTACAGAGTTCAGGTCAAAGACAATCGAATGGATGGCCATGAATGGTAGAGGGTCCATGAAAACTGAAGAATGCAAAAGTAGCCACTGTTAGAAAAATACAGTCATCTCAAACGACGGTAGGACTGGACAAATTTTCAGAGTTCAGAAAATGCAAGAGCATTTAGGGGTTCAAAAGCATTCATTTGTAAGTTAAAATTGAGACGTTGTTGAAGTAGGAGACAATGTAGGGCACAGGAGTGATGGATGAATATGATGGTTAAAGTTAAGACATGGCCAGCAGAGATTTGGATGAGTTCAAATATATGGATGTGACAAAGTTCAGAGGTGAGCTAAGAGAGTATTGGAATAGTCAGGTGTGGACGTAACAATTGTACCCATCATGGTTTCAGCAACAGATGAGCTGACCTGAGGCCAGAGTCAAGCATTGCAATGGAGGTAAAAGGAGAGTGTCTTGGTGATGGAGAGGATGTGTGATCAGAAGTTTATTTATTAGTGAAAAATGACACCGAGAATGTTAACACTCTGCTTTCGGTCTTCGTGACCAAGGAGAGGGATAGTTCATTGGTTAGAGATATGTTTGATGATTGTTTAACTCCTGTTTATTATAATCTGAATGCCTGACAGGTATATCACATTTTATAATGGATTTTGGTTCCAAGACATTCCATATAACCATAATTTTAGACGTAATTACTGGAACTGTTATCAAATGCATTTCTTGCTGTGCTGTAATGTCATGTTCACTAGGTGAAGGATCTTTCCACTTGGATCTTTTAGCCTATATTGCTCCTGCAGTGACAGATGAGTCAGGGGATCTGTTGGCAACATTTTGCTTTCTGGCGTTTATTTCACAGTGAAAGCTTAACTCTAAGGCCTTGCTAGTAATAGTTTTGGCTTTGTTGGTACTCCGCATGTATTTTTTGGGGACCTGTTGATAGGTTGATGATTACTCTACTGCAGACATTCTCCCATTGATATTTGGGTGGAATTTCTAACGTAAACATACCAGTGCTGAAAGCTGATATTCGACGTTGGCATAGCTGGTCTCATCTGGCTTTAAAGCTTTGGATAAGGATGGTAAGGGTATTCCCTCCTGTGCTGGGCTGTCTCCAGTCCTTTTGCGGAAACATCCACTTGCAAAGTAATAGGGTTTGTCAGTATAGTTTGGCAGATTTGTCTCCCTACTTGTTACTTCTTAGAGTTTATTAGCCACTGGTATTCAGCATCTCTTATCAGCTCTTGTAGGTTTACTGCATGTTGCGACAGACATGTACGGGATTAATCCAAGGAAACTTGTTAACTTTTTCAGAAGTTAGCTGTGACTTTTTCAGAACACACTGTGAATGAATTCACCCTCGAATGTCCCTGGACAGCTCTTGAACATTCAAATACTGTGGGGACCAGTGACAGCAAAGTCACTCTATAAGGAAATAGCAAAATTCAGTGAAGAGTTGCTCTTCCAATCACAGACAGCTTCTGTTGCATTCTAGTTGCTGACATGCTTACTAGGAATGGCTGCTGAAATGACAGAAGATGTTGGGCGAGGAGAGACTGCTAGAGGAGACAGGCTGTCGGGCAGAGAGATTTTGCAGGTAAAAGTACATCTGACAAGTGGGAAACACTGAAGAGTGTGATGATGAGTTTAGAGGCATTATGTTCCTGTTAGCATGAAGGGTAAGGTTGGTAAAATTAAGGAACAATGGATGAATAAAGATATTGAGGTTCTAGTCAAGAATAAAAGAGAATCTTACTTTAGATATAGACAACTTGGTTCAATTGAATCTCTTAATCAATATAAAAAGTGTAGGTGCATTCTGAAGAGAGAAATCAGGAAGGCAAAGATGGGATATGAGATAATATTGGCAGATAAGTTTAAGGATAATCCAAAGAGATTCTACAAATATATAAAAAGTAAGAGGGTAACTAGAGAGAAGGTAAGGCCTCCTAAAGATCAAGGAGGTCGTCTTTGTGTTGAAACCCAGGAGATGACAGAGACACTAAATAAATATTTCACATCAATTTTTGCTGTGGAGAAAAGAATGAACTCTGGAGAATGCAATGAAATAAACTTTGATGTTTTAAAAGCAGTTCACATTACAGAAGAGGACTTTCGGTCTCAGAGAATATAAAGGTGGATAAATCTCTGGGACCTGATCTAATGTATTCCAGAATGTTGTGAGAAGTAAGGGAGGAAATTCTGAGACCCTTTGCAGAAATATTTGCATCATCTACTACTATGGATGAGGTGCCTGATGACAGGAGGGTGGCTAATTTTGTACCTTTGTTTAAGAAAGATTGTAAAGAGAAACTGGGGAACTATAGACATGTGAGTCTGACTTCGGTTGTGGATAAATTATTGAGTGAGTATAAAAGAGATAATTTATAGACATTTAGAGGGGTAAAACATTGATTAGGGATAGTCAGCGTAGTTTTTTCTGTGAGGAAAATCCTGTCTCACAAACTTGATTGACCTTTTGAGGAAGTTACTAAAATGATTGATGATGGCAGAGCAGTAGATGTTGTTTATTTGGATTTTAGTAAAGTATTTGACAAGGTTCCACATGGTAGACTAATTGATAAAGTTAAGTCACATGGGATTCAGGGTGAGCTGACTAATCAGATATATAATTGACTTATCAGCAGGAGACAGAGAGTAATGGTGGAGGGTTGCTCTTTGGACTGAAGGCCTGTGACCAGCGGTGTTCCACAGGGATCGGTTCTGGGTCTTCTCTTTATTGTCATTTATATAATTGATTTGGATGAGAAAGAAAAGGCATGGTTAGTAAGTTTGCAGATGACACAAAAATGGATGGCATAGTAGACAGTGAAGATAGTTTTCTAAGATTACAAAGGGATCTTGATCAAATGGGTCAAAGGGCTGAAAAATGGCAGATGAAGTTCCATCTGGATAAATGTGAGGTATTGCATTTGGTACAACAAACAAGGGTAGGGCTTATACAATTAATGGTAAGACCTTGGGTAGTGTTGTAGAACAGAGGGACCTAGGGATGCAGGCAATAATTCTTTGAAGTTTGCATCGCAAAAAGACAGGTTGGTTTAAAAGGTATTTGGCATGCTTGCCTTCATTGCTGAGTCCTTTGAATACAGGATTTAGGAAGTCATATAGAGGTTGTACAGGACATTGGGTGAGGCCTCTTCTTGAACACTGCGTCCAGTTCTGGTCGCACAGTTACTGGAAGGATATTATTAAGCTAGAGAGGGTTCAGAAGAGATTTACCAGGATGTTGTTGGGTATGGAAGGTTTGAGTTATAAAGAAAAGCTGTGTAGGCTGGGACTTATTTTCACTGAAACAAAGGAGATTAAGATAGAAGTTTATAAAATGATGGAAATATAGATAGAGTTAATGGTCATTGTCTTTTCCCGAGGGTGGAGGATTTCAAGACGAGGGGATGCATTTTTAAGGTGAGAGGAGAGAGATCTCCTAAAGATATTAGAGACAAATGTTTTAGGATGGTTTGTGTGTGGAATGAACTAGAGGAACTGGTGGATGCAGCTATAATTACAACATTTAAAAGACATTTAGATAAGTCCATGAATAGGAAAGGTTGAGAGGGATATGGGCCAGGAATGGGGAGGTGGTACTATTTTAGTTTAGAATTATGTCTGGCATGGACTGATTGGGCCAAAAGGCCTGTTTCTGTGCTGTATGACTCTATGACTGCCGGGGGGAGAGTTGGTCTGGTTAGAGAGGCAGCTGGGGCAGAAAAAGTGCTGGGAGAAAGGTAGCTGAGGGCTGAGAGTTAGCTGGAGGGAGAGTAGATATGAAAGGGAGAGAAGCAGTGAAAGAGAGAGAACAATTTTAAAACTGTTAAAAAAGAAATATTCAGTTACCTGGGGAGTCAGGAAAATATACAAATCACCAATGTAATGATTTAGTTGTAAACGGAGTTCCTAGCTCAAGGCTGAACGAGTTCAGGGGCTACGGCAGGGAAAATGTAGTGGATGACATTGTATAGGAATTGTTAATTAGATAATTTAAGACTGAACAGTTTTATTTCATACGAAAGATTTGCACTTATGTTTATTACATCTTAAACTGTTGCATGTACGTGCAGTTCTCTTCAAAATTGCTCTGTTTAACACCATTACATTTTAACCTTTAATTTTTTTGAGGCTTGTTTTCTCGATTTACATTGCCATTTTCATTTACCATCATTTACATATTTTGTCTGTGTCTATCCCCATCAGAAATCAGCATGCATTTGTGTAGTGACTCCATTCCAGACACTGTCCCCTGGTAAGGGGTTTTACCCTGCTCTTGGTCTTGCTTCCAGGCTTGCACAGCTCTGCTTTGTCTCATGTCAGTCTTGCTTCCTGATAGGTCACTTCCTGGTACCATCTCCCGGCTTATTCTGACCAGCCTTGACTTGGCCTCAGCTTGCTTCTCAACCTCTTCACTACCTGGCCTAGAGTCCACTCGGTCTTGTCTCCCCACTTGCTGCAACCTGACCTCGCACCCTGGCCTTGTCCTCTCCAATGGGCACCCTTGTCACTCTGTCTGACCCTTGGCCCTCTTTTCATCCATCTCCCCCCACCAGGCCTCATTTATTGAATGCCCAGGATTAGGAAACGTATGTAAAGAATTAGAACCAGATCTTTCAGGAGTGTAACTCTTCCACACATAAACAGTGATAGATACTACACTCGCATCTCTTTCCTGCAAATGGCAATTGATGCCAGATCGATACCAATGTCAGAAAAATTTCAGCACTGGTTCAAACGTTAAATTTAAATCTATTTAAAATCAAATCTGACATTGAAATCTGAGATGCAGTATAAAGGGGAGTAACTGCCTTGTTAATATCTTTCAGCTTTCTGCATGTATGATGAAAATGCATTAGCTGTAACATCTCCAGTCTGTGGAAGTTGTTTTTCGCATGTACAAGTGTGTAGCAATTACTGAAACAGAAAACTTTTGTAGCTAAAATGTACCTGTTGTCTTGTTATAATTCAATTCCTGTGTTGTCTCCCGAATTAATGCTTTCCTTTTGAGTTGCACCTGTAAGCTTAATGAAGAGTTGATGAATATTGAAGATTTTGATGAATTATTCCAAATCTACTTTTGTGTGGGCCCAAATAGCCAAATATCTTGACTCAAATACGGAAGGCTGTGTTAGCATGCATCATTAAAGGAGTTAGTAAGAACATAAAAAGAATCGCAGAACATGGAAGAGTCGTGCTGAAATACAAAAAAAACCCAAGAAACTGCCAAGAAGAGGAAAAAGAACATTTACCACCCACCCCAGTCAGATGTAGAAGCTATTGCTAAGGACTGTTGTTTTTATGTTTCATTCCATGGCTTCATGATATTTTTCATATAGATCTGGATGTTATTAGCTCTGGTCTACATCCTATGTATATCTTCTCTATTTTTTGTGAGCACTTTATTTTGCTATTGAGATGGAGCACAACTGAGGTATATGGATTCTATTTACTCAAAGACTTCTGGTGGAGTTTATTTATAACTAAATTAATATGCTTAGTACAATGTAATCACCAGGTATAGCCTGTGTCTAGAGTGATATAGAATGGAAAATCTGTGACCAGGTGATAACAGGCAGTTTGTTCATTTATATGTTGAGCTCTTAAAAGGAAATCACTTCTAAAATGATATCCTAACACTTTCTGTGCAAGTACATTCTTGCTCACTTTAAGGCTAAAAGATGGATACAGGAATTTGTACCATCCAAAGGATGCACTGATATTGCCAACGGTGAAGAACCCTGGTCAAGCTTTATGTTTCAGTCCTAATTTCTAGCATATAGAATGTTGGAAACATTTGTCCCCAACAGTGCTGACATTGTCTCTTCCAGTGTTGGAACAGGGTAGTGGTTCTTCTTCGTTACGTATCTTTGGGATCCAGACAAATGCACAGTTAACCATTTTTCTCCTGTGCGAATGTAACTTCCCCAGTCTGTCAGCTTTGTGACCAAGGTGGTTTTTCATTTTGTTATACTTCCTAGAGCTCTCTTTCAAATTGTTTTAAAGTTCTTCTGGCACTTCAGAAATTTACTATAATTCCCTGGTTTATCTCTACCACACTTTTTGAAAAGAGGATCAACATGAGCTGTCTTACAGTCCTCTGGCACCTTCTTTGTGGCCAGGGAGGAATAAGCAGAAATTGGGTTAGAGCCTCTGTGATTTCCTGCTCTGCCTCCCATAGCTTTTGAATTTGGGGATTTGTCCACTTTAAAGCTGCCAAAACCTCCAACACCCCATTTATCCCCATGTCAATCTGCTCAGGAATGTCACAGTTATTCTGCCAAATCCTGAATATACATTCTCCACCTCCCCAGTGAAGATGTGAAGTACTCATTCAACACAATACTAATATTGTCCAGGTCCTCACATAGATTGCCCTCTTTGTTCGTATGGGCCTATTCTTTCCGTGGTTAACCTCTTCTCTGAATGTACTTAAAGAGTATCCTGAGATTCTTCTTAACTTTACCGTGTAATTTTCTTTTTAATAACCTTTCTTTGCTTTCTTAATTGCCTTCTTAAAATTCCCACCCCTCTCTGGACTTTCTCTCCTTCACAAGGCCTCTGCTGATTTGTTGCCACTGTACCTTCTAAAAGCATCTCTTTTCCTTGTTATCCAGTACTAAATATTCCAAGATATCCAGTGATCAGAGCAACAGCTTTCCACTTTCTTTACATGTGTTTCTTTTCTTTTACATTATCCAGTCTGTATCTCCCTCAGTCATCTGCTTTTGCCTTTTCCTTGATTCTGTCTGTTCCCACTCTTTCACATCAGTCTGCTCTTCAAACCCTTCCCTCTCCCCACCTTCAGCTCCGTCATCCCACTTCTCCCGAATTCTACACGAACTGCAATCATTTCTTGCGCCTACATTTTTTGGAAAAGGCTGCAATATTTTCTGTTTTCAATTTTCTGACCTGTCTATCCCTGCAGGTGCAAACAGAATTCAATCTCGGAACTCAGCTGAGGAAGCATGTTAAAGTGATCAGTTTAAGGGGGTCGGGTAAATGGGAATTCAGAACCCTGAGAAGCAAGGTTCAGGCAGACCAAAGGCAGATAAAAAATACAGGTGAGAAATTAAACCCAAATTTTATCCATTCTGTGGAGGCTGTCCTTTTAGCAGATACTTT
>JAHRHZ010000024.1:13443415-13480413 GCA_024137785.1 Ginglymostoma cirratum
AAAGTATCTGCTAAAAGGACAGCCTCCACAGAATGGATAAAATTTGGGTTTAATTTCTCACCTGTATTTTTTATCTGCCTTTGGTCTGCCTGAACCTTGCTTCTCAGGGTTCTGATTTCCCATTTACCCAACCCCCTTAAACTGATCATGCTTCCTCAGCTGAGTTCCGAGATTGAATTCTGTTTGCACCTGCAGGGATAGACAGGTCAGAAAATTACTCCACTCAGAGAGGGCTGAAACCTCTTGCTGTCTCAAAGTAGCTTTAGTCTACTTATTTGCTGCATAGAAGTCTGTGAACATATTGAATAAGGCTATTCCATTGAGGGCAAGGCGGAAAGTACGTAGAAGGTATGGATGAAGATCCAACTAGAAAGGATGTATTGGAATTCCAAGTTCTTGGAAATAAGGATCAAATATTGGTTTGGAACATTTAGGATCCAGTGATGAGCTTAGGCTAAAGAAGCTGGAAATGTTTTCCTTGGAGAGAAGACTAACAGGAGATCTGATAGAGGTTTTCAACATCTGATAAGCTCGATAGAGTAAGGAGAAACTGTTCCTGCTCATTAAAGGAGAAAGAAAAAGAGGGCGTTGATTTAACATGATCTGAAAAGGAGAAAGGGTGAAGTAAGGAAAAATTTGTTCACTCACCTACAAAATGTACTGTCTGGAAGTGTGGTGGAGGCAGGTTCAATTGAAGCATTCAAAAGGGCATTGGATAATTATTTGAATAAAAACAATGTACAAGGAAAGGTAGAGGGAAAATGCAGCAAATTGGCACTAGGTAATGAAGCTCATTTAACAAGCTGGTGCAAGGATGATGGGCCAATTGGCTTCCTTCTGTATGATAACACTTTTGTGATTCTGTGATTCTTCTCCTGTTTTTCCCAGGATGGTGGGTGTTGCCTGATACTGGTCTCCTGGCCTCAGTTGTTGTTACATTCTTTCCTCTTGTTCCCAAGGCTGTAGGTAGATGGAGTCTCTGGTGCTCATGGAGAATTAACAAATAGAACTGAGTGAAAAAGGCAGACAGTGATATGAAAACCTGTTCTCAGTGATTTTATCCATTCAGCTGCAGGATAGTCAGTTTTTACAACATGTTGCTAAGTTTTTTTTGTCTTTCTGCTAATCTCTGTCACTTAATTTGATGGGTCCCAAATTTCATCTTTGTAATTGCTGGTAAATGTGTGATTGTGTTCACAGCATAAAAATATGATAAAATATGGACAAATATTTCGGAACCTGTGTATTATTATGATGATGCATCAGAACTCCTAAGTATTTATAGACTTTATTTTTTACTTTTAATTTCTAAAGGTGTTGTTTTTAAAATGAGGACTGCTACAGAGGGAAAAAAAACCTGCAGGTTTAAATTCAGTGACAGCCTTGCAAACTTCTGTGTGAAGCAAATGGAAGTCACACTTGTAAATTATCAGGGAAACTTCAAGAAGAGAAAGTCTTAAAATAAGAGATAATGAGGGAGTTGATACCGCTCCCATCTCATCAAAAAAGCCACCTATGGCAGACGTATTTGCTTTACCCTCGAGGAAGATCCAAAAAGGATGTTACAAAGCCAGTTTCAACTCTACTAGAATGCATTTGTGGGACCTCTTGTGTGTACCAGGTTGGGTGTGAACATTAATGTGCTGTGAAGATCACAGTTGAAGAATGATCCCTTCTTACCAATGTGTCAGAGGTAAACATGCTTTCTAACCTAGGGTATGGCTTTAGTGATTGTAAAGAGGTCAGCCAAGTGGACCTCATAGAATATGAGTTCCCTGACTCGGGCTGTTAACCTGGTCCAATCAGAGAGTTCAGGCTGACATAAACAGGAATTTCAGGGGTTTTGCTCACTCTAGGACCTGGCTTTGAGTTAGCTGGGTCAGTGTCATCAACTGTGCATGTGTAAATAAAGGATGATTTGATGACGGGATACCGGCCTTTGTGGAGTTATTTCACTGGCGATGATAGATAACGCTCTACTCCAGAGATTTGCTTGCAACAATCCTCTTTGAATTGGGGTAAGCATTGCTGACATCATGCCACTATTTGGGAAGCTTTACTCATTCAATCCTGCCAATGAAAACTGGGTGCAGTATGTAGAAAGAATGCGTTATCTTTTCGAGGCAAATGACATTGCGGTAAATGAAAAAGCAGAGAGTAACTTTCCTGACAGCATGTGGACCAGCAGCTTTCTTGGTTATTAGGAGGATAACATTCCTGAGGCATTAGATACTCCAAACTTTCAAGAGTTGATAGATTTAGCTAAAGAATATTATGACCCCAGCCTCCTCTGATTCTGAGACACTGTCAGTTTTACTCAACAATTTGGGAACCGGGGAATACATATTGAGATTTTGACAATGTTAAGTTGACTGGCAGAGGCATGTGATTTTGGTTTAACCTTAAGTGAGATGCTGAGAGACCATTTAGTATGTGGGATTAATGATGCAACCATGAAAAAGCACCTACTAGCTGAAGCCCAACTGGACTTCAAACTGCCACCACATCTGGCTTTGTCATTAGAAAATGCAGCAAGTGGAGCATACGAGTTACAGGTTATATCGATGGAAGTGGACACCCTCACCAGTCTGACTGAGCTTGGGGAACACCACATGAATGAAGGTAATTGCATAGCCTCATTCAGGATATATCCTGGACAGAAGGACCCTGAGTGAGCCCACAGCAAAAACCTAAAACAAGGCCAATCCTCAGCCAAACAGTTAAAATTTTCTTGGGGGTCTGGGCCGGCGAGACATTGTAGTTGTTGTTGGTATGTAGACTGGAGACAGCAAAAAAGTAAGAGATGGGAGTAAGAGAAGTCATGGGCCAGTATCCAGGAGAGTGCACACCCTGAAAAGTCCACTAACAGCTAGCTTGGAACAGTTAAATCAATTAGCAACATCCAAATCAGAACTAGTCAAAATAAATGTTTGGTTAAATGGTTACCTGGTTCTAATGGCGGTCCACATCGACTCAGCTGTATCAGTGACTGGGGAACCAGTCATTACCAAAATTCTCTGTGGACTCCAACCCTTAAGTTTGTAGAAGACCTTGGCCAGGCTGAAAACCTGAACCAGAGAACCTCTACAGATTATAACTACAACTTTGGTTCTGGTCTCTTATGAGAAGCAGCTGGTTCAGTTACCTCTGATTGTTGTAAAAGGCTCGGGCCCAAACGTAATGGAGTGAAATTGATTGAGAAAGATTCAACTTGATTGGCTCAACATTTTTTGAATAGAAAATGGCTGTCTGAGTGAAGTCCTAATCAAATACTTGGATTTTCAGGGAGGTCTACAGGTTATCAAAAGGGCCAAGGCCACCTTACATGTTGACCAAGGAGCAATCCCACAATTCTGCAAGGCCCGCCCGGTGCCATTTACCTTACATGCAAAAGTAGAGGCGGAAATCAGGAAGCTGTAAAATGGAGGAATCATCAAACCAGCCCAGTTCGCGGAATGAGCAGCACCGATCATGCCGATCGTGAAGCCCGATATGTCGTTTCTCCCTTTTGGAGATTTCAAACATGCTACAATTAATACCCATTATGATTTGTACCAATAAACAAGACTGCCTTTTGGGGTATCATCAGCCTGTGCCATTTTCTCACGGATGATGGAGAACATTTTACAAGGTCCACCTCAGGTCGCCATTTATCTGGATGATGTGCTAATAACTGGGAAGACCAATGAATAGCATTTAGAGAACATAGTCCTTAAAAGTTTCTCCAAGGCGAGGGTACATCTTAGGATGGAAAGGTGTGTGTTCCAGGCACCCAAAGTGACCTACTACAGCTACAGTGTTGACATGACAAGGTTACATCTGTTGGAAGATAAAGTAATGGCTATCAAAGGTGCCCCTGCTCCCATCTTTATAACCATAGCTTAGCTCTTAGGTTATGGAAAATTCATGTGTAACCCAGCCTCCATCCTGATACCTTTACATTTGCTATTAGGAAAGGGTCATCCTTGGAAATGGTCTCGTAAGTATGATGTTGCTGTTAGAGAATTAAAGAAGCAGGTATCACCATCTAAGGTGTTGAAACACTACGATTCTAAGAAAAATATGGTGCTGACATGCAATGCCACCCTGCACAGTATCGGGTGGCCCAGTGGAAAAG
Source organism: Ginglymostoma cirratum (assembly GCA_024137785.1). Lineage (NCBI taxonomy): Eukaryota > Metazoa > Chordata > Chondrichthyes > Orectolobiformes > Ginglymostomatidae > Ginglymostoma > Ginglymostoma cirratum. The sequence continues at coordinate 13,447,533 of JAHRHZ010000024.1, forward strand.
AATGCCCGGTAGTGTATTCTTCCCGGACTTTTCCAGATGCTGAAGGAGTTCCACCAATACCTTTACGGACTTAAATTTGTAATAGTAATGGACCAAAACCCCTGCTAGGGCTGCTTAAAGAGGACACAGCCATGCCACCCATAGCTTCAGGTTGAATTCAGTGGTGGGCTCTTATACTGACTACATATAATCCAGTTGGAACACCATCTGGGAAGCCAAGTGGCAAAGACGGATGTCTTCAGCTGCCTCTCCCTGGCACACACACCACCAAAGGTTCCTCTACTAGAAGAGTCTGTGCAGGCTTTAAACTTTCTGAACACATTTTGGGTCTCTGCTGACAATATTATACCGCGCACACAAAAAAAATCCGGTCCTGGCAAAACTAAAACAGCTGATAGTGATGATGGAAACAAAAGGGCCATCACCACCAGAGGTGAAACCTTTCGGGACCTGGCGAGACCAAATCACAGTAGAGGACAGCATATTATTGTGGTGTGTAATGTGATTGCTCTGAGCACTGGTTGCCTCTAGATACTGGCTGAACTCCACTAGGGTATTCCAGCGGTTTCCAAAAGAAAGATGTTTGTGAGAAGTTACGTCTGGTGACAAAGATTGGATGCGTGATGGTGTGGTAATTCTCAGAGTGCCAACAAGGACCAAAATTGCCACCCGCAGCTTCCCCACATCCATGGGAATGCTGCGCAAAAACCCTAGACTTGGTTGCACGCTGACTATTCCGGTCCTTTCATGTGTTCAATATTATTAGTCATTGTGATGCACATTCAGTGCGGCTGGATGTGTATGGAGTCCATTCGTCAAATGTGGAGACGATGATTGAAAAGTTACGAGCATCTTTTTCAATAGATGGACTCCCGGCGGTGTCGGTAGCAGACAATGGGTCATCATTTATTAGCAGGGGATTCGAGTATTCCGTAAAGTCAAGTAGCATTCGGCATGCAAGGACAGTTCCATACCAAGCATTCTTCAATAGTCTAGCAGAAAGAACAGTCCAAACTTTGAAGGCAGATTCAAAGAAACAGCTTCCAGTTTCACTTGATACCAGTCTCTTCCAGTTCCCATTTGATTATTGAACCACCCCTTTATGCAACTTCAGGGACAACTCCAGAAGATTTGCTGTTGGGGAGAAGACTCACCAGATTAAAGCTGACCTTTCTGTACTTGGAGGAGGGAAGGATGAAACAGCATCAGGAACGCTAGTGCTGAACACAAGACTCCGCTAAGTGAGAGAGAGAGTTCATATCATGGGATGAAATTTGGTGTCAAAACCAGGGCAATGGTCCTGCATGGGTAAAAGACATGGTTGACACAAGGCCAGGTCCTGTGGTGTTCAAAGTTCAAGTAGGAGAGGCGGTTCTGAACAAGCACGTGGACCACAAGAAAGCTCCAACCTTACAAGTGGGGCAGGAGCAAAACATACCCGGCCCCTTCAGAACATCTGGCAGGGCTGTCAGAATCCATGGGTTCTCCCTCTTTGCCTAGTATCGAAAAAACCTCTGAAGACGAGATGGACACAGCAGATGTCACAGCCTCGATGCTGTTGCCACCTGAAGAAGATGAATTTCTGCCGAGATGCTCCGGGCGCAAGAGGTGTCTGTAACACATCACCAGTATCCAAGGCAGAGTTGGAGGAACTGGACCTGGTGCAAAAATGCTGCAGGAGAAGCTACAGGAAAAAGAACAGGCCTACTTCCCAGGACTGAGAGAGGGAGCGATGATTTGATTGGAATCATGCCAGTTAGGTTGTACTCATAGAATATGAGTTCCCTGATTGGGCCTGTTAACCTGGTCTAATCGGGGAGCCCTGGCTTACAGATATAAACAGGAATGTCAGGATTTCTGCTCACTCTAGGAGCTGGCCCTCTTGACTAGCTGGGTCAGTGTCATGTACTATGCACGTGTAAATAAAGGGTGACCTGTTGATGGGATACCAGCCTTCATGGAGTTATTTCAGTGGTAAAGAAGTTAAAAAAGTAAAAGGACAATAAAGGACTCTTCCTCACCCTGAAAGCTGGATTTCAACGAAGTTCAGGAGGCATCAGAATTACATAATTTGAACCTATTTGCAAAACTAAGGACTGCGAAGCTGACAGCTCACCTACCAATATTAACTCAACTGGTAGCCTGCAACATCCACAACATTCAATAATCTGCTCTCTTCATATAATTTGGAGATTGATCTCTTTTTAACTTTTATCTTTTTCAATTTACCCATAATTTCTAAGCTATGTGTGTGTATTGCATTAATAATTCTCCTCGTGTTTTCTAATTAAAAACTTTCTCATTCTTAATTCAGTAAATCCTGGTTAAATTGGCACCTTTGAAAACATGAGTTCATGGAAATATGGGGAAAAAAGGCATTTGTCAGGGAAGGGATCCTTTCTAAATAAATTTTCTCACAGCCGTCAAGGTAACAAATTGGGGATTCTTACCCAGGTAACAATATTTAAGTTCAGAAGATCTGAAAAGGAGTATTTAGTTTCTGCAGTTTAAGATAAAGAATAGAATGGCTTCTTATGTACCCCAGTGACAGAAATGCAAAGCGAGCTTATTTTCAGTCCAGTGGGTCGCCCAAAAATACTGCCCATTGCTTTGAAGATAAATAGTGAAAAGGGCCAGAAGCTTGCTGTCTGCTCATTGCTGTGTTTATCTGACTTAACAAAATATTGGACCATTCAGAGGAGCCAGATCTCCATTTGGTGTTTACAGCTGTGCTCACAAGATAATGCAAATTGAAAATGTAAATTATCTCTGTGTTGCTTCCTTGAATCATTTAATCAATGAATGCTTTACTCCATTCAGTGCGTAAATGCGCATTTTTTAAACAAAGACTTTTCTGCCTTAATGCTCGAGGCCCGAATAGAGCAAATATTCAGTAAGTACTGGCTAGAAAGCAAAAGGCAACTAATTTAAATCATTCTGCATAAAAGAGAAGCTGCATTTTTAATTATTGAAATTTGGTATTCTGGAAATGAAAAACTACAAAATAAACACAATAACTACTTAATGAATCATGGAAGAGAACATACATGAATAAAATAGCTGTTACCAGCGTTGTTACTACATTTGAAACTTTATTGAAAGAACTCTTTAGAGGCATATAAGTGGAAGATAATCACAAAGCAGGGCTTTGAGAAATTTCCTAGTAATTTGTAGAAATGCTCTATATAAAAGCTCTTTTATATTCTTCAAGGTTAATAGAAAGTAGACCTTGAACCAACTAAAAGATGAGATCACTGTCTAACATCTTTGGAGACACTGTTAATACAAACAACAGTTACCAGCCCACCTAACTAATGAAAAACCTCACCAGACAATCTGGCATGCAGGCAACATCTGCAAAGAATAAATGCTGCTGCTGCTTTAGGAACTGAACAAAAAGGGTTCTACAAAGTCAAATTGAAAGCTGGCATGCTTCAGAGTTCTCTTAAGCTGCAAAAATGTTAATAAGCTAAAATGAATCAGACATATTCTTCTGTTGCAAGGGAGGAAATCTATTTTATTTCAATTATTGATTTATCAGCAAAAAAGGTTACAATGCAGTAAGAGAAGGTATTATTTGTTTGTTACTGAGAAAAGGAGGCATTTCTGCATTACAAAGGTATTTACTTTTAGGGCATTGCTTTTTTTTTAATGTCATTTAACAGCAATAAGTACAATGTATTGGTTCTTACATGTGACTTTAACTGGCAACACATTAAGACCTAAGATTTACTTAATGAACATATTTTGTTAATTTTGTTTTACCACGCATTTGCTTCAGTTTCAGTCAAAGCATTCGCATCACATGTTGTTTGAAAGCCAATGTGAAAGGTAGCAGAGTTTTTTTTTGATTTTCTTCTCTAACATTACCTTGTAAATTTAAATTACTGGCTTATTATAAATCCATTTGTCATTGTGAAACTCAACGCTTGCAAAATTTACTCAATACGTTTGCTCTTTCATGGTGAGAAAATTTAACTTCAGTGTGGTGCGGATTGTATTCACACTATCCCTACATCATCTCCTGGTAATAAAAGTCACTGTGGAAAAATTGGTGAACATCAAAACTGGAGATGGGTATAATAATAGCAATTACATCATGTCCATTCATTCTATTTTAAGTAAGATGTTAGAGTGGTGTTGCACATGGTTATTTATGATTAACACATGCTACGAGTGTGTCTATTATTCAGTGGCTGCCCCATCCACGGGGATACTTAAAATTGTAACCGGCTCACATTACCAAAGACAACTGCATCCTCTAAGACAATTGTATCCTTCTTCTAAAGAGTCCAATATTGTACTTAATATTCCATTGTGTGTTAGGGCTGCTTTACCATTTGCCTTCTTAATTGCTTGCTGTATCTACATGATAAGTTTCTGTGATTCATTACAAAGACTCCCATTCTTCTGACTACCAGCATTTACTTGCTACCCTTTTTCTCAAAATAAAACACATGCTTTTCCAGTTTTCCTATGAAATTGGGTTATTTCATAATTTCCATATTATATCCCAGCTCTCACTTTTTTTTGCACTGTCTCTGAACTGGACTGCATTTGTTTATGTCCTGTTTGCAGTCTCTTTACAAGTCACCTTCATGCTTCACTTTGTGTCATCAGTAAATCTGGACATCTGGACTATGTCCCCTCATCCAAGTCATTTTTATAGGTTATAAGTATTTGAAGCTCATACATTAATCCACATAACATTCCATATCCTGCCTTCCCAAAAATTTTTAGTCTTTATTTTCTGACCATTAGCCAATCTTCAATCCACACTAACAAGCTGATGTCGATCCCACAAGCCCTAATCTTTGATTACCAACTCTAAAAAAAATCTTCTGAATGCCCAAATATCCTGCATTCATGTGCTTCTGGTCGTCCTCTCTCCTCAGTTCACAAAAACTCCAATAAATTTGGCAATCACAAATTTTCATCAAATTATATTGATACTACCTAATAAAGTTGTGAAATTCCAAGTGCCCTGTTACTATGCCTTTAAAAATAGATTCTGGCATTTTTATTACAAAAAATATCAAGATATTGGTCTGTGGATTATAAAAAGGCTTGTGTTTAAATATTGTATGTCACGACCACTGGATGTTACAAGTGCTTTATAGCAAATTAAATACTTTTGAGACGTAGATAACACAATAGTCAATTTGCATTCAGCAAACTCCCAGAACAGAATTGTGATAGACTATAATTTGTTTGTACAAAGTTGATGGATAAATATTGCCTGGGACAACAGGATAGCTCCCTTGTTCCTCGAAAAATTACCGCAGAACTTTTCACGTCCACTCCAGCAGGGTGATAGGACCTCAGTTTAACATTACATCTGAAAAATTGCAGCTCTGTGAGCACAGCACTCCTTCCCTGCCAGTGGATCTCCCTCAATTCTTGTTTTCAAGTCCTGGAGTGGAGTTTGAATCAAGAGCAGAATTCTCCTACACTTTGAGTGACAGAGGCAACAACAAGAAATGTGGGAAATTAGCATGAAAAATGCAAAAAAAATAAATTCTTGATGTCAAAAAATGTTTAATTTTTCCTTTAACGTTTCAACTGTTAGTTCAGAATCTCATTAATAAGTAATGACCACCTTATTTCTAAGCATTTGCATCCAGTCCCTGACGACGTCAGAACAGTTTCCGGGCAGTCGTAATTTGCCGTTCACTTTTCTCGACTTCCACTTTAATGTCCTTTCACCAACACTTCCTTGAATTCTCCATGAACAACATTCTCTTCCATCCTCAGGGGGAGGCAATGGCCTAGTGGTATTATCAGTGGACTGTCAATCCAGAGACCCAGGTAATGTTCTGGGGACCTGGGTTCAAATACTGCCACAGCAGATGGTGGAGTTTGAATTCATCAAAAAAAAAAATCTGGAATCAGGAGTCTAATGGTGACTATGAACCCACCGTTGATTATTGGGAAAAACCCATCTGGTTCACTAATGTCCTTTAGGGAAGCAAACCTGGTCTGGCCTACATGTGACTCCAGACCCACAGCAATGTGGTTGACTCTGAACTGCCCTCTGGGCAATTAATGATGGGCAATAAATGCTGACTTTTCAATGATGCCCTCATCCCATGAATGAATAAAGAAAAACAATCCTACATCTGGCAAAGTTGGCATCAGCAAACTTTCATGCTCATCACACTATCATGGCTGATCTTGGACCAAGTCAGAATCCAATTTGGCCTTTCAGAGTTTAATTTGGAGCACAAGGACACCTTTGACTTGCCTGCTCCAGCCAGGTTGCTTAGGGTCATCTCATGGATTTACACAGGATGTATCTTATGGCTCTTAGCTTCATTTCTTAATGCTCTCTGTATTTACTTAGTAGCTGCCAATCTCTGTGGATCACATAGCTTTTTGGCCAGCATGTAGGTGGGTTAGTAGTTGCAGAGGTGAGAGCCGATGAGTACTGTTGCCACATCCAGGAGTGATGTTTGTACTCCATGATCGTTGGCGAGATTTGTGCTCAGTGGAGGAGTTCAGGTGAGCAGAGAGAAGAAGGCAGCTATTATCCTTGTATAATGCATAAAGTGCTGACAATTTTTTGCACTGTTATGCAGTCCATCTGACACTGGAGATAACAGTGACCTGGGCGGCTCACTGTGTCCAGGTTGGTTATATTTGGTGTGATAGACTCCTGGTTGTCCTCTCTGTAGAGCATGGCCCTCTTCTGGACCACACTTCCATCAGGACTCCAGGTCCCTATCTGGAAATGGTCCCTTCCATTCCTGAAACATTTTGGTTACCTAAGAGTTTTGTGTGTTAGATAGTTCCTGATGTGATGTGCGGGTGTATTTTTAAGATGGTACCAGTAGCTTATATGCTAGAAGGTCACTGAGACAATTTTGCTTCTCTTGCTGAACGTTTGCATGAAGAATGCGAAAGAGGCCAGTAACATAAATAATAACATGGGGAGCTGAAGATAGCACGAGAAAGGTTGCTATGATCCACAGCGGGGTAGCCACGGGGAATCCACCCAAAAATAACACTCAACATAAAAATGGAAAATTCCAGCCCCCAGAACTTTATGATGTGTAGCAGGTATGCTATGAAATGAGCCACTTATTTCAACAAATACTAATTTGTAACCCAGAAGAAGTATTCTAGACCACATGGAATCGCAGAAGATCAAAGCCACTGCATTCATTTTTTCTGTATCAACTGCTTTTAAAATCCTGGAGTGTAGAGTATCAGCTAGAGGCAATTTGTCAGTTTTTGGGCCCATTAATTTCTTCAGGAGTTTTTCTTTACTACTCTAAATGAGTTGAAGTCTCCCATTCTTGCTAGACCCCATGTGACCCACAATGTGGTTATGTTCCTTTTTCTACTGTGAAGACAAAAAAAATTGTTTAACATCTCTGCCATTTCCTTGTTTCCCAGTATAAATTCTGCCTTTTTATGCCTTGAAGGGATCCATGCTGATCTCTTCCTTTTTACATACTTGTAAAAGTTTGACAATCTGTTTCCACTTCAATATTCTGTGATTTCTGTCTTTATCAATTTCTTGATCATCCTTTGCTGATTTTTAGAGCCCTCTCAATCCCCAGGCTTATCATTATTTTTAGCAATATTGTAAGTTTCTTATTTTAATCTATTGTTACTAATGCCTCTCGTTTGCTATGGTGGCACGGCTTCTCCAGTGGAGATAATTTTCCTTTAAAACAGAATATATTGAATGTGAAATATGAATTATCTATTTAGTTATTGGTGATTGTGTGTCCATAGCCATAGCTTTTGATCTAATTTTCCAAACAACCTGTGATATCCAAGTAGTGGCAAGTGAGAGAATCAGGCTATTATGGGATGAAAGGGGTATCGAGGTATTTAAGAGGCCATTTTGGGGTAAAATGCAAGAAACCTCACTGGGCATCATGGAATAAAACCCTCCATGAAACTTAATGGAAATGTCATTTTTGCCAAAAATGGTAAAATTCCTTCCTATTATTTAGAAAGTATTTCATTGACTATAAAGCACTGTGAGATAGACAATTTTTTGTGATAAGCGCTATTTTATGCCAGTCTTACTATTTCTCAAGATTCCTCACAGGAATCAAAATGTAACATTAAGCTACATTGAAGGTATGCAACTGATAAACAGCCAAAAACTTTATAAAAAATAAATGATTTAAAGCGCAATTTAAAAGCGGAAAGAGTGGTAAGGAGGCAAAGAAATTTAAGAAAGGAATTCCAGATCTCAGAACTCAGTTGCTGAAGCGACCACCACCATGATACAGCCAGTAAAATCTTGGTATGTTCTGCAACATGGAATCACTGTCAAGAATCTTAAACATGAATGAGGATTTTCAAAGAGATAATAGGTACTGCAGATGCTGGAGAATCCGAGACAACAAGGTATGGAGCTGGATGAACACAGCAGGCCAAGCAGCATCATAGGAGCAGGAAAGCTGACGTTTCAGGCCTAGACCCTTCATCAGAAATGGGGGAGGGGAAGAGGGGTCTCAAATAAATAGGGAGAGAGGGGGAGGCGGATAGAAGATGGATAGAGGAGAGGATAGGTGGAGAGAAGACAGACAAATCAAAGAGGCGGGGATGGAGCCAGTAAAGGTGAGTGTAGGTGGGGAGGTAGGGAGGAGATAGGTCAGTCTGGGGAGGACGGACAAGTCAAGGGGGCGGGATGAGGTTAGTAGGTAGGAGACGGGAGAGTGGCTTGAGGTGGGAGGAGGGGATAGGTGAGAGGAAGAAGAGGTTAGGGAGGCGGGGACGAGCTGGGCTGCTTTTGGGATGCAGTAGTGGGAGGGGAGATTTTGAAGCTTGTGAAATCCACATTGATACCATTGGGCTGCAGGGTTCCCAGGCTGAATATGATTTGCTGTTCCTGCAGCCTTCGGGTGGCATCATTGTGGCATTGCAGGAGGCCCAGGATGGACATGTCATCTGAGGAATGGGAGAGGGAGTTAAATCGCGACTGGGAGGTGCAATTGTTTGTTGCGAACTGAGCGCAGGTGTTCTGCAAAGTGGTCCCCAAGCCTCTGCTTAGTTTCCCCGATGTAGAGGAGGCCACAACGGGTACAGTGGATGCAGTATACCACATTAGTAGATGTGCAGGTGAACATCTGCTTGATGTGGAAAGTCTTCTTGGGGCCTGGGATTGGGGTGAGGGAGGAGGTGTGGGGGCAGGTGTAGCACTTCCTGCAGTTGCAGGGAAAAGTGCCGGGTGTGATGGGGCTGGAGGGGAGTGTGGAGCGGACAAGGGAGTCACGGAGAGAGTGGTCCCTCTGGAAAGCAGACAAGGGTGGGGAGGGAAAAATGTCTTTGGTGGTGGGGTCAGGTTGCAGATGGTGGAAGTGTCGGAGGATGATGCGTTGGATCCGAAGGTTGGTGGGGTGGCATGTGAGGACGAGGGGGATTCTTTTTTGATTGTTATTGCGGGGACGGGGTATGAAGGATGAGTTGCGGGAAATGCGGGAGACACGGTTGAGGGCGTTCTTGACCACTGCGGGGGGGAGGTTGCGGTCCTTGAAGAATGAGGACATCTGAGATGTACAGGAGTGGAATGCCTCATCCTGGGAGCAGATGCGGCAGAGGTGAAGGAATTGGGAATAGGGGATGGCATTTTTGCAGGAAGGTGGGTGGGAGGAGGTGTATTCTCGGTAGCTGTGGGAGTCGTCGGGCTTGAAATGGATATCAGTTTCGAGGTGGTTACCCGAGATGCAGACAGAGAGGTCCAGGAAGGAGAGAGAGGTGGTAGAGATGGTCCAGGTGAGCTTCAAGTTGGGGTGAAAGGTGTTGGTGACGTGGATGAACTGTTCGAGCTCCTCGTGGGAGCACGAGGCTGCGCCGAGATACAGTCATCAATGTAATGGAGGAAGAGGTGGGGTTTAGGGCCAGTGTAGGTACGGAAGAGGGATTGTTCCACGTAATCTATAAAGAGGCAGGCATAGCTTGGGCCCATGCGGGTACCCATGGCTACCCCCTTTGTCTGTAGGAAGTGGGAGGAATTGAAAGAGAAGTTGTTGAGGGTGAGGACGAGTTCAGCTAAGCGGATGAGGGAGTCAGTGGAGGGGGATTGGTCAGGTCTGCGGGACAAGAAGAAGCGGAGGGCCTTTAGGCCATCTGCATGGGGAATACAGGTGTATAGGGACTGGACGTCCATAGTAAAAATGAGGTGTCGGGGACCAGGGAATTGGAAGTTCTGGAAGAGGTGGAGGGCGTGGGTGGTGTCACAAACATAGGTAGGGAGTTCCTGGACCAAGGGGGTGAAAATGGAGTCTAGGTAGGTGGAGATGACTATTTGTTAACTGGTGACTAATGTAGGCCAGTGAGCACAGAATGTAATTTAGTGTGAAGTGGGACGTGGGTAATAAGGTTTTGAATAACCTCAGGCTTACTGAGGGTGAAAGTTGGTAAGCAAACTTTGGGAAGGCAACCAGGTGTTTATTCCAATAGTAAAGTCTGGAGGTAACAGAGACGTAGATGAGTGCTCCTAAGTAGATGAGCTGCGGTATCAGTGCACTTGAACAATGTCACAGAGGCAGAAGTAGACATTGTGTCCTTGTGCCTGGGCACGCCTCATTAATTCATCATCAAAATGCTGCTACAAAACACTTTGTGCACAAGGGTGGGCACCCAGCTGACAGATTGGATCAGGCTGCACTTCAGGGCTGTTTGCTCGCTCTCTTAGCACATGCTCCCTTGGAGCCTATATGCTTGCTCACAGCATCCTGCCTTGCTGTGCCTTACCATACCATGGCAGGAAGTACTTCTGCATTTTAACCAGTGCCAATGGCTATCAGTACTGCCATCTCAATGTGCTTTTCTGTGCTGTCACACAGACAGTCTACTTGACAGAAAGAATCTGTTCATGTCAAGATGACATATCTTGATGTCGAGCAGTAAAAACTGAAAGAACTGCGGATGCTATAAATCAGGACCACAAACCAAGTTGCTGGAAAAGCTCAGCAGGTCTGGCAGCATCTGTGGAGGGAAAAAGCAGAGTTAATGTTTCGGGTCCGGTGATCCTTCCTCAGAACAATTCTGAGGAAGGGTCACCTGACCCAAAACATTAACTCTGCTTTTTCCCTTCACAGATGCTGCCAGGCTTGATGTAGGGCACACTGATCAGCACGTGCCAGCTGCCCACCTGGCAAATGCACTGCATGTTTACTCAACCAAACTCTTGTCAGAAACTGCGGGGGGGGGGGGCAGTCCTCAGACAGTAAAGTGAGGGACCCACCGTTGTTCAAGAGGTCCAGGTACCATCAGTCAGGAACACCGTCTGTCCACACTCCAGGAACTTAGTCATGATCAGTCATCAGCTTGGGATATTCACGGTCAGCGTATCTGTCAATAGTCATCTTTTATGCAAATGATTTGGATGAGAATATAGAAAAGATGGTTAGTAAGTTTGCGGACGACACCAAAACTGGTGGTATAGTAGACAGTGAAGGAGGTTTTCCAAGATTACAAAGGGATCTTAATCAAATGGATTGATGGGTTGAAAAATCGTAAATGAATTTCATTCTGGATAAACAACATGTGTTGCATTTTGGTACAACAAACAAGGGTAGGGCATATACAACTAATGTAAGGGCCTTGGGTAGTTTTGTAGAACAGAGAGACCTAGGGGTTCAGGTACATAATTCTTTGAAGTTTGCATCGTGTATAGATAGGGTGGTTAAAAAGGCATTTGGCACACTTGCCTTCATTGCTCAGTCATTTGAGTATAGGAGTTGGGAAGTCATATTGAGGTTGCACAGAACATGGTGAGGCCTCTTCTGGAGTACTCTATCCAGTTCTGGTCACCCAGTTATGGAAAGAATATTGTTAAGCTGGACAGGGTTCGGAAGAGATTTATCAGGATGTTGCCAGGTATGGAAAATTTGACTTGCAAAGAAAGATTGGTTAGGCTGGGACTTTTTTCACTGGAGCATAGGAAGTTGAGAGTTGACCATACAGAAGTTTACAAAATCATGAGCAGTATAGACTGAGTTAATGATGTCTATCTTTTCCCTAGGATGGGGGATTTCAAGACTAGGGGATACATATTTAAAGTGAGAGGAGGAAGACTTAAAAAAGACATGACGGGCAAATTTTTTACATAGAGGGTGGCTCGGATGTGGAATGAACTTCCCAAAGAAGTAGTGGATGTGGGCACAGTTACAACATTTAAAAGACATTTGGATAAGTACATGAATCAGAAGGGTTTGGAGGGACATGGGCTAGGAGCAGGCAGGTGGGACTAGATTAGTTTCAGATTATGTTCAGCATGGACCAGTCGGATCAAAGGGTATGCTTTCGTGCTGTATGACTCTATGACAATGACTATGACTATAGGACCAAGACCAACAGTCAACGGAATTGGATATCATCAGTTTGGTAGCTGCAAAAACTGAGATCAGTGGTCTAGTCATCAGAGACTGCTCATTGAAGCTGGTCAGAGATTTGTGGTGAATATAGCAAAAGCATTTGTGGATGTGGGAATAAGGACAGTGACAGGGAAACTCAAGGTGCATGGGAGCATTACATAGAATAGCATTAGAAGACATGGTGGACAGCAGAAGGCATAATAATGACAGTGAACTCCAAAAGAGGAGTATAAAGGGCATCATTGTGGTGTATTGTCAGAATTAAGTGAGCAGGGTAGAAACGTTCATTGCGGTGGATCTTCATAGTGGGGGAGATGGGAGGAATTAGGCTGTTGGAGAGTATTGTGAGGTGAAAGACCATGGAGATTCTGATAGGTACCTGTCTCCAAGCAGCGGCCTAGTGCTAATTGTATCCGCCACAAACTGCTGTCCCTGCAATCACTTAGGTTTCTCTAAATGTGCAATGCAATTGTAAAAAGGCCTGTATGACACCCAGGGTGGGCAGAGTCACTGTCTCTTTGATGGGCAAAATGGCAAGATCCATGTCTGCTGGGCATTAAGACATTGAAGAGAGAAATACATGAAACATTGTTTGCAAGCTGCAGCCATATTTCATTCATAAACAATCCTTTGCACATAGGCAATGCATGCAGAGTGCACATATTGATACATCAAATGTTGGTCAAAGGCTTATTGCACCATGCCATTCGTGTTATCCAAACTAACACTGACATCTCACTGATGGAGTTGGTCAACAATAACTTAAAAGGAGATGAATGCTGGGCAAACACTCCACATTACTTGTGGAACTTCTATGGGTGATGTGAGACAAGGGGAACTTTGCTAGATCACATGTCATTAAGAATGACAATAGCCTGATGAATGGAATGAGATGTGGAATGATTGGGATGGGAGGGCAGTTGGAGCATGGAAAGTATGAACTTTTTTGATGAAGTATATTGTTCAGTCAGTTGCCATTCCACATCCACCATGTTGCTGCACATGTTCTGACCATGGCCATGGTAGAGGAGAGGAGAGAGCTACTGAAGGTTCGATTCCACAGCTTAGAGTGGTCGGGGGTGACCCTCCGGTACAAGCTGGATAGAAAGTACTGCATTGCCCAGGTGTGCTATGTTCGTACCAGTTGCAGCAAGCAGGGAGTTGATATGATAGTTACTATCGAGCTGGGGTGACAGGAGCAATTGTTGAAGGAGCGACATCAGGATGTCGAACTGGATGAAGCTCTCCTTATCGATGACAGAATTCAGTTGTGTCGGACACTGGAAGGCAGACACTGACAAACCATTCCAGTAAGTGCCAGTTTGGTGCAGAACATCATGGGCTATTGAGGTCAAGAACTGGTTTGCATTTTAGGTGTGAACTGCACCCTGTATTCCTTTTAGATCACTTTTGCTATCAGTCTGTCAAACTCATGTTTGAATTTGTCTGAAAGTTTGCCTATGTGTGATGTTCCCCTACTGGATAATAAACAAGATCTGGGTGACCACTGAGCATAGGGGAAGGAGTCATGGTGACTTGGAGAGGGTGTTTAGATAAGGTCAGGTGAAGTGACAATGGGGTACTTTCTGCAAACAAGGGTCAGTCACACCGGCTGTGTGCCATGAGCAGTGTGGCTTTGTGGCTTTCGTACCATTACACTGCCAATGAGGGCCAACAGTAGATTGCCATGCTTGTCCAGCATAAAATGTCCTCTCAAAGTCTGCCTAGAATCAAGGGATGCAGGTCTTTTGGCTGATACATGGTGAATGGTGAATTGTTCTTGGCGTACAATGTATTAAGGTGGGGATAGAATTGGATGTATGAGACACCATAGGGGTAGGATATGCTGTTAACAAGGGATATTTGGTCAGATATAGCAAGAAATCTAATGAGGCCTCTTGGGCAAAAAACCCTCCAAACAACTTGACATAACTTGCACTTAGCTGAAAAAAATGAGAGTCAGCCCGATGACTCTGATCTTGCCAATGTCGAATTTGATGGCATTTATGCTTATTCAGTGCTGGATGTAGGAAAGCAAATCTGAATTTCAAGACAATGAAGGATCGAAGGGGTCCTGTTGATACAGGGCTCAGCGTTGTCAGTGTAATTGTGGAAACTGACCTGTTTTTTGATAACATAATTTTTGAGAAACAGGAAATTGAAATGGGGACCTGGAATAGATCCCAGGGTCACATCAGAAGTAACGCTGCAGAAACAGGAAAAGATGATTCTCTGGTTAAGACTGAAACAATAAGAAAGGAGTGAAAGAGCTGAGACGGCAGCAAAATAGGGCTTCTGACTGGAGCTCATCTGCTCCATCTGCTTTCCTTTCTCCTTCTTTTCTCACTTTTTTCTTTCTTTCTTTTAGATCTTTAAGCTTTTTCTTCCTCAACTTACCTTTTGGAGAGAGCTTAATTGTGGGTGCAGTGGTGGCAACGATGGCAGCGGCTGCTGGACTTTGACAGCTGGTCACGAGGCAACTGGTGTACCCAGGCAGACTTCTGTTGGTCGGGGGCATCGCAGCGTTATCGGTGCCTGGAATGGTACCAGGGTGGGACATAGCAGCGCGATGGCTAACGCTGCAACTGAGTGTAGCAGCGGCTGGGGCCCAGAGCGAGCCCGGATTGCAACAGCGGTGAGGCGGCAGTGAATGATGGCAGAGGCGGCAGTGGTCAGCGAAGAGGCGGTGTCGAAAGATGGCAGCGGCTGGCTGTGGTTGGTCATGAAGAATGGTGGCAGTGGCGAAACAGTGATCTGGGCTGAAGACTTGCGACTGGCGGCAAAGCCTGGCGTGTCGATAGAGGTCAGTGCCGGTGGCTGACAGCAAATGTGGCAAGTGAACATGGGAAGCTCTTAGCCCAGCTTGGGTGAAAGCATAGCCAGCTTAGGGAAGAGTGAGCCCTCTTGGGGACGCCCAACTTGGAGCATCTTCAGTCCCATGGCTAAAGAAAGGACTGTAATGTTTGACATTTTTACTTCATTTCTTTATTTTTCTACTTCTGTAACTAAGATTTTGTACCTACGATGGCACCACGAGTACTGTTTTCACTGTATTCTTGTACCCCATACTTGAGTATACATGACAATAAAGCCTAAATCTAAATCTAAAGGAATGAGGTGAGTTGTGTTCCATGTATTGACAGTAATTTGCACATCAGTGCAGCTTCAGCTAAGGCTGAAACATTTGTAATAATTTCCAGCTAGAATCAGAGTGGATGCTCTAATTCAGCCCCCTCTCAAGGTCCATAGCATCATAGATGCCAGTCCTCAGCCAACTTGATCCAGTCTAAGTAATATCAAGAAATTATTGGAGGCATTGGATACTGTAAAGGCTATGGACCCAAAACAACATGGCAGCAATACTTATTAAGATATGGCCTTATGATCATGCTGCGCCCCTAGCTAACCTGTTACAGTACAACTCCAATACTGGCATCTAACTGACAACCTGGAAAGTTGCCCAGGTATGCCTGTACTCAAAATGCAATACAATTCAAACTTAGCCAATTACTGGCCCATCAGTCTACTGTCAGTAATCAGAAAAGTGACAGAAGGTGTCATCAACAGTGCTATCAAGCGGCACCTTCTCAGCAATAATGCGCTCAGTAATACCCAGTTTGGGTTCCACCAGGGCTGCTCTGCTAATAACTTCATTACAGCCTTGGTCTAAACATGGACAAAACAGCTAAATTACAGACGTAAGGTCAAACTGCCGGCCTTTGACATCAATACCATATTTGACTGAGTGTGGCATCAAGGAGTTTTGCAAAACTAGAGTCAGTGAGAATCACAGGGAAATCCCTACGTTTGTGGAGTCAAATCTGGCACATAGTAAGATGATTGTGGTTGTTGGAGGTCAGTCATCTCAGATCCAGGACATCTCTGCAGGAGTTCCTCAGGCTAGTGCTCTAGACCCAACCATCTTCAGCTGCTTCATCAATGACGTTTCCTCTGTCATAAGGTCAGAAGTGGGCAGGTTTGCTGATGATTGCACATCGGTCAGCAACATTTACGACCAATCAGGTACTGAAGCAATCCATGTACACATGCAGCAAAATCTGGACAGTACCCAGGCTTGGGCTGACAAGAGGCAAGTAACATTCTTGAAACTCAAATGCCAGACAATGACCATCTCTGAGAAGAGACAATCTAACCATCTTCCCTTTCCATTCAGTGGTGACCATCACTGAATCATCACTTTCAACATCCTAGCATTACCATTGACCAGAACCTGAACTGGACAAGCCATATAAATATAATGACTTTAAAAGCACTTTAAAAGGCTAGGAATGCTGCAATGAGTAATTCACCTCCTGACTCCCTAAAGTCTGTCTTGCATCTGCAAGGCACAAGTCAAGTGTGTGATGGAATACTCGCCATTTACCTGGGTGAGTGCAGTTCTAACAGCACTCAACAAGCTTAACTCAATTCAGGCCAAAGCAGCTCACTTGACTCGATTTAGATATTTTTTAATATTGTCACTTGCACCTAGGAGCAGTGAAATATGTATAATGTTGCCGTGTTCTGGTGTCATCATGGATTGCTGAATAAATTACTGAATAAATTGTATAAATGGTAAAATACTGAATAAATTAATATCAAATTGATATCACTAAAACTGAAACAAGTTTAAAAGTTCATCTTTCCTTCTCTGTGGACTTCAACTTCCCTGCTCTTCCAGTTGCCACTGTCCAATATTGTCCCTGGGCTCCTGGCAATGTGCTCCTATTCTGCTGCCACAGGCACCATCACTACTGTGTCTGCTGCCTCCTAGCTGGAGATGGTCTCACTGCATGTGTCCTGTGCCTCCTCCAACACTGAACACTGACTGACAGGTTCCTAGCTTCAAATCGACCAATGGGGTCTGGGCTCATCTTCTGACGCCACCGCCCTCGATGGAGTGGAGTTGGAGATATGTAAGGTCCCTGCCTCCCGCAGGAAAACATCAGGAGGATGCTCCCGGGGCAACCAAACCAAATAAAAGTGACCGAGCTACTGAGCTGGAACGACAACGATGAAAACGTGTGGATGTGGCCAGGCCTGCCGCATGAGTCTATGAGTGGCCGAACTCTGCATTCATATCCACAAAATGTTCACTCTTTCCACCACTGATGCTCAAGAGCAGGAGTGTGTCCACTGCACAAGATTTACTTACCAAACCTCTTCAGACAGCATAATCCAAACCGTGACCACATCCATCTAGAAGGAGAAGGACAGTAGGAACATGGGAACACCACTAATTCCCTTCCAAGACAGTCACAGTCCTGACTTGAAATATGTCACCACTCTTTTAGTGTCGCTGGGTCGAAATCCTGGAATTCTCTCCCTACTGTGTCTGCGTGGGTTTCCTCTGATTGCTCCGGTTTCCTCCCACAGTCCAAAGATGTGCAGGTTGGGTGAATCGCCATGCTAAATTGCCCATAGTGTTCAGAGAAGTGTAAATTAGGTGGGTTATAGGGGTGTGGGTCCGGGTGGGATGTTCCAAGGGTCGGTGTGGACTTGTTGGGACGAAGGGCCTGTTTCCACACTGTAGGGGATCTATAGAAAACAGTATTCTGGGTCAACCTACAGCACATGGACTGCAGCATTTTAAAAAGGCGGCTCACCGTCACCTTCTCAAGGGCAGCTGGGGATGGCTGGCCCATACAGCAATGTCCACATCCCATGAGCAAATTAAAACAAAAAGGTCTGGGTACCACCCTGGCAACATCTGCTTGGTTTTACTCAAATCTCTATTCTGCTTTTCAGACTTGATTTTTCTCTTCACAGTTTACAAATTTACCCTTATTTGAACGCCCCATCACCTTTATTATTTGCAGATCTATTATTTTTCCTGGTTATCTGATTCATTAGTGCCTTTATAGTTCATTAGTACAAGGTCTTCACCCAGTTTACTTGGAGTCTATCCCAATAGACTGGCTTCCTCTTTCCCCAGATACTGATGCTGATGCCCCATGAGTTGAAGCCAGTGCCTCCCAAACTATTATGTAATGTCTTTGCTAACCTGCGCACTGCATGGGTAGTAATCCAAATATTATTACCATTCAGGTTTTCCACTTGAAACAGATATAGAACATGTACTTAATTGCCATCTCTACTTAACATTGTTTTATACATTAAATCAGTTATGGTTTTAATTCATTCACTAGTTTTATTCTGTTTGTTTCTAAATTAACTAATCTACCCAAAAGACACACCTCTTTATTCTTTCTGCATTCTGATTCGCAGCAAACTCTCAGTATCTCACTTTGTGATGTATCTTGTTATGTTACAATGTGAGGTTACATTCTATGGTTCAGCTGTCTATACTCCAAAACTCACTGCTGACAACTTCTACCCATCAGCACTCAGCCTGAACATTGATATGCTGTACTTCACCCTCTGCCACTTAGCACTGTTGCGTGTCACACAACGCCAATTCACAGCTTGCATGCACTGGCATCATTCAATTGCATCAGCCACATCACCCAAACACATTATAGGGCAATCACTGACAAACTCGTTCTTCTCTGTGAAAATGACACATGACAACAGGCATCAGCAAAGAATTGGAAAGAGGACAAGAACACCTGTATGTTTCAACCCTATGAGAAGGCAGTTTAGGCTAAGATGGAAAGGGGCATTGCTGAAACAGTGTCCTCTGGCTGGAGCTGAAACAAGTGATGATTCCTAATCTTTTCAAGCGACTTCATCTTCATCATCTCAATTACATCTGTCTGAAAAACGACAGAAATTGTCAGCTCCAGATTCTCAGTTACACCTCTCCAAACAATGCAGTTGAATCTTTCTCCAATTTTCATTTCAGATACCCTAGAGTTGAAGCTTGTCCAACCACTGGATAAAGGGGGAGAAAGCTTTGAAGATGAACAGACACTACCTTCATTATGTTATTTTGCAGCCATCAGCTCAGATACTAGTACTGTGTGTCTTTTTGGAGATTTTGAAGAATCCGAAAATTGTGAGACATCAGACAGGTGCACAGGAATCAAGGTCAGGAAAGTATCAATCAGGTGCCAGGTAACTACAGGGCAAGATCACACAGTGTTTCAGGTACAGTGGAGTTTCTTGAGGACTTTGATGGCTTAGGCAATGGAAAAAATATTGATGGTGTAAGGAACAGCTGCAAAAAATAATATTCATTTTAACAACATCTTCAATGTAATTAAAACTGACGTTTCACAAGAGCATTTTACACCAAAACGTGACCTACAATCAGATTCCTAAATTAGGACAGGTCTAACAAAGAAAAATATCTTAAGAAGGAAAGAAAAGTGGAAAATCAAGAAGGTTTTTGGAGAAAAAATCAGAGCTTAAGCTAAAGGAATTGAAAACTCAAAAGAGACAGAATTAGATGAGTGGAAATATTGTAGAGTGCTGTGGGCTGGACAAAATGTTTGGGATCTGTGAGGCGATGGAGTGATTTAAAAAGAAGAATGAGAACGTTAAGATTGAGGCATCGCTTAATTCAGAGCCAGCATTGGTCAGCAGTAATGGGGCTGAATGGTAAACAAGAATTTGGATGCAAGGAAGAACATTGACAGCAGAATTTGGATGAACTCATACTTTAAGAAGTCAGAGACAAGCCAAAAGTTCATAGGAATAGTCAAGACTGGAGGCAGCAAAGGCGTGGATGAGAGACTCAGATGTAATAGATGAGCAGTGGGAAAGACAGAGTTGGACAAAGTTACTGAACTGGAAATAGAGTAAAATGGACTCGGTATGTAGTTGGAAGCTATTCTAATGGTCAAGTTTAATGCCAAAGTTGTGAACTGTACAATTCAGATTCAGCCAATTGCCATGAAAATACATGAATCATTTGTTTGTAGTTAGTTCGCAGACAATCAGAAGAACGTTGTGCCCTCTCCTGCAGTGTATTTAATGGCAAGATGTGAGGGGTATTTAGTCAGATAGGAGGATGTTGTGGGAAGCCTCCCATATTCTTGACTCCAGCCTGATGAAGCCCATGACAGGAAGTCTTGTAGATGGTCTACATGCCCCACTGTCAATTGAGGTTTTTAAGAGCAATTAATGTCCACTTAAAAGGATTTTCCTGTTGTTATTAGTGTAACACATCATCAGGCTGAGGGTTTGCCATGCAAGGAATAGAGCAAGCGACCCTTGGGTGTTTGTTTGTGGGCTCCCAGGAAGAATCTCTCATTGAAATTTACTCAATGCCTGATCAAAGAATCGGGAATTGGGAACCTAGCACCTGCATATGCTGCTGACTTCTCCTTATCCCATTCATCTTTCCCCATTCTCTCCCCTTCCCCTGGATCTCCCACTCCAATGCTCCATCTGCAGCAATTGCTCACTTGTGTCTGGGTCCCTCCTTGATCAGAAGACGTATGTTGATGTTATACCAGCAGTAGCCACCAGCTTCCTAGTGGTGCTGCTGAGTACAGAATAACAACCAGGTTTTGTTTGGTCAGGAATTCTACCATTGGAATTTTGACCCCAGGGGAAGTTTTTCAGAGCCTAAATATTTTCAAGTGATAGAGGCTTTCTCAGAAAAAGGCTATGCGAATTTCACTTGCCTGTATTTAAGTTGAATGCACTAATGCTCACTCACTACCGAAAAATGGCAAGCCAACTTATAATTTAGTAACCGTGAACGAGTTATGTGAGATGGAGTATACTTGTGAAAACTGATGCTGGGGGTATGGATGATGTTGTTAGGTGTCATGGACCAGACCAGCTGCCCTCAAAATGTTTTAAGAAGGTAGCATAGACACTAACTTTTCTGTAATTTAGAGGTAGATATGAAGTACAATGTTCCAGATGCAATGTGACTGGCCAAGCAACTTGACGTTAAGCAATTCACAATTTGTTTAAACACTATAGTTAGAATTCAATTTAAGAAAGAGGAATTAGAATAACTTAACTCTACTGGAAAATTTAACAGAATAATAGGTACAGTAACTATTACTAATTAACTGTTCCAATGTAGTAATATCCCACAAACACATCCGTTGACAAAAAGGAAGATTCAGACACGAATTCTTACATGCAGTTCTCCAATGCAGGAAGAAAAAAATCAAGAAGAAATTCAGAGAGAGTTGCAGCCAGGAGACATTCACTAAGTTTTCTATTCTGTTTAGAACCCAACAGCTTCTGATGCTACTGAAATATCAAAACCCATAAATCTGGATCTATGAGAGCTGGCCACAGTCATTCAGGCTGAAAAAAAGCCCAAGGCCTCCCAAGCTGTTTATTCAAGTGGTGTTGGCAGACTGCTCAGTGCCTCTGACTTAGCACCTCACTTCAAAAATAAAACAGGACAAAATAACCTCTTAAAACCTCAGCATACTCACATAAAGAAAACTGTGAGGGTAAGAAATAGAAGGGGCAATATAAGATTGTCGGAGGGTATCAGAAGAAATGTGCCAGAGTGGAAACAGAAGCCTTTTTTTGATACTCTGGCCATGATTAGATGCAACCTGTCATAAGCAGTCCCATCTGCCTGGGTGGTAGTGTAAGGGAAATGGTGGAGTATGGTGTGATCAGCTGTGTCAAAGGCAGAGGATGGTTTAAGAAAAATAAGGAGCAATGGTTTACTATTGCCGCAGTCAAATACTATTTGTGAATTTGATAAAATTTGCTTCGATATTGTGCCAAAGATAGAAACCTGACTGGAAAGATTCAAATATGAAGTTCGAATAAGAAATAGACACAGATTTGAGAGGTGACTAGCTGGAAAGCCTATACGTAACATCAAGGAACATGAGGAGACGTTCTCCAATTTGGTGCAGAGGAATGAGTGGTCACCTCCTTCAGTAAATATGTCAACTCAGGCAGCATCTGATACCCAAATGCCATGACTTCCATTGAGCTACAAACAGCTTCCATCAAAGAATGGAGGACTGTTGTGGAAGCTCAGATGGCTAACACTGGGATTTTGGATACCATTGTTTTAAGAGTCTTTCATTGCATCTGCAACAACATTTTGTTTTTCCAACAGATCAGTAGGATTTTAAAGACACTGTCCCAGGACAATGTTCTTTGAATCATGGAGAACAAGTATATTGTCTTCTTTCAGATAATTCCCACACTGACAACTCCATCAGTGACTTCGCTGTTGCCTGTTAACCAGTTAGATCAGCATACTGCAGCCTAGGCGTAAATTCTACACTCTGAAGTTGAGTTTTGTAGGCTGCTTCAGGTGTCCTTCTAAATTTGAAGCTAATGTCCTTGCAGCATTTTTGCTGAATTCATTGGGAGAACATCTCATTGGAGCACTAGGAGTGGAAAAGTCACAACAGAATCCTATGAGTCCTAAGATGACATGATGGCTAAGGATCCTCTATTATCATGTTGTAATACTTACTTTAGCTCCTGTAGCATTAGTATGAAGATCTGTTCACATAGTTCTGAAGAATCCAATGAAATTTTATGGCAATTCTTGGTATCTATATCGATATGTACATTATAATCTTGGGCACCTTTGTATCTGGGCTCAAGCTAAGCAGTTCAGACGTGCTGTAGTGTACTTCCTTCAGCATGATATGCTGCAAGAGGACACAGTTTGCAAGATGGAGTCTGGCAGCCTGAAACCATTAGGTCAGATGCAATGATTCAGTGATGAGATCATGAGCTTGTCACTTAAAAAGTATATCACATGTTTGCCATAATTTGTTGTCACGCGTTGTCAATTGAACAAATAAACTGAAAAGTAAAAGCAGAGTTAATTAGATAAATAATTCAAACTTCAATACAAAATGTTGGAGGTTTGACAACGTGTCCTGATCTAATGATCACACTTCCATCTGGAAAGCAGTGTACTATTCTCAGCTACTTTTGGCTGGCAGCTTGGTTGTCTTGTTGCTGGTTGCTTTTGCTCAGCATCATCACACAATCATTATCATCAGAGTTATCTTCCTCAATCTCTGCATACATTATAGACGTGTCAAACATTTGGCTGAGCTGGCTTCTTTTCCTTTGCAATACACCACCATGATCAGTAATGATTTTGTACAACCTGGACTGATTACACATCTTAGCTGGGATCCAGGTATGTGTGACTGGCTTTCTGACTCACACCCTCTGTTTGGTTCATTGTTGTAGTAATTCTCTACCCGCTCGCTGATCATGTCTCTGTTTCAATCTGCTCTGTTGTTGAAGAAGAATGTCACGCGTCTGAAAATAGTTGGGCAACTGTTTGCAGGGCAAAGCCATTCATATTCACCTTCAAAGTGAAATTTGTGATGGGATAGGTAGTCCCTTCTTCATCTGTGTTCTACAAAAATAGAGTCATAGAGATGTACAGCATGAAAACAGACCCTTGCTGAGCAACTCGCCCATGCTGACCAGACATCCTAAATTATACTAGTCCCATTTGCCAGCATTTGGCCCATATCCCTCTAAACTCTTCCTATTCATAAACCCATCCAGATGCCTTTTCAATATTGTAATTGTACCAGGCTCAATCACTTCCTCTGGCAGCTCATTCCATACATGCGCCATCCTCTGTGTGAAAAAGTTGCCCTTTAGGTCCCTCTTAAATCTTTCCCCTCTCACCTTAAATGTATGCCCTCTAGTTTTGCACTTGGTCACCCCGCAAAAACACCTTGCCCACTCACACTAACAATACCCCTCATGATTATATAAACTTCTACAAGGTCACCCTTCAGCCTCCAACACTCCAAGGAAAATAGCCCCAGCCTATTCAGCGTCTCCCTTTAGCTCAAACCCTCTAATCCTGGCAACATCCTTGTAAACTTTTTCTGAACCCTTCCAAGTTTCACAACATCCACCCTATAGCAGGGAGACAGAATTGCATGCAGTACTCCAAAAGTGGACTAACCAATGTCTTGTACAGCTGCAACAAGACTTCCCAACTCCTATACTCAATGCACTAACTAATAAAGGTAGGCATACCAAATGCCTTCTTCACTATCCTGCCGACCTGCAAATCTACTTCCAAGGAATTGTGAACTTACACTCCAAGGTTTTTTTGTTCAGCAACACTTGCCAGGATGTTACCATTAAGTGTCTAAGACCTGCCCTGATTTGCCTTTCCAAAATGTAGCACCTTACATTTATCTAAATTAAACTCCATTTGTCACTCATTAGCCCACCAGCCCATCTGGTAAAGGTCTCATTGTACCCTGAGGTAGTCTTCTTGGCTCTCCACTCTACCACTAATTTTGATGCCATCTGCAAACTTAATGACTACACGTCCTACCCATGATTCTGGGTAATCCAAGATGGAGGATGTGAAAAGTCATGGTTGTAAGATCCACTCCTTTCTTGAGGCATTTTCAGTGTTGGAGCTGATTTCCTCGAATTTTTGGAACAGGAGTTACTGTTTTATAAGCTTTTGCATTGTTTTGGAACTTTAGAAAAGAATCAAAACAATGGCACTTTAAAAAGGAGGAAAGGAGACAAAGCTGTGTCAGTCATTGGGATCGGTTTTTTGTCATGCCTCACATGCATTCACTACTCATTCAATTTTCTGACTCATCCCTGTTGAGCACACTGATTCATGTATTAGCCTTCTTGTATATTCAATTCCCATGGGCCCTTAGAGTAACATGGTCATTATACCTTGACATAGTGTTCTTGATAGGAAGACTTATTTGTCCTCTCTATGGTGTGGGAACAGGCCATTTGGCTCATCGAGTCCACACCAATCTTTGAACAGCATCCCACCCAGACCCACCCCCATTCTATCCCCTCAACCTCACATTTCCTATGGCTAATCCATCTAACTGACATATCCCTGGACAGTCTCTGTAATTTAGCATGGTCAATACACATAACCTGCACATTTTTGGACTGTGGATCACCCATACCAAGTTCATCTTTCTGGAGCTAACATGAGCAAATATTCTTACTTCCATATTTCTGCCAGACCACCCTTGGATAACTAATCTTTTACAACTCTTATAGTTGCTCATCTTCAGCAATTCCCAGGTGCAACTGTTCACACTGACTCCGGCTAAAGTGTAATAGATTAATTTTGAGAACATTTTCAATCTCAATGTCTAGAATGAAATCCATGTATAGATGAAGTGGGGCATCTTGGTCTTTTTGGGGTTTGGGTAAACTGCCCAGTGTATCAGAAATAACCATTTGGTACTGACATTGTATCTGACTTCAAAGTCATATCCTCACATTTTGACAAGCAAATTTTGAGTTTCACACCAAGCCATTTCTAATGGATTACGTTCTGTTCCAAAGGTGAATTTCTGATTGAATATACAAATGCAAGATTGCATGATGCTGAATACCAGAAGTAAAATCTCACACCTTTTTAAAAAAATTTATTCACTTGTGTGATGTTGGGGGTATCGCTGACTAGCCAGCATTTCTTGCCCATCCCTAGTTGCCCTTGAGTAGGTAGTGGTGAGCTGCCTTATTGAACCACTGAGGTCCACATGTCGTAGGTTGACCCACAATTCCATTAAGTAAGAAATTCCAGGATTTTCACCCAGCGACAGTGAAGGAATGGCAATATATTTCCAGATCAGGATGGTGAGTGGCTTTGAGGGTAACCTGAAGATAGCGGTGTTCCCACATAATTGGTGCCCTTGTCCTTCCTGCTAGAAGAGTTTGTAGGTTTGGAAGGTGCTGTCTGAGATCTTTGGTGAATTTCTGCAGTGCATCTTGTAGATAGTACATACTGCTGCTACTGAGCATTGGTGGTGGAGGGAGTGGATGCTTGTGCATGTAGTGCCAATAAAGCGAGGTGCTTTGTCCTGGATGGTGTCAAGCTTCTTGAGTGTTGTTGGGCTGCATTCATTGAGGCAAGTGGGAAGTATTCTATCACACTCCTGACTTGTGCCTTGTTGATGATGGACAGGCTTTGAGGAGTCAGGAGGTGAGTTACTCGCCACAGTATTCCTAGCTTCTGGCCTGCTCTTGTAGCCACTCTGTTAATGTGGTGAGTCCAGTTGAGTTTCTGGTCAATGGTAACTCCCAGGATGTTGATAGTGGGGGATTCAGTGATGGTAATATTATTGGATGTCAAGGGGTGGTGGTTAGATTGTCTATTATTGGTGATTTTGTAGCCTGGCATTTGTGTGGTGCAAATGTTACTTGCCACTTGTCAGCCCAAGCCTGGATATTGTCCAGATCTTTTTGCATTTGGACACGGACTGCTTCAATATCTGAGGAGTTGCGAATGATGATGGACATTGTACAATCATTGGTGAACATCCCCACTTGTAATCTTATAATGGAGGGAAGGTCATTGATGAAGCAGCTGAAGATGGTTTGTGTGATGTCACTACCCTGAGAAACTCCTGCAGATATGTCCTGGAGCCAAGATGACTGACTTCCAATAACCACAATTATATTCCTCTGTGTCAGGTATGACTCCAACCACCAGAGAGTTTGACCCCGGATTTCCATTGATTCCAGTTTTCCCCACTTGTTTGAATGCAGCCTTGATATCAAGGCTGTCACTCTCACCTCACCTCTGGAATTTAGTTCTTCTGTCCATGTTTGAACCAAGGCTATAATGAGGTCAGGAGCTAAGTGGCCCTGGCAGAACCCAAACTGGGCATCACTAAGCAGGTTATTGCTGAGCAGGTGCTGCTTGATAGCACTGTTTACTGATGATCGAGAGTAAACTGATGGGGTGATAATTGGTTGGGTCAGATTTGACCTGCTTTTCATGTCGAGGACATGCTTGGGCAATTTTTCACGTTGTTGAATAGATGTCAGTGTTGCAACTATACTGGAACAGCTTGGCTAGGAAAGCAGCAATTCTGAAGCACAAGTCTTTAATACCATTGCTGGAATGTTGTCAGGGCCAGTAGCCTTTTCAGTATCCAGTGTCACCAACATGGAGTGAATCAAATTGGCTGAAGACTGGTATCTGTAATGTTGGGGACAGCTGAAGGAGGCTGAGATGGATCATCCACTCAGCACTTCTGGCTGAAGATTGCTGTGAATGCTTCAGCCTTATCTTTTGCACTGATGTGCTGGCCTCTTCCATCATTGAGGATGGGGATATTTGTGGAGCTTCCTTCTACAGCGAGTTGTTTTATTGTTATCCACCATTCATGACTTCATGTGGCAGGACTGCAGAGCTTAGATGTGATCGGCTTCTAGGATCGATTAGCTGTGTCCATCACTTGCTGCTTTTGCTGTTTGATGTGCAAGTAGTCCTGTTTGGTGCCTTCACCAGGCTGATACCTCATCTTCAAGTATGCCTGGTGCTGCACCTGGCGCGCCCTCCTGCACACTTCATTGAACCAGGTTTTGCTGGTAATTGTTTGAGTGGGGGATATGCCGGGCCATGAGTTTACAGATTGTGCTGGAGTACAATTCTCCTGCTGTTGATGGCCCACAGCGCCTCATGGATGCCCAGTCTTGACTTGCTAGATCTATGCGAAGTCTGTCCCGTTTGGCATAGTAATGGCGCTACACAACACGATGGAAGTTATTCTCAATGTGAAGATGGGACTTCATCTCCAGAAGGACTACATAGTGGTCACTCTTACCGATACTGTCATGGAAAGATGCATGTGCAGCTGGCAGATTGATAAGGATGAGGTCAAGTATATTTTTCCCTCCTGTTGGTTTCTTCACCACCTGCCGCAGACCCAATCTAGCAGCTGTGTCGTTTAGGACCCGACCAGCTCGATCAGTAGTACTGCTGGTGGTGGACATTGAAATCCCCCACTCAGAGTATATTTGTGCCCTTGACATCCACAGTGTTTCCTCCAATTGTTGTTCAACGCGGAGGAGTGCCTATTCATCATGTGAGGGAGGATGGTTCGTGGTAAGCAGCAAGAGGCTTCCTTGATGAGGGTGGTGTATGTGTTATTGTTGTAAGGTATGATTCTGTAAGTATGACTATGTCAGGCAGTTGCTTGACTGTGGGACAGCTCTCCCACTTTTGGCACTCGCCCCCAGATGTTAGTGAGGACAACTTTGCAGGGTTGATAGCACTGTTTCTATCATTGTCTTTTCCAGTGCCTAAATTGATGCCAGGTGATCAGGCCGGTTTTATTTCTTTGAGACTTTGTAGCAATTGGTACAACTGAATAGCTTGCTAGGCCATTTTAGAAGTCAGTTGAAAGTCAACCATATAGCTGAGGGTCTGGAGTCACATGTAGGTCAGACCAGGTGAGGATGGCAGATTCCCTTTCCTGAAGGACATTGGTGAAACAGATGGAGATTTTTTTCGGAGAATCGGTGATGATTTTTAAATTATATTGAATTCAAATTCTACCATCTGCTGTGACAGGATTTGAACGTGAATCCCCAGAACATTAGCTGGGTCTCTGGATTAATAGTTGAGCGATAAGACCACTAGGATATCGCTTTCCTTTCTACATGGGGATAGCAGGTTTGTGCAGATGACATGGTTTTCGAACCAAAGTTTCTCAACTTCTCATCTGGCAAAGGTCAAGTGTGTCAGGCACTTTGGAGATGCATAGAGTTCCAAAATTACTCTTCCCTGATGTTATAGTATTGGAATGGGCAGTATTTTATTGGCAAAACCTGCTTGAGAGAATTAAAGAAGTGGTCATCTTACCATACGCTTGGATGTTCCCTTTGAGCAAATCTCTCAGCGGAGATACTTTTCCATGAAATTGGAAATACAAGTAGGTGAAAGATTATTGACAATGTACAAGAGTTAAGGTTAAAACTTCATTAGCCATGATCTTATTGAATAGCAGAGCAGACTCAAAGGGCCAAGGGGCCTCCTCTTGTTCCTAGTTAATATGTTCATAAATGGTGAAAGGAAGTTGAAAAATTCAAGGCAGCATTACAGATTTTCCTTATCCTATGTGGTGGCAACGCTATATATCTGCCTTAGCTTATGAGGTGTGCATTTGTTGAACACACTCAATCTTGCTTAGGTTGCGATGGACTCCATGAGCGAAATAAATGGATCCAATAGATGATTGGCTGATGTTGACCAAGAGTGTCATGCTGTTATGTGCCAATTTACATTATCACACTGCTGCCACCACTACATGAAGATTGTGATTGTGCTCTGCTTTTATCTAACTTATGACTACAACATTGTCAGCCATGCAAACACAGTCAGGTACATTCTCAATAATGCATTCCATGTGCTGTGGAATAATTCTTGGCTTACTAATAGCCTAATTGGTAACTATCAGAAACACTATTGCCCGCAACAGATTACCTACTTAAAAGGTGTCCTCATGAAATGTTAACACTTGAAGAAATACATTCTAAATTTTCTAATGTGGACACTGACTATTGATCCATCCATCTCACAGAAGAATCCCTCTGCCACCTCCTTGATATGAGAGTAATGCATGATATTTGATGATCTGCAACCATAACATTATGATTTTAATTCATTGCCCGTAACAAAAGATGAGATGTGGACTACGTAGTGCTGAAGAATTCGATGAGCTTTTATAACAGCTTCTGGTATTTTCATACATCCATTACAATCATCACCACTTGTGTGCCTCGATTCAAGCTAAGCAATTCAGATGTACTACAGCATGTTTCTTTTACCGGCGGTGCCAGCATTGGACTAGGGTGGACAATGTCAGAAGTCACATGATACCAGGTTATAATCCAAGGGGTTTACTTGAAATCATAAGCTTTTGGACCACTGCTCCTTCGTCTGACGGAGCTGCAAAGCTTTTGAGTTCAAATAAACCAGTTGAAGTACAAAAGCCAAAAGAACTGCAGATGCTGTAAATCAGAAACAAAAACAGAAGTTGCTGGAAAAGCACAGCAGGTCTGGCAGCATCTGTGAGGAAAAAAATCAGAGTTAACGTTTTGGGTGCAGTGGTCTTTTCTCAGAACAGTTCTGATCATAATTTAGAGATAATAAAGAACATAATTTGATAGTAAGCATCTGAAAAATGGTACCAAGTGTGCAATGTTGCTGAATGGGAAGATCTGGTTAAGTTTACTGGTATTGTTTACTGACAGTTTTATCACATAGAATCCAGGCAGAAAGGGTCCAACTTCTCTTCTGTTTCTGTTCCTCCTGCGCCTGTTCTTCATCATGCTCCTGCTCCTTAGTTTCTCATCTGATTGATGCTGGCCAGGGCTCTTCTCTCATAATGACCAAATTGTGCCACATGGAGTGGGTCATCACAAAATCCTATTATGTCCTGAGGCGGTTGAGCAATGTTCATCTGATCCGTGAAGACATTACTTGACGATACCTTGGCTGGACAGCTGGATTGCAAAGTAGAATGAAGCCAAGACCATGGTTTCAACTCCTGTATCAGCTGAGGTTACCATGAAGGTCTCACCTTGCCAATCTCGTCCCTGGCTTGTGGTGAGGTGACCGTCATCATTTCCTTCACCCGTCATTTCTTTCTTATAATCTTCAAATCCCTGCAGTGTGGAAACAGGCCCTTCGGCCCAACACGTCCACACTGACCCTCAGAGCATCCCACCCAGACCCATCCCTCTATAACCCACCTAATCTTTCCATCCCTGAACACTATGGTCAATTTAGCATGACCAATCCACCTAGCTTAAACACCTTTGGATTGTGGGAGGAAATCGGAGCACTTGGAGGAAACTCACAGACGTTGGGAGAATGTGCAAACTCCACACATACAGTCACCCGAGGGTGCAATCGAGCCCTGGTGCCCGGCACTGTGAGGCAGCAGTGCTAACCACTGAGCCACTGTGCCGTGCCCAAAGATAATAGAGAGCAACCCTTTGGTTCTCTGCAACTATGGTGACTTTAGCTTACTTTGACCATGACTTGTGCTGTTTATGGCAATGTGACTCTCATTGTAGGCCTAGTGCACACATATGTGTGGTGTGGATTGGTATTAAGAGGCACATAGTAAGTCCTAATCATTATTTCCTGTAGCCAGCCTTTGACTGATTATAGTGAATAAAATGCCGAAGGAACAGGGGACTACCAGAGAATGAATGAATTATGATGGCTGCAAAGATGATGGTCATCCACCTTCATGAAGTGCTGTTTATCTTTATACACCAGCTGTGCATGAAGAAGTGACATCCATTTAAATTGATGAAAATTGTCATGTTCACAGTCCATGCCCCAACTGACCAGAGGAAAAAAAAAATCAATAAAACCTGGGTACATTCATTTCTAAGTATTACTGTTTTTTTAATTGGTTTTTCCCTCTGGGTGGGAGCCCTTTACCTCCTCCTCCTTTTTCCTTTCTATAAGCCTGAAGAATTAATCCATTAACTAATTTGTAAGTAGTTTGTAATTCATTTGCCTAGCGCTAACATGAGGAGAAACTCCACTGCTGTTATATTGTGCTCAAATTCATGAAGTTGGAACAATTGAAAATTGCTGCGCTAGTGTCAGGTCACCATTGTATACAGATTCAGTTCAGAATCAATCTGCTCCACATGGTAATAAAGATCATAAAGTTTGTGCACACTCACAATCTCTGTTCTGAGGTGACAAGACATACTGATGATCTGCAACTATTATGTTGTGATGTGATGCATATGCTATCTCCCATAACATCAATATGATACGTGGATCACATAGTAATGAATAATTCAATGAACTTTGATTACAGCTCTTACTATTTACATACATACTTTACAATCACAGGCACTTTCATGTCTGGACTCAAGGTAAGCAATTCTGATAGACTGCAACACACTTCCCTCAGCATGTCATGCTGCGAGAGGACTCAGAAGATTGAAACTGAAAGTTTTTCACTGTCAGTTTTTTGAATCACATGCCATGATAAAGAAATGATATTATGAGCATGTCTGTTAGAGGTCTATCGCAAACATGCTGCAAGATGCAATGGCTGATATACTTCCCAACAGAATTGAGTGCATTCATTTGAAATGACATTTTTCCCTGATACGGAAGAACATAATAATTAAAAAGTGGATGCTATAGGCTTAATTTCTCTGCAAATGTTTGTAAACTGCCTTAAATATTTTCAGTTATTCTTTAAAGCTAGTCTAGTGTTTGTATGCAGGGCTGCAAGTTTTTATAGATCCCATTCTGCTGAGCTTCCTCCCCTTTTTATAGCCGAATTCATCAAAACTGTAAATACTTTAAGCCTTCTTCAATAATCAATAAAACATTGCAAGCTGATTTTATTGTGAGGCTTCTGTTCTGGCCATTTTGCAGGGGTTCTTGTGTTGGCAAAGTACAGAGTGAGATGAAAGAAAACTGTGAAAAGAATCAAACATGCCTACATCAGCCATGTTTATAAATAAAGCAAATTGTGAGCACATTCTACTCCAGCAATGTTTACCAAAATGTTTAAAATCCAGGGAAGTAGTTAAGAGCCAGTGTGGGGCACTGATTTGAAAGATATTCATTTGCATTGATTTGTGTAATTATGCAAAGGCAGGTTGCATAATAGAGGGGGAATGTTGATGGTGGTCTCAGGATAAGTGGTAGCCATTTTGGAATTCAGAAAGAGAAATCTCTTCTCTCTCTGAGATAAAAGGTACTGCAGATGCTGGAGAATCCGAGATAACAAGCATGGGGCTGGATGAACACAGCAGGTCAAGCAGCATCATAGGAGCAGGAAAACTTGACGTTTCGGGCCTAAACCCTTCATCAGAAATGGGGGAGGGGAAGAGGGTTCTGAAATAAATAGGGAGAGAGGGGG